>JABSTQ010009213.1:0-600000 GCA_013358835.2 Ixodes persulcatus | reverse complement strand
GCTTCTCATGGCACCTAATCAGGCGCCAGCGCTGACTGGATGCCGAGGCTGACGCGGCCGATGCATATTTAATGGTTGTCTTCGCGTAGACAGGCAGACACTTGTTCCTGCGCATGGAGGTGTAGACACTTTCTCTTGCATTACGCGCGAGGACTGCCCCTGCACTCTAAGAAACGCCTGCGCGTCTACTTACCCGCAAAACATTTGAAGAGATAGTAGAGATTGACTCTTCGAGTGGTTTGCGGGTAAGTGGATGCGCGGGCATTTCTTAGAGTGCGTACACATTAAATTAGCATCTTGCTACCTAATATAAAATGCCAGTTTTTACGTAATATAAACAAAAAAGAAAGTGGTTATGATAATCATCGTGGGCCATACTGCGACTGGACATTGACTGTAAAATGACAAAAGCTACTGCCCAAGCGAACCAAGAAGAGCATCAAAGTGAGACCATTTAGAGCGCTTCAGAGGCGTGAACTGCCGTGTTTTATTGTCACGCACTTCTTTCCAAAGTCTTAATTGACTCGCATGGATTGTCGCTTCTTGTCTCCCAATTTATATTGAGATGGAGCATAGTTGGTGTTCGTGTGCATTATGGATGTTTTCGGTTGTGGAAAGCGCTCTAGCTGCTAATTTTTGGGATTCCAGACAGGCAGCATTACGGTTTCACCGAATGCAGTCGACACAACACACGCCGAAAGCGCTTATTAATTTTGTTCATACGGAAGTTACCACTGATATACTTTGGTGGTTTTGGGAACTGTACTTAAGCAACGCATTCATTTCCAGAACAAATTTTTAATACAACCCATTGTGGTCGGCTTGTCTTGCTGCATAACCGACCGAGATGAATAAGAGGGATTTCATAGCTTTGAAAAAAAAAAGACTAATAATTGGATATGATCGAAACGAGAAACAGGAATGACGTGCCCATGCAGCCTGGCGTTCAGCCGCGGATTTTCTGCGCGCCGCCTTTGCCGTGACTTATCGAGGGAACGCGAGCAACGTGCGCGTGGTGTGGCGCTCTATTTCGGATGTTCCATGCTCCAGGCAACCATTAAGCCGTAGAACAGTGGTGCCGTCAAGACACCCGCAATCTGTACTAATCTCCAATAACCAGTCGCGTAACCCAGCCTCTATTGCTTGAAAATCATACCTGCCTCAGCGAGATGTCATCGTGCGGCTTTCTTGGCCTGACATGCACACATTGTATTAGTGAATGTTTTAATAAATACATTTTTTATTATTAAAACGCGTTACGTTACCACCTTGATTTTGGCGGCTTTGCCGCTACCGGCCTGCGAGAGAAAAAAATAATGATCTTAAGTGGCGTTCTCTTGATCAGAGTATGATAAGCTTTCTTAATAAAAATAGTCTTCAAACCGATAATGATGAATCTATAAAGCCTTTTATTTTCACATTTTCTACTGACAATGAGAAAACATTTATACTCATTCTTTTTCTGCAAAGAACAGATGTCCTATTATTTATCTAGAACTTTGTATAGGAGCATAAACAAAACAGTGCCAGAAACAAGCTGACTCGATATTAAGGACTCTTTAAAGATATTGCTCATGAAAGGAAATTGTGTTAGGGTTTTTAATGGCCCTGTTGAATTAACCTGAGACTGGGGTAGAGAAGAAACATCAAATCGTAGAAGGGACAAAAAATTGACAGGACGACGTTTTTAGAGACGTCGTCCTGTCTATTTTCCGTCCCTTCTAAGTTTTGATGTTTCTTGTCTACCTCTGTCTCAGGTTAATTCTACATGGTTAATATTCACCAGCTTGCCTGCACCCTTACGATTTTTTCTATGTTTTTTAATGAGTTCGCCATCATTTTCTGTTCTTATTTTTTATGTTATTTTGTGCCTTCCAGTAGCAATTTTCCATATTCAAGTGCCTTCATTTGGAAACTAATCTGAAACTTTAATAGAAACAAAATGCTGATGCTTTAAGAGTGGGTCGCACTTTTTTATTAATTAATCCTAAAACTACAATTCACTTGAAGTGTCTCTTTCGATTCGAAGGTGAAGTAGTCACACGTTTTTAGTTTTAAGTAAGAGCAGTAAGAGCAATCCAATAATCGAGGTAAAGAGTATGGGAGGCCGCAGATACAGGTCTAAGACATAATATAAGTCATTGTGTATTTTGTTTTTTGCTTATACGTATAAGCTACCAGTTAAAAAAGAAAAAAAGCTGGTTGAAGAAGAGAAAAGAAAGCATTGCAAGGAGTATCCGATATTGCCGGCAGACTAGTTCGAGAGACTACTTTTTATTAAAAGGATGACGTAGTACGATTGTTATCTCTTACACATGCTGGAGAACTAATTGCATTGAAGTTGTAATGAAAAAAAAATAAAGTAAAAAGTGTAAATATAATTTTAAAAAAATATTCGAGGCCATGAAACGAACTTGCAGTCTTGATTCTGGCGCTCAGAAATACAAAAAAAAATGCAAAAGGACAACAATTATATATATATATATATATATATATATATATATATATATATATATATATATATATATATATATATATATATATATATATATATATATATATATATATATATATATATATATATATATATATATATATATATATATATATATATATATATATATATATATATATATATATATATATATTGTTGCGGGAGTCTCAACTCATGGGCTAAACGGGCAACCCAGAATTCAGTCCCCAGTTCTCCACACGACCTCTTCTTCTTTTCCTCCTTTTCTTCCTTTTCCTTGTCCGTTACACTCGCCCCTCCCTGTTTGGAAGTCCGTCCCGGACGATGCTAAGATAGTCACCACGTGTGACGTAAAGTTTCAGATGGCTTGAATGGGCTGTCAAAGTGCGGCGTCGCCCACGCTAAGGCAGGTTGTTAAGGTTTTCGAGACGGTACGTTACGGGTCCAAGTTGCCTGCTGATCTTGAAAGGTCCGCAGTATCTGGGCAAAAACTTTTCCGAGTGCTGTGGACGTCTTAGGTGCTTTCGAAGAAGCATCACATCACCTGGTGAAAACGACGGCAATGAGGCGTCTCTGTTGTGACGTTCGGCCAACTTTGATTGCTTATTTAGAATTGCCACCCGAGCCAGTTTTCTGGCTTCACTTAGTCGTTCAGCGAAGTTCTCTTCATACTCTCGCGCCCGACGGGTCCACGCAGTGCCCATCGATGATTCCTGCGGAAGCGTCGGGAGTCTTCCGTAAACAATCTCAAATGGAGATTTGGCGGTCACTTCCTGTTGTGAAGTGTTCAAAGCGAACGCCGCTGTACCAATGAACGTGTCCCAGTTCTTGTGAGATTTATTGACGAACGCAGCTAATATATCTCCAATGCTGCGGTTGGTACGCTTTACTAGGCCATTCGTTTGAGGATGGTAGGGTGAAGCGGCCGCATGTTCAATTCCGTAATCTCGCAAAGCACGACCTAAAGTACGGGACATAAATGACGTTCCCCTGTCAGATATTATCAGGCGGGGTGTACCATGCCTCAATACAAGGTGTTTGTTGACGAAGGTGACGAGATTCACAGCTGAAGTATCGGGGACTGCCTCCACTTCGACCCACTTCGTCAGTTAGTCCGTTGCGACAATGACGTTCCTGTTTCGATCATCAGATTTTGGAAACGGCCCCAGGTGATCAATTTCAACTACCTCAAACGGGCTGCCTGGAGGTGGTATTTGCTGTAGCTCGGTCTTCGCCAGGTGCGGTGGTGTTTTCCGCAGTTGGCATGTTGCGCAAGACGCGACGTACTGTCGGACATCCGTCCTGAGGTGCGGCCACCAAAATCTCTTGGCGACTTTGTCGAGCGTCCGGTGTTGCCCGAGATGACCCGCAAGGCACATTTCAAGAACGTTCCGACGCATTTGGTGGGAACTACGGGGAGCCACGCTCCTGAGGGATGTGCTCGATGACACAGCAGACCGTCCCGAAGCTGGTAGTACGCTCGTAGACGCCGTAAGCGTCGTTCTGAAAGTCGCGGTCTCCCGTTCACTTCGTCAGAAAGCAACTGGATTATGTTGAATGTGTCACATTCCTCTGCTTGCGGGAGCAACTCTGGCGTCTTCGATGGGGTGCCGTGAGAGGAAGTCGGCGTCTTGGCGCTGTTTCCCACTTCTATGAACGACCGAGAAGTCCAACTCTTGCAGTTTCATTGCCCACCGAGTCAATTTCGGAGTTAAATCGTTTTTTGACTGAAGCCAACGGAGAGCAGAGTTATCTGTCACGACTGTAAAATGCTTTCCGTAGATGTATGGACGGAACTTTTCCACTGCCCAAAGAACAGCGAGGCACTCGAGTTCTGAAGAATGACATCGACTTTCTGGTTCGCTGAGTTTGCGGCTTGCGTATAAGACGGGATGTTCTACTCCTGTACTGTCCCTCTGGAGAAGAACAGCGCCAAGCCCTTCGCCACTGGCATCAGTCTGAATGAACGACGGTGCTTCTTCTGAAAAATGAGCCAGGGTTGGTGGTTCAAGAAGTGCTCTTTTGATATCAGCAAAAGAAGCTTGTTTTTCTGCGCACCAACGCCACTTGGTGTCTTTTTTAAGAAGCTCAGTCAGTGGAGCAGCTCTGAGAGAAGTTTCTTACGAATCTACGAAAATAGGACGCACAGCCTAAAAAGCTTTTCAACTGCTTCGTGGTAGTGGGCTCAGGAATATTGGCTAGCGCTGCCAGCTTGGTTGGATCCGGGAGAATTCCCCCTTTGCTGACCACATGCCCTAAGTAAATGACTGTGTCGCATCCGAAGAAGCATTTCGATGGTTTCAGACGGAGATGCGCATTGGTGAGGGCATTCAGCACTAGACGCAGACGGTGCTGGTGTTCTTCAAAGGTGTCAGCGTATACAATGACATCATCAAGATAAACTAACGCCGTCGTCCACTTCAGGTGTCCAAGCACCCTATCCATGAGGCGTTGGAAGGTCGCAGGTGCATTGCAGAGTCCGAATGGAAGACGGTTGAACTGGAACAATCCGTGAGGAGTTACAAAGGCAGTTTTTTCGGAATCTTTCGGCTCCAGCTCCACTTGCCAATATCCGGACATGAGATCCAGAGTAGTAAAGTAGCTGGCACCATGAAGGCGATCAAGGGCATCGTCAAGTCGTGGCAAAGGATACACGTCTGGTTTTGTTATGCTGCTAAGTTTCCGGTAGTCCACGCAGAATCTTGTAGAGCCGTCTTTTTTCCTAACCAGGACAACTGGCGACGACCAAGGACTGTTGGAGCTAGTTATAATGTCCCTTTGAAGCAGGGTTGGGCAGTATCGCGATACAAATGTATCGCGATAGTATTTCAGAAATACATTTCGTATCTGTATTTCTGTATCGCGATACAATTTTTCACCAGTATCTGTATTCCTGTATCGAAATACATTTTTGGATGTTTCTTTGTATCGCGATACAATTAGGGTGAAATGTATTTCGTTACATTTCTTGAGAAATACTCCCCCCCCCCCCCCACCAAAAAAAAAACGTATCTGAGCGCATATTTTTTTTTTTTACTTTTAAGGGCAACAGGGTTAAGGAGATGCTGGGTCATTGGTACCATGCTGACCAAGGTTCCTTCCGATTCTCCAAACTATTTTTCTATGCGTCCTCTTCTCTCTTCTGAGAAGTGTTGCGTAGTCGGGGACTCGAACCAGGTGGCGTGCCAGGAGTGGAGTCAGAGCAACTTCTGCCGCAGGTCCTTAGGTAGGGATTTCTTGAGTCATTGTTTGCTGGCATCCAATGCCCGCTGCTAACCGTCTGTCTTGCCTTAGCGTACACAGCACACCCAGCCGGCAAAGCTGAGTCACCGTTCGTTGCAGCACGAGCCTGGCGGTGGTTGACTTGAAATAGTAGGATGACTCACGCAGTGAAGCTCAACAGAACACATATTCGAATGCGAAATCAGCCGACGTGAACGTGATCCGCTGCTCTGGTGATCCGAAACCCAGGAAGGAGGCCAGACGTGACCTCGCTGTGCCGACCCAGACTTCGTACACCTGCGACTCGTCTCGAGCGCGTTTTTTCTCGGAGAGCTCGCACCTGTGCCGGCAATCTCAGGTCGCAATCCACGAAGTCTCTATTTGGATGATGCTGCGAAACGTGAGGGCTGCAATCCATGCGTCAGTGGCAAAGGGTCGGCAGGAAGGACCTTCACAACAGGGATGCCACCGTATCGTTTTTTTTTGAACCGTAACAGAAGATAAGGCATGTGTTTCAGGATGCTTCAGGTGGTCCACTATTCTCGAAAATTCCAAATGACACTGCCTGGACGATCTTCAACAAGGTAATTCCTACAACGAAAGTACGTATTGTCCTTTCATACAGCAGCGTGGTAAAGTTTCATGTTCAAGGCCACACCTACAGATCAAGAATACCAGTTCATTCCACCGTGACGTCGTGTGATCAATGTTGACAGGGGCTTCCTTATTGGACATGGGCGTGGTGACGTTTTGATGAAATTTAGGATGACATAGAATTTATTTAGAGGTCGAAGTCTTTTCGCATCCCTCGTCAGACAGACATGATGTCAGGGAAGGGACAGCGGTCACCCCTTGATGGAACTTTTTTTGAGCCCATTGAAGACTTCTTACGGGAAAGTAATTTCGGGATCGAAAACTTCCACTTCCAACTTCAAGCTTCATCTCATTTGGCGTCTCAAACAAATTTAAAAAATGTATTGCAGTATCAGTATTTCTGTATTTGTATTTCTTCCCTCCCTAAAATGTATTCCTGTATTTGTATTTCCAAATACTTTTTGCCTCTATTTAAAATGTATTTCCGATACGTATCGCGATACACTTTTCCAGATATATTTCAGTATCAGTATTTTAGCTACTATTTTAATGTATCCCAGTATTTGTATTTCCAAATACATTTTTGAGTATTTCTGCCCAACCCTGCTTTGAAGCATGTCGTCCACCTGGCGGTTTATCTCCTCCCGTTTTCTCATCGAAACACGTCTTGGATTGTGATGTACTGGAGCGTGATCACCAGTATTGATGGTGTGGCGCACAAGTGGTGTGCACCCTAGCTCTTCTGGTGTAATAGCAATGCACTGCCGAAAGTCCAAGAGCAGTTCTTTTATCTGTGCCTTTTGTTGTTCTGTTAAGTTGTTGCCAAAATTAAATTCTGACCATGGAAGATCACTAGCTTTTTCAAGACAATCTTGCGGGGAAGACATCGTTGGTGCCACACTAATTGTCGTGGCAGTGGCATGTGAGAGGGCAAATGTCACAGGTCCAAAGTCTTCACCGGATTTCAGGAGCAGGTCACCATTCGTCAGGTTTAAAACTGGAAGCATCAAACTCCCCTTCTCGCAGGAAACAAGGCAGCGAGGTATAGCAAACTCCATCCCAGGACGAGATTGTAGCAGTGATTCAACTAGGATATCTCTTGACGTCATTGAACCTGGAATTATTGCTGTAGCCCAAACTGCAGATAACTTAGGTACAACAATGTCCGATGCTGCAACCATACGGAACACCTTCTGTGATTTTTGATTGACCATCGGTGCCATTAGTGTAGACACAAATGTCGTAGCAGTTGCGACGGTAGAACATACTTGGGCTGCAGTGGTCTTCGTCAGGTTTTTCAAGCTGGACCACGCTAGGACAAATCAATCGAATTGACTGTCAAAATTCCAGGAAGTTGCTTCTTTGCTTCCCCCGCTATCTCCTTGGGGCAACTCTGTCGCAGACCAACTGGACTGATCGCCAATACTCCAAGTTGGTAGGGCTGACAAACAATGTTCACCTCCTCGAAACGATAAAGAGAGCTGGACGTTTGAACACCAGTCACGGCCGAGTATCATTGACCATTGTAACTTGCGCACAATTACAAAGGGGAGGTTGACTGTTGTTCCTAAGGTTTCTACAGTCAACGAGATCTGCCCTTCTTGTTCGATTGTAGAACCGTCGGCTGATATAAGACAGACGGTACCAGGAAGTGTTTTGGGCGTGGTAGACTTCGCTGATTGCAGTAATGCATAATCAATCAGACTTACTGCAGCTCCGGTGTCCACGATAGCATTCACATGTTGTCCCAACTCATGAATATAAGCTGAAAGACATGGCGTTGGTGAAGTGCGCAGTGGCGTTGTCACCAGAGGAACATGATGCACTACATGAGACTCAACCTTGTCATGCTCACTGTCACTTGAAACGTTTGGCGTTGGTATAAGTTGCGTTTTGCACGGGGCCAAGTGATTTGGGCAGGATCGAGCTAAGTGCCCAATGTCACCACACGTGAAGCAACGACGTTTACTTGAACGTACCGGTGAAGATCGTTGAGCCAGCCCCGGAAGCTGGATTCCAGATGTCGACACCATGTCCATTGCCTTGTTGGCTGCTTGAACTTCGAGTGCGCGAGCCAGTGCTGCACGAGTCGTGGTTGGGTGGGCGAGTCGCACAAGAAGCTGAATGTCGGTGTCTTCGATTGCGTCGATGAAAGCAGTGGCTGATATCTGCTCCACGTCGACTTCCGTACATCCGACGAGCGCTCTTCTCGCCATCCGCTGAATTATGTCATCTAGCTCCTGGAATGTGTCCGTGCCTTGGCGGTGTTGCTTCAAAGCAGTCCGGTGAAATTGCTGGAGATGTTCATCACCAAAGCGGGGCTTTAGGGCTTCTTTGAGTAGCTGATATGAGGAACGACTTATTGCAGACATGCTCTCCAAACATTCAGCAGCGTTCCCCCTCAACTGGGCCACCATTGCACGAGCTCTGGACGTTGCGTCGAACCCGTAAAAGTCTGCAACCGTTTCGAATTGGATGATGAAGGCTTGCCAAGACAACTGCCCATCGAATGTCGGCAGCTTGAGTTTCAGTCTGTGGTGCACAGGCAGTCGAATCCGAGATTCCATGGACGAAAGGCCATCATTGAGGCGTTGCCCTACATCGGCAACCTGACGTTCGACCGCAGTTTCCAGCAG
Source organism: Ixodes persulcatus (assembly GCA_013358835.2). Lineage (NCBI taxonomy): Eukaryota > Metazoa > Arthropoda > Arachnida > Ixodida > Ixodidae > Ixodes > Ixodes persulcatus. Next base: position 591,075 of record JABSTQ010009213.1, on the reverse strand, counting down.
AGACAGACGGGTTGCGAGGCAATCGTCGAGGGTTCCAAGCAGGTTCACAATGTCCGTAGCACTCCTTTCGGCGAGCAGATTTGCTAACCGCTCCGTGATTTGCATCGCCGCGGAAGTTGAGATCAGGCCACTTGCCTCCGATTGGGTTTCCATTTCGTAATCCCACCGTTGCCACCAAATGTTGCGGGAGTCTCAGCTCATGGGCTAAACGGGCAACCCAGAATTCAGTCCCCAGTTCTTCACACGACCTCTTCTTCTTTTCCTCCTTTTCTTCCTTTTCCTTTTCCGTTACAATATATCTATATATATATCTATATAATATATCTATAATATATATATATATATATATATATATATATATATATATATATATATATATATATATATATACCGGGTATTATTTTTTATTCGAAACAGACTTTTAAAAAAGGCGTCTTTACTGCTACGTGAATGCCGTCTTTACTATGTGTTTCTTGAGCTCGGCGGACATTCGAGAGGCGAACAACCGTCACAGTCTGGTGAGTCATTAACTAAAATCTGTTAATTAACTTTTTAATTATTGGTTTTATGGACCATGTTGCAATTGTAATTTTGAAGCCAGCCGTCCTGGAAGGCTATACCAACTTACACATTTAAAAAAAAAATGCAACTGGTTTGGAGATATCCGTCGACAATTTCTCCCCTTTCTATCATCCGATTCCGAAACTGAAAGTTCCAAGTGCGCCGGAAGCGCTGATCACGTGACGCTTGTAGAAGTGACGGTTTCGTGACGTACAAATCATCATGATCTCATATCTGCACTGCGGCCGTCACGGTGCGGCTCGAGGTATGCAAACTCGCGGGGGCGGTCTTTAGCGCTCTCGCTTTTAGTGCGTCATTGCCCTCGGAGCTTCATTCGCGATTGTTTGTCGGCGGGGGATTCGCTTCGCCAGATAGCGTGGGCGCACGAACGCCGGCTCTGCCAGTTGTAGCGTTAAAATGGCTGCGCAAATTCAGTCGAGGTATTCAGTCGCCGAGAAGGTTCAAATGGTTATGGCGTATGCTAAAATGAATGGCAACGTTCGTCTTGCCACGAGGCTGTATGCCGCCCAACACCCTGGTCGCACTGTTCCTGCCCCATCCACCGTCTTCCAGGTTGCCAAGAAGTTTCTGTCCACTGGGTCTGTGCATCGTCAAAGAAGAAGGAAAGCAGCTGTCTTGGACGAAGATTTGGAAATCGCTGTGTTACCCTACGTGCGAGCGTACCCCGAAATCAGCATCCGAAATGTCGTCGAAGATTCCGGAGGCAGCATCTTTTAGGTATGGAAAGTCCTGAGAAAGCACAAGCTCCATCCGTATCACATATCTTTGCATCAGGACCTCAGCGAGCGTGACTTTGAGAAGCGCTTGGATTTTAGCAATTGGGCCCTTATTAAAACGGATGAAGACCCCGATTTTCTCACTAATGTACTCTGGACTGACGAAGCACAGTTTTGCCGAAATGGCAACGTGAACGTTCACAACGCGCACTACTGGTCTGATCCCAACCCTCACTGGCTCCGCCAGCATAACCATCAGGTTCGGTGGTCAGTGAATGTGTGGTGCGGCATGTTTCGTGACAGAATAGTGGGACCGTTTTTTTTCGAAGGCACACTGACAGCTCAGTCATACACAGCCAACATACTTGATGGTGCTGTGAGTGACTTCATCTGCGATCTCCCGTTAAGCGAGCTTAGGAGCACGTGGTTCCAGCATGACGGAGCGCCAGCTCACTTCTCGTCGCGTGCGCGGAGCTACCTCAACGCCTGTTTTTCCCAGCAGTGGATTGGGCGCGGTGGACCTATGTTCTGGCCGCCAAGATCGCCTGACCTGACCCCGCTAGACTTTTTCCTTTGGGGTCACATCAAAAACGAAGCCTATTCAACTGAGCCCCAAGATGTCAACGACCTGAAGAACCGAATTGTCTCAGCATGCGCCAACATTGAACCACACGTCCTGAAGCGGGTGGTTCAATCTATTAAGAAACGATTCATGGCATGTGTAGCAGTGGAGGGTCGCCATTTCGAACATTACTTGTAGTAAGACATTACCTTAGGGTCTAAGCACACCAGAAACTTAAATTATCAGCAATTCTGATCTCTGAAGTTATTTCGCTGAAGATAATAAATAGCAAAGACGTCTTTCTTGTAGCGTTTCATTTTCTTTCGTTAAGTCGACTGGCAGAGTCAGCGTTCGTGCGCCTACGCTATTTGGCAAAGCGCCTTCCCCGCCGACAAACAATCGCGAGTGAAGCTCCGAGGGCAATGACGCATTAAAAGCGAGAGCGCTAAAGACCGCCCCCGCGAGTTTGCATACCTCGAGCCGCACCGTGACAGCCGCAGTGCAGATATGAGATCATGACGATTTGTACGTCACGAAACCGTCACTTCTACAAGCGTCACGTGATCAGCGCTTCCGGCGCACTTGGAACTTTCAGTTTCGGAATCGGATGATAGAAAGGGGAGAAATTGTCGACGGATATCTCCAAACCAGTTGCATTTTTTTTAAATGTGTAAGTTGGTATAGCCTTCCAGGACGGCTGGCTTCAAAATTACAATTGCAACATGGTCCATAAAACCAATAATTAAAAAGTTAATTAACAGATTTTAGTCAATGACTCACCAGACTGTGACGGTTGTTCGCCTCTCAAATGTCCGCCGAGCTCAAGAAACACATAGTGAAGACGGCATTCACGTAGCAGTAAAGACGCCTTTTTTAAAAATCTGTTTCGAATAAAAAATAACACCCTGTATAAATATATACACTGATGTCTCGTTAGTAGGGATACCTCCGTTCCACCACAAAATCGTCCATATGTGAGTTGTCCATATTAACGAGACAAAAATGCCTAAATGCTTCAAGTTTGTCCCTGAAAATGAAGTTCATACAGCGGGGTATCCATAACGGGGTTCATACTAACGAGACATGACTTATATATAACTGAAAATAAAGGGAAACCCTTAGTGAAAACAGCAACAACGGACGGAACTCCGGCCAAAACGTCAACATTAAATCGTCCGTTGTCGCTGTTTTCACAAAGGGTTTTCCTTTCTTTTCAGTTATACCCACGCCTTCGGCCCCCCGCCACCATGTCCGTTGTATATATAGGGTGTTTTGTTTTTAGCTGCACCAAAATTAAAAAAAAAAGGAACGTGAGAAAGAGTAATTTGAGCCCTGGGAAGTGTTAGTGGCCATGGCGGCCTCTAGAAAAAGGTGAATTTAGGTAATTAGTTAGCTAATTAACTACAATGTTTTAACTAACTTTTTAATTTTTCACTTGAGGGCACATAATGTATTTAGAAGATAGAATATCGACCACAGTGTGGTCCAGCCGTGTCGTCAAGTTGGGATAAAAAAAAATTCGTAGTAGGCGACGGGGTCGAGAAATGTCACTTTGGTAAATGGCGTCTAACGAAACTAAACAGGAAAGAGCGCGGGTAAAGTTACCGCTCCGCCCTTCCGGGCATGCGATTTGTCGTTATCACGGCCGGCTCGCCTAAGCAAGTGGAGCCGGCCGCGATAATGACGAAGGTTTAAGAGGAATTTTATCGCACGCTGACTATAGTAATTTGCTTGTGTACGCTAGCCTTCTAGCAAACATAAAATGCTCTCAAGGTTTTAGGGGCCGATATTGAGCTAGGATTGCTGTATTTCTGTTAATCACCCTTTGGAGAGGGAAGGAAGTCAGTTTGAAGATCATAAATCCTACATTGGCGCCCAACGGGAAGCGTCTAATGAAATGTCTTCCGTTCGGTTTGTTGCGAAAGCTGATAGTTCAGCGGATTAACCTCGTTAATTTGAGTTAGTACTGAAATTTACCAAAAGTAATTACGCTTAGTGCTGCGAGTCAAAGAAACAAATATTAGTAACAGAGGTCTCCAACGATAAACACACACCCGTTGTGTTGAACGCACAAGAAGTTATCCGTTAATTCTAGACTAGTGTCCGTTTCCCTGCAGAAACAATAGAAAAAATGTACGGATATAGCGCTTGTGTATACATTAGGTTTGGTTACCTGCAGCGTGTAGACGTAATACTTTAACGGCTCTTAGTATATCACTGTATGCGTCGATTACAAGGAGTTGTCGAATCACTTCAATATATGCTTACTGCAGCCTACGTGTCACATATTGTTTAACCAGTTCATGATATCGGCAGTACTAGCCACGCTGTAGCGCATAATAAAATAACCACCGTTGTCAACTGTATTTATTGACAGCCTCCGAACAGCTGAGCTTGGACTGCCCGAATCGTCATGTTATCCCCCTCCTCCTTGACAGCCAATAGGATCGCTGTGCCACACAGGGAAACAATCAGGAGCCAATCACACAGCCACAAATTCCGGCATAACGTGTTACTTCACAATAGTTCTTCAGCTGTTAAACGAGCGTGACGTTGTGATATCATGCCTAGTGAGGAAAAACAAAATCGTGAGCATATCCAAAATAAATATTAATTTTGCATGGAATTAAAAACACGGTAAAGTTATATCGTCCCTGACAGCGTAAGAAAAGCAGGGCGTCGTTTATTATGTTCAACATGGTGTATCGTAATTTGTTTTGAGATGTTCTTATTGGTTAATGACGCAACCTAGAGCGAATTTCCTAGCGAGAGAGGCGAAGTGAGCGAGGAAAGCAACTAAAAAGAGCAAGTCCAGGATGCTGAGTGAAGGATGCGGAAAGATAGGACAGCGGCCTCGCTCGAACTGGATCGAAATCAATGTGGGCACGACGTCGGATCCGGCAACGAATCCCGAAAAGCCAGGAGCATTTCCAAGATGCTAATTGGGCTCAACGTTGGCGACCCACGCGCTTTATTGGTCTTCGCCGCGACAAAACGTACATAAACGAAAGAACGCAATGCGTAAACGTGCAACGTGTGCGATAAAAGTAGGAGTGAAGCCTTGTGCCTATTGACCCAGAGCGTGGTAAGGTGTTGATTGCGACAAAGTTTTCCTCGCCTGCTTTGCTGTTTAGCGACTGCAGACGTTCTTGATGGATGTCAAGTATCGCACATTCCTATTAAAATCCGGTTAACGTTTGGATACTACGGGATAAGACTGTCCCTGTGGTTGTTTGTGCTAGCTTCTAGCCGGCTGCAGTTGATCTCGTCGTGTTTAGTTTCGCAAGCTTGCAAATACGATGAGCAACGCAGATAGCAGAAAATATCGTCTGTTTATTTGGTATGTATTTTTTCATAAAACAAAACCCGTCGTCAAAAATAATCTTGTTGCAGAATGTGCTTGTCAGAGTAGTGAATGTGTACATTAAGACACGTGGTACCGTATGCGCAATATGCAAAACAGCTCCAAAGTCCTTCTCCTTCCGTGTCGCGCAATTTACGTGTTCGCCATGCAAATGCTATTATTCAATGACAATGCACGTTCCAGATGTCGCTGAACTTTCTTGACAGTAGTTGGGTGTTGCCTTTCAGGGATAGAATAAAAACAACCTTGTTCTATAAATTTGCACTTTGAGCAAATATTTGCCATAGGGGCCACATGTTTCTTTGCCTCGTGTTGCCTCCATCTGTGTGCTGCCATTCCCTCTTGTTTATGCAGCGAGTGTCGTGGCCTAGGCATTTGAGAGACGCACGAGTCCCAAGCGTGATCGTTCAGAGGAATTGTCGGTTCCTTCGTGTCGCTGTTGATTTTCGCGCGAGTTAGACGCTGCCGCTGTCCGCTCGCAAACAAAGAACAGGCAACAACATGCACAGAACGCTTTACCACCGAGTATCCCTGTTTGCCGGCCGCTCGTAAAAGCAATGTGCTATTTTGTTTTCTGATAGCCGTGCCTGCTGCCTCTTTGCTAACGTGAAGCTAGCAATGCTTGGGGATATTAAATTAACATTTTTGTTACGCGTTTGTTTATACAAATGTCCCTGTGCTGCTCCGATCTTCGAATGAAGGGTGTAAACCTTTCCTCGGTGGTGGCGGTTTAGTTTTTAGATTGGCCAGCTCTTGTGCTTCTGTAATATAAAGTTGTAATGCAAATCATGATCTTGCTGTGTGGAGATAACACGCAATGTTTGTGTCGGTATGAGAAGTCATTTTGTAGTTATTATACTTTTTCTTTCGCTCGTAAGCTACAGTTTTCTGACGTTTTTCAGGATGACGTGTTTGAATGTGGTCCTGTAAACCAGTGTACTTGTGAGTAGTCTGCAGCGCACAATTATATTAATAGATTAAGAGGATGAGTTGCAGCGCAAATTAAAATACTATCTTTTTTTAATTTTACGAGAACGGAGAAAACGCAGATCAGGAGCACAAAAACGCGAAGGAATCTATACACAAACGGGTTGACCACTAGACATAGCCTCACCGATCTTTCAAAAGATATGCGAGTTTGTCTTTTCTGACGTATGCATTTATTTGTCATATTTCCCGTTTTGTCACCTTTAGAAATACGGCCCTTGCTGTGCTCGATGTATTTTAATTGATTAGAAACGAGGGATTTCTAGTAAGTTAATTTATAATTAATATTGTAATTTAATTCCATTATGCGTAGTCACCCTCAATATTGTTTTCCTTTTAACGACAGGAGATACATTTTTTTAGTTATTTTGTTCGTAATATTCAGGTCGCGGTTCTAGCTGTTTTACGAAGTCTGACCCCTAGATTATCATTTGTACTTCTTATACCACTGAGTTTAATACATTTCTTTTTACGACGCAAACCACTGTTTATCATAACCAAGAATGAGAATTTTGCGGCATGCTGCATCTGGTAACGCTTGCTAGTGTTATATGGAGGCCCTGTACTAGAACAAGCAACATCGTACAAATACCTAGGTGTTCATATAACAACTAACCTTTCTTGGGAAAATCATCTTAACTACATTGTCAACAATGCTAACCGCATGCTTGGTTATTTACGCCGTAATCTCTAAATGACCCTTACTTCTTTGAAGCGACTTCTCTATAAAACCCTTGTCCGGTGAAAGCTTGAATATGCATGCTCAGTGTCGGATCCATACATCGAATACCTTACTAATACCTTAGAATCCGTAAAGTAGCGTAACGCGAGTTTATTTTTTGGCTATATTTACTCTCGTATGTTTTGTGTATCATAAATGAAAGCAAGCCTGCATTTTTGTTTTCTTTATGCCGAAAGTTGTCACGTCTAGCTCTCTTGCGTAAAATTTATAATCATAATATGCTTCTAAATGGCCAACTTCTTTCCGAGCCTGCATGTATATTATCACATACTGACCATTCTCATAAGATTGGGTATCCTCAGTGTCGAAGTAACCTGTTTTGTTTACTCTTCTTTTTTTCCAAGAACTAACACTGAATGAAGCCACCTGCCCACCTCTACCGCTAGAATAACCGACGTAGCCGTTTTCAAATCCGCGGTTAGAAATTACTTACTCCCTAAATGTCCCGCATTTGTTGAGACTTTGTTTTAATATTGTTTTGTTGTTTTTCTATTTTCAATATTTGTATTTTTTATGTATATTATGCTCACCCTCTGCCTTCTGTAACGACCCCCCTCCCCTCTCTCAGGTCTTGAAGAAATTAACATAGATAAAAACACTGTCAATCTACGGAGCATATTGATAGCTTCGAGCACTTTCTTTCTGACAGTTTTACATTTTGGCTGCCTGCGGTTTTAATATTTTGCTAAATAGCCTTAAATAGCCTTAAATGAAGGCCTCCATTTACGTAACTTTTCTCATTGCACAGTGTCGAATTTTGTTTAGTGGAAGCCTCCTGTTTGGTTGCACACGGGAATAACTTAGAAAAAAGCTTGAGGCAATCGAACATGCTGACACAATACTTACCAGCATGAGTTTTTTTATACCCTCCTAATAATTCTTGCATAAAATGAGATTCACAGAAGCGAGAAGACATAGGTTGTTTCAGTTATTTAAGTGAAAAGTTTGTAATATTAAAACTCTTTTGAATAAAAGGAAATTAAAAAAAAAACTAATCGGTAAGTGGAGTGCCTTTGATTAAACGCAGTTTTTTTATGAAATATTAAAATTTATTTATTTTATGTTTTAGCTAAAAGTGCCTAGGGCAGATTTGATAACCAGACTACAAAACGGACAGCAGCGAAAAGTAATATATAAAAAGGAATGCTAAAGACGAAGACGGAAATACACTTTGACGAAACATAAGGTTCAAATGTGATATACAATCAATAAAAATGACGAAACAAGATAGAAAAGACGAACGGCGTTCTATCTTCTCGTGATACCTCCAAGTCAAGATGTATTTATTGAGCAATATCGATTTCATGGAAGTGCAGCTAAGCGTAAGGTTACGACATGGATTTCGTGCAAAGCGGATCAATTTTCTTGACTCGTTTTCATTTTCTGTTCAGACTAACAATTGTTCGGTAGAAATTGCACCATAATGTGCTTTTGCGAAACCCCAGAGGTATCTGGTGAGATGGAATCTTTCGTTAAACATTGTCGAAATCATTGCGTCACACGCATCAGAACCGTTGGGATTTCAAAAAGGGTTATCTAGTTCTTGACGTAGCAGCGAAATTTAAAGGCTACACTTTGAGGCGTTTACTTTTTGGTTTCTACACGAGGTACGTTTCAATTACCGCTGATTAGATGGCTCAACGCAGATGTGGAGGCGTCAACATGCCGATCTTATTGTGGGGCCTTGATGGTCCTTCGGGGTTTGGGTGATGCCATCACCGACCGCTGCGGCATTTTCACCCCTTGCGTTTCAGTCGACAGCGCTGGCCGATATTGCGTTTCTGGTGGACAGACGTGTATCTCATGGTTCTATCGCTTGTAGAGTTCGCTGTCTTTCTGTTCGTTCGTTCGTTTGTTTGTTTCTTATTTTGTTTGTGTGTTTGTTTGTTTGTGTGCTTTTTTGCTTGTGAGTTTACTTATTTATTTATTCATCCACTCACACATTTATTCACTTATTCAATCAAGCAATCAATCAATACCTACCGCTCCTGTTTGGGGCATTATTGTAGGGGGTAGATATTGAAATAGGAGTACATAGATAATGATACATTGTACAAAACATACAGGCTTCCATTTCATTTCATTTCTTAATATTATTTTTTATTAGAACTAACATTAAGCATTCGCGACGTCCTCACAGTTATACAAAATGGTAGCATCCAAGCGACGCCGAGATTTGGTTACCATGAGAGACGTCAGTCGTATCTTGAGTTCAGTTTTCGCAACTGCGGCTATGTTATAATAATAATAATAATAATAATAATAATATTAATAATAATAATAACAGATTATTTCCCCAGTGCCCTAGAACAACCATGAGGTTTTAGTATGGTAGCACAAATGTCCACGATTGAATAAAAAAAAAGAGATTCAGCAGTATCTCATGGAGACACCTGTCCTATACATGGTACAGTGCATATAGTCAAGATTGCGCTTGAACGTAGTACAATCACTGAAAACGTCCAAAGTTGGCGAGTCAACATTGTTCAAAATGACTTGCATGCGGGTTAATGGCTACAATGTTTCTTGAAAGTGAAGGTAAAACAAGGAACGATGTCTACAAAATCAAGCAGGAGTATGAAAATTCACTGAGCCTAAAAGATCAGCGTCTATGTGACCGTTAATTACTTTACGTAAAAATAAAATATCACGAGAGAGTCTTCGCTTCAATAAATTCTGTAAACCTAGCCTCGTAAGAATGTCGTCGTAGTCATAATAGAACCTTCTACTAAAATACTTATCATACACAAGACGAATAAAACGTTTCTGCACATTTTCTAGCCGTGACGCATCAGTGGCAATTGGCGAATTCCATGCGACACAACCAAACTCAAGTTTTGCACGTACCAGACATAAGAACAGTCAGACAAGGCATAAATGATTCTTAAAGTCGCATGATAAGCGGTATAGCAAACCCATCATTTGGACAGAAGAGGCAGAAATCTTTGAAACATGATAAGAAAAGGAAAGTCTAGTGTCAGAATAGATCCCAAGGTCGCCAACCTCGGTGACTCGTGGGATGGTAGCTGATTGAAGAACAGAAGAGTAAGATAATATATCGCGTTTATGAGACATTGATAAGATTTTTGTTTTGTCATTGTTAAGCACCAACAAGTTTGCGGAGCACCACTCAGAAATGCGTAAAATGTCATCTTGCAATACACTGCAATCGTGAAATGATCTTATATTCGTGAATATCTTGATGTCATCAGCAAACAAAAGCAAGTGTGGATTTTTATACACTTTTCAATATCGTTGATGAATACGAGGAACAGAAGGGGCCCGAGGTTAGATCCTTGGGGGACCCCAGACGTCGGGATGAAAGTGTCGCAATTCTCACACTCCTACGACGATCAGTTAAGTAAGTCTTAAACCAGTTCAAAAGGGTCGGCGATACTCCATACACATGATTAAATCAGCGAACAACGTTGGGAAACTGTTGAAGAAAACAGAAGACAGGAAAGACGCTGAAACTCACAACTCAATGTATCTTCGAAGGAGAAGAAGAAAGAAAATGACACAGAAAACACAGGCACGTGCAAAAGGCTAGCGAACTCCGGAGTGCGCTCCGGGGTGCGAGGCGATAGCTGTAGACATTCAACGCTTTAAAAAGGATATTTATTTTTGTGATAAAGCCAATGATGGCTGACTCACACAGCGCTCCCCCAAACCTTGTAAAATAAACGCCTCATAAATTTCTCTGGTAAGTTTTTCCCGAAATCTACCTATAATATTAGTATTAGCCAATGTTGGACTACATGAACAATTTCGACAGTGTAAAGGCAAGTGACCTCCTACGTTGGATCGAAGTGATAGGGAATGTTCACGAAGCCTGTCGTTAATACACCGTCCAGTTTGTCCGACATAAGTTCTACCACGTGACAACGGGATGCTGTACACCACGCACGAGGTACAGCGCACAAACGGTGAGACATGTTTTTTGTTGCACTTGTGTCTGGATACCTTTTCTATGCCGATATGAACCTTTGAACAAATTTGGGCCGTTTTTTTTTTTTTTTTTTTTTTTTGGGGGGGGGGGGGGCAGAAAAAACAATTGGTACGCCGTATCGTTGAGCTACATGTTTTAGGTTATGAGATACCTTGTGTAAGTACGGGTCCACTACCACCCGTTCTCTCTCAACATCGCGCCTAAGATTTTCTGCTCCATTTACTTTTTTAACCAAGACACGCACCACTTCACTTAAAACCGGCCAGGGAAAGCCAGAAGACCGCAGTCTTTGAATTTGGGCATTAAAGCTTTTCTTAATACAATGAAAACAAGACTTTTTAAGAGCTGAGCCAAGGCATGAGAGTGCAATACCCCTCTTTACAATTTTTGAATGTGCCGAGGCGTAAGGTAAAATGCCCTTTTTTGAGCGTGGGGAGAAGGACCAGCATAAGTGGTTGGTGCAAAGTGAGAGCGAAAGGTCCAGAATTTGTAAGACGCCATCCCTAGGCTCTTCATAGGTGTACCTGAGAACAAGCTGCACTTATCGAAAATGTCCATTACACCACTAACTACGTCTCGTTCCACACTATTATCAAAAAGAAGCAAAAAGTCGTCAACATATCTAAACACCTTTCTCAAAGCAGAGCTTAGGACTAGTGCAATAAAACTATTAACTCTGGCAAGAAAAATATCACTTAAGACTGGTGCAACAGACGAGCCTATACACACTCCGTACAATGAGAGCTTCACCAATAGTAAATCATGATTAACTTTGTCGAAGGCTTTTGTCATATCAAAACAAACAGTATCGACCTGGCCTCAAAAAAGAACAATAGGAACTGAGTAACCAAGAAATGAACAAAGATTAGTTTCCACGGAGTGCCTCTTTAAAAACCCATGTTGAGCACTACTAAATTTCCGTCTAAAATAATACGAAACACGAGTGTAGATGACCATCTCAAATACCTTCAAAAACGCGCACAGCAACGATACCGGTCGGTAATTATTTACTTTACAAACATCACTACTTTTATTTACTGGTATGACAACAGACATTTTCCACGATGATGGAAAAACAGCACTTTTCAACGAAAGGTTAAATATGTGTTTTAAGATGGGGGCTACTAGGTGTGCCCATCCCTTGATAATAAAATTTGGTATCATATCCATTCCCACTGAAAACTTTGACTTCAGTTTTGATATCGCTTCTAGAACTTGAACTGTGTCAATAGAGGTAATTGTCAGAAAATCATGGTAACCAGTATTGTCAGAATGATCCCGAAAATATTGGCTACGTCTAGAGGAGACGATACATATCCAGTGTCGCCCCGTAGACATATACTGTCGCTTCTTGTTTTTGTATGCTGCTTTACAAATTTCCAGAACTCGTCAGGCTTTCGGTATAGACAGCTTTCAATTCTTTGCTTATAAACCTGTCTGTCATACTTGAATATCTTTTTAACTAGCGTCCGGTAGATACTGAACCTTGTGTATTATAAATCGACACCACTTTGTTGATAAAGTTTATGGAAGTGATTTTTCCTGCGTATATAGTATTTTAATTCTCTTGAGAACCAATGGGGATACCCGGAGCGTTTCGATGAACGCTTTGGAATGAATATATTTATCCTATTTATGACAGTGCGGGTTAAGGAATCCGTAGCAGTGTCCACGTTTTGATAATTTAACACTGTTGACCAATCATGATCACTTAAAAACTCATAGAACCCCAGGTAATCACCAGCACTGTAATTGTACTTGGGATAACTTTGTCTAGAACACTGATCTCGCAAGAGGTAGTAGGTTACACAAAAAGGCAGATTGAAAACATCAGGGTGAATTAGCGCGTCAGTGGCGGCTTCAATGCATTCAATGGGGCTGTTTGAAAGAAAAAGATCAAGAATGTTCCCAGCATTGTTTGCAATGTGGGGACATATTATATATTATTATGTTCCCTCGCAGGTTATAATATAAAAAAATTACTTATAAAAACTTAAAAAGAAACATAAACGAAAGTAGACACCACTGATTTCTTCTCGCACATGAGACACTTTGGCATAAAATGCGCCGTATGTTCAATGTTGCTTTGGGTGTCTTTATGCTATTGCTTTTTCTGAAAAAAAATGCATTTTTATGTAACATTTTGTATTATAATGGTATTCTGTCTTTCAATGTAGACACTCCTGTCTGCGTTTCGGCTTTTCAAATTACTGAGACACGTTGCTAAGATGCAACAGCCTAAACACCGCTCGCAATATTGTCACGAATTAGAATTCATGAGGCGATGATAACTGAAGAAACTAAACGTTTAATTGGGTGAACTTGTGCCCAAAACAAAAAGGGAACAGAAAAAAAACAGCAGAGCGTGATGTCAAATTTGACGTCGCGTGGGACGACATTATGGGAAACATCCCATAATGCATCGCGCGGTTATGACGACGCAGACGGCGACGCGGTCGCTGATACCGCTCAAACCGGAAACGGGAGCCTGAGAGTTGCGCTCTAAAAAAATGGGACGTTTACAAATCTCTGTAACGCGAAATTAGAGCGCAGCTCTTGATGAAGACGAGAAAATGGCACGGAGCGGAGGGCATGCCCCTCCTCCTCCTCCGTACCCTCTCCCCCTCCTCTCCTCAAGTCCTCCTCCCCTCCTCTTCTGCTTCTTGTCCTCCCCTACTCTCCTACTCCTCCCCTCCTCCTCTCCGTCTTTGCAGCTCCTCCTCCTCTCCCTTCCTCATCATCCTCCCCCTGCTCCTCCTCCTTCTCTCCCATTCTCCTCCTTTAATCCTTCTCTTCTCCCCTCCTCGTCCCCTTTTTTCTTCCTCCTCCTCCCCTCCCCCTCCTTTTATCCACTCCTCCTCTCCCTTCCTTCTCGTTCTCTCCCCTTTCTTTCCTGCTCCTCTCTCCTCCTCCTCCTCGCCCCTCCTGCTCCTCTTCCCTACTACGTCTCCTCCTTTTCTCTAATCCTCCTCTCCCCTACACCTTCTCCATTACTCCTCCTCCGTACCTTGCAATTCTCCTCCTCCGGACGTGACATTAAGTTTCCCGTTAAATCTAGCAGAGAAACTGAATTTGTTCATAGTTGACGCAGCAGAAAGTCATGTAACATCATTTTCCCCGTAAAATTTAGCGGGGAACCGGATTAGATGTTGAGGTCACGTGACATCAATTTTTTCGCGAAATTTAGCGGGGAAATAAATTGGTTTTGAGGCCACGCGACGTCAATTTTCTAGCTAAATCTAGGGGACAATCTGAATTCGCCATAGGTGACGTGACACCAAGTCATGTGACGTAATGTTCCCTGCTAAATTTAGCGGTAAATTGAATTCTTTTGAGGTCACAAAATTGTCAATTTGAATGCCTTGGCAACTCGAGACGTTGCATGAGGTGTAGTTGAAAATAGTGTGTAAATTGTAAAAACAAAAACAGCCATGGAAGGAAGTGCGAGTAAGATTAAGTAGAGCAGTGTGACTCTATGTTTCAACTTTCACTAAAATTCCGGGCGCTCAACCATGAATGGCGGCAGCATTTCGTTCGCGCCCCAGACAGAAAGGGACAGCTGAGCAGAGATTAGGGATGAAACTGGTACGCTCGTAAGACGAATCATGTCTGCCTTCGTCGACGAAACAATTTGTCTCCCCGAATCCTGTTTTTATAGGTTTATGGCTGTTTATTTCTGTAGTTCGCTTATTCGAGCTCTCGGGTCTAAGCCGACTTAGCCGTGCGTGCGCTACGAGCCGGCCGTTGATCGTTGGTACTGCCCCTTCTACGATATGTCTTCTGCAAGACTCGAAAATCCTTGGATTATAAAGTGCCAGAATGCCGTCCGTGTCGCAAGGAGTCCAGGAAAGATATCTGCGAAAGAGGGCTATTTTGACGCAAAGCCTAATTTTCAGAGTTGTGAGTCAGCTCCATGAAATAAAGCCCTCGATGATGACGCGTCTTCGCTAGCGCTAGCGGCGATACCGGCAATTGTATATTTTTCTGATTAGAAATCGATGTATATCTATCTGTTCAAAAAAGCACTCATGTGTAGGGGACGAGGCAATATTTATGTTTAATTTGAACGCAGGTTTTTTTTTTTTATAATTCTACGCATTAGCAGAGGTAATAATTATGACGACAAGCCAAGCACCACAAACTTGAACTCTATGAATTGAGCAGAAAAATAAATAAAGTAATTAACTGGGAAAAACAATAACAAAATGTTTCTTACTTTCGAATAATTTTGCAAAATAATCTCGCAACATTGTATTCATATTTCATTAAAAAAATGTAAACTGGTGAAGAAAGTTTAAGTAATTGCTCCGCCTTTTTTTTAGCCACATTTACAAACATGAATTGCGATACTGTAAACTATTGCTGCATGCTAACACAGAGTCAATTTATAGGCTAATAAGGCCGTTCAGGGCAATAAATAGCTAAAAAATTGGTACAAAAACAAAAATCCAATATTTTTCTAAATGTATTTGTTCTGACTTAAATAATGCAAAAAATAGGAAAAAAAAAAACTACCTGACTTTGTCATCCTTCTAGGCTTGTGTTAAAAATAAAAAATGCAATACTGAGCCTGGAGAATAAAAAAGTGTATTTTGTAAATTGGAGGCATCGGCTCTATTTATTTATTTATTTATTCCCCCCCCCCCCCCCCCCCGGTGTAACGCGGGGTTCAAGCTTGCAAAATATTTCCTGGTTTTGTGCTCGAGAGTAAAAGATTATGTTCCGTTTCACTTCAATTTTGACCCTAGCCGAACTGTCATCCGATGGGGCGCATCACGCAACTCCAGAACTGCATCGTCATGGAGCGCATCGCTTTTTTTGCATTCACTATCACCGACTAAACCAAACACACACAGCAAATGCGCCGCGATCCTGCGCTTTTTTTTTCGTGAGTGATTATTTCATTTGGTGATTGCAAACCTCCTAAGAAAACGAGCAGCATTACGAATCACTATTGGGGGAACATTTATTATCACAATTTGATTGTAGGATCGGCTGCGGTCGGACTTCAAGCGAAACGAAGTGATGGTGCGAATCCGCGTGCCTAGAATTAAAATTCGGAAGGCAGCTCCTGCAGAGCGTGCTTTGCCGCTGTATGATTTTATTGAGGGGAAGCCCACCCCAAAAAATTTCCTTTTTGTTTTTGATTTTTTTTTAGATTGAACATTCTGATTGGATTCATTTTAAGGCCAAAGGGGGCCTCACTTGTCCCATTCAGCGAAAACGTGCCGTATAAGCCGATCAAAATACAAATGAGTGGAGCGCGCCGCTCAGTGGGCGACCCTACTTGTACCATTATCTTGGCGTCGTCCTTGCGGTCGACGCCAATTGGGTCTTAAAATTTGCAGCCTGACTCAAATTTTAAGATCCGAGTACTGGCGCCAGGCTAGATTCTTCAAATACTCCTTGTGAGTCGCCTGTAGCGTCAGTAGGGGTGATTTGTACGGAGATCAACGATCATTTTTTGATATAAATAGGACTTTAAGTGATGTTATCGAGATTTTGTGGACAGAAAGTTCAACGCAACCTACCCAAAAGAAGGAAAAACCTGTTACAGCTGCAGACAGATTTACCAACCTCGGAGATGTTGTGGCACCTCAATTCCTTCAATTAACCTTGGATCTTGGTCCCACGTTTTGCTTTCAACCGAACCTGCGACCTCCGGAGCTACTTGCCTTGGCAAGAAAGATTGCGTACAAGACCAATGAGAAAATACGTTTTCGATGTACGTATATTCCAATGTGTGGAAGCTATTTCCGATTCGGGGAGAGTTCAGACCCACGATCCTAGGCCTCTGTTTAACATTTTGGTTGACAACCAACAGCGTGTTTTGGGGGCAGGTAAATAAGGCTGCTCCTTCGTGATAATGCCTGAAGGCATGTACAGGGTGATACAAGGAGACGCCAGGCTCTTTAAATCGACCGGAAAATTCGGTTTCTTAACCTATCGCGCTACGACTTTGTGCAGCGTTGCCCACAGATGGTGCAGTTTTTTTTTTGTAAAATTTGCAAAGAGCGAACTTGCTTGAGTAAAAAGTAAAAAATGAAAAAGGCTAAGCTTTTCGAATCAAAAGCGGCGTGAGCTTTTTTCATATCAGTTGTTGTTTTTGTTTCTAAGACTGTAGCCCCCTGCGGAACGCGCGCCGCTTTTGAGTCGAAAAGATCGTCTGCTAAAGAAAAGACGCCGGCTCTCGGCGTCGTATGCTCGTTCGTTGGCGGCAGTTGGCGTCGCGACCGCTTGCGCCATCTCTTTTCTCCTATGCGAAACGTCGCCGTGTTGTTTGCAGACCGGTGGCGTCGCTGCGTTTCCATAGGAGCTAAGCCTTTTTCTTTCTTTACTTTTTCCTCAGGTAAGTTCGCTCTTTGCAAATTTTACAAAAAAAAAAATGCACCATCTGTGGGCAACGCTGCACAAAATCGTAGCGCGATAGGCTAAGAAGCCGAATTTTCCGGTCGATTTAAAGAGCCCGGCATCTCCTTGTATCACCCTGTATAATGAGAAAGCCAGGGCAGCAATAGAAAAGAACTTTCAACTGGCGCAGATTGGGATGAAAAAAGTGGAAAGCAAGACTCTTAGTGTGTGTGAACGTCTCACGTTAACAAGGTTAGCTGCCGACAAAACAAAAACTGAAGGGCTGCGCTTAGATATCTCTTTTAGTGCAAAAACACACATAAAAGCATGCCCATTTCGAGTAATTGTCACTGAAAGAAGTTCATGGCAACGACAAGTATCGACATATCTGCAAAACACCTTTCGGGGTAAAAAATTAATTATCCTTTTTATTAGCAAATCGGAAGCCGTTCTTAAATTTTTGAAGACAAATGACCTTAGCAATCACAGTGTATGCAGCGTGGATGTTGAGGACCTCTTCTGCTCAATTCCTCTTGAGTTTACTAGCTTCTGTCAGGTCCTGCATTAAGTCACATGATGAACTTCCTTTCCGAAACTCAAGCGGCGTAACCATAGAAAGTGTCTTAGTACTTCTCCTTTTCTATCCTAATTCCACTTTCATAGGATGGCAAAGAGGGTTTTATTTGTAAAAGTCGGGGGTGTGCATTGGCTCACGTGTAGCACCGGTTTTAAGCGATATTTATGTTTCGGGTGTTGACCGTGCTTTTGTGTCTTCCATTGATCCTACGATTGTTACAAAAGTGTTTAGATACGTCGGTGACTTCCTGTTGGTGTACAAAAAACAACAGCAACACAGGATTATGATGTTGTTTGTCAGACAATAAAAATTTTGCACAAATGTGGTTCTGAACTAATATTTACCTATAAATCGCCTAAAAAAGAAATTTTGCAATTGCAGACCCTTCGCTTTCCCTACTACCCAGTCACCTGTGCTGAACTGGTTCACCTCGTTCCAAAAAGGCATCCTAAACTACACTTCCTCTCACTCCAAAGTCGTTAAAAGGGGTATAGCTATGTCATTCCTTATAAGCGCCTTATAAAGGTAGTGTTTTTATATCCTAAAATGCAGTTTTGAAGCTTAAATTTAGAGGCTGAGATCCTCGGGTTTTCCAATGCATGTGCTGACTGAGGTAGTGGGAACATTGGTCAAGAGAGTGAAAGGAGCTCGAAAACATAAGCCCACTCTTTACAAAAAAAAGGAAAAAAAGAATGGTTATGGTCTCGTATATCATAGAATTTCCCACAATCTGAAAAAGTGGCCAGCCGGTACAGGGTTGTTTTAGTGATGTCAGCCCCCTCAAAAAAGACTCAAATTTGTCAAAAGGTCCATGCTAAGGTAAACAATATAAAAAAAAACAAAAAACATGCGTGCTACAAGAACCACTCCCGCACTTATGTTCTCTGGGCTCTGAATGTAGTATATAATATCCCCCTTTCTTTGGTAGACGCTATGCTGGACAGAGCGGACAGTGTGTAAATGACCGGCTACGAGAAAACAATCGCTCTATAAATTCTACGGTGGGGGGGGGGGGGGCATCTTTTCCAGCCCTCTGACTCCTATATTTGTACGCCATCGTTAGCAAAAACCAAGATAATGGGCAGGTACTGGGAAAGAGACACCAGATAGATTTTCGAAGCTTTTATTATCCTAAGCGTGGACGAGCGATGTGTCAGCTTTCCGTCTGTTTCATTAACAGAGGAGGAAATGGCCTTTTTATAATCTTTTTAATGTGGGTAACTTTACATGTCCCCCTCGAGCTTGCAGGCCCTTGAGCCTGTGGTCCCACGTGCCTGTGTAGCCAACGCTCGAGCTGATTCCGCGTTCTGTACCTCTTGCTTTTCTTCTTTCGTCAATACATGAATTGTGAGTGTGCGCTTGTCTGTCGTCTACGTGTTCCTCTTCTCTGTCCCTGTCCTTTTGTGCGAAACTGTAACTATGTTCAATCTATCCCAACTCGCCCAGCTGTCTACATTACTACTCCTTACGTGTCCTCCTCTCGGCGTCGTTCTCGATGTCGTCCTAGACGTTGTCCTCTAGGAATCGTTCTTGACGTCGTCCTTACGGTTGTCCTAGAGTTCGTCCTAGAAGTCGTACTAGACGTCGTTCTTGACGTCGTCCCAAAGGTGGCCCTAGAAGTCGTCCTAGACGTCGTTCTTGACGTAGTCCTAGAGGTCGTCGTATACGTCGTCCTCTAGACGTCGTTCTTGACGCTGTCCTAGACGTCGTCCTTAGGTCGTCGTAGACGTGGTGCTAGAAGTCGTCCTAGACTTCATCCTCGACGTCGTCCTAGATGTCGTTCATGAGGTCGTCAGAGATGTCTTACTAGACGCCATCCTTGATGTCGTTCTCGATGTCGTCATAGAGGTCGTCCTAGACGTCGTACTTGGCGTATATCTCTAGGAAGTCGTCCTCGACGTCGACCTATACGTCGTCGTAAACTTTAATATGTGTAGAAACATTACTCAAAGACGTTTCTCCCGCGGGACTATAATAATTTCGCCTTTCTACACGTAAGCAGTCTTAAGTGCACTCGTGTAATTGTTATTATTATTTTTGGGCCGGCGCAATGCTTAAATAGGGTTTAGCATCCAGCGAGCGTTTCCAGAAGCAAGATGGGTTAGCGAGTATTATTTATTACATTATTGTTGATGTGAAGAAAATACTAGTGGTGGCGGTGTTGAAGCAAGCAGTTTAGAAGTGAGCAGTCGTCAAGTTTGCATGAACACTGATATTCCTGACTCTGCGAACCACCTCGCATTTGATTGCTTAGACTTTTATTTCGTTTTTTCATCTCTCTTTTATGTTCACAAGTTCCGAGCAGGAAACACGTTAAGCGTTAAGTAATAATAGTGCGAAAACGACAAAAAAAAACGCAACAACACGGACGTCTACATGAAAGGGGCCTGTGTTTGAGTATAATTATAACTGTAACGCCCACCATTCTCAACATTTTCAAGTAAAAATTTTGGACTAGGGGTCGAACATAAAACTATTTGAATAAAAAAATCGGGCCCATAAGGTAGGCTAAAGTTATAAATTTTTATACATGTATGGCTATTGGCGAGTTTATGTTTTCTTGGGCACACAATTATGCGTGTCTTATATCTCTGCTTTATACGTCGTAATGTGAACAAGCAGTTATATGCCTGAACTAACCCATATAAAATTTTACTCTGAACCTTGAAACATTTGCTTACACAGTATTTGCTCTTACACGAAGAACAATCATATAGAAAAAATAAAAACTCCTTACAACAGTTTTTTTCCCAACAGGTAAAGACAATACAAAATATGTTAAGCACAAAACTATAAAATAAATATTCTGAAATGAAGTTAAATCTATGCTGCTATGCTAGAACAAAAAAAACGATGTACGGCGCGGACGGCACAAACAGACCACGGGAATAGGAAATATGCCCATGATATTTGTCTCGTTCAGTTATGTTCGCTTAGATCTCGAAAGTTTCAAACAGTATGATCAGCTACAAATACAATTAAAAAAAAAACACGTCAAAATAACCTAATTGTTCATATGAAGGCTTTAATATTTATACATAATGATTGAAAACCTGAGACTGTGGTTTGGAAACGGAAAAACGTGAAGTAGGAAGAAAAAAGGGGGGACAGACAACGTCTCAAACTCAGCTAAAAACTTTATTGCCTCTACGCCTTATATACACCCTCCCCGGACGTCGAACGTCGCCACCACCAAACGGTCGATCACCAAACTACACAAAAAAAAATTGGAATAACAATTTGCCGGACCGCAAACAATACATAAAAGAAGTTATACAACTTCTTGTATAACTTGTATAACTTCTTTTATGTATTGTTTGCGGTCCGGCAAATTGTTATTCCAATTTTTTTTTTTGTGTAGTTTGGTGATCGACCGTTTGGTGGTGGCGATGTTCGACGTCCGGGGAGGGTGTATATAAGGCGTAGAGGCAATAAAGTTTTTAGCTGAGTTTGAGACGTTGTCTGTCCCCCCTTTTTTCTTCCTACTTCACGTTTTTCCGTTTCCAAACCACAGTCTCAGGTTTTCAATCATTATGTATAACTTACACCAGCTCGCCTGCACTTTAACCGTTTTTTCTTTAATATTTATGTTGCATTTTCCTCTCCAAAGTTGTATTATAAAAATCAATATTTTACCATACCGTTCTTTGCAACGCGTATATTTGTAAAGCGTTTATTGTTTAATATTATCTCGTTTCAAATGTAATTTTTTTCTTGTGACTTCTTTAACTTGTAATTCTTTCGTTTGTAGCGTGGTTCTTCAATTACAGTTTGTTGCAAGAATTATTGAAAACGGTAAAAAAAATTGCATTAGCAAGTGCATTTTATATTATTTTATTTTGCTTTCATGATTGGTGTATTTCTCTTAAAAATAAGTACAATGGTTTGATTTTATGTTCGTGTTAAAATCTTAATATTCTTTACAAATCCGGTGACTTCAGTATAACTTAATTCATATGATTCTGCTCAAATATTTATAACAGGCATACAAAATCTTGCCAATGGTTTCTACGGCGTCGTGAGTGCCCTGAGCCGACATAAATACAAATACAAATAGCAAAACATATTAATTTGAGTCGCGTTCCAATATGGTTCTTTTGACCTTAAACCAGACGGTTTGACTTAGTAGCACTTTGGCACACTTGAAATTAGGCGTTGCTGCTTCTAACCATATTACATTTTAGGCATGCTTCTTTAATTAGGCTACAAACAAAAACCACTAAACTAAAGAACGGAAGGAGAGTATACTTAAAATTTCGATAACTTGCTCTAGGTTCCGGTCTTGCGAGCCGAACAAGGTTTGTTGAAGTCAAAGCTTGCTAGGGCGTCGTTTTATGTTGTGAACCCTAGGGTAGTGGAACTGCTTTCAGGGTTCAATTTCCTTCCCGGAAATGGGGAGTGTACGGAGCCAATAAAATTTGCATACTGGGGCAGCTGTAATGAACACGGACGAAAGTCAGAGATGGCTTCTGTGTGAGTCTCGTACTCTCGGACCTTAAATGCACAGCGCTCTTCGAGACGGGATCGCGTGCCCACAGTGTGAGAAACCCCAGTCACTGTACAAAAAAATAAGAATAGGAATAAAGCCTAAAAAGAAATTCTACTGGAAAGAAAACAGTTGCAAAGCGGAGTAGAAACATCCAGCTGTCCATGATATTTCCCCAAACATTACAATCATTGAAGTAAAATATGAAAGTGGGTGTCACCACACATCTTACACTGTCTCGTATTGTTACTTTGTTCTTGTAAAAGTGTATTTTCGGTCATTTTTTCTGCGGAAATAGCTTTGGTGACCCACGCGGGAACAATAATATATATTTAAATGCATAGCCTTTTTTTAATATTGCCTAAGGCGCACGCCAGGGAAACGCAATCTTAATTATACACAAAATAATTAATTTAATGGTAAAATAAAATAAACAAAAACTAAAATGTTTTGTTTGTTTCTTAGACGGGAATTGTGTAACATTTGTACGAGTCTCCAGAATACAAATTTCAGGATGCAGGAACCGGTTAAGTTTCAACTGTAGTCTACGTAGTATGCTATGATTTCCATCAAAAGAAAATGTCTTGATAAAAAAGTCAACAACATTTACAAACTCATTGGTATGTTAGTTCACCATAGAGTTTGTCAGCCAGCTCAGCTATCTGGCTTTTTTCCAAAGTTCTCTTCTGACGAGTCTCAACTGCCATTTTGAAAGGTTATTTAGCACGATCCCCCTTTCCGTTCCGGACCTATAATAATTTAAAATAAGTCTCTGATTGGCATACTACGCTTTAAAAAGCATAATTTTGTAGAAAAGAGATAAAACCAGATTGTTTTTCCGGCATGCCTTGTATAGTTCTCGCTGGCCGGATAGCGCAATATCTCGCAACCTCCTTACAATACAAAATGCGCTGTATACCCTGGTACTTGCAAGAAGGCTTGCCACTTCATTTCTGTAAAACAATAGGCGAGTAAAGTGGGCGCCCCTCTTATTCGGTTAAACTTTCCGGACGAGGAAAACTGCTCTTAAAATTGTTGCGAAGTTCACGTCTGAACAAAGCAAAAGGAGAGTGTGGAGCTTTTTTTTTTTATGGCTTGACAAGATTCTTAGAAAAATTTATGCTAGACTCCTTTTCAAAACAAGAGATCACCAACAATAAATTGGGGGCACATTAAGGGTCATTTTATTTGACACGGATGCGCGAAAGTCTGTCGGATTTAATTAAAGAACAAAGCTCGCAAAAACGAAAGAGCGGAGTCATTGCATGGCCACACTGTGGAGCGTGAAGCACACGCAAAGCACAAGAAAGGAAAAAAAAAAAAAAAAAACTATGAGGATGGAATTGGCTGGGAGGGGGGAGGTGGTAAAGGGGGGGGGGGGAGGGGTTTGACATCATCGATACAAACTGCCGCTGCTGGAAGATACAAACAAGACCAAACTGCCTTTAATCTCGGTGCATAAAATGGGCCTATTATCTCCCCCGAAGTTCCCCTCCAACGCACGCGAGGGAAACAGCTCCCCTAAAACATTCTTTCCTGATGTGATTTCTTTTCTGCAGAGATTTTATTTACGTTTTTATAGTTGCACCTTGTAATAATTTATTGATTCAAAAATTAATTATTACTCGTGCTTCACGCGTTCTGGAAAGCATTGCGTCTAGATCCAGGTCTCATATTTCAGTTGTTGTCAATGATTCGTCTTTATGCCTGCGTATGGAAAGCTTAACAAACGAGATTGTGCTATTTATTCAATGCTGAGACGAAACCAATTTATAAAGTGGCGACAAACACGTCGTTTTTATTTTTACACGCGCAACTTCATTGGTTTTTTACGCTGTTCTTTAGGAGTCACAACCTTGTTACTCACCAGCTTTTCTGCGACAAGAAAGGAATCATTTCTTTTTTATCGGAAATCAGTCCTGATTTTTTGATAAATTTATATGAACAGGCCCCTGGTGTTTTCTATTTATTTAATAATTTTAAAGCTTTCTCTGGGCCCGAAGGTATTACAGTGGCGAGCGGGTTATATCACTGGAATTACACAACATACAATAAATAACAACCTACGAATGCAAATCAATATGTACATATTATTGAAACGCTGAAACGTGAACATTGTTAAGGCAATTTTTGAAAGCGACGCTGTCAGATATTACTACCACAGACGCTGGAAGGTGGTTCCACAACACTGTGGTTCGGGATATAGTGTTTGTGTTCTTTTCTTTCATTAAAGCTACCTCGCTCACAACTACATATCAACGTTTGTACAAGACTGGTGACCTACGCGTTTTTCTTATCGATCAGTAATTTTATTCGAGAGAGAGATAATGCTTGTCCGATGAACTGCAGACGATATATCTCTTATCAAACACCTGGGAATTTTTCTTTTCTCGTCCGGAACTTCCAATTTCTGTTTCCTTTTGTTTCCTTACTTTTTAAAACAAACACAAATATATTATACAAAATAGATATTCTGCGCTGAAAAAAAACAACACACACAAACTTTCACGTGAACTTTAAACTCCGACCACTTAGCAGTCGCTTTAATACGGCTTCGGATATAATCCTCTCGACCCGCCCCTATAACCAGGACGAAGCGAAGTGTGCTTGTGCCCAACAAAAATGAAAACAAAAACGCCGAACTTCGTTCTGTAACGTCATCCAAACATCCTATCACTCGGATACAAGTCCTGCGCATCATGCATATCTGCCCGTCGAACCGCTCGCGACGGCACCGATCTCATCGAACCTTGCATACAAAAAATCTATCGCAAGAGGTAGGTTTCTATATCATCCTTTTAATATTTATTTGTTTTTTTTTTCGTTCAGGACACTCTAGATGATTGCGCATAGCGTTTGAATAATTGACTCCACTTGAAACTCAGGTGTGCTTTTTAGCTGTGCATAATAGTGTCGGTATCTGGTTGCCAGCGCAAACGGTAAACAATCGAAAAAAAATGATTTTGAGGGGCGATATAAGTCACCTTTCAATGTTCTATTGTTAGAGAAGAAAATCTAGAAAAATGCGCGAACAATCTTTTTTAAAGGGGGGGAGGGGGGTGGGGGGAGTCGGGGGGTCATGAGGGTTAGACCGCGGGCTGACTCGAAAGTCCGCGTAAAAATTATGGTAGGCTTGCTTCGACAGCAGGTTTAGACTATTTAGAATTTCTTTACGTTCGTGATTTTAAAGTTAAGGACGCAGCCACAGTAAAAAAATCGCAGGGTCTCTTATGTTATTCCTAGGACGAATCGAAGGCGAAAGCCCAAGCGCCGATGTAAAAATGATCGCGAACCATTCGAAGACAGCCCTCGCTCTCACGACGCACTTTTGGTGCCGTTTTATCGGTACCTTTCGTTTTGGTACCTTTCGTATCGTCGAAATGTTTTTGTACTTTTCGTGTCGCCGACGTGTTTTTCGCTCAAGGACTTTGAAGGTTGACTGAACGATGAGACATATAAGGCTTTCGCCATAATATATGGCACCATACCGGGATTTTGGGAGCAGTTCACTTTTGGATGCTGCGGCAGCTGTCCACTGCACTCGGTTTTCTAAATCCCTAGAATAGACCTTTGTTTTCGGCGCTTCCCTTGACGGAGGGTTTTGAAGCGTGTGGTATTTGGACGTTGCGCACGGACGGTTTTTCTCCACGCCGGAGGAGGACTAGAAAAATACATTTTTCAATGTTCGACTGGCGTGGTTCTCGACCGTGGAACCGGTCTCGATAATTTCCTTACTTTAGCAAAATGCGAAAAGTAGTTTTCTTTTTTTTTCAGGTCTCTCGCACTTAATCATCCAAGACGATAAAATTTTATTATACATCTATTCATATTTCCTTGCCACATGCTGGCGCATATGTGCAGAAAAAGTTCAAATCCTCCCAGTGTTCTTCCTTCAGTTTTCATCATCATTTTATCTTGCTGATTTGTGAGTTTGTGCAGTGAAAATCCAAGATAATTGTTTGCCGCAGGCAGTCAACTTTGCCCACACTTCGTCGGCTACGAAAGACAAAATCGATGTTTGTTTAAAAACAAACTATTGTGTTGCATATGTAAACATTTTTGTATTTGGTTGGATATTAATCTTTTAGTTAATCCTGCCGATATGCTTGTTCTAACACGTGTCGGCAGATTTTTTAATATTTTTTTTTAATTGTGGTGGTTTAATATTCTCGGGGATTCGCGGTTGCGCCACTAGAATGTGCGTGTGGTACCGTTAGCTCGATGCTCGCCTTTCCATCCTCATGTTTAAAACGACTAGACTTTTGTTTTTACATATTTTTAACGATTTTAGCAACCGTTTCCCTCTAGTTGGAAACTTCCAGTACGTATCAATGTCTCGTTTATGTCAGTATTTACTTACCTACAAAACGCTCAGTGACAAAAGGCAGTTTTGGAAAAGCTCGTGCCGCCAGTACGAGCTGACGTAAACAATCCTTTTTAACAAACCCAGAACGTTCGTCTTCCACATTTCTGAGACGATTACCACATACTACGAAAGCATGAACAACGGGTTGGGGCGATTTTCTTTCGCTCCATGTCACCCGGTAGAAATGCCTGCCATCTCTTTCGTCTTTCGGACAAAACCTTGACATCCGAAGAGAATAGGCCATGCCTCGCTAGCCGAAATCGAACGTGAAACCACCTCTACTTATTTTCTTCTTTTTTTTTTCTTTTTGCCATTGCCGTGCTGTTGGTTGTACTTTCAACTAATGACGCAAGTGAATCGACTAGAGATCAGCAGGCAGAATCGCCTGTAAGTCGCGTGACTTTCGGTAGTTTTAGCGAGCTTCGATTTCTCACATGCCAGCCAAAACTCATCGTCCTTTCGATGTTTTTGCGTCTGTGCCAAAGTTTAGTCGACGATAACGTTGTCTGATATTGGTTTTGCGGATTTAGGTGTGATTTTTGAAAGGAAGTAACCTTTTAAAACAAAACACACACACACACACACACACAAGAAAAACACAACAAAATATAAACAGATAGTCGGGGCTTAAACGACCTGGTGAAGATTATACGTGACTAGGGATACGTTTTTTCGAAGTTTTTTTGTTCTGAAAGGCAGAGTGTGCAAGGTATTTTTTTCCCTAAGAAACCGAATTTTTTTTTTGGATTCCTAATTTTTTTGAGATTCGAAGTTTAAAAATACTGTTTTCGATTTTTTCTGAATTAAAAATAAAAATAAATAATACTCATACACAAAGGTACCCTAATTCGCAAGAACTCGTCTGTATCAAATGATGCTTCTCTAGCTGCGTTTGGCATTAATGCCCTTGCCATTGGCACTATTAACTTTCCCACGACAAATATTGCAAAGAGGTGTTGCTTCAATTCATTTCAATAGTTTGAAATAACTAAACACGTGGCAGAAGTGGATGGAAGGCATTTGAGCTCCAACTCCCCTGCCCCCCTCCTATGCAACCTACCAGGTTTATAGCTTTCATTGTTATAAAAACCAAACCCTTCCTCTTTCTAAGAAGCACAAACAGTACTCTTCAAACTAAAAACCGGAACAGTGACTTTTTGTCGTGGCCCTGAAGTATACTGACCTGTTGTTCTGAACGAAACTTGACGCGACAAATTAGAAGCCCCATTTTTTCAGTAGACCGATATTTTAAGAAAATGGAAGTTACCCGTCCTCAAGGCCACCGACCATATGCTATCACAAAATGTAGCAGTAAAACGCCGTCATTTTTTTTTGTTAATTTTTACTTCGGTATTTTGCGTCAAAATTTTGAATTTTTCGAATAAAAGCGAATTGACGAAAAGTTTAGCCGAGAATGTTTTTCGAATTTATCCAAAAACACAGAACCCGAAACATAACAGAACCCCGAGACTGCAGGCAAGCAAACAACGACACAAACACAAAACTCCTATGTATGATTAAGAAATTCTCATGTCACCCCACTAAAACCGAACAAAAAGTTAGCGAATCAAAATTTTCTACGTAAAATTCAAGATATGTTCACAAAAAGGCGCATTAATCACAACAGAAACGCGCACTGTGCATGCACAAAATCTTGTTTCTGAATTCGCCAAGCATCTTTGCTTTCATCCTTTCGCCGCGCCTTTGAGGGACGTGAGCAACTCAAGCTGAGGTATTTAATACAACGCGTTACAGGACGAACAAATTCCCACTAATGCCTGATTCACACGGTGTGATTTTGCTGGCGAATTCGCAGCTCCGATTTAAGGCATCACAGCTTCGCCCTACACTCTAAAAAAGGTGCGTGCGTATACTTGCCCGCACAACACTCTGAGAGCCAATCACAGCAGCTTACGGAGGCACCTCAACGAACGACGATGCTGAAATATATATTTAGACCACAAAATGCAGTCTGAGTTGTGACATTAAGCCATGGGTCTAACATATGTTTTTGGCAGCGTCATTCGGTGAGCAGCCTCCGTAAGTTACCGTGATTGGCTCTCCGAGTGTTGTGTGGGAAAGTAGACGCACATACGTTATTTAATGTGTAAGACGTTTTCTTTGTTTTATTTTTTGCCACACGAGTGACGTAGCAATTGCGAAATCGCGAGTAAAATTGCATTATATCAATCAAGCCTTAGTTTATCGGGGAAACTGAATTTGTGTATTGGACGCATGACTTGGAGTCATGTGGCGTCATTTTTCCCACTAAATATAGAGTGGAAACTGAATTGGTGCTCAGGTCACGTGACGTCAATTTTCCCGCTTACTCTAGCAGGAAAACTGAAGTGATTCGACGTCACTGGTCACGGCTTCACAAAACCCGGAGAGCCTAACCAAAAACGTTTCACATAAAAAAAAAATGCATACTTGTAACAAACGATCAGTTTTTCTTGCTTTTCTTATTCCAAAATACGCGTTGCTTCTTTGAGTGATCTGTTCTGCAACAGTAAGCATTAAGGCAGTCAGCCTAGAAGCGAGCTCCGCCACGCGCTTTTGCCTGCCGGGTTCTGGCGGCCTTGATCTATCACAGTGAATCCTCTCGTTTTGCCGCTCAAGATGTAATGCTTCATGTTACAACAGACCGCGACAGACTCTATACGTCCGAGACGGCACTCGTATGCAATGGAGCACACGCACCATTGTCTCGTTTCCTATTTTCCACCTGCAACACCGCACGGAAAATGAGACGCTAGACAAGCTATTGGAGCAGGTCCAATGTTGTGCGAGTTTCACGCGGCCTTCTGGATTGGCGGAGCGACACGTGGGAGCAGAGTCACGTGACAAGTTCGGAGCGCGGAATTGGCTGGGGATAGCTTGTAGCGCCCCTCGCTGATTATTGTAAAGTAAAAAGCAGCAGGGAGCAGCGACCCTGCACACACCATCATCCGCCCCCTTTCTCTCTCATTCTCTCTCAACAAGGCTGTATCTTTACGATTATGTCTCAGTTTGCATCCTCTTTTTCGACGTGTCATGCTGGCTTGATTTCAAGAAGGCGAACATCCGTCGCCATTTTCGGAGACGTGCTGTACCCCAAAATAATAGAAAATGAGGACGGCGTGGGAGGTCCTTTTATTTACTTATACTGGGGTTCCGGTACCCGCAGTGACTCGAAGAAATTCGGTTTGTTTGACAACGCCCTGTTATTCCGGGTTTCCTAAGTAGAGTGCGAGTGCAGGGTGTCTGCCTTTTTAAAGATTTTCGCTCATAAAAAAAAAATATTTACGATACTTTTTATTTCAGTAAACTTACTCTGATTTGCTTATAAAGAACAATACATTTTTGTGAAATAAAAATAAAGGGGTTTATTTTTACATCGCTGTCTTTATTAAACTCAAAGTTCTTAGCTACCCTAGCCTGCAACATTTGCACGTAGTTCATAATGGTAAACCTGGTACTCTCATGACAACTTAAAGTTTACTGCGCTACTTCAGCTTTTTTTGCATTTTAGTTAAGAAGAAAACTGGCCTATATAGATATTCATAGGGGTACTATATAGATAATATTTTCTCGTGAAAACTATCGAATATGGGAGTATGTTTTTTCGGAGTATGTTTTCTAGAGTTTCTTCTGCAGAGGCATTTGAAGCAATTAAAATTGTTGAATTCGTTCCGTCATGCGCAATGGAGTTCATCTGTATTTGCTGCTTTTGCTTTATTATTGTATGTTGAATTTACTTTATCAACGCAGTTATGTTTATTTTCTTTATGCATGACTTTTTGTGTTTTGTCCAGAGAGATACTTTTTGTAACGCCTCCTGCAATAACCTGTAAGGCTGGGCGGTATTTTAAATAAATAAATATTGTGTGTTATACATTTTATATTTATTTAAGGTTAAAATAATTGTGCAACATTTTAAAAAAAAGTATATGTGTCCCCTTTAAATACCTCATTTTACAAGTTTACACGGCGTGTAATTACAAATATGATTCAGAGTACCCAGAAATTTGGCTAAAAATAAGCTTTAGAATCCTTTAGGATTGGCCTAAGGCAGACTGCCAGATAAAAGCAAACCTGCGACAGGGATAGCACATATGGAGAATGTACACGCTTATGTATCCTTTATTTTTCTTTCTTTACGTACTCTGCTATTAGACTTTATTTACATTTTAAATGTACTTACAAAATTATAAAATACACAACTTTCACCCATGCGATTGGTAGTTATATTCAAATGAGCGGCTCCACCGTCAAGCGCTCAAAGCATAACGTAGATGAAATCAGCCTGTGCATACTAGAAGCGACAGAAGTTAAACGGTTCGCCCGCAAAAAGAAAAAAGCTCGGATGATAAATTGTTGCTCTGCTCGTGTCCGCAGGAGAGGAAGGTTATGATTCGTGCTTCCACTGAATGGGGCTTTTTGATTTATCGGTCTCCAGCGCTGTAGGCAGCGATACTGCGCGGTTGGGAGGCATTCAGTGGACCGAAATGGGGTTTATCTGGCGCAACTTAGGGGGCAGACGTGAAATAGACTGCGTTGAGAAACTGAGCGAGGGGTTCGCTGATCGGGGGAAGGAAGGAAAAATGGAGGAAGGACGAACGCGGGGACGAGCAGAGGCGAGCTTGATTAGAGCACGGGCTTAATGGTACAATCTGTTCCATTGGACGTTCAGTGACTGCCCTGATTAAGGGATGCCGGACTGACCGGTCTTCGTTGAGCCCGGCTTCAGCGACTGTGAATGGGTGCGCAAAAGGCGCTAGGGAAAATATCGTTAGCTTTCGATTGATGCTAGAAGTTGCAGCTGGTCGCAGGTCAGTTTTTTGACAGTGTAGTTCGAATACAAAGAAACCGCTTCCCTACTTTAGATTAGTGTTGGGCAATGTGCTGTCACAGCTTGATATTATAGCATCTAGATGCTCTCTATGTTAATTTTAGGCATAAATATTCAACGCGGCATTGTGTTTGATATTTTCAACAAACGTGACCAATTCGTGACGGCGTGTTTGTAATAGTCAACACACTTTTGCTGGCATCTGTGTGCTTCAAAAAACTAGTCTTGTCCCGGCGGGCGGTGATAAAACCCTCAGCTACACCAGTCTGGCCACCGTGAACACGCCTGGCGAGGCTCAAAGATTGGGCGATGTACACACGCCGTCGGCAGAATGGTGGCGCGCTGCGTTTGTACTTTCAGATATGTGTGCGTCAAAAAAATGGCAGTTATCTAGTAATGCACGTGAAACAGTACATGACATATTGAATATGAAAACAACAAAATGCACTCCTGGAGTACCTCCGTTTTTATTTTGGGCGTCTAGTGTAGACCTTTCACTAGCAGTACCTTGAGCACTAACTTGTGTCTCTGTCTCCTCTTTGTGTTTTTCGTTCTTCGTATCTGGCGGGAGATTGCGGGAAAACAAATATGCGGCGTGTACGCGTGGTGAGCATTCTGCAAATCCAACCGCAATTTCGGCTCTCGGCATGACCATCGGCGCGCGCAGGTTCGTCTATTAATTCTTTAAAAGGAGTTCTGTCTGAAGGCGTTATAGACACCCGTAATACGGGAGTATTAAACACGCTGAGAGCCATTCTGATAATTCGGGATATAGCGCGGCTAAGACCAGAATATTTGGTACAGATTGGTACAGAACCCTTGGTACAAAACCTTTGGCGCACCAGTACTTTTCTCACGTGCTCAAAGTCTTTCAGTAAGTTACTGATTTAGTGGTTTTGGATGACGCTCAGCAAGTTTCTAATTGAAACTATATGTATATTTTCACTAATTAAAATGTAATTAGTAATTTTCAATTAATTATCAAACTAGTTAGTAAGTATCGCTCATTTTCTGACGACCGCCACCACGAGTAATGCGGTCCAGAAAAACATATCTTTTTACTTGGAATACACGAATCGTAGGAATGTTTGTCACTCATACGTGAAACACCCTGTGTATATATAAATAGGGTTACCTGTACTGAACTGTGACAATGACCGGTTTGTCACTCTAACCGACGTAATGTTGAGTGAACTCTACTGTATAGGAACTCCGCGATTTGTATTTCTAGTCGTTTGAGGTGATGGCATTCAGTGTTTTCTCTCTTTAAGGTGAATTGGTGCGACTCCTTTTTTTTCCCACCCCCTTTAATCGGGCTGTGGTAATGAACTCCATCAGGCGTTATTACCATGCAAGAATGATTAAGATTGGTGTGTGTTTTAAAGCACCATTTTATTTTATTCTCCTGATATTTTTGTGTTTTTATTTTTTTTATCATACACATATCCTCCACAATGCGCTAGGCCTTTGTTCGGCTCGACGGAAGTGACAATGCATTCCCAATATACGTTTACATTGTTTACGTTTACGTTCTCTCATGCGACTACGTGCTTCATCGTGCGTGCTTAAATATACGTCCTTGCAAATGTCGTTCGAACATTCGCCTGTCTGTAGGGAGCCCGACACGACTTATACACCCAATTGGAGGCATTTGACAGTGTTTTCTCGCAATATAAGGTTGTTATTAACATAATTAGTGTAATGCGAAGTTTCTATCCAAGGCTCACCGAAATACGCGGTAAATACTAGACTCTAAAAAATGCCTGCGCATCTACTTACCCGCTAAACATTCCAAGAGCCAATCTCTGCGATCTACGAAATCAGTTCAGCGAATTATGAGGCGGGCATCCGTTTATACCTAAAAGTGAAGTCTGCGCTGTGGTATTACGCAATGCAAAGCATTATGCTTGCATTGCGTAATGCCACAGTGGAGACTAAATTTGTGAGGTCTAAACAGATGTTCCTCCTCATCATTCGCTGAGCTGATTTCGTAGATCACAGAGATTGGCTCTTTGAGAGTCTTCGGGTAAGTATACATGCAGGCATTTCTTAGTGTATAACGATATTCAGCTTAAAATAACAGAATACAGAATCGTCATGCCGTTTTCGTCACCCTGTGAGCGGTCTACTGCGTCTGCGTGTGCATGTGCGTGACTGTATTCTACAGCACGCATGTGTATTCTTATGCATATGCGTTCGTTAACACGGAGATGCGCATGTATTTGTGTCGACCTCATTGTATCAGCATGCTCGCTTTGGGGTGGGAATAGGCGTCCAGCTGTGCGATACTACGGTGACTAGCAACGCCAATCACAATGGTTTTCAGTGAGCGGGATGATTATAATGTAAGAGGAGAACACGAGGCTCTCAGGAATGCAAGTATACAAAGAACAGTCGCGCTTATTTTTTTAAAATAAGGTTGTGAGTCTGTCTCAGAAGCTGAGCGTATATATGGTGCCTGCCTATCGTGCGAGATCGTCTGCTACTTTTGCAGGGGTTGTGCTGACGTCAGAACACCTAGCTCTGATTCAGAGATAGTGGGTAGGCCTCAAGGCAGCTTGCTTTGAGGTCTACCCACTATCCTTCAATCAGAGCCAATCAGAGCCAATCAGAGCTTGGCGATCTGACGTCACCACAACCCCTGCAAAAGGAGCAGACGAACTTGCGTTCCGCATTACGGCCTCCGGAAGGCGCCTTCGACTGTGCGTTTAGCGTCCTATCCCTCCCATACACATCGAAAGAGGTTTCGAAGCGTCAACAAATGACGCCACAGAAACCGGGCTGTCATGCTGTCAGATAACGCCATCCTGGCGGTTGTTCATAGAAGTGTCGGCAAGAAGAACACCAGTGAACGCGAGTGTCGCTACCGTCCCGGCGTGCAAACTCCTGACTGCCGAAGCTTCCGTGGACTGTCAAGCTGGAGAGTGACATTCAGGAGAACATGCGTCTGCCACAAACACCCCTGCTGCTGTGACACCGCCACGGTCGCGGCCGGCGACAGCATGACACTTCTATGACGTCATCAAGTGAAAATCGGGTCACCACTTTTTTTTTTTTTTGACGCGGTAAACACACCAGTCGGAGACACGCTTCAGGCAACATAGTACAATCGCGAACAGCATCAGCGGGAACGCCGGAGCGTGTAGCCTCCGCTAAATTCTAACCGTGGATTGGAGAGGAGTATGCGAGGGTGTGTGCTTACTCCACTGTCCGCACCCTCACAACCACCCCCTCGACTCCCCCCCCCCCCCCCCCCCCCTCCCGCCCCATCTTTTTCACTTCGCTGTTTTATCAGCCTCCAGGTAGCGCAGTATGTATCGAAGGTCACGCACTTTGGCGTTCTCACACTGTCCACGATAGTGCCTTTTTTATAATTGATAAGTTACAAATAATTGCAGAAAGCATTGAGTTACTCCGAATAACTATCAATACCTTTTAAAAAGTGTAATGGTGAAAATAAAGCTTTCGTACATGATTTTAGCGTGTATTGTAAGACTTGTGCGAACGCCACTAGAAATCAAAAATATATTTTTTAATCTAATCTTATTTTATGTGCCCCAAAAATGTCAATATTACAGTTAGTATTTATTTTCAGATGTTCCACTTGGCAGTTGTTCAACTTAAGAATATACATAATTCTGCATGTATGTAAAATCTAATTTTTAAAGACAACCTTTGACTCTTTTGCCTCTCTCTATTTCTCTCTTTCCCCCTCTCTTTATCTCTCACAGTTTTTCTTTTTACTATGATTTTTTTCCTTTTAATTACTGTATCTACCTGCTTGTGGATGACATCGCTCATGCCGCGTTATTTTCTCACATACGCTTCGCATTATAGTGTTTTCTTTTAATTTTTACTGTTGTTTTTGTTTGATTGACTGTTTGCTCTCTCTGTCTTTTGCCGCATAGGAGCGACTATGTTTTGGCACGCAGCGAGGCGGGCCGATGTTTTGCCCGAGGCCCGTCGAACCACTCCCTGCACGCACCATCGATTCATTTCGAATTTACTTCTGTCGCGACGCCTTTTCAACGAGGCACGCTGTTGCAGCTCTGGCCACGCGATCCTGGGCTCCCGAGCAGCGAGGCACGGCCCGCAGGCCTCTTCAATAATTAACGCCAAAGTTAATTTACAGTTTGCGTTTCCACGCTAAAAGTATGCTTCGGATCACGGAAACCGCGCTCCCAAAGTTTACTTCGCCAGAGATTCTTCTGTCGCACGTATCAAAACACTCGCGCTGCAAATACGAGAAAAGTTCCTTCGCTATTTGTGAGAAATGTCCTGTTTCCTGTTGCGTTTTTATTTCAGGTTTTGACTCCCAACTTTTTTTTTTTTAATTTGTTCATGTTTGTAGATCTCTTCTAAAGAAAGGCGCGAAACTTATCGAACCTGACGAAAAGGAAATTTAAAAAAAAGATAACCTTTAGAAATCCTTAAGCCGCGTTCACAACTGCAAATACATCGTACGAAAGGCAGTCGGCAGACACCGTCAGAGGCATGTTTATTTCTTGTATGATGGACCTTTCGCATTGGTCATCAAAAACTGTCTGCAGACATGTTCGAAGCATACACGAAGCTTCGAAGCATACATGAAGCCTCGAAGATGCTCGATGCATGTCCGCAGACACTTCTGTCATGATGTCCGCAGAGAAAGTCCGTGCGTCTTTATTGAAGTGCCAGCCGACATTATGCTTAGTGACTTAGCTTCTCTCGTTTCGTAAAAACCACACTCAAAACCAATCGGAGACACCCAGAAGGTAACTTCTTTTAAGCTTGCCCATAGAATACTGCGAGATTTCATTTCTAAAGGCTGTTCCAGACATTGCGTCGATTGTAAGGGGTCGTGTTCCACAAAAACGGATCATATACGGCCCTCGGTTTCCATGACGCCCCGTACCAGCAGTACGGTGACCGGAGCGCTTCTTCGACTGGTGTGTCTATCGTCCTAAGCTGCCCGTACATCAAACCTTGTACCGAAGTTGCAACGAATGATGTCACAGAAGCCGAAGTCCCAGGCTGTTGCATTTCACGATCCTGGCGGTTGGTCTTAGAAATGCTAACGAGAAGCTGTGAGTAGCACAATCAAACGCGAGTGTCGCTGTCGTCACGGCGTCCCAATTTCTGGATGCCGAAGCATCCGCGGACTGCCACAATGGAGAGCGACCTGCAGGAGAACAGGCGTCTGCCAAATGCACCACAGCTGTTGGGACACCGCCAGGATCGCGACGGGCGAAAGCATGACCCTTCTATTTCGTCATCAAGCGGAAATCGAGGTAACATTTTTTGGACGCGGTAATGACACCAGTCGGAGACGCGTTCCGGTCACCATAGCAGCAGCTTGTCGTGAACAGTCGAAAGCGGTCGAAACTCAGTCGGTCATACTCAAAACGCACAAGTCCAAACTAGCTCATGAGCCCTACCTACTCTAAGAAAAAACGAAAGGTGCGGGCTGTCTCCGCATATAAACAGAGTGTTAACGCTAGTCCCCTCGGAATCTACGTCCACGGGGAGCTCCAAGGCCCGTTGACATTGTGGGGGTGCGCGCTTATGTTGATCCAAATTTTTGCACGAGTCCTCGTGATGCGACTTTCGTGTTGTTCTATAAATGCCCGTCAGAGTGGGTGTTTTTATAGTCCAGCCAACGAGGGAGTGCAGAGCGCGACATCGCTCATACAAACAGCAAAGTGGCGCTTTTTTTCTTGCTCACGCAGGATTGTGCCGCGCGTCGGAAGAAATACAACTCCATTAACTACGCCCCCCTGACGACAAGAAAAACACCAAACGACAAGAAATCGCAACAACTACTACTAATAATACTACTACTGCTATTACGACTACTATTGCCACAGTACTACTGTCACTACTACCACATGCTGCTATTCGATGAAGACAGTCAAGCACCGCCAAAAGGGCATCGTCATGATGCTCGTCGTATTTGTGCGTTTGCTATTGCCGGCTAAATCAATCACGCACAAAAGCAAACACGCAGTATTACGCCACATTCCCCGCGCCCGATTAATCCAGCCGCTTGTAGAAAACGCACAATGGCGACGAGGGTCATGGCGAGACATCTTTGGCGTTGAGTGATCGACTCCGTAGGGTCGTAGCGTTAGCATAGGTCGAACTTAGTGTGAAACAGAGTCTGCTATCGCTCTTGGTACAACTACTACTGATGCTACTAGCTTCATGACTACTTACACTGCTACGGGTTTTACTATACAAAAATAACCGCTACTACCACTGATAACCGCTACTACCACTGCTAGTGCCTCTATTACTAAGTACTACTACAACTACTAAAATAATAAGTATTACTTCTAGTTTCATTGCAGCAACCGTCTTGCACATCTACGTTGGTGGCACACATAAGCAGAATGCAGCGTAATAGTAGTTTTTTATGACATCGACATTGGCTTGCTTCTGTTAACTGCGTCCCTCTCTGAATCCGCGCAGGTGAAAAATATTGCTTGCACACCGCACATCTTTTTCGGCAAATTTTCAAATTTGATCAGGCTTGAAAACAGAACATGTCACCTAGACAAATCTTTTGACTGGGTCTTGTTTCTAAGTGGTCACGGTTTTTCTTCATTCGGGTCCTTTTTTTTTTAAACGTGACGTCATCCCTCTCCAATCGGTTAAATGGCGTTCAGTTGCCCCCACCGCCTGCTGCTTCTCGCAATAACTTAGTTTGTCGCCATCTTATTTTTTGTTTGTTAGTTAGCTTGGTTCAGTCTGACGCTTGTTACCAAACTCCCTCCTTTTTGCCGCACAGTCTACTTGATTCATTTGTTTTTAATTTAGCTGACGGAGTTCGTTTCTTGAAGCGCAGAGAGCAGCTAGCAAGCTGTCTTGTTTTGAACATGGGTGCAAAAAGAGGGCTCTCCTTAGAGTCCAGAAAAAGTAACAATATATAGTTATTAATTAGAACCGCGTCCCATTTCGAACTGTTAAAAGACAGAGTCGGCTTGTACCGCAGGAAAGCACCATGAAGTATAAAAAAAAATAACGAATCACGTAACAATACAGTGAGAAGAACAATGGCGTCTTGTTACACGGAGTTCGTGAGGATGTAGAGAAAGTAGGCGGAATTGTGTATCTGCCCCCCTTCCCCCTCCCCCCCCCCCCCCCTCCCACACACACACACACACCAAAAGAAAAAAATGAAATGAACGAGCAACACTTGTACGTATATCTGTCAACGAATCGTGTACTGGCCTTATATACTTTTGTTTTTGTATTGGAGTTCTATTTTTTTTTTCAAGTTGTACTCTAAATGTGTGAAGTCCGAAAGCATTTCCGTGTTTCCACAATTCGTATTTTTATATCAATACCAAGAGCGCTATTTGAGTCAAAAGAAGTTTTTATTGCATTTAAAAGTGAAAGAACATTAAGGTGGAGCATGTTGCGCAAAGAGCTATATAGAGAGAGGGATTGCACCCTTTGTCTTTTCCGTCGATGTACCAGTTTACCGGGAATCCCATTCTTTGTCCTCGGTGTATCACCTGTGCGGGTATCTCAAAGGGAGGCATCAACTTTTCGTCTTGTCATTATTTTAATGCAACACCGCATTGCTCCTGTACTGGGTATAGGAGAGGAAAGGTTAATGTTCGCAGCGTCACTAGTTTTTTTTTTCTTCTATCCGGCAGGCTGTATATGCTTCGACCTACTCGCTAATAAAAGGGAAGGAGAGGTGCGCTCTGACTTTGCCTGCCTTCCGAGATGACGAACCGAAAACATCCAGCCCCGGTTGCAAAAGATCACCCGACCGGGAAACATTCATCTTTATCTTCTGCCCCATGTACGCTTGGTTGCGCTTACGCATTCCTTGATGTCCTGGAATCCTCCCATCAATCATCTTTCAATTTTGGGTCTTTTATTCTGTGATCTTTTTTTTTTTTTAAATTTCTTCTACAAATATTATTTGTCATTTTTTGTTTAGTGCTAGTTGAAGTCGCACAGATATTTCAGTTGCCTAATCACTGTTTTTTTGTTTTTTTCTAAACATTTCATCTGTTCATCGCGATATATCAAAATAAAATCCCGCAAAGATGATATTTTCTTTTTTTACTGAAACTACTTTGGAATTTGCGAGAAAACACCGCACCACATCTTCATCTATAACTTTCTATTTGACCTTAGGTAGTCTCTTTTAGTTTTGTATGCCATCACATGTTTTCAAGGCGAGAGCTGTAATCCGCATACACCAACTCGTGCTTACTGCGGCTTACCACGACGACCACAAAAGGCATAACATGGAGCATGCGAGATTACTTCGCCGTTTAAAAGCTCAATTTCGCTCATGCGTACTACTCGTATACTCTGCGGGAAAGCGCGCCCTTGTTTAAAAACAGTAAGTCGGTGTATGCACAATTACGTGAAACATACAAGCGCCATGCTTTTACACTCTTGTACATTAACGGCTACCTTGTTCCTCGTCAGAACATCGTCTTTTGCAGACGCGAATGACGATGTTCCTAATTATTATCTGAACTAAAGCTCTAAGCAAGTAAACCGGAATGCTTAGAATCTCAACGGTTAAGATGT
The DNA here is from genome assembly GCA_013358835.2 of Ixodes persulcatus. Lineage (NCBI taxonomy): Eukaryota > Metazoa > Arthropoda > Arachnida > Ixodida > Ixodidae > Ixodes > Ixodes persulcatus. Next base: position 551,021 of record JABSTQ010009213.1, on the reverse strand, counting down.
TAGCTGGCAAAAAAAAAAAATATGTGCCTTGTAGTTTGATCATTTCTTACACATGACACCAGCAATATTGGCTTCATGCTTGTCCTAGAACAAACTGCACAAGAGAGAGGTTTTGGTAGGAAGACATACTATCCGCTAGAAAGTCAGTTATCATAGCGTGGCGAAGGAACCACCTCATTAGATTAAACAGAGATAGCCACAAGGCTTTTTGGCAAAATTTCAAACCATATATCTCCAAGCGCAGGACTGAGCTTGTCATACGAAAAACCTACTCATAAAATTAAAAAAAGAAATGTTTCGGTGCACGCCTAAAACAAATAGTCGGCCCATAAAATTCGTTTTTTTTTGCCTGCTCGTGTCTGTGGTGCTAGAAGAAAACAAGAAGATAAATCATTAAAGAACAACTTGAAACTTATTGAAATGAGTTATAAGGCGCAGGCGAGCTGGTTGGCGTTCATGATTTAAGAAAACCCTGAGAAAGGGGAAACAAGAAGGACAAACATTACGAAGTCTGTGTCGTGGTTGTCCTACTTGTTTCCCCATGTTTCAAGGTTTTCTTAAATCATTGAAAATTATTCCCGACGTAATTGTGTCAGAATTCTAAAAATACAACACACAAGGCGGTGGCTGACGAGGAACAAGCTCATCGCGGTCTCTACACAACAACAGGTTCCGCTCCTCGAACTACAATGAACGTGTTATGGATTCTCGCTCATCGCGACGACAAAAGCGGAGCTCTACGGAGGCGACAGGCTACTCGGTAGTTTCCCAACAGACTCCACACAATCGCGGTGTTGACGGAGCGGAGAATATTTGCTCTCAAATTAAGGGGGTTCTTTGGGGGGACCCTGATGTCACGTAAGACTCCTTATTTTTTCTTGAGCCTCGAATCAAAAGCGACACGCTTTCAGAAGGACGGCACCTCAGAGAAAGATCGACACAATGTTTTGTAATCTGATCTGTTATTAAGGTTTCTCTAAAGTGTTATTGAATTTTCTCGATGATATCAACATAAGATGTCGAGGAATTGGCATAAAGACGTAAAATGTTCATAAAAAAACAATAAAAAAACATATCAATGGTCTTGAAAGGCAATTCGTTTTATTCTGGTAGCCAAACAAAAAAAAAAACAATATAATATTTACCAATTCAAAAACTTGGTAAACTATCATTAGGTTGTTTTTTTCTTGGCTGCAAAAATAAAACAAATTACCCTTCCTTATTCATGCCTCTTGAAAAAGCTTATAAGCATAGTGGTTCTGTTTAAGCGAGACCGAGCGACAATTTTATATGCGGCCACATCAATGCGACCTGCTGAGATATTCCTGTATTAACAATAATGCGCCGGCGGCATTTGAGAACTTCCGATTCGTTAAAAGCGGTCTTAAATAATGGCGCTGATTAGGAAATAATTTGTTTTTCAACCGTGGACGAAACTATGTTTTTGTTTCTTCATAACACTATCACTTTGAGCCTCTCAAATGCCATTGTGTTCGTCTGTAAGCACTCTGTTTTCTCCTAGATATTACTGCTCCTCGTTCCAATGAGATACTGAGCCACCGGCTTTATTCTCAGCCCACTCAAACTTCATATCAAGTCTCTTCGTATTGTGGGCTTTCGGTTTTGTACGCATCTATCGAATGCAGTTCTCAGCTGCCTTTACAGCCTGTATAAATATTATCTACTTTACCTGTGGCCGGCAGTCATGACACTTCATATTAAAACTGTGTGGAAGTCACGCGTGATTACTAGCGGAGAATCATTAAAATTTTGAAATTTAGAAATTAGAAAGGAAGTGACGGTTGGCGAAGAGAAATCTAGTGGCTTCCGTGAGGTGATGTAGACCATCGGTGGTATTGTGTTTCCAGGGAGATGCAAATTGGCAAGATATTCAATATTTTCCTAACGGATCGTACTAAACGACTTCTTCAATGTGTATCTGCTTGGGTTTTTCGTACAGACAAGAATAACGAGAATTTGCTTGGACCCTCAAAGGAGTCTGATGGTGTCTCTTTGCACTCATACCCCGACAACGATGCGATGCGCAAGGTGTGCGTTTCATTAAGATCTCATACGACACACAGTCAAGGAGGGACAGCGTAGCGGGTGACGCATTCGGCAGATGATGCTGCGGGATGACAGTGGCGCTGTCTTTCAAATTATCCGCTGACCTACCTTTACAAAGTTGGACATAAGAAAACTTAGAAACCAATGAAACTAAATTAAGTAGTTATTTTCGTCGCTTTTGGTAATCGTAACATAGCATTACCTACCTTTGACATTATATATAATAATATACTCTTTTTTAAAATATATTGCCGTAATAAAAAAAAGTGAAATGTAATTGTTTACTGTCGAGTCAATTGTCTGCTTACTTTTAAGGGAATTTACTTGGTCATTTTTATCGATTGCTTTTTAATTAATTATCTGTAACAGAAATCAACTAATATTTTTATTTACGCTCACTTCCTTATAATTTTTCATTTATTAAGAAAGGCAAACATCATTAGCAGCAGGAGGTCCACACACAAACACGGTTGAGTTTTTTTTTTTTTTTATACAATGACTTTTGGTGCAAACGATGAACCGATTCAGTGCGAACAAAAAAAGGTGGAACTAATTGACTAAACACTGGCGTTTTGATAATAACGGTTTGTTTGGCTTAATCGCATTTTAATGGATCACGGAAGTCTTAAATCTAGGCTTCAGCTTAATATTTCCTTTAGTGACCCGCTGAGAGGCGAACCAGGTAATCGTGTTTCAAAAGTACTGTCCGAATTTCGACGAAGGATGCAATGCAAGTGTACATTAACGCATGCTTTTCAGTTTCCGTAGAAGGCTCTAGACAGATGATCTCCGCTGGAAATAGTTCTTTGCGCAACGAGCACTACTAATGATTTTTGTATATTTTGCGGAAGAAAAGAACGGTCTTTATTCGTGCACAGATTAAACTCCTTGTTCTGCCACCAAATAATGATAAGATCATCGAGATACCTAAAAATAGTTTACATAGGTGAGCTCATGCTATAAAGGCGATTCAGTAGTGCGATATATATTTGTATTGTGACATTTAATCGAATCCACTATTTAAATTGAAGGATTATGATGTCTGATAATGTATCATGTTGTCGATTTTAATTTTGAGAAGTGGAATCTGAATTTCCGTAACGATCAATAGTGATCGGTTTGATTTTGTATTATATCTTTTGCAAATAATCCGTCCTTAAGCGAGCCATGAAACGATTTTTCTACTCTTCAAATACTACTTACAATCACTTCCCAACGTTAACAACTGAATAAACCTGCCTTAAGTTTTCTTCCTAGGCAATGGCAGTCGCCGATAAATTTCAGAAACATAAGCATCCTTCAATGCCCTCAACTCGGAGCCAGAACAAGCGGACACGTGACCTGGCGCCTATCCTGTGCCGCCAACGTTAGTCATATCCACGCGCTAAGATTGGCAAAATAAAAAAAGGCGTGCTGAGCTTCAGGCATTGTTGGTGTTTGACTATTTTCTTCACCGCAGTGGTTGGACACGAGCCACTAGCCGAGTGTCCGCCAACGCATTGATTGTTACGAGCAGAAGTCAAGTTCACGCGCAGTTCTTGTGCGAACTTCATTGGCCGCGCTCGACCGTCGTCAGGTGGGTAGTTTCGATCCCACAATTACGTCATCAAGTTTTACGAAGGCAAGACTAAAAGAAATACAGTGCAACCCACTCATAACAATACCGAGAAAACCTGAAATTCCACTCATTACTGTCGAATATCGTTGTATCTGGACTAGAAACTGATCATTTCCAGTATAGAAACTCTATAAACTGACCGTAATAAGCGGTACATAGTTATATGTGGTGTCGTTATAAGTGTGTGGGATACTGCGTCGTGGTGAGACAAATACCAACATGGAAAAATGACGTCGGTTTATTGGCATGGTAGCGGCAGTCGGCAAACGTTCATGTGCATGGCGTGCCTGGGTAGCAAGTTGTCTTCTTCGAGCTACGCAGTCTGCTTTTATATTTTCATACCACCGGAGACGGAACATGCGTCAGGGGCAGTAGACGATGACACTGTGGTAGCTGTGTTTCTTATCGGGCACGGAGTGTATCGCGCGGCCGTACTTCGCCGGAGTAGACGACGACGAGGCGAAGGCTGCGCCGAAATGGCGGGGATAGTGCTTCGCCACAAGTGGGTTGCGCAGTAGTCCCCTTTTATCCTCGCAATTTCAATGTGACAAGAAAGCTTCTGAATCGTTGGAGGTATTTGTGAGTATACTTGGGCCAGACTGGGACCAGTACACCTTTGCAAAGTCATTAACCTTCCAACCCGAAATTGTTTCATGACCCCTTTAAAGTACTAACGAAGCAGTGAGTGATGTTACGAGTAGCTGTTGGGCGATAGAGGTATTTTCTTTTCGATTAGGTCGGTTCAAGACAGGAACCCAAAAAATTAGTTGAATTGCTCAACTGCCGGGATGTAAATATGACTAAAATAAGCAGTAAAAAAACAAACGTGCACGTAAAAAAAAATAAATATATTTTTAGAACACATTGTTTTTATTATCACGTGGTTAACAAACCGCAAGGTACCGCTTAGCACTCTGTGCCTTAAAAATGCGAAATTTCAAGGGGCCGAGGGATACAAAAATTAGATGAAAACACTGTATAAAACTTTTTGGTGTGAATATTAACTGACACGAGATAACAAATTTCTGTCAATAGCACAAGGTGTTGACAACTCCAAGGGAAGCGACAGCCACCCGGCGGGAATTAGGCGATCAACAGACTCGCGCTTATCCAAACGGGCAGCACAAATTGATGCAGTCTGCTAGCAGAAGCATCAGATAGACAGAATAAAAATAAAATTGAATGCTTAAACCTGCGAGTAGAGCAGTCCATTGAACAACAGCAAATATATATATATATATATATATATATATATATATATATATATATATATATATATATATATATATATATATCTTTTCAAAAACAGCATAGGCCTTATGTTCACGGTGGTTGGTAAACACTGAATTTTCTTAATTTTATATAACGCGTATTTAAATTTTGGACACACATATGGTTTCGAGAATGAAAAACAAGTTTTCTTTGTTTCGTATAACGTAACATAAAAATAAATTACCCCTTCCCCCAAAAAAACGAGAAAAAAAAAAAACAAAGAACAACACCGTGACCAAGATGTAAACAAGATGATTTGAGGGTCCAGTTGGCTGAACATCTAGACTGTGAATTAATAAGCGCAAATGACTAAGAAGAGAAGAAAAGAAGAAGATAATAAGAAAAAAATCGTCGATTTGTTTCTTATTATCTTCTCAAAATGAAAGGCCTTGAGAAAGACTACTATTCTTGTGAGGGGTAGCCATGTAGGGCATTAAACTGGAAACTATGGTGTTGTTTACTACCTTGTCTAGGTAAGAAAATAGAAACAGGCGACTCCATTTTTTGCTTTATTTTTGGTCGCAGCTCCAGCTGAGTGTCCATCCACCCGTTTGCGTTTTCTTTCTATTAAGGTTTTGTTAAATGCCCCTTTCCGAATTCCTCATCAGCAGCTACACTATACCTGTGTTCCTCTATCTACTGCTTTCATCGTGAGTCCTAACCCAGGTAGCGCGCCAGAGTCTAACTTTAAACAAGATTGGCAATCCTACGAAAACGAACATGAGGCCTGACACGGCTTTGGTCCAAGGCGATGTTTCGAGCCAGATTTCTTTTATTTGGTAGTTTTACTTTATGGCTGCTTTTTGACTCGCCACATAATTGCCAAAAGTGCAGGACTAGAGCCGAAGGTACCACGTATAAACCGAGGAACCAGCGGTAAACCATAAATCTGGCACTTGTTATTTGGGGATTTCAACCAGGTAAAGGGGTTTAGAGTGATAAACCGGAAGTTCGAAAGTGGCAGCACCTCCCCCCCCCCCCCCCCCCTGGTTCCCCCGGTTGCCACAATGTTGCACGCAAACGTTAATACTCGTCACGTGACCTCACAAGAGTCGTGACGTCACTGGTAAGGTGGCAGCGTTCAGGGCTGGTGGATGCGAGTTTGTTCGGTGCTCGGTGGTCGGGATGTGCCACTGCTTGCCGACGATTTCGGGCGTCTTCGTGCTCTCAGACGCAGCTATAACGTGAAGATGTGAAGGATTGAGACTTTATTTCATTTTTGCGCAAGTTCGCTCTGGATTATATCACCTGTGAGACAGCACCAATCGTATCGCCGTAGCGGTGCTCGAATTCCCGGATCTGTCCGAGGCTCGGTAGAACGTTTAGTGCTTTTAGCATAAAAGTTTCTCATTCTCTTAGTTTTGTTTGAACTTTGAAATGTCAAAGAATTGATACAGAATGTATGCGTCGCACGTAGGACCTGGGGGAAGTTGTTAAAGCCCTTTGTAACCGCATAATCACAGCAACTTTTAGGGACAAAGCTCCGGCGTTTTTACGTTTTGTATTAAGTAACGCTTTTACGATACAAAGTTTAGCATACAATTTTCGCATTTTTCTAGTTTTGTTTGAATACTAAAATGTCTGAGAATCGAAGCGCAAGGTATGTGTCGCGTGTAGAGCCTAGGGGAAGTTGTTTCAGCCATGGGTCACTGCATAACGTTCGACGTTAACAGGGGCCCATTCGTGTGACTCACGCCGAAAACAGAATGGTGACAGCCAATATTGCTTGATGGGGTTTCGCAAAAGGTCTATTGTACCATATGTATGTGAAATGTCTTGCTATATAACATACATCAACACGCACTATTAAACTAGAAGCTGACAGTTGGTTTTGTTTTTGTAATTAACACGTTAGAGCAATATTATTTCTTACGAGTGTAATATTTATTTCCGGCAGCTGGGCCCGTTTTGTGCTCATTAATGTCGGTGTGCCATGATGTTATTATCATCTGTGTAGTTTTAATTATCCTCTTTGCAATTCCTACAAAGGTCCTTGGTGGGAATACATTAATAAAGAAAATTTTTACATCAGTGGAGTTGGTTTTCGGATGCACCACATGTTCAGGAGAGGTGGAACAAGTGCAGCACCATGCAACAAGTCTGCCAGTCCGGTATGTCCCATTAGTTAATATTGAGGTGTCAGAGATGCGAGTGTTCTGAAAAAGGTCCAGCGCGTGCAGTGAACACAATTCTTGGTGTGTAGACTTTGAAAGCGTAAAACCGAGTGGGAATATGATGTGCATTTGCTTGGTGCATCTAGTATGTTTATTTTCACTTGATTACAAAAAACATTGATCCTTATCAAATGGTTCCTTAACGAATTATTTCTGCGACAGTCTCTTGTCAGGCGTTCAGTCGAAGTACCTATGCTCCTGGTTGTCGGATGACGCTCCTGGCATGTCGGTGTTAAGTTTAGTCGAGTGGCGGCTTTGACTGACTAATGCCATCTTGTAATCACACGTCATGTGCCGCCCCTGACATCTGATGCACTGAAGCTGCAGGGCTGGCTTCTAATCCGCAAATTTTACTGTTAGTTTTTTTGCGTCAGTGTAGTAAGTTCCGGCATGTATTGCTTACGTGACTGTGCCTTTTGCTGTACTGTTGACTTGATGGCTGCCAACATTGTTTGTTTGCTATCCAAGCCACTTCGCTTCCATTCCGCAACAGCGAATTCTCCTGCATGCCGCAGCCATTGCATCTTGTGTAAGTCTCGTGTGGCAAAGTGAAGACGGGTGATGCTTGGTGTTCACATTTGAGAAAAACCAACCATTCTATTTCTTCAAGTAACTCAGTGGCATTCTTCATCAAAGTTGGAAATTGTGTGCTTTGTGGAGTGGACACAAAAAATTGGTGTCGAAAGATTATTAGGTATTGCCCTTGGACGAAAACCGACACCAAATCAGCTGTCGTTGCATTGCCGCTCACCTGTTTTGTCGTACTTACCTCCCGTTGAGGTGATGGGGATCAGGAGCTTTGGGGTAATGTCGGCACCAGGGAAAGGGGCCGCCGAAGATACTCCTCAATGTCCCGCGGTCGCTCCACGAGAAGTGGTTGAGGGTCGTTTGGCATGAACCCTCGCAGGCCCATTCTGTGGTACGGGCACGTCCGGTAGACATGGTCGGCCTCATGCAGTAGTAGAAGAGTGGTTTTTGGTCGGCCATTCACAACAGCTCCGTCTTCCTCGGTGTACTTTGTTCAACGTGGACCTACATTGCTTCTTTCCAACCTCAGGAATGCTGCGGCGATGGGGTGTCTTGTTGAATTGGCATTGAATACTAAAGGACAGCCGGTGTCAGGCGTCGTGCCATTGTGGTGTAAGTCGCCCTCAGTTCGTTAGATGCTGATTCGCTTGCAGAAGTCTCCGGTTGAAATGCCTGTTGAACTTCCTCCTGAACAATCTCGACAATCAAAATAAAAGCCGGGCAACTGATAGCAGTAAATAGCTTCCTGATCTCATTTCGGACAACGTCATAGATAATGTCGCGGATTCCTGAGAGGATGGCGTCGAAGTTGCAGCTGGACGACTCGAGTGTCGAGAAGCCGGGGAGTTGTTGATAGTGACGGGCTCGGGCATGCGGTGCACGTTCAATTTTGGAAATCCTCAGTGATGGACCCTTCGACTGTTGTCATAGGATTCCGGACAAAGCTGCCAAAGATATGTTGTCCCTCACATAAGGAACATGGGAGTCTCAGCTTCTTTTCTTGTGTAGCATCAAGGTCGTCGTGGGCTCTGATCAGGTGCAAAACATTTTCCACGAAGGTAGTGACGCTCTCGTTGGAGCCGTGTCCTCACAGAATTGGGTATTCGGCTGTCTCTTGTTGGTGTTGGCTGAGGAACGAGCTCTTCAACTGGGTCTTGCAAACTTCCCATGACATTAAGAAGGATTCATGATTCTGAAACCAGTACGGGGCGGTTTCTTTCACGACAAGTATAGGTTGCTCAGGTGATCGTTGTCTGTCCATCCGTTGTGACAGGCGACACGGTCATAATGGTCAATCCTGTTCTGGACGTCTTAATAAATTTCGCCGTGAAAGAGCGTTGAAGTTCGAGGTGCGACGGGCATGCAAACAAAGGTGGGAGTAGAAGCGGTCTTCGGCTATGGCTTTGTCATAGTTGGTTTCGTCCACTTCGGTTTCTGTAGCAGGAGACCGAATTCCGGTGGTTCTTTCTGGTAGCAGTGACTGAATCGGAATTCATGTTCTTTGTGGTCTATTTCCGGGGTTCGCTTTTATGGGACTCGCTCGTCTTGCAGTTTTTCTGCCGGGTTGGAGATTGGACCTGGTTCACGGCTTTCGGGGGTGTAAGACGGGGGACAGTCCGTTACCCGTGTCCCGTTGTCGGGCAGCTCGGCTGAGGAGCCGCCAGGGTACCCACAGTGTGAAGGTCTAAGTGTGAAGTACCCAGCACCTCCACCAGAACATACGATGACAGCCGAGTTCGGCCTGGAACTTTCCAATATAGTAAAGATTGATAAAAGGAAGGACTGGAACAAGCATCTCTGACAATATAACAAAACTGACAGAAGAGAGTTTATTCTCACAAGTAAAGAAGCTGCATTGCTTTGCCGGGATTCTGCCCAAAGAAGTCCTCTGCTTCGGTGTTTTGACGATCGCCGTGGACAAATTGAACTGAAATGGATGTGGGACCACTTCTCTGGCAATGAGCCGCTGCAGACTGTCGCCGCAAAGCGGCGTGACCGTGTGGGCGGGGTACGTAACACCCACCCCAGTGATGCACACGCTTTGAAATGTCCATGCAGCTGGCAATTCGCGTAACGAGTGTTGATGAAACATTCGTGTCAACGAAACGTGCGGCAGACCAGTGGATGTAATACCAGCTGCAACACCTGTGCTCCTTAAAAGTGACGTTTAGGCCAGACCAACTTAGGAAGCAGCACAGCATCATCTAGCACGGCATGAGAACTACCAGCTTCAAGGCAATTCTTCGGTGTGCCTCACAACCAAAGTCAGCCTTAGGTCATTTGAACGAAACATCACCACGATTGCCCATTGCCAAGCATGACACACGAAATTTCCGTAGCTAAATTGTGTACCCAAATACATTGCACATGCTTGACTGCAGACCTCAAAGATTATAATGGTGAACGAGAGCACAAAAACGTCGCGTTAAAATTTATCCCAGCGATATCCAAATCAATCCGAGGTCAGAGAAATTCAGGGAGAATTGTCTCTTTCCTGGCAATATCCCCGTGGACCAACAGCGAATTGCACACCGTTCCTCCGCATTTCCACGTTATATACCTACGTGAGAGACCACGGAACTCTGAAGTCGCTTTTGACCGGCGTCACATGACGGCTCCCGCATCTGAAATCAACTCGCTGAGACCAACGACAATGAACAACGCATCCGACAAGCTCCCGCCAATGCTCCGGCTCAGCTGGGGCCAGCCGCTGCCTGGGTGCTGCCATCTTTCCTGTGACGTGACGTACTTGGTTTGGTCACGTGACGAGAAGTCACATTTGCGTACAATGGCCGCGGCCTGGTTGGGGGGAGGGGGTGACTTCCGAGTGCAGACCGGAACCCTGGTTTATCGCTCTAAGCTCCTTTACCTCGTTGGGCAATTTAGACGCAAAGTTGCCACATTAAAACTGAGCAACCAAAAGTGAAGCCCAACTCTGGCACTTGTTTGGCAATTTAGTCCAAAAGATGCCGGATGACAGCCGTAGGACCAGCAGTGAAGCCCAACTTTGTCACTTGTTTGGCGATTTGGGACCAAGATACTCTGACTCCGGTCAAAGAAAGTCAAGGCCTCCACCTTGAAAGTCTTCAAGCCTTTGAAGGCACTAAATTCCATAACAAAACTTAAATTGTGGCAAAACAAAAGCTGTGCTACCTTGGATGCTCGTTTCCACTTAAAAGGAAACGGAAGTAAACGCTTTCGAAAGTTTCGTAAAGGTTAGTCAACATTGTCCTAAACTTCCTAATATGAATCCCTAAAGGGCTTGCAACGGCACTCTCGGAACTGTCGCCTTAAGCAATTGACCAGAATATTACTAAGTTCCAGCGAAATCCCGCATACTACCATCCCCTATTTCTTGTCATGAAAAAGTTGGCGGTCTTCCTTTTTCTTTGTTTATTCTTTCGCTCAGGTTTGTTTGTTCGTGTGTCCACCTCCGCGAGGCGAAGAGCAACCCACTGAATTCCCAGGAGCTTAGCTTTTCCTGTCGAGAGACTGAAATCGTTTGCGGCACCGGCTTCTTTCTGGTCTCGTCGATTCGCTCGGAGTAAAACTGTCGCTGCCTCGATCCCTATTTGCACATCGTCTTACATTTCTCTCGGGGCGACCTGCGGATTTGCTTAGCTAACTCCGGCTTAGACCAAGTGCCGTGCACTGGAGTGCACCCCGCTTTTTTTAGGCGCGTTTGGTTCATGTGCTGAAGACGGTTATAGCGGGCATTAAGCCTTCCGTTTTTAACCGAGTTGTTTTCTAGAGTCTGGTGCCAGCGTGTTGTATCTGAGAAACCTACGTAACGTACATGGCAATTGCGTCCTCCAACAAGGCCGGTTCCCTAGAACTGATTCCGTAAAGCGGGTTTTGAGGCCTTCGAGCCTTTAAAAATAGCAACCTTGTTTTTCATAAAACAATTTTTTTTTTTTTAACAATTCGTGTTATTTGTGTTTCAGTCCTTGTTCTTTTTTTCTCAGTCTAGGGTTTACCAAAATGCTCAGTATTCACTAACTAGCCTGCTCCCTCATCATTGCTTCATTAATAGAAATATGACTTTTTAATTGTAACTTTTGACTATGGAAATGATTTTTCTTCAGTTTCATAGCAAATAAAAATTACTAACAAGAACCATGCCAGAGGTCAGTTACAGTGCCCTAGTGTTTGACACATATTTTTGAGTTTCATCTCAAGTAGAATTGATAATAATACTTCCTCCGTATAACTCCAACTGAATGCCTAGAGATGCGCCAGGCTTAAGCAAAGTGCCGTATTTATATCGGTAGAGGTATAAAGCACATATCTAGACCTGTGGGGTTTCGCGATCGGTTGAAGTTTGAGGTTTAAAACCTCTCACAATGGACGCCGCAAAAGAACACCAAAATCAAAGGCGAATTTAATAAAGACGTCAAAGCTTCTGTACCGCCGATCCCGTGAGAAGCGAGCTAGACTTGTGTTGCACCGAGGGAAAGAACGTTAAGGCAGTCAGCTCGACATGACAGCAATTGTGTCCGCCCTTGGAAACATATGGCACAATTTATCTATATGTGAATCGGGATTGGCTTCTGCTACGATCCCTCCCAATTGGCATGGGATAACGACGATGCTGTTCGTTGATTCGGACTTTCCGGTGAGGCGTTCCGCTTGGTGGACACGACCTTAATATCCTGCGAAACACTTCTCCCCTCTTCCGCTTTCTTTTTGTTTCCGTGACAGTTCTACTTTTTTACTTTATCACTTCCACGATCTGTCACTTACTTTGACAGCTCTTAGGGGACATAAAAAAAATGGGGGGGGGGGGGGGGTGGAGGAACTAAAAATTACTCTTTTTTTTTCGGATCTTTTGAAGAGGAATATCGGAGATTATGATTAAACAAAGTAAAAAAATAATCATTTGAAGTTAGAGAGACGGGATTACAGATAGTAATTGGCGCCGATATATTTCTGTGGCGCCCTTTTATGGTTTCCGTTCGTGGCGTCACGACCAGGGTTTGCTTCGCCGTGGTTGACAAGATATGCCTTGCCATGAACCGGTGATTGGGCAGGCATTATCAGTTTAAAGAACGCGATGATTTGGCCAATTGGGAACTTGAACAACAGAGACTCTTTTGGTCGCACACCTCGCTGATAGCTGACGGGACGCTTAGGCGCCGTTCACACACTTGAAACAAAGTAGGGCGGAGAGACACAAGACCGGTTTTCATGCCTCTTGAGACGTCTTAGGTCCAGCTCCGCAGCAGCGGATCCGTTCCAAGACTCAGTACCTCGCAAGAAGCACACATATTCCAGAAGATTTATTTTCGAAGTGGGAGCTACGAGCAGTCCAACCCTTAAGCTTTGCAGTACAAAATTTCCAATTTAAACCAAAAAATGCCAATATCTTTTAAGTATTACAAATTGAACCATCGGTCAGCAATAGCAAAGTACATGAAATATTAGGGAGAAATTAAAATGCGCCTTGATTACATAAAGTGCTTTGCCAAAAACTAGATCGCATTAAAAAAACTTCTTAAAATATAGGCTTGCAAGCGTAAATTAATCGCATAAAATATTTATTTTAACTGTGACCACCAACACGGTTAACTTAATTACTCTCAGTGCGTCCTACCTCTACCTTATCAGAGCAGACGCCAAGCCCCTTAGCGGCCATTCTTGAACAGTAGGAATTTCGGAGGCCATGGGCAAAAACAATACTGTCTTTGTGGCGCCATCAAAGGCCCTTAGCCCCGGAGTAGGCTTCTGTCAACGTGAGAGCGTCACGTGGCTACGAACAGTTCCAAAAGTGCTTTCGCCCTTCAATTGAGCAACGGCGGTTTATTTACCTTTTTTATGGGTTCCAGTGTTTTTTTTTTTTTTAAATAAAAAAAAAGACCCACAAACGTTAAAGGAAAAATTCTGGATTTTGGCGTCCCTTATTTTTTTAATTCATATTTTTGTCATTCCTTGTGTATGTTGGCATCTTCTAACTACATATATAGATATTGAGCCGGAGAGCAAAGGCCGAGATTTTTATTGGAAGAAGAAAGGGGGGGGGGGGGGCACTGCTTTTCAACAAAACACAATCGAAGGGACGGTTTTGAGAGGACGGGCGGCGCCAGATGGGAAGTTTTATTTGTTCGCTGGTTTCAGCTTTTGACGTAGAACTACATTTGTCTCCGCGTTTTTTTTATTAGTTAACGCATTTCTTGTGTGTGTTTATTTGCATCGATATTTCTTTAGTTTTAACTTCGTCATATCCTGTCTTCTCGTAATTAAAAATAGGTTTTTGCTCTGTTGGCAACGCAAGTACGTCTGCAGAATTTTCAGAGTATCCGCTATGGCTGCTGTGCCTCACATCGCAGTGTTGGGGCGGAATGAAATTCTATCTTTACTGGCGCAGCCATCGTTTGTTAGAGCATAGCCATGTTTTGTGCCCATAGTCTGTAAGCAATTATAACTTAATTTTGCACCTACATCGAAAAAACGGAGAAGCAAAATACGCCAGTACCACTCCCAAGAAATAAGGGCCCAAATATAGGGCGGGTGCGCTGTCGTCGAAACACAACGACATCCCTTATTTACCGACAGTGAGGCACGAGACCCTAAGCTTTTGGTGCTCCCCGCCGTATATAGTGTTTTGAATGTTGCTGTGCCATACAGTCACCCAGGATGCCGCCTCCAGTTTAAGACGTCACAATAAGTGAAGTCGTCACTATAGGTGGGGCTATCGGTTGTATCGCCCCGGGGCCCTATGCTACACTGCAGGACCAAGCGGAACCAAGGAATCGGGACAACGTCGTCTGCAGCGATTGGTCAGCGTCGCGCCGCTAACAAATTGTAGTAGATGGTTTTGTCCCGGTCCCTTGGTCCTGCTTGGTCCCACCGTGTTGCTTAGGGTCTCAGGTTTAATATCCCTTCGAGAGAGGAGACAGCAGACTCCTTTAATTTATTTCAATACAATATTGTTACTTACCCGCGATAGTATGCTCATAAAAAGCTTTGGTTTTTCAAAGCCGCGCCCATTTGTTCACCTTTTGCCTGAACGTAAATAGAGGCGAAGAGAAATAGGAACTAAAAATAACCTCTCTTTCTTACCGCGTCCTTTAAAGGAACTGAGGCGACAATTGAAGCGCTGTGCAGAAGCTGGACACAATCATTCGCCACTTGCCGATCATACAACAAAACTGCGAGGATTATATTTTCACGTGACGTCACGATTAAAACGCTTCCTGCACAACTTTTCGGGGAAGTTGTGACGTCACTTGATATAGTGTAACAAGGCATTGTCACGTAATAGGCAACGTTATTAGATTAACTCAGTTACGGAACTGCTCATAGACGCTGCATGCACGAACAGTACCCCCCATCACTCACCACGACTCGCCCGGAGTCGCTCGACGCGCCGCCGGACGGCTGCTTTGGACACTGAATCGGGATACGTTCGTTTCAACGTTACTAGAAACGTAAAAACCAACGAAAAAAAAAACTCTTTTTGTAGTAACTTTTATTGGAGTTAGTACAAAATGAGGGGCGCGTGATGTTTTCTAAAATTTTTAGTTTGCAAGGTTTTGCAGCACAATTAATATTGTTTTTATACAACCACGCCTCACCGGGGATTTCAGGTAGCGCGTCCCCACCTAGGTGCTTCTTAACTTCATTGCTATGTCGCGGCGCGTCCGCTGGGGAGACGGGGGTGGCACCTTTGCTTTAATCTGCTTCGGCTCCAAAATGGCCGATTGAAGCCAAAATTAGATGTCACGTGCAGTTCCTCGAGTGACCGCTGCGGGAGAAATGGCGGCGTTGTGATCGCTATTTGGCGCTGCAGCTGTGCTTTTGGAACTCACAGTTCTCAAATGAAAATATAGATGGCGCTTCGAACGACTCCAGGCGGATTGAAGTGAGTGAGGGGGGTACCCCCCTCCGCGGGAGTTCCACAACTGAGGTAATCTAGTAACGTTGGTAACAGGGTCATTTAAAGTCATCTCACGTTCCAGTGTTATTGAACGTGACAGATTTCGCGCTACATTTAGCTGGCGAAGTTTCGCACTAAATGTAGTGGGGAAACGAGTCACTTGAGGCCACGGTGTCGGGTCACGCTACGTCAGGTGACGTCATATGACGCCGCGATTTCCCAGCACAAATTATGAAGGAAACAAGAAGTGTCGCCTCGTGACGCCAGTTTTCTCGCCGAAGACGTTTGCAGGGAAACACTCCATGTGCCGTCACGTGATGACGACATACGACGTGAAACCTTCACCGCCAAATTTAATGCGGAAACGCATCGTGTGATCAAACTGACACGTGGCGTCACGAAGAAATTTTCCGCTACATTTAGCGGGTCACAGTTTACAACGCGCAAGACTTCGTCGATAGAAACTTTTCATAGTCTCTTTTTTTTTTTTTCTCTCCGCTGCGCTCTTCGCAAGAGAGTCGTCATTTTAGCGCATGCGCACTGCGAGCCTCGTTTTCTGGGTTTCAGAACTCCTACCCGGTTTCCGAGAGCGTCGTGTGACGGGAGAAACGGCCTGCTAAAACTTTTCAATAAAAAATGTAATCTTAAAAAAAAAACAGACAAAATAATTGACAGTAGAAGAAAGAAAGAGGAAGAGCGACGTCATTCGAAGTTCACCTACATTCCCAGAAGCCGCTGTCTCATTGCAAATGCTGCACACAAAAGAGAGACTGCAAACACTGTCTCACGGGTGTTCCTTCCTTGTGTGAGGGTCCTTTTTATTGGGTCATAGTAAGGCTGTCCGTAGACATGCCCAAATTATACACATGCACAAAGCAAACAGGCTTCAAGATGCTTGAGGCGTTTACGCAGATACTTCTGTAATGTATGCAGAAAAACTCCGTGTCTTTGGTATACTGTATGTGCACTCTGACTGGGGCTTGTTGGGTGGGGTTCAAGCTAAAAGCGACAATGTTGTACATGAGCGGTATAAGAAAAAAAATGAAAGGGCGGCTAAGGGGAGGTAAGGAAGGCCCCTAAATTTAACGTCCAACGAGTCAACCATTTGTACCCACGTCCGGAGACCGGAGACAGGTCCAATCCTGCTATAATTTGCGACTCGTCATTTTGCTTCCCGACCTGCATAATTCCTAAGGGGAGGATTTCTAATATACAAAGGATCTGTTCAGAACTGGGAATATTGTTTTTTTTATTTTCTTTAATCGTTTCTTTTTATTTATTGACAATATCCACTTTCTTCATGTTCGTGCATGCGTAAATATTTATTCTCTACGAGCCGCGGGGGCGAAAGCAATAAAGAAATCGGACTTTTCTTTCCCCTATATTGTCAAAGAATGTCATGGCGCCGACTTTGCCAAATCATCAGTCGTTGTGAATATATAAAATGTGACGAAAAATCCTCCGTGCCTTCAAGTTGCATAATGACCTTTTTCGTGCTCTTGAGCCTCTACAATTTGTCTCATCATCCCCGCCCCATTTGCCGGAACGTTCTTTTCGCGTTTGTGTTCATGGCATTGTTACATTCTTTTTGTATGTCTTATTATTTTTTTTTCGTTGCGAGAGAAACAACTTTTTTTCATCTTTGATTATACCATTATTATGTTATTTTCAGGTCATTGTTAACTTATGTTGTTAATTTTTTTACACGAAGTTTTGAGTAATTTTGTATGTGTCGGAGGTGACATAAAGTGGTTGCTGCGCTCACTTTTCACGGTGATTAGTGGTTGCGAAAAACAAAAATTTTCATAGTGAACACCGAAAATACAAATTCGGAATTTTTGTGTTTATTTTTTTTAGGATGTACACGCGAGCGAGTGAGTGTGAAATTCGAGCCGCGTAGTTGAATTGCCGTGTTCGAACACACGGGATGCCAATGCATTCCGAACAAAATAAGCTAGTAAAAAAAGTAAAAATTTATGCCATTTGTAAAAAAAAATATCATTCAATGGTTCGCACTTATGACGATCCTACCAACATTCGCGTGTGCAGTACGCTTCTTTTTTATCTTTACATGAGTATGTTATCAGGAATCCTCTCAGTAAAAACAATATAGGCGAATTAAAGGATTTGCCCTGTAATCGCTCGCTCGTTTAATTGATGAGAAGTGGAAATGCTGTTGCACACAATGTCCGATAAAACGATTTAAAAAAAAAAAAAAAACTCACACCGGAAGGTCTGCAGTAACTGCGGCGCGAACTATCTCTCTTTTCACTTCCTGGTATGATAGATTTAGATATCTCTTTGAGAACAACTTTATTATGTATGCGCCTTTTCCTAAAGCAGCAATAAAGTCTTGAAATTGCCCACGACAGTCCCCACAACAAATAGGCAGAAGTAAAATATTTTCAGGTAATGAGCTCTTCGTTTAATAAATGATGTATCCAGAACGTTTGATGCGGTTTTCTTCGCTTTCAAATGTAATTTATCCGACGGTCAACCTTTCTTTCTCTACTGTTTTCCAGGTTTAAAAAAAAAAGTGACGCTACTTTTATAGTTTTTGTTTTATGTCTGTCCATTCAATGTGCTGTTATAGTGATTTATTGCTTAGCGCTTTCAAACACAATAAAATCATGAAGCAGGGTAGTGCCTTTTTATTAGGTCATTCCAATTCCCTCAATATGTTTTACCACTAGTTTGCAAGATTTAAGAACGCGTAATGTAAACAATTAATTTTTAGTCCGCGCCATTTTTACAAGTCAGTTACAGCGTGAGAACGGCAGGGAAAAGGTTTAGTTGTCCCTCTTTCTGCGCGAGTTGCCTACACTTAGAGAAATAGGGAGTATAGCACTTACACCTCTTTTTCAATATACAACACCCCAAAACTATATTTCGACGTTCAGTCTACTGTCGTCGAACGGACCATAGCAACTTCTACGAGCGGCTTGATAGCTGTGTGATGTAACCAAATAAATAGCTAATGCACGCATCAAAGAGTATAGACAAAAGAAGAAAAACACTGAGGTTTTGCAGCAGGTACTACGAAACCTCGAATATGTTCCAGTAGTCGTTGATGCGTGCATTAGCAATGTTTAATGAGTCGTATTACTCAATTATCAAGCCGTTCGTTAAAGTAGGCATCGTTGGTCTGACGTCATTGAACTGAACGTAAAAATGCAGTTTTTTGGGGTGCTATAAATAGGACCAGGGGTGTAAGTACTGCACCCCGCAATTCGGATAGTGTACCTTCGACAACGCATCGGCGTCCCGTGCACCTCGACCTCGCTCCCGCAGTCAGTGCACGGCGGAAGGCATGGTGTCCGTGCTAAAGGCTGGGCTTTCGAAGCACACACCCTGTCGCTCTCATTCAGTCAGTTACTATAGTAAGGTTTTTGTTCAGAACAAGCTTTGTGACGAAGCGATAAGCACTGGAACTTCCTGCTATTGCTAGCGTGAGAGTAAATCCAGCAAATATCACCAAGCGTTGTTGCGGCACAAAATAAATGAACAATTGCAACATGCCTCTCTCTTTATTGTCATCGTCAATAGTACAGATCATTTGGGCAAAAATTAGTTTTGGCTTTCGACTCTAATAACACGCCTTGACACAAGTTAACAGCTGCGCACAGGGCGACACTGTAAGCATGAACGTTGGACGGCCGGCTTTTGCATTATTTTTAGAGCTGATAGAAATCATCAAAACCTGAACTTGTGCAATGTGCTTATGTCTGAAATCAACTAAGATGGCCAAATTTTTCACACTGGGTACAAATGAAAGGTTAAAACGTGGCAACAACTTGTTTGCCCTGCGTCGCAGCTGACTCCATTGTGAAAGTGTTTGTGTAGGCCTAGTATCCATGCTCAATTTCGGAAACAGCGCTAAACAAAAACAGAAAAAATATTGGGCCATTTTCGCCCGCCATTCTCATTTCTAACGGCACCTTCACTACTCAAACAGCACGCGAAATAAACGTTGTTCCACCGCCTGTCATATAATTTGGGAACGTTTGACAATAATATTGTTTCAGAAGTGCTTTCGCTACCCGACTAATATTTTCACATCGCATACCGGACACAGCCGCTATTGCTGAATAACTCCCGTCGTTCTGAAAAGTTGGAAACTAAGCACAATTCCACTTTAATTGTGTTTGGACGCGTGAACGTTCGACTGAATATAAAGTTGACGCTTCCCGTGGTGGGTTTTCGGGTCATCTGACACCAACGTCGGACAAGCTCATGACGCTCGTAAATTTGTTCTTTCGAGACGCTTTCTTTCGCGTTTTCGGCACTACGTTTGGCCATGTTTACGCATGCATCAATATCTGCCGCAAAGTTCACGAAAAAGGACGGATATCCCTATTCCCAAGGGGAGTGCGCGTGCTATCCAGCAGCGTCTCCCTGCAAATAAGGATGACGGCTTCGAAATAATAAAATATTAATAATGATAACACGACATCAAAGCGAAATGCAGTTTTCGAGGTCTCGCGAGGGTACGCTGAAGTCCACAAGAGTCCATTCGAGTAAAGAACAACCCCCCCCCCCCCCCCTCTCCTCACCCCCCAATTATGCTGCGCCGCGTCGTGCGCGTGCGCCAACTCAGCCGCACTCAGAAGCAGAACACACGAAAGCGCGCGCGCACGCACTCGGGACGGATATCGAAGAGGCGGCGATCGTTAAACGTTTCTAAACTAAGCCGGGGGTCCTCGAGAAGTTTTTCTTCCGGTCCTCGTCCAAGTTTATGGCGCTCCCGCTGGGCGACTTGCCTTTGCCAATCTTGGATAAGTCTCTTCCGAATATTATTCACTTCGGAGATTTCTAGAGCTGACTAGGGCCATTTGGTGCGGTTCAGTTTTGTGTTGGCCCACGCGTCCTGTGTGTATGTGTATAAAGCCAAAGAAAGACCCTTTTTCGAGGAAGCTCCCACATGGCGTCGCGTGTCTCGATGGAGCTGGATGCATGGTTGCCGAATTCTTGAGGGCTCGTATGTGTGAATTCGTGGGACCACTCGAGCGTCCCATCATTTATACGAATTCCGGCTTAAATGCGAGATGAAAGCAATAATAGCTGTATTATTTTCCTCCACAATACGTGGCGGTCAGCGACAACCAGATGGGTAGATTGTCATTCAATCGTAGTTATCCGATACTTCTTTGTAAACAAAGAACTTTATACTTGAAAGCGTACATTATAATAATCTGTAAGTGCAATCAATATTGCGTAGATGAGTTGTATGAGTGGGTTTGGTGAGCGCAAGTTTATATATCGACCTGTGTATACATGTGTTCGTGGATACCTTTAAATTGTGAATCAGAATTTATACATATCTTTTAACGTATAAAGTGGGTGTTACAGCCATTCAAAACACGCTTTACTAATAGCCCGGCTGCTAGTGCACCCTCATGTCCTTGAATTACCTATTGTAAGGCGGGTTCTGTATAGTCTTTCAGTTTCTGTTATCTGTTTATATTTTCATTGTGACGTGTATTTTAATGTTTGATATAGTGCTGTGTTTTAATTTTCTTTGTGTGCACCACATCATAGACTGTAAAGTTGTTTGCGGGCACGTAAAATAAAGATTTATTATTATTATTATTATTATTATTATTATTATTATTATTATTATTATTATTATTATTATTATTATTATTATTATTATTATTATTATATCAAAGTATACATTGCTAGCAAACAATTAAATTTTCCAATTATTTGCTTCTGATAATAATATCCTGCTGGTACAATATAGTATTTCCTT
This sequence comes from Ixodes persulcatus, assembly GCA_013358835.2. Lineage (NCBI taxonomy): Eukaryota > Metazoa > Arthropoda > Arachnida > Ixodida > Ixodidae > Ixodes > Ixodes persulcatus. The sequence continues at coordinate 529,734 of JABSTQ010009213.1, read as the reverse complement.
AGATTTGCTATGATACGGACAGTTCAATTCAATTCAATTCAACTTCATTGACCGAAAAAAGCATACAAATTATTGAAAAAAGCATATGAACCCATAGCCGCTAGCCTAGTTCGGGCTCATTAACAAAATATCACAAGAACACAGAGCGACAAGCATATGTCAACAGAAAGCAACAAAAGTACTCCTAATCATGTTACTACAATATTAGAAGCTAATCTCGATTACCAATACCAATGAAACGATGATGAGGATGAAAGATGATCTATGTAGATAAGACGAGATAATGCTTCAGTGCTTTGTTAAAAGTATGCGAATTTCGGAGGTCGTTCGATAGGGCGTTCCAAATTTTTGTCCCACAGAATTGAATTAGCCTTTCCCCGTAAACGTTGTGGCATTGTGGAAGGTAAAAGCGTCCAGACAAATTTGCTCTAGTTTGAGGGAAACCTTTAATAAGTATATTTATAGGAAATGCGTTGTTAGTGGTCACTATTTTGTGAAACTGCGTGGCAATTTTATACTTTACTAGTTTATGAAGTGGAAGAATGCTGAGGCGATGAAATAAAATGCTCGATGCCTCTGTATAGTCAGTGTGAGTCGGTTATAATTTGAATTGCCCCTTTTTGTAAACCAGTAATGGGCGTGAGATACGTGTCATAGGTTGTACCCCATGTTCTGTACAGTATGTTAAATGGCAGTGAAATATTGAGAAGTAAATAATTTCAAGGTTGAAGAGTCGAAGCACTGTCAAGCCTTCAGCAGAATGTAGCAAGCATATGACAGTTTTTGACAAATATAGGCGATGTGATGTTCCCATAGTAAGAGTAAGTCGAATATTACTCCCAGATATTTGAATATATATACTTGTTCTAAAAGAGAGTTGGCAATATAAAGTTTGCAGCCAGCATAGTTTATTTGTTTTTTGTTTGAGTGGAATATAATATACTTAGTTTTTTTTTTTTTTTATTCGGCGTCAACTTGTTATAGTTGCACCAATCCTGGACAATAATCAGTTCTTCATTGATCCCACTATTAATAGGGAGTTTTTGTAGATGGTTTTCGCCGTCCCGCAACGCCCTCCGCAACCCGCTACGATAGCCGGAACTCTACAGGAAAGGCTATCGGTGCGCAGGCGCAGTAGCGGCTTCTTCGTTGCGGAGGGCTTAGCGGAGGGGGAAACGCGGTCTACGAAAACTCCTTATATTATCCAACGAATTATTTGTGTAGTAAGTTTCGCAACGCAATAAAATTATTTCTTTTTCAAAAATACGGAGTAATTTTTTTACAAATATCTCATATATGCGTAGCCAATATAAATGGACATACAAAAAATATATATAGGTAAATATTGCAGACTGATAGTCTATCCTCAACGTAAGGTTTCAACTTGATTCACTTTTTATGAATTGCCTCAAACGTATGGTTGCGTGTTAAGTCCCATAAACCGATAAATGATAGCCTTGTTTTTAAAGCAACTTCATGGCAGGATTTCTTTTCCCCCCATATTTGGGAACACAGATACCACATTTTCAAGATATGGAGGTTCAAAGACGTTACCCTATACTTAATAGCCTTTTTTTAGGCTCGCACCATTCAGTCCAGAGTAAACGGCAATATCCACTTCGTTGCGCCTTTTCTGGTTCGACTGAAAAGGGATGCGTGACCAACCGCACTTGAAAACGAAGGGCCAAATAAAAATGAAATGAAAACAAAACAAAAACTAAACAACCATTTTTTTTTTGGGGGGGGGGGGATTTTGCTGCGTCGCTGTAGTTGCTTTGTTTGTTTGTTTGTTGTTTGTTTGTGTGTGTCAGAGCGAATATTACAAATCGTTCCACTAGGCTCGGAAGCGTTTGTTCGGCTCCATATATACACAAAGAGAAATACATTGACAATCTATGAAAATGAAAATATAAAATATTTTAATGTTCGTTTGAATATGAAACGAAAAAAAGCTAAACAGTAAAAAACAAAATTAGCATAGAAGGAAGAGAAACGGAATAGTAGTATCATATACATTTGCTCTGTTCCAGCTGTCTGGGTAAAAAAGCGGCGCAACGATCAGACTCACGCTCATGAGTTCTCAGGACTCACACTCACACTCACACTCACACTCAGGAGCTCACGAAATGTTTCACGTGCGCCAGTGGGCGCAATGGTATCAGCACTGCGCGCAATTTATATGAAAAAAAAAAAGAGAAAGAAGTTCGGAATGAGCATGTTGTTTATGATAGTAACAACTCGACGATTCGGAATAAAAAAAAATAAGAACTTGCTTTATATATATATATATATGTATATAAAGCAAGTTCTTATTTTTTTTTATTCCGAGTCGTCGAGTTGTTACTATATATTTATGTGTGTGTAAGAGCTTCTGTTTACACTCATTGAATTAAGATAAAACAAAAAACACGTGGGGGCTTTGATTGTAAGCATTAATTAACTTGCCCTACCCCCTTCTTGGACTCTGTATTCTTCCCGCATGAAAACAAAGTTCGCAGCACTGAAGCGGTCGAAGACGACAACGTCGGCCCCTGAAATTAGGAACGAGTTTTGAGAGTTCAAATGCAGTCAATATTGCACCAGTCACTTCTTTTTTTTATTACTTTTATTTGTTTATCAACTTTATGACTGGATAGGCATTTAGAGCTTAAGAAACAAAGAACGAGGCCTGAAATGATGCGTGTTGCCTCTTTGCAATTGGTTCTCCCGAGTTTTAATTGTTCAATTTTAGAGTATGATTGGCTGTGGAACGATAATAAGAGATTAGGAAGTCGCCACGTCCCCCATTAATTAAGCTGCCGGCGACTATACGGCGAGCAAGTGTCTCAAAACAGGTCTTCGGCGTATTTGAGCGCAAGGAGGAGCACACCAATCAGAGGGCAACATAACCAACGCCCAAGAAGAACACGCGATGACGAGGCTGCGAAGAGAGCGCTGTGATTGGGTGAATTTTAAACTTGAACAACTTGGTGTTCCACATGGTTTTGTTAACTGGATTGCTGCATACTTATCACACCGCACACTGTCCGTTTCCGTCGGATGCTGTCTCTCTCCAGTTCTGCCTGTAACGTAAGGGGTCCCCCAAGGGTACGTTTTAGGTCCTATTTTGTTCCTGGTGTACATAAACGATATTTTATCAATGATTGACACACGTGTCCATATACGCTTTTTGCAGACGATTGCATTATTTTCAAAGAAATCAAGTCGAGCTCGTATCAGGTATTGTTAGACCATAGGTTGCAGTCCGTTGTATCATGGTATGATACCTGGAAAATTAAGCTTTGTTTTGCTAAATCTACACTTTTATGTATTACCAAAAAAAAAAGCAACCCTTTGAATACAATTATAAGATCGCGGACACCCCGGTTACTGTGGAGCGGGAATGTAAATGTCTTGGTTTAATCATGTCGGACACACTTTCAAGGTTCTCCTCATATGCACCATATTTGTGCCTCGGCATCCTGGAAGTTGGGCTTCATTAGAAGAAAGCTGAAAGACGCTCCGATTCAGGTTAAGCTACATGCTTACTATTCATTAGTAAGATCCAAGTTGGAGTATGCAAATGTTGTTTGGGATCCATTCACTGAGAAAGACATCCGGAAGTTGGAGATGGTGCAACGTCGAGCGGTTTGGTTTATTTACGGAAAATACAGAAGGCTGGATTCCCCGTCTCAACTTTGTGGCGTTCGGCTTCCGCCGTCCGCCGCAGGTAATTCACCAGACGACTCGTTCCTTGTGGTCAATGAGGGTTTATTACCATGCTCTTCAGGGATCCAGATCCGTCCAACACTCGGGGCCGCAGCTCTCCAGGGCAACTCTGCTCTCGGCCGCACCGGCCATCCCTTTTAAGCCCGTCGGTCACCGGGAGCCGCCCACCCCCGCTAGTCGCCGGTTGGCCGCCGTGTGGCGGGCCGAGCGCCCCACAACTTATACAGGCTAACGGAATACACACTCTTCAGACCAGAAGGAAATTTGCACGATTAAAATTCTTGTTTCATCTTAAACAAGGACAGACTCTCATAGACCCATTGCAATATATTTCTCCTTTAGAGTCAAGATCTACGCGGCACATACATCAGTTTTCACTAACACCCATTTTTGCGCGTACTAACATATTTAAGTTGAGCTTTTTCCCCCGCACTATTAGCGACTGGAACTATTTAACAACACCAACTTTGTACAAGGTCTTGCACGTCTTGATGATTAGCATGTTGCTTTGTATATTGCTGCATGTTCATCCTTTTCGCATGGGCTTTAAGATTGTATGAACCTTCATTCTACATCTGGATATATCATTTTGTATTACTGCGTGATTGCACTACAGGCTGCTTGATGGTTGCTGTTCTCCCCCCCCCCCCCCCCGCCCCTTTTTATATAGTGTATATATCCTGTATATTTGCTAGTTGATTGTTGTAAACATTTTTAATGCCGTGTTATTGGTTTGTTGTTGTATGTGCGAATGGATATGTTGTACCCCACTCCTACTTGGGCGTTCAATGACCTGTAGTATCCTCTAAATAAAAAAACTAAAAGAGGGGAGGGGGCGGGAGAAAAGTGTGTGGGAGCTTTTGGGGTCGAGGGGGGACGGAGGGGAGGGGGTAAGAAAACTTTTCGAGGAACAGGTAGGAGATGAACTTGCAGGTCATATACCTAAACCAGGTAATGTAGGCTACAGCCTATAATTTGGAGTGCGATTCCCTAACCTTCAGTTCCCGTTGCGTTCAGAACAAAGAATTTACTTTTGGTAACAGCCCATAAAAAACGCAGAGCATGGTGTATTCCAAGTTTCTATTATCACTTTGCAGTCAATGAGATTACGGTATTAGCTAATAACAATGCCTACAAAAAATCTAATCTAGGCAAAAAATGTGTGAACATATTAAGCCTCACCTTGCGTTTCTTAAATTGTGAGTGAATAAAATGTATGAATAGACTCACTGCAGATACTTTTGAATAGGGTCACGGCGATTATTCCTCAAATCGAAATATCTATAATCAAAAATGTATTCATTAAGCCATCTTCGCTGCACCTGCGTCGCCGTAAACACGTCAGAAAGGGGTGGGAGTTGTCACAATAGCCGACGTACCTGTAAACACGGTTCACAACGTGCGATTGTGGTTTCTCTGCTGCTAAGGGAAGCAAACATGTGCCTTGTTTCCTTTAAGCAGCGAACGGGAAGAGACGAGATCGAAAACAACGTACTCAGACTCCCAACTGCGACGCATGCTTTCAACCTGATTAGGAAGGCGCCATGAGTAGGGTGTTGGGGATGCTGCTTGCGTTCTTTGCTGGAGGTCACGTGCTCTGAGGCGCATATTCTTTGGCTGCGGAGTTTCTTTGTCTTCGGTACCGGCTCCTTGGATAGAAATGGGGCTTGGGAAAAACAAAGTGCGGCCTCGTCTAGTCGATCGAATTGAACTGGTGCCGCCATTTGTCTTCCTTGTTTTAATATATTTATTTTAAACAAACCCAGAGCGCCACAGGGAGTCAATGCGTGGCTTGAGAAGCAAGGGTCTGCATACTGCTCACCGTTGGAGAGGATGAAGCGAAGGGCTATCGCATTCTTTTTGAACTTTGTTCGCTTTGACGAGAACCAATCGCGAGCCGTGAGAATGTGCCGCATAGTTTTGTGCGTTATTAGTTGGTCGCTAGCGACGTCATCCGCCTGCCTAAATTGTCAGTTGCTTGCTACGACACACAAAGCATCTATACGCATGCACCTTTCTCGTGGCTATCGTTTAAGTAGCTTGAACGCAACCCATGTCAATGTATAATGTATTCTTAAACTCGTGGCGTGGAGTGAAGTTTGTTGCATCTCGCGGGTGTATTTTGCTCGTCACGTGGTTTTCAAGCAAAACATGTACCCTTTTGTCCGTTTTTCCTTTGCCAACCATGCTCAAACTTGGCAAACCAGGCTGATTGAGCCAAAGAGTTTCTCCCAACAGCAGTAAATATAAATACCAACAAGACTGCAATGACAACAAAAAAAAACAAAAAAAAACTCCAGCGTTGTTAGGTTATTTAACTGGCAGAAGATTCAGCTGCTAAAGCATCAGTCGATCATCGCGATTTCAACCCACCAGGATCGTCAAGTACGGCGCACTTACTGTCCGATCGTTAAGAGGTAACAACGACCACAACGTGCGGCAGAAGACAAATTATAAATGCATATATAGTTCGGAAGTGGTTGACATTTTCGTTGTGCGGAAACACGACAGAATCTACGAAGTGACGGAAAAAGTGGGCCTAAGCTTAATATTCAAATGTTATATCAAACCGTGTCAACTCTTCCTTATCTGACCGCGGTCAACTTCAAGATTTGTCTATCTGATGGTGCATCTTGTACTTCGTTTCAGCGAAAGTCCAGACGCAGCCCACGCTACTAGGTAATGGACGAACTGAGCAGCTTTAAAAGCTCGAGTCACTCGACCTTCTTTTGTTTACGATTGACTCAGCGATGATAGAACACCTGCAGAAACATGGCGAACACCTTGATGATGCTCTTTTTACTCCGTCTGATCAGTGTCATCAGATCGTAGCGTCGGCTGCGTTTAGACTAAGGTGAAATGAATTATAGTCGAACTCTTAAAAATCTACGCGCTTAAAATCCTCGATCCCCTCATAGCCTTTGGCGCATTTTGCTTATTCTTGAACTGTAACATTGGCAAATCACGAAAACAAGAAGAAAATTATGACGTGACTCTGGTGCTATCTCGGCGTTATGGACGGATCAGGTCTCATTACTCGCATAGTCCTTCCGGTTCATTTTTTTGGTGAGCAGCTCCCCCTGTAGCTTCTCTTCACCCTCTGAACGAGTGTTGGAGGGGAGGGAAAAAGCGCTGCAAGTATCGAAAAGAAAGTGTAGGATAGGCAAAAAATAAAAGCGGCACCCGCATTAATTCCTTATTTACGAGCGCAGCGCCCACAACGAGTGGAAGCGGAGGTCACGGGCGAACCATCCTTAGGACTGCGCTTCCACTGTCCCAACTCACCCAGAAGTAAATAAAATAAACACAAAGTTATGACGACGGATAGAGAAGTAAGCACGAAATGAAGAGGAAAGAAGGAATGAGGAACGAAACACGATTCTCCCATAAGGTGAGCCTACTCCAGCATTTATTGCTACTTTAACGAAGAGCGTTGATGCCGAATAGAAAAAGGCGTTGATATGTGCGACAAAATATGCGCCCGAAGAGACGAGCAATTAAATGGACAAAAAGACTGCTAAATCGCGATATAAAAGATAGTAACAACAGTAGTCCGGAAGGAGGGAGGCTAAATAGAAAGGACACCGGGGTATCTGACGAATGCGATTTAAGGGGTCTTTCTGAATTGACACGAAATGAGACTGATAGACGTTTGCGTGGAGGTACGAAAAGTGACATCTGGAGGTCAGAAAACCAAGCTTTTCTTATATACTGCGTGTATAGCTAGAGAGGAATACTAAACAAAACAAAATAAAATAAAGTAGCGATAAAAATTATATTAAACTAAGCAGATTAAATGTAGTAAAGGTTTTAAAATTTAAACGTAAAAAGAAAGTTGAGGGGTAATTGGACACAAAAAAATACTCTAAAATAAAATTGCTACAAGTAACGGATACTTTGCAATATAGCTAGCCCGCGTCTTAAAATCAATATGATTTGTTTTCCTCAAGGTTTTTTTTTCTGTGTTTTGCCGACGATACGCAGTCACAGAAATACTAACGACTATCGAGTGAGGGACACCGGCAGCAAAGCACTGTCATGTTCGGCGAGATGGCAACCTTTGATGATTCCCGTTTTACTCAGTGGGCGAGGGTAGTTTCAAAATTGAGACTACAAAGTGGAGTATCGTCCGCAATAGGCTATCTATACAGTACAAAGCTGATGCCGCGCGCGACAAGATAAACGGGGGCGCTTCTCAGAAAGCCTGAAGGTTGCCGCGCTGGCGTCCTTTTTCAGTTTTGACAAGAACCCCGCAAATAGCACGGCTTTCCCTCTCGCCTCCTCGCTGTCGTCTCTTCTTCTTTCTTGTTTTCGGCAAGACTTAGAAACCCACATCAATTTCGAACGCCTTGACGAAAGACAGCTGATCGTGTTAATGGCTGTATCGACCCACATGATGAGGACGCTCTAAGCTTCTCACGAAGGACGCAAGCGAAGAAAAGCCTTAGCCCCAGCAAAAATGAAAGTCCGAAACGGGACAAAACTTCACCTTCCGGGACGGTATATGTCATGCATCAAAAAACAGACAAAAAAATTGCGCGACAATCACACGACGTGATGAATGTAGACAGCGATAGCTGTGCTGCTTATTGGACAATGACGATGACGATCAACTGTCATTAAGCCGGTACTGCGTCATACGATGATAACATAATAGAACGACGTTGCGTTGATTTAGTTTCGATACATTGTTAATGAATAAAGGATTTTAAGGTCATGATTTTTTTTTCCCGCCAAATTTAGCGGGGAAATTGAATTGGAACTATAGGTCACTTGACGTCAATTTTTGCGCAAAATTTAGCGGGGAACTTGCATTTACCTGCAATACCCATGACGTCAGGTAAAGTGACATCAATTTTTCCGCCAAATTTAGCGGGGAAACAGAATTGGTGGTTTACGTGACCTCAAGTTTTCTGCTAAATCTAGCTGGGAACCTCAATTTGTCTGTAGGTCCCGTGACGTCACGTCAAGTAACATCAATTTTCGTGTCCATATTTAGCGGGAAACAGAATTGGTGCATAGGTCACGTGACGTCGAATTTGTTCGCTAAAATCGCGGGGAAGCTGAACTTGTTTGTAAGATCCCATGACGTCAGGTCAGGTGACACCAATTTTGCCGTCATATGAAGAGGGGAGACTGAGTTGGTGCATAGGTCACGTGACGTCAATTTGTTCGCTAAATTCGCGGGGAAGCTGAACTTGTTTGTAAGTCCCATGACGTCAGGTCAGGTGACACCAATTTTGCCGTCATATGAAGAGGGGAGACTGAGTTGATGCATAGGTCACGTGACGCCAATTTTTCCTCTAAATTTAGCGGGAAAACTGACAGTGCCATCATGAAATCGGGGGAGTGGGCCACTAACAGCTGTCGCTGAAAAAAAACAAAAAAACGTCCAGTTTCAGTCACAACTGTAACGAGGTTCGCTCCTTGACACACAGCTGGAGTCTCAGATGATACTCTGCTCCGTAGGCTGAATCCCTGCACTACTATCGTTCATAAAATCACACCATTTTTGCTTTTAGCCCCGTAGCTCTCTCCAAGGCAAGTGGTTGGAACCGAAGACGCCATTCCTCCTACTCCAAACTAAAAAAATGGGTAAAATCGCCCTAAGGCAATATGTCCACATGTCACCAGCTCCGACGGGTACACAATGAAGCACCGTAGCCTTCACTACAAAATTGGCAAATACGGCTCATTATTCACTCGAATAAGAAGTGCTGAAATATATTATTGACACCGAAACTAAAAAAAAAATAGATTAATAATTCAGAATGCATCGCAAAAAGGAGGCCAGTATTCGGCTCATATGGGGCAGGACAAAAAATTGAAATGTATATACCGTAAACACACCCGAATAGAGAGACAGAAAGACAACTTAATTGCCGTTGAACAAATACGACTACCGAGATTGGCGGGAAGCAGGCCGGAAAAGAAGGGGCGCTTTCAAAAAGGGGAAGGGAGCAAAGGAGGTTTGAAAATAAATGGCATCGCGTTGAGCGTCCGGGCGCAAAAAGATGACGGGTGGTTCCCAAGGCGGCTGTAATTAGTCGACTGCGCTCGTAATCTCGGCGGTCCAGCCAGGCTTCGATCCAAAAGCTGGGTCGTAGCCCGAGCCGCAGCCAGGAAGAAAGAAAGGAGAGGATGCAGAGTTGACTGCCTTTTCTCTCTTTCTCTCGCCATCCTCTCCGATAATGTCTCCTTGGGGACAGTTGATTTGTGGTCGGTGGCCCTGCTAATGGCCGTTAAAGGGTGCTGGCCTTTCAGCGGCCGGCCATGTGTTGATGCTGCTTCTCTAACTAATTTGGGGACACAGCCACGCCTATGCAAAGACCGATAGCATGACAAAACAAACAAGGAACACAAAACAAGTATCAGGCCAAAAGACGGAGAATCCGCCTTATAGCTCCTTTGTGTGAGAAAGAGCTACTGCGCTGGTTGGTATTGCGTCAGAGACAATGTCGTTTCTTTGTCTCTAAACCTAGCGCCAGACTGCGGCGGCAGGACCGAAAAGTTGAAACAATAAGCACCAAATCAAAATTGCGACGTTGCGCAACTTTGTCACGTGTTTTAGTCAGATCGAAGAATTCTTATCCTACAACAATGAGAAGTTTGTCTGTCGCCAAGTTTCGCACGAAGCTTCAGCACCGATTCTGACCAGAATTCGATGACTGGCTTGCTGTAACCGAAAGTATCGCTCGAAAAGTACACGTGTTGATTTCTTTGAGTAACGAAAGTTACTACGTGTGAATCTTTATTCAATTTCTCAAGTCAGGATTCCGAATTCATTAAAAAACGCGCTCTAGTTTTAAGTGAAGTGATATAATAAATGTTTCGGCGCAATATCATTTCCACCAAAATCACGCTCGGAATGAAGCAGAAAGACCCACCTTTCAAAACTACTTGTGATATGCACGTGTTAAATTTTTGGTTTGAGAAATCCATTGAAGGGAAGCGTCCCATCTGTATCAAAATTTATTCAAAGCCTAAAAGAGTAAGGGTTTTCACTACGATGTTTTTATAAAAAATCTACTGGAAGACCGGACTTCTGACCTTCTCGGCGTCAAAACACTGAACTAATTATGTAGCCAGTACTTTTAATTATTAATTTACTATCCCCTTGGCATAGAGGCTACTCTCCGCCCCTCAAATGATGCCGTAACGGGCTGGCCTTCGCTTCTAGAAAATTCTGCATCAGCACACGCTCCGAAGCAATGTGCCAGGATTGATATTATAGAATCTGTCAGTCTTCTCTGTTCACGCATTTACCCATAACCTTAGATAACCCGGTTATAATCCTGTCAGTCACCATTGCTTCTGATTTGAAGCCCTCGCTATATTCGACTTTGGCGTCCTTAATTTGCGAGGGGCTGCCTATCATGCGCTTTGTTTTTCAAGGGAAGCAGACAGCCTGCCTAAAGAAGCTGACAGTGACGAAGACGAAAAAGACTGGCTTTCGAAAGGCGGTGCCAGCCAAAGCGACAAGAAATAACATAAAAGTAAGAGGAAACAAGGACTTAATCAAGGCAGCGAAAGGAAAAGAAAGGTGGATATAGGTCTAGGGCTGATGGCGTGACGTTTAAGCCGCCGTGCATCTCTTTCGCGCAGATTAAGAAAACATAAGGTGAAGGATGAATACGTAAAAATGCTAGTAGAAGGAAGAGAGGAATGCGATGCGAAAGATGTCATCGCAGATTTTGTTGCGAACGATAGAAAATAAAGACTACGGAAGGAAATACCGAACAAAAAATTTGTAATAAAAACGAGGCGTTGTTGCTTTTTCTTAAGATGTTTCTTGCTGGTTTCATTGTTGTTGAGGTATATTTGGGAGAGTGTCTGCATTTGGGAGTAGCATCGTACTATGGACATATTGCCTGCTCTCTTATGTTCTAGTCCCCTTTTGCGATTCAGATAAATTGATTCGTTGATTACGTGGAAAAAGGGTCCTGGAACTCTCTGAACTAACAGTTCGAGCTAAGTATAAAGGCCGGGTATAAAAACAAAATGACTACAAGAAAGGCGACGACAACGAAAATATTGTTTTTTGTCTGAGCCGCGGTTATGGCCGTCCGGGTGAGAACGGTTTCCAGGCCCATTTTTCGACTTGTTGGCGGTAATGGACTGCTAAGAACATCTGGAACAATGAAAGTGTAGCGCGGAATTTTGTACTGGCGCGAAAATGAGCACTTCTCGCGTACGGTTGAAGCAGATACGATACAAACGATGATCACTGCACAATAAAACGCTCGTTGGGGTTTGGGTTATGTGGTTTCTAACAGCAACAAATAAACAGTTGCGATTGTTCTAAATGTTTTGATGAGCTTAAGGTATTCATTTTTAGTTATAACAATGGTAATAAGCACGCTTCGATAAAACTTTATATTAGAAATAATAACTGTTGTTAATAACTCCTTACCACAGCGATCAAATAACAAGCACATATTAAAGAATTCTTGAATATAAATGTGTAGGCACAGGCTTTTAATAAATATCTTTATATAAAAAAAAATAAATGAAACGTTTGCAGGAACGTTTGTTTACGCTGTTCGTCGTTTTTGTTTTAAGTGAGAATGTACAGACGGCGCTCTGTAGCAGTACGTTCAAAGCAGCAGATGCCAAAAGTTGTGATTCCTAGAACTTTCTAAAATGTGAAATTGTTACATTTAGCAAGATTCTCGGGGCCAAAAAAGTGAGATATGTTGAGATTGCATTTATTGAACGTTAGTTTTGCGGGACAAAAAGTGCTTACTCTGGACAGTTAGGCGACAATGCCACGTCAGTACTCTTTATCCAATAACGACCCCGCAATTTCTTGGTAATTTTGTTTTGATGTTTCCCACCATATAACTCCGTACGTTTGACGGTACGTCAGAATGAATATATGGGCTACAACTGGAAGTCAGGTTAGTTATTTTTTCATATTTTTCATTCAATCACTATTGTGGTTTAACGTATCGGAAATTAAAATTTTAGATGATTTAGTAGTTAATTTTTGCACTTCTTAAAGAGTGTAGGGGTGACACAGAGGGGGGGGGGGAACAAAATTTTATTAAAACCAACAGTTTAGTTGGCTACGTCCCAGACGACCAGAGGGCAGCCGGGGAGAGGGTGGGGAGGGTGCGTTGTCCGAGTTGAGGGAATGAACGACGCTCACAATTCTCAAATATTTCGAACGACTGCCAGTTTCTAGAAAGAAAACCTAAGGCGCATTTATTCAGTTATTAAAGTTAGAGTGTGATTCTAGGTATCATTTAGCGAAAGTAGATTAATTCTTTCATGGTTTCTTTAAAGTCGTCTGTGTCTATGTATGTAGCTTCGCCTACATCCATCTTATGCTGAGACGCCACAGAGAACGCCTTTATTTTGTAAATGGTGTTTTCCTATTTAGGATACTCGTCAGCACTTATCTTCAGTTGTATGGCGTAGTAAGGATGCATTGCTTGTGCTTTTAAGGGTGAGAAAAAAGAGACAACCGTGCAGCCTGGTGTTGGTTCATGCCCAGCAGGGATACATTCGGCTAGAGCATTGACAACTTAAAAAGCGAAGGGCGTGTTTCATACGCTCATACTTCTTGCATCGTAATTTTTCTTTCAAAGCTGGTATTTACTAATCCCGCTGTCTCGTTGGTTATGGGGTAACTGCAATAAAAAATTAACCAAAGTAAATTACTGATATCAATTTACGGAGATTTTATATGAGCACTGCGATAATATTACACTAATGGGAAACCGCGATCTTTTCTAAAACCGAAGGTAAAACTTTAACCACCAGCTTCGCAGAGGGCATTCGCATGGTTGGGTGTTTCTCAAGCAACCTTTGTCCTAATGTCATATTCGTTTTCAAAGAGGTTCTTTTTTTTTTCGTAGTGTTTTTTCTTCTTTTGTGTTTTTCTTCTGCGTTTTCAGCCGTCCAAGCGGAATGATTTCTCCTTGTTTGGTTAGGCTTTAGCAGCCGTAGTTTGTAAGTGATCTTCTGCGATCGCGCACGATGATTATTGATTTCCTGCTCGCTCAAGCGCGTTGTGATGCTAAACGTGTCATTCACTGGCGGTCATAGTTCAGCCCGTTTCTGCTCACCGCGAGCTTACAATTAGCTTACACAACACTTCTGCAACATGCATTGCACACCACCAAGATTCTAGTTCTTCTCAGATGACAAGCGGGGCCCACTTTGAGCCTTCGTGGCGAACTCGCTTTTCGGCCGGCAGCCATATGAATGTGTATTAATATTTGCTACAGATGTTTGATATAAGTGAAGGAAAGGAGTAAAATAGCCGTAGAATCTTACTTGACAAATCGGTTTCAGAATGCTAGACTCGTTCGATTTGCCTACACCTCCTGCACGTGTGCAGGAGAGTGTAGAGCAGTGTTTTCCGGCATGTGTATCGAGATACAACCTGAAGCACACTTCCCTACACTTTTCTGCACCGGTGCAGGGGTGCGAAAAAATCGAACGGCATAAATTTTTTACCTCACACGATGGCCATGCAGCGGATCACCAGGGTTTCCATCATGCTCATACCGGTAGTTTCGGCTTCGCCCCTAGACCCCCGAAACAAAACTTCGAAATATTTTCGCGTGCATGAATGAAAAAATAGCTTCTTCATTGATCTAGAAGATTCGTGTATATTATAACCCCGAGCATAAATGATAAGGAGGCCCGAATGACCTTGCCTATTAAGTCTTGCCCTAGCTCTTTTCCGAACATTCTAGGTCGAATATTCGTGATGACGAGCATAGTAGATAAAGAGCCGAAGGCCATATAGCCAATTGATTCACTGATTCTTTCTTACGATAACCAGCTGTTACACCGACGCACCATCGCTTGCTGCTGCCGCCGTTGACGCTCGCTGGTACTTTCTCAATGTCTGTTCTTCTTTTTTAGTTTCAGGAACAAGTTTGCCTTCATTAAATCTATAGTTCATTCCGATTTCTTCTGCTTCATCATCTGTTATTCGTAACATATCTGGTGGAGGTGCGGGGTACCGCAGCCCATGATGCGTACCGCTACGAGGCCTCGCAGTGCAAGCCCAGCTCCCGGCTCAAGAATACCATCCGTGGTAGACAAACAAGACCCGAGCAATCCGCCGCACCAAAGGTCAACCCCCGGAAATCGGACTTCTATAGGATCCCCAGTGAAAGGTTTCGACGAAACCAACTATGACCTCCCGGTGCCTCCCCCCGGCGAGACCTTCCCCTTCGTTGTCTCCCCCGTCGTCGTTTACCTGCCCGTCGTCCCTCATGCGCCGATGCCCTTCTACGGGGAGATCCACGAGGACGTCGAGGACTCTAATACAACAAGCGCGCGGCACGCCAAAACGAATGGGCTGCCGAGCATTACCTGCAGAACCTCTAGTTTTTGCTGGAGAGTACTGCGACGCACTTGTTCGAGACCCACGAGGCTTCGTTCATGTCGTGGGACATCTGCGTGGCCGAGTTGAAGCGGACCTTTACGAGGTCCGCCACAACATCACGCCATAAAACGCCTGAAGCGCAAAATCTTCGGCGGACTTATTGCAAACCCCCGACGACCGTTGAAGGATTTGTGACTGAGGCAACCAACATCGAGCGACCGCTGTCGACCAGAGCCGGTCATTATCAATAACTCACCGGTGTATTGACCTTTACCGCCTCCTCAACATCTGGATTTGACGTCGACGGTGGCGGTACCAAAAACCTTCGCGAATTTATCTGCGGCGCCGTCCGGACAAAGCTCCAAAATTTGCTGCCTGCAGCCAGTCCTCCGGCATCCCTGTCCATCGCCGAGGCTGTACACGAAGAGGTTCAACGTGGCTCCAACCAGAGGTTCCTGTCACGATGGAGGTGCCAGAGGAACCGAGATTGAGTTACGCCACCCTGGTCCGACAACCGCCGTCTGCTACCCGTAAATACCAGGCGCCATGCCAACTGGATAAATCAACGCCGCAGCTTCCTTCACTCCGGGAAAGACAAGTCTAGTACGTTGGTGCCGGTGTAGCCCTAGCCGAGGAAAAATGACGTGTGGCGAACGGCCGAGTGACGCCCGCTGTGTTACCACTGCGGGGAAGCCGACCATGTGTACCGGCGATGCCCCCACCGTGAACTTGAGCTTTGTGGGTTCGCACCAAACACCACATGGGGATCCCGTTCACCGTCACCACGACGTCTGGCGCCGCCACTTCGTAGGTCCCGCCGAGAGAGCCTGTTTCCCAAATTTCGCCGGGGAAAGTAAGCGCGGCAACTTCTGAAGGTGCAGCTGCCGAAGTCCACTATCGGAAAAATCCTCCAAGAACGTCTGAAGGCTCCCACTCTAGCGAGGACAAGCATCGGAATGACGATTCTGCAACGGTGCCTAACAACGTCAACGTTGTCATCAACGACAACGACACGTCGGCACTCGTGCACACCGGAACAGATTACTCAGTTTTGAGTCCAAAGCTCTCTCACCGCCTTCGGAAAGTCACGATGCCCTGAGATGGCTCTTAAATACGCGCCGCCGGAGGACACCTCATCACGTATGTTGGGCGGTGCACTGCTCGCGTCGGAATTCACGGGGAGAACTGTCCAGTCGAGTTATTCGTCGTTCAGAAATGTGTGAGGGACGGCATTCTTGGCATAGATTTTCGGTGTAAATATGGTGCCGTCATCGACCGTGGAGCGAACAAGTTGATGCTGCAAAAGCCCGTCCTACCTCCGGAGGGAACCAAAGTGACGGCAGCCGCCGTCCGAGTCATTGCGGACCACGTGAAACTGTGTCCGTGGTCGAGTGCTCTTGTGCCCGTCGTGACCGATGCTGTCGTCTGCGGGGAACTTCTGGATGCCTACGTCCAACTTCTTGAAAGAGTAGTAGGCGTCGCCAAGGGCGCAACTGAGCTGTAAGATTGACGCACTGCGGGCGTCGTGACGAACTTTTAACAGGAGGCGCAGGACCTCAGGAAAGGTGCCGCTGTAGGCCACGTCGGGGAAATCCGGAACTCCGCCGAGATCGCTGTGATCTCCGAAGAACCCTCGCCATCTCAGCCGTACGGTACACAGCCGCCGCAGCTCGACGTTAACTACAAGCTCAGTGCCACGGAACGACGACGACCCAGAGATCTCCTTGCCGAATTCAGCGACTGCTTTGAAACGACATCGAAAGTGCGCCAGGCAAC
The DNA here is from genome assembly GCA_013358835.2 of Ixodes persulcatus. Lineage (NCBI taxonomy): Eukaryota > Metazoa > Arthropoda > Arachnida > Ixodida > Ixodidae > Ixodes > Ixodes persulcatus. The sequence goes on along the minus strand of JABSTQ010009213.1, from coordinate 512,900 downwards.
AGTTGCGAAATACCTTATCATTATCAAGGAGTATGCGATCCGTGTGCATCTGCAGCCATACCGGGTCTCCTGAAAGGAAAGAGAGGCCATTCATGAACAAGTGCAAGAAATGCTTAACGACGATATCATCCAGAAGTGAAGCAGCCTGTGGTGAAGCAGCCTCCAGACGTATTGGTGTAAAAGGACGGAACGCTTTGATTCCGCGCAGATTACCGGCGACTCAACACGGTGACGAAGAAAAATGTGTATCCGCTCACCCGCATCGGCGACACGCTGTACCGGCTGCTCCACTCCCGATATTTCTTTTCGGTGAACGGGAAGAGGGGCTACTGGCAGATCTATGTCGACGAACGGGACCGAGAGGAGACTGCCTTCATAACGTCCGATGGACTGTACGAGTTCGAGGTGAGGCTTCTCGGACTGTGCACGGCGCCAGAAATTTCCAGCGTGTCACGAACTCCGTACTGACAGGCTTTAAATAGTAGAGCTGTCTTGTTTACCTTGACGATGTCATGATTTACCTCGACGAGCACTTGCGACGCCTTCGGGCGTGTTCTTCAAGCAATCAGGACCGCCGGACTCACCCTCACGCCGAACAAGTGCCAGTTTGCCTACGGTGAACTGAAGTTCCTTGGCCAAGTTGAGAGCAACGAAGGTGTTCGTCGTTTGCCTGAGAAGACTGGCGCCTCTTCAGCGGCATTTCCACTGCCACCGGACAAGAAAGCCGTCCGAAGATTCCTGGGACTTTGCGCGTACTACTGGCGGATCGTTCGGGATTTCGCCAAGCTCTCTGCGCTGCTCACGCACCTCACGAAAGAAGCCCTGAACTTCAAATGGGGAGAAAAAGAGCACCATTTCGTTAACAAGCGACCAGCTTACGCCGACGACATGATCCCTAGGACGACATTTTCTAAACGTGGATAGTCCGTCTGATGTCGCGTCGCAGTGAACACCTCAAAGATTGACGCCCTCACGAGTGCGTTGCACTTTACTTCATCCAATCCACTGACTTGTCTTGTGTAACGGCAGTGTTTGCCAAGGGAAAATACATTAGGCAGCCTAAATTCAATGCCACAAACTTGCAATTATTCCGAAACGCGAGTCATCGTAATCATGAATGTAAACTCAAGAGTAAAATCAATACAGTGTAGGATATAAACAATCACACACAGACAATACCGGCGTAAATTGGTTGTGCTCAAGTCAAAATGCACTGTAGAGACATTTATTAAGACAGTCGAATGAAAACCAGCGACTGAGAGTCACTGTAGTTTTTAGACAATAAGGCAAAGAGAGGGCACACGAAACAGATCAAGTAGTATTTGTCTGCGCTTTCTAAGTCACTTGTCGCCAAACATGGACTTAGCCAAACATGAACTTAGGTGAATTTCTAAAGGAGATAGAAAGTTTGTTTTGTTTTCTTTTTTTTAGAAAAATACTTGCTACAACCCACTCCGATGAACGTCTCTTCTATCCGTATTTTCTTCGCTGATATTGTTTTCTTCTTTTTTTGTGGTTGCATTATTGGCGACGTTTTTTAGACATAAATTATTTGTTTTATATATAAAAATAAAATTGGGTGTTCCATTATTGTCATATTAATCGATGAATAAAATTTTCAGGATGAAATAAAAACAATGAAAAGCTGTGGTTTTCGGCCCGCATAAACTACGCTTGCAGAAAACGGAAACTCCACTGGAATATAACGCAGGCGGTGGTGACGGAATGCGAGATTTTTCAAACCTGATGTTATCTGAATTTAAGTATAAAGCAGGAAACCGAAGTTTGTTTATGGGCCGACGGCCACCGGATCTAATATTCGTCCAACCAAGAAATGGCATTGTGCGTGCCTGCAAAATATTTAATAAGAAAAAAAAAATACTTACGATCACAAAAAGAATCAAGATTGTCTTCGTTGCCGATAGGGTTTCTGGTATTTTACCATTCACCGTATAGCTTTATATAGGAATATTGTTATGATATGATAATGAGAAACGCTCTTGAACATATTGAAAATGGTTGTATGAAACGTGAATGTAATATATTCTAAGTTGGTCCCAAGGTCAATATAAGTCGCTCGAAAGTTTTGACGTGGCTCAGATTGGTTTTGGTTTTAACTGAGCCAGAGTATGATAGAAATGAAACGATCCACTAAACAAAAAACGAAAAAATTGTGTATGATAACCGCCGTTTTTAGTCGAAGTTGAGTTGTCAGAGCTTCAATTTGAGCACCATGATCAACAACATAAAATGAGAGAAACTGCGTCCAATCAGTCTGGAGCTTACGCGCTTCTACTTGTCAAAACTTCAGAAAGAAACCTATCGTTTTCATTGGTTTTTGAGTACATTTTTTACCGTTTCTTCTATATTTTTGTTTCTTTATTCATGAAAAGGCTATTTTGTTTTTGTTTTTACCGTAATTTTGAATCAAGCAGCGAAATAACTTTTGAAAGCTCGGGGCAGGGTTCTCGAGCTTCTTAGTTTTTGATTTCTTGCCCAAAACAGTTGCCCACTAGCTGGCATGGGATGACCAAGAGTATTTCTTTTTTCAGTCCAATGGCATTTGATTTTAATATTGTGAGGGTGTTCATCTTCTCAATCTTAGGAAATTTTCTACATGCGTTTTCTCGGGGTTTGAATAGTTTTTGTTTATTGCTGCTTTTTGAGTGAATATTATACGGGGGTGATAGTATATATACGAATTCAGATTGGGCAAATATTTACGGCAGATGAAAGTAAATCTATAGCAACTTTTGATGAACTCTTTTGTTCATGTCGGCATATATTTTGATGCGACAAACAGCTAGAGTAATAAGCTAAAATATAAGTTATAACAAAAGTAATAAAAATTATAACATATAAAGAAAAGTAAAATGTTCGTATATTTCTACTCTACATGGGTTAATAAGTTTAATCTTACATTATTCAAAAAGCAAATGAAACATATTAACGCTATAATTAAAGCGTGCTCCCTATTTTGTATATCTAGCACGAATACGTTTCTTAAAAAAAAAAAGAATCAATGGCATTATTTATATCCTTAACTAAAACATAACTTCCTACACTTATCAAACTTCATAAATAATACGATACACCCAATTCAATACACCCAATACACCCTTTAAAAGTGCCTAAAATTCGAGCCAATTAAAACGCTCTATCCTGTTTTATGACGCCCGCTTTATTTTCAATGCGCTACCTCGTAGCATAAAAACCATACATATACGTAACGCGTTACAAGTAACGAGTTACTTGTACCTAGTTACTATTTTCGGTAACGAGTAACGTATTTAGTTACTTTTTTTTAGAAAAGGAACGAGTAACGGTATTTAGTTACTTTGAAGGCCAAGTAACGAGTAACGGTATCTCGTTACTTTTGAGGAGTAACATGTACAACACCGCTTAAACGGCCTTGTTTTATTCTAACCTGAGTATGCGTCTATTGTGACAAAGGCAGATGGGCAACCCGAAAAACAACTAACCAGTATGACAGTAGAGCAACGTATATCACTGAACACGTCAGTCGAACGGTTCGACTGACGTGTCCAGCGATAAACGTTGCTGTACTGAACTCTACAGCTGGGAATGTCCTTCACCCAGCAAACACAATCAGGTTCGTTGGTTGAACCTTCTAGAAACGGGTAGGACCGAATGTAAACCCGGAGGTTGCAAACACGGGGAGGCACATAACCCATTATCCGCTGTCCTCAATGAAGGCGCAGTTCTCGAAGATTCACCAGCTCTTCCTGAAGCACAACACTGCCGTTTCTTCGAGCGCGTCGGTAGAACGACTCTTCAGCGACGCCGGAGATGTATTTTCAAGGAAGCGGGGAAACATAACGGATGAAAACTTCTACAGGCAGCTGCTGCTGAAGGGCAATGACTACTAAAAAGAAAACAATAAACCATGAAACAAAAACAGTTGTGTATTTGGTCGTCAAAGTAACGTGGAAAGTAACTCGTTACTTTTGAGGTAACTCACGCGTTCCTTTTGAGAATCGGTAACGAGTAACGTATTTAGTTACTTTTTGAGCGAGTAACGAGTAACGGTATTTAGTTACTTTTTTGGGGTAACGTGTACATGTCTGATAAAAACTAAATTTTAGATTTTTTTTTCTTCGGATATTAAGAATTAAAGCAATTGTTTTTGAGTGGCAAATAATGACTAAACAATCTGAGTATATTTCCGCTACCGCGTAGCGTGCGTTGTCCCAGCGGCAGCCTGCTCGGCGCTCGCGTAATTCGCTAGCATTGCACCGTGGCGCCGTTCTGGTTTCCGCTCCGCGTACTAAGCGAAATTCCGAGGATGCACGCACCATCTTTCGCTCACCGCTCTCACTTCCCTTATCGTGCCTCATTCGTACTTTGTGAATGACGAGCCTCCGCAGCGAGCCGTATAATTGAAATTCGCGTTCTTCGAACCCACTATACGTACTTTCCAACGTCTAGTAGATCATACGGTGCGCAAGCTCGTCTGCACCGATCGTCGCGCGAGTGCGCCGGCACACCGGGGTGCCAACTACAGCCACACCAGCTAGAAGATAGGGCTCCCCCGCTCTCCATATGTTACCACTCGTGGATCCTCGCTGTGACGCCTAGCAGGCGTCATCATCGACGCTGGCGCGTCCCTCCGCGTCTCACAATGAGCAAAACGCTAACACGCGGATACGCAAAGAAGGACGCGTCTGCTGCTTCTTCTCTCATAGATTATGCACAACCGACCTAGTTTTTCTTGGAAGGAACAAGTAACAACGACCACCAGCACGGCCCAATGACCTAAGGTAAAGACACCATGTATCGAGATCCCCATTTGTATTGCGTGGTTCGTACGATAGGTATTGTGGGCATCACAAACAAATTGGTCAGTACGTTCACATCCTGGGCTTCACCAAACGATCTTCTTTTCTGTTTCCAGGCTCAAGCTTGGGGTTCTCGCCGGCAGCAGCTACCCCGGGGGAAGAGGCTCATACAGAGCGGAGCTTCACGGAGAGGCCCGGCTCGGGTCTTGGCTGGGGTCCCAGCTCGGGCCTGGAGCCATAACCGCTACCGGCGCACCACGTCGTTGGCGGAAGGCCGGCAGCGGGAGACGGGGTCGTGTTCTCGTCGTCGTCGACCGGCGTGGCCGGGGAGCCCCCGTCCCGGCCGGAGCACCTGCTGGGACGACCCCACTTCGGGCCCCGCTTTGACAACAGCACCGACTCTAACGTGACAGGCCCAGCTGCGGTAAGTCCGCCTTCCTGCACCGCAGGATGCGGCAGATTGGAGACAGGACGGTGAGCGTGACGCAAGGTCTGGGATGTCTTCGTCTCGGACCACCTAACGCCAGCCGAAAAATGCTACAGGGAGTCTTGGTCCAAGGCTGAGCCCTTCGTATGAAAGGGATATTAAGTTTCTGTGGGGTTTGTTTTGAACTGCATCAACAGAAATATTTGAACTAGCGCTAAAATAACCCGAACTAAATGTGCACTTCCGATAGAAACGTTATTCCAATAAACAACTCGCCTTTTTTTGCGACAAATAATTTACATCCAGAAACTTTAAAAGTTGTGTCTTTTCCCCTTCTTCAGTTTGAATTTTTATTATTTCCCGTTTTGGACAAAATATATTAAGAAGTGATGACAAAGTGCCTCTTGCGGAAAGACTGTATTTTATCACTTTGACTTTCGGCACTACTCGATGATAAAAGCAACATTACTGTCGTATGATCATTTGCTAATAACACAGCTAGTACCTCCATTTCTCGGGCTATGGACTTTTGGTGTTGTCCTTTTACGCCTTTTAATTGAGTTTTTTTTTTTTTTTGTAGTTGACTTAGCTGACCTCATTGGTGCCAATGTCACTGGCGAGCTGTTCAAATCAAAGTCCCTTTGCATATTCCGCGCTGTCATAAATCCTCAATCAAAAGTTGATATATACCATGGTCATTTGCGTATATCCCAATACCCTAATTAGTCAGTGAGAGAACAAAATGCCTTATTGAAACAACGCAAAATGCGCGTAATCCTTAATATACAATCCTTAAGAACTCGCAGAAATAAAATTTACACAATTAATAACTTCATCACTATTCGAACTCGTTATTTAGTGTAACGCGAAAGCAATAAAACGTTTCTAATACACTCCTTAACACCTATTATTATGACGATAACTAGCAATACAATATATAAGGCATACGATCGAAGAGTATTTTATTACGAACAAAAGTATTTCGAGTATGTTATTTTTACAAACAAATACTGGAACGATGTTTAGTGCTATGGACCTAATAGCAGACGCCTTAACTACTAAGCGTAAAGTTAGTAATAGTGACATTTAATCTGCTGTTGCATAACGAACGTTACAAACGTACATACAAAGCGATACTAAAGACAGGCAGCGTCAGGCTGCTGAAATAGCAAAACAAAACACCAACACATCATTAAATCGGAAGAGCATATATTTGCGCAGTTCGTAAATTATTGCGTGTATTTAGGCCGTACTTTAGAGTCTCAAACCAAGTTGCATGCCGAAAAATAAAATAATAAATCAAATAAATGCTGTTCCCACGTAAACTGAAAAGCAGGTTTTCACACTAGGAACATAGCAATTACGTAATGTGAAACTGAGCTTTGCTATGACCTTCTGACTGCTCGTCCAAGCGTCGTGCCTGAAACAGACACCCGTATAAAAGATGTACCTAAGCCAACCAGGTATGAGGCTTCAATTTTTGTCCCTGAATCTCTATTTTAATTTTAGTTTCCTGTTTTAGAATTGTTTGAGTTTTCGGTGGTTTTTTTTTTTTGTATTAGTGAATGCATCGAGGTAACCCTCGTTTCAGCTGACCTTTTTTTTTAATATGTTCTATGATGCTGCATAGTGTGTTTTTTACAGGTTTTTTATGGTGTAGTCGTTTTGCTGTTGGATTTATTGTTTGGCGGATTTAATAGCAACACCCGCTATAACGTCCCTGGGGCCCTTAAGATTTCCGGAATAAAAAAAAAAAAAAACAAGAAATAAGAACCGGAAGTCCTAAACGGGCACCCCTCCTGTTCCCGCCATGTTGTACGCAAATGTAAATACTCGTTACGCGAACTCACAGAACCCGTGACGTCAGAAAAAGGATAACAGCGCCCTAGAGCCTGCGAGGGCCGCGGGAGGCGTGCATCCGAGAGGCCACTCCAGGCACGGGAATCGCGGCATAAGACCTGCTTAACGCAGATTTCTGCGCTCTTCATTCTCTCACACGTAGATATTTAAAGAGTCAAATATACCCTTTCGAAACCCCATCGTGCAACGTTGGCGGCCGTCATTTCTCGGGCAGGAAGCGTGGGATTGAATGAGAGTCCTCACCGAGCGTTCACGTAGCTCTCGTGTTCAACAGAAGCTCAGAGTACGTTTCCTAAGAATGGTGCACTCGGGTAAGTGCGGCTGCTGCTATCAGATTGCGCTGAGTCGTGAAAAGGGTATATTAGAACTCATCAAAGCGACGGGCGCTGTCTGTACCCCATCGTTCCGAAAGGAGGTCAAACGCGAATGCGAACGGCGACAGACCCCAAGTATTGATTCCCCTATTCGTTTTGTCTTAATATTTATATGTCCTTAAATAAACGAGGTTGGCAACCCGTGATACGCCGCGCTGGGTTTCAATGCGAAACATGAACACTGCAGCGTGCCATTTGAAAAGCAAGAACGTGCCCTTCTTGAGGTTTTAGAGATTTCCCAAATGACACCCTTTTTCGCACGTTGAAGTGCTTGCACGTGTTTAAAAGAGGTGTAGACACGACATCTACACTAATCTGGAAGGTCGCGCGTATATTTAGGGCAGCAGTCAAACAGCTTTACCTTATTTCCAAGACCCGGAGTTTGTCTGCAGACACGATGGCAGAGATATCTGCAGAGACGCCTGAAACTCGTCCGAAGCATGTGTGCTCCATGCATACGTATGCCTTAGATCATGTCTGTAGACAGTTCTTGTGTGACCAATGTGAAAGTCATAGAAGGAACAAACACGCCTAAGAAATTGTCTGCAGACTGCCTTTGTATGATAAATTAGAGTGTGCCCGCCCGCTGTTTAAACAAGTTTGCAGTTATATATAACTAAACAAAAATATGGCATTCGTATTAGTATTGACAAAACCTCGTGATTCAGGTTATGCAAATCATTGCTTTGGTCAACGTGGTAGAAGGGCTTAGAGTTATATATCCGGGTTTCCTGTCCGCGCATGGAAGTGACCCCCCCCCCCCCTCTCTTTCGCATTGTGCGCAAATCTGAATACTCTTCACGTCACGTCACAGAATCCGTGAAGTCAGAGCGAAGATGGGCAGTGCCCAGAGCCTGCAGTGGCTGCGAGAAACGTGTATCCAAGCAAGGCCACTTGAGCCACGGGAATTGCAGCATAAGCGTGGCCCGTTGCAAAGCGATTTCTGCTTTCTTCATGCTCGCTCGCGTAGGTATAACATAGGAAATTCTACGACCCTAGACTTATCGACCGTTTTTCACTCGCGATCGGCGAGATAATGGCCAAAAATGTAATACATAAACGGCCTCACGTTGGTCGGATAGGTTGGAATATCGTTAGGCGTTGTTGGAACGCCATTTGAACATCGGAGATCTGCCATATGCATCACTCGTGGATACACAATTTTGCTAAGGCAGCGTGCAACTCATTTTCACAGCATAAACCTTGTGAAGATCTCATTACTTTATAGCAGTCCTTAAGTCGCCACGTCCCCCCCCTCCCGTTGCAGTTTTGCACCGGAACGATGCAGCTCCTCTGGTGGCCAAGAGGCGCGCCCTGTAGTGAATTTGGTGAGACGTCTTTGTCTGCCCGCGTCCGATTGGGATCAAGTTTCCTCCCTTCAGCTGCCCCGAAGCTCTTTGTATTCAGAATCGACGAGAGGGGGCGGTGCCAAGTACCTCGGCTGCCGTTGTCTTCCCGCTATCGTTTCAGTCTTCCACCGGAGCGAAGAAGTTTCTTTACAGTCTACGTAGCGCGCCCTCTAGCGAGTTTGGTGAGGCGTCTTTGTATGCCCGCGTCGCATTGGCACAAAGTATCCTTAGGGGAGATGGGTCGCCGAGTGTGTCAGTGCATCGCAGCTTGGAGCACCGGCGTTCGGTCGTGTATCAATACTCCGTGATGCATGTTGAGGACCATAGGCTAGCAGTGGTAATACACTGGCTAAATGTTTCTTATAAGAGTGCAATGTTTGTTCGGGCTGAGCAGACTGGTGCCTATGTTAAAAACTCTACTCAAGATGCTGTAGTTTAAGTACGTTTTGAAGTATCTTGGTATCTTGCAAATGCGTTTGATTGAGAGCATTTGACACTATATTTTAATTACAATTTTGAGTATCTTGTACTTGTTATCTCAAATAAAATTTTTGACATTCCGACATTTTACGAGTTTTTCGGTATGAATTGTGGCATCGGCGTTGCATGACGGAACGTGAATATTATTTTTAGCAAGCAAATCACGTTGCTAGCTCCGATATGCTAGGGTAACTTCTCGCCTGACAACAGGTGTCAAGCAAGACTTTCTTGAACGATCGTTAGTCAATCCGACCAGGCCTTGGATTCTGACTTATGAGCGCATCCGCCGGCTGGCTGACATGAAACACCGTGAGACTCGAGGTGGTCGCATCAGCATGGTAACACCATAAAAATAAAACTGCTCTCATAATATAAAAGCCACCTTCTCGACACTCCATTGGCTGCGAAACACTTCCTTTGCATTCCCATTTGCAATACTCTCACTCACTCAAGCTGTCACACTCATAATGATGGAAGACAAAGGTTCTGTCCTACCGTGGCCGTATCTAAAACCTTATCTTAAATGTGTGTCCGAGAAAGGTGGCGATCTGCAAGTGAAATGCCAGCTATGCCTCCCCAGGACGAAGATGCTCCCCGTTGGTAATGCTTCAAAATCCAATATCCGGAAGTGCCTGAAGATACGCTTGAATTTTTATTCTTGCTTTCAAGCTTCAGCGCTACATATACAATTGTTTAATGTTATCTCAAAGCATTTGCATTGCAGATAACTCCTCTGTGTATTTATTTCGCTCTAACTGCAATTAAGATAAAGAACCTATTGAGTTTAGGGGTGCATTTGGCGATATTACTTTCTTCTGTCAGGTTAAACCGAAATTATGCTGTGATGTCTTTCAGCGCAAACGGGGACGGATTTCCGATGATAAGTTCGAGAATCAGCATCTCTTGCGCGCTAATAAACAATTCTGGTAAACCAGATTTGCGCAACTGCATAGTTGTGTTGCTCACTGATCTCGATACAAATTACGCAATGCGGAAGTATTTTCAAAAGTAGTTTAATTACATTTCTCATTATTTGTACTCCACTCAGGTTACTTTGCAGTGAAAGTAACTTGAGTAATATTTTAAATACTTTATGAATGAGGTATTTATTAACTTAAATACTTCAATCAAGTTTTCTCTCCAACACTGAGGCTCAGTAACTTCCCACTGTCATGCATGCTGATGACCAACCAGCCAGCCTCTATCCCACACTGGCCCATTTGCCCGTCGGGAGCAGCGTCTGAAGGTGCAGCCGACCAGCGAAAGAAAGCAGACGACACGCAGACGAAATCCGTTGGCAGCAAAAGCGCCGCCGTTATGCAGACGCGTTTTTTCACTTAAAGTTTTGTTTTTATTGTTCGCATTTATTTTTTAACCGAAGGTACATTTCAAAAAGATTATATTCATTTTAATAAACCACGGTGGCCGCGAGCCGTCGCGATTAGAGTTCCTACGGGAGCCAGAGTTGCGCGTTCATCTCCGTAGCGCCGTCTTTCCTGCACGGCATGTTGATCCCGCTCTCCACGTGACTGAATTCGGCGAATAGCGGCGCCGCGCGTTCGAGGCGCGCGGCGCGCTCAAAAGCAGGGGAACGTACGCCGGGGCGCGTGCAACGTCTACTTTCCTGCACGGCATTTGATCCGGATCCTCACGTGATCAGATTTCGGCGAATAGTGGCGCGGCGGCACGTGGAAAACAGACGCGCAACTCTGGCTCCCAGGAACTCTAGTCCCGATAAGGAGGTAGCGCCATCTATCAATACGAACGCCAAACACACCCCCCTACTGGACCCCTGTCGTCTGCGTTGCTGCCCGCCGTAGACCCTGGCAAGTTTCTTGGCCTTATTTTTTACAGAAAGAGAGCTACGCTTTGTAATTATACAAGAAAAACCGACCTGTGAATTACATCTTTGACGAAAAGTTTAGATGGCTACGTGCAGGAGTCGATTTTTACGGTCCATTTTAGATCGAGCCTGGTGACTTGAGCCACCCTATATTATGTCGTTGTCGTTGCAATATCGGGCGCGTTAGTCAGCAACGAATGGTGCAGGAGACTTTCGCTTTGCCTTACCTCACTTAAATCGCAAAGCATGAGCAATGACCTCGCCACATTTTTTTGAATAGTCTTTCGATTCTGGCCACTAATAAGCCTAAATGAACGCGATAATTGTCGGCATGGCAAAGTCTTTCGAAAGCGGACTGCCTTGACTCAATCGGCCGGGAATACCCGGCCGATTGAGTCAAGGCAGTCCGCTTTGTGTGCTATCAATATATTGATATCACACAAAAGCAGACAGCGTCCCAAAATACCTTTTTCTAAATTACCCAAGCATGGAGGAGAACGCAGGAAGTGTAATTCTACGGGTCCGCGCGCGCTGGCCTTCCTTTTTTAAACGATTCGAAGTAAATAATCATAATAAGGCTTTGACGAACGCGCGTTCAAGGCAAAATTTGTTTTAAACGTCTTGCTTTAGAACAATTACTACTGCAGACGCCAGCACGTGCAACGCTTGTAACACTCGTAGCATGCACCTCGGTGCTTGGAAAATATAGAAAAAGGCCCATTGGGACGCTGTCTGCTTTTGTGTGCTATCAGTACCCGGCCGATTGAGTCAAGGCAGTCCACTTTCCAAAGACTTTGCCATGCCGACAATTATCGCGTTCATTTAGGCTTAGGGATGGCCAGAATAGAAAGACTATCTAAAAAATGCGGCGAGGTCATTACTCATGCTTTGCGATATAGGTGAGGTAAGGCAAGGCGAAAGCCTCCCGCACCGTTCGTTGCTGACTAACGCGCCCGATATTGCAGCTACAACGACATATCAGTTCCAAAGCGAGCGGCGCTCACTCACCGGGGCACCGCCATGTTTTCCCGCATCCCTACCGAAACAGTCACGTGATTTCAAAATCCCTCTCCTAGGTACTGCGGCTAACTTTAGCCGCGGTTAGCGCTTCGAGCAAACGGGCCCAGGATGGGGCTGCCTAGCGCCATTGGGCAAATCAATCTAGGTCCAGTGAAACTTCCTCGGCTGCCCAGACTGGCTCAAGCTTGAGCCGGTCATAATGTGCTGCTTGGGACATTATGAGAGCTCAACAAAACCACATGGGCAAAAGGGGCCAGCGTGCGACAGAGACTGGCTAATTGACCACCAGCCTGCCACTGGAAGTCAGGGAAAATAAATTGTGTTGTGCATGTTTAGATAGTGGACGTTGGTGTCTTTGCCTAAATGAAATATTTAGTCAGTAGAGTAACACTGCCAGCCTAGGGTCTTAACACACATCACGCAGTAGTGATACACGGTCGCACGCGGGTGCAATGCTCATCGAGAACAAATGGGCAGAGGAGTGGACTGAATACTAGACATCCGGGTTCTGCAGCGTCAGCTATCTCTCCACATACTCCAAGTTTTGGTGCACTAACACACTCGGCATTTGATTTACCCCGAGTAGACTTTGTGCCACTGGGACGCAAACGTACAAAGACGTCTCAGCAAACGCACTTCACTGCACGAGTCGTGACCTCCAAAGAAGCTGCTTCGTTCCGGTGGAAAACTGCGACGGAAGGGGAAGACAATTGGCACGGTAGCATCTCGTCCATTCCAGAAAACAAATAGCTTCAAGGTAGCTGACTGAGACTGACAGAAGAATGAACCGGTATGCCGGTTCATCGCTCTAAGCTCTTTACCTCGTTGACCAAAGTATTGATTTGCATAGCCTGACTCACAAGGCTGTTTTAATACTAATATGGCCGCAATCTTTTATTTTCGTTATATAAAACTGCAGACTCTTTTAAGCGTCGGCCACACTTCAATAAATCACACAAAAACAGTCTGCAGACAATTTTTATGGCGTGATTCTTCCTCGTATTCCCGTCAAATCGGTCAAATCATAATTCTCTGCAGACATCTTCGAAAGATACATATACATGCAGCAAACACGCTTCTGACAAGCTTCCGTCGTGTCCGCTGATTACTCTTTCATCGTGTAAGCAGCGAAGACCGTGTCTTTTGTATAACGTATGAACAGTTTGACTGCTGCCCTAAAGATGAGCACGATTTTCCAAATTAGTCTAGACGTAGTGTAAACATCTCTTAAACATTTCCGAGCACGGCAACGTGCAAGAAACGGCGAGCCATTCGGGAAACCTATGAAACCTCAAGAAGGGCACGTTCTCGCTCTTCAAACGAGAGGCTGCAGTATTGTAGTTTCGTATAGAAACCTAACGAGGCGTATGACGTGTTGCCAACCCTGTTTCTGTAGGGACGTATAATATTAAGAAAAACGAATAGGCGAATCAATACGTAGGGTTGGTCGCCATTCCTTTCGCGTTTGACCTCCTTTGTGAAAGATGACGCACATACGTAAATGAGGGTGAGGAAGAAAAATGAATTAAAAATATTATACATCTATCGGTACCACCTGCGACGGCACAACCAATTCAAAGCTAGTTTGAAATAAAAAAATAGGATGGCAAGTCCACCAAATGCTATATTTGAAAATTAAAATCAATTGAAGGGAATAAAAAATAAATAGTTAAAGCGATAACCTAGCTGAGGAAGCGGGCTTGATCAAATGTGCATATTTTCTTTGTGCTCTTCTTTTTTTCTTTAAATAGGGTAATTTTGTTTTGTTTCTCGTGCTCCTTCTTGAATTTTTTTCTTCTTCTTCTTGGCTTGGTTCTTGTTTTTGGTTTTGTTTCTGTAAAAAAAAAAAAATAGAAATTTAATAGCGTTGAAATACATATCGTGTTTTTTTCTTCAACTTTGCTAAAGGAGCGTCCTCTCTTTACATTGAAATAATTTAGGTGAAGTACAGCTTTCTTGTTCTCAAAAGCAAGGTGTAAAGACGTGTTATCTATATACAATTTCACTGTATTTTTGCATCTTATTGCAGTTATATTTTTCTTATTAATATTGTTTAAGTCAAGTTAGAATTATAAGGCAAAATCAATCCAAAACGAAACGAAAACCAAAGAAAACCTTTTGTACAGGTATGTGCAGGTAATATTTTATACATTTTTAGATTTTGCTTTTCCCGTTTTGCAAAATAGAAGCTCAGTCATTGACTCATTATGCAGCATTTCGTGTTTCCAAGGTATTTAAATTTATTTTTCATTTATACGCCGTTCTTTTTTTCATTATCTAGACAAATTAGAAGGGCAGTTTTTGTTTTTGCCATTCGCTTTTTAATATTTTCCTACGAGGCACAGACAGCGCCCGTCGCTTTGATGGGTTCTAATAGACCCCTTTCACGACTCAGCGCCGTCTAGTAGCTGGAGCGGCGCTTACCCGAGTCCGCCATTGCTTGGAGACGTACTCTGAGCCTCTGTTTGACACGAGAGCTACGTCAACGCTCGTCGAGGACTCGGATTCAATCCCACGCTTCGTGCCCGAGAAATAGCGGCCGCCAGTGTTGCTCGATGGGGTCTCGAAAAGGGTCCGTCTAAATCTTCGAGCGCCAGAAACACCTGCAGATGCATGCAATCAACTGTGGTCATTTTTTTTAGATCTATACATTGTCCAGAGCGCTCTGCGTACTGCAAGAAGACTTGGCTGTGAGCATTGCTGTAGCCTTGAGGGGTATGACGAAATATTTAATCGTCAACAAAAGGACACGCATGCTGTTTTTAACTATATATCTACTCGAATGAATAGTACAAGTTTATGCTTTACGATGCACTGTATGTGCGACAGCAGCCTACTCTAACATCCATTGGAGTCAATCAATTAACGCCAAAAGTGCATCATCATGGCGTTGGTTGCCTTAGCTACGTTAGCTATCACGGGCTAAACCAATGCCACACACGCATTTTTATCGTCCATTGTTTATTATGGCAAATTAATTCTATATCGGTGACACAAATAACAATAACTAATACTGCGTCCTTATCTTTCCGCAAAATCTTATTTAAATGGACTCGTGCGCATTTCATATTTTTCGCCTCTTTATTGAATTGTATTCACTCCATGTTCGTACGTAAGTTTCGAGAAAGTTCTACACCATACGCCCGCGATTCACACCGGACACAGTTTGAGACAAAGTTCACGAGGAGTCCTTAATGACACGGCAACTTGAAAATTGAAATCGGCTAAACCCCCAAAAGAATGACCCACTCCCTGTTCCAGCACAGTAACGTATACTTTCTTTGTCCGCAACTTCGTTCGCCGCCCTCTAGATTATCGTTTTTTTTTCGCAAGATCCAGATTATTATCAGATTCGCCCGCGCCTTGTGCGGGTCTCTTGGTCAGACCAGGCGTCTTAGCTCGATGCAAGTAAAGAGAAGTCGGCAAGGCGATTACCTTCCCCGTCGGTCTCTTCCGCACGATCCCCAAAACTTAGGACATTGACCGGCGCGGAGAGCGTTCGATACTTCGCCTGCATGCTTCTCTGGTCATGCGTGTTTGCAGAGTAAAACATTCACGGATTCTCATCCGTGTAAGTAACCCCTTTTTTTTTCTGCCTCACCGGCGTAAGCCGCCACCACCGATCTTCCCGAAGCGAAACACCGATGGGAGCCGTGGAGGCTCGCCTTAAGGAACCGATAACCACTCCTCATTCGTGCGACTCTTTTCCGGAGTATAAGTTATTTCGCCGATGCCAAGTAGGGGGTCCCAGCCTCCACCGATAACATTCTGTCGTAGGAATATTTGCGTGGTCTGGTGCGCTCCTAGTCGCGGAGGCTGTGTGAAGGAGTATCTTTCAGATCTGTCAATATATTACGCCTCTAATGGGACTAGATTTTCGATAAACTTGGCGTCGATGCTCTTTCGTTCATCAACACAAATCACTGACTTGACTATGCGAATTTTACAGCTTGAACTTAATAATTGTAATAGAGTAATTACTAGAAATGAGCACCGCTGCTCCGGAATGAGGTCGCGTCCGAGCGGCATATAAGGAGTCGGTGGCGATGTCATTCGACCATCCTCGTACTATCCACTCCACGAACAACGGGCCAAACTGCATTTTAGCCGATCATTTAGATAGCCTACCTCTTCAAGTTAGGGAGAGCTAGACGCCTAAGTAGGACGGAATTTTTTTTTTTCCAAGTGTATACAACGTCACGATCGGCGGCCGGTGGCGAATCTAAGGGCCCACTGACAACCCCGCGTAAATACCCCCTGACCAACTCAACCGACTGACGACGTCATGCCACTGCGGTGGCGCTGCTCTCAGTAGTGCGCATGCGCAGACGATTCACTCCTCCCAAATTAGGTTTCTGCGCACGCGGAGTGCCCACCCACGCCTGGTGTTTGTAATCACTGTGTTTGTGTGTACCCCCCCCCAAAAAAAAAAAATTATTGCAAAAAACTATATTCCTTTTTACGTTTCATATTACGTTTTACCGGAGTCAGCGATACCACCCGATGGATCCAATCGAGCAGAGCTAAAGCTGCAGTTCCGGCGCTCGTCTTTTTTTCTTTTTCTTTTTTTTTTGCCTCTGTTCTTACCGGCTAAACCAATCGCACTCTGCTTGAGCCGAAATTCAGCGCATTGTTTTTTTTATGCGTGATTGGTTTAGCCAGTAAATGAAAACGTACAAAGAAGGCGAGTGCCTTGACAATTACCTTTGAGCGCCGCTTGATTGCCCACATCGGATCAAAGCGTGGGTTGCTGTCGGACTCAAGATGAAATGGAGTATAGCACGCAAAAGAGCCTGTCGAACATTCACGTCAGAACCAGGTTCTAAGCATTTCTTATCCAGTACTAGGCCCTGGTACGGAGGCAGGTCTTAGTAGACGCACAAAGAATATTTAGAAAGTAGAATCATATGTATACCACGTGTAAAACAAATATTACGTTTTTTTTTGTTTTTTTACTACAAACCCTAAGTACGCATTACCGAACGCTCATTCTTCGCCCATATATGCCACTGGCGGTCTGAAACAGATGCCCAAGTTTTAGAACCGACTGTTATCTCATTAAAAAGATGGGCGTTTTTTTTTTTAAGTTTTGGTGGGAAAGATGGAGCCATTTGGAGCCGTTGACCGTAAGATGGAGCCGTTGACCGCAATTTTTCTCATTGAATATTTTCGGAAATTACTCGTAACGTTTGAATGAGATGTCGGTTAGTTTTGAAACGTTGACATCTGGTTCGAACCGGTTGCGCTACGTTTGGACGGAGATGAACGTTCGTCGATTTATAGTTCAATTTTGTGTTAAGACAAACCCTTATAGCATATTCTTTCTTTCTTTTCTTAGGGGGGGCGGGGGGGGGGGATTTTGAACTTTGTGCCATCTCACGTTCGAGTGCAGCCAGTGTTGCGAGGTGATGAGTTAAATCCAGCAGCGCCAAGATCGCTACATCACGGCGATACTCACATACACACGAATTTAGTTCTTGCTAAATTTAGTGCGGAAATCAACGTCATGTAATCCTTCTACCAAGTCACTTTACTCTCTAAATTTAACGAGATAATTAATAAATATGTTTACAAAAAACAGCGAAGAATACTGACGAATGGCAGGTAAAATGTGTAGACAGGTCAAGGGCGGTCGTGTCCACTCTTATAATAAATGTTGGTCCTTCACTCTTGGAAGCGACTGGTTAATAGCTTCTAGACACATTTAAACGGTCGGTCATCAAACACTGCATTACATAGATTATTGGACATTGCAGATAATGATCTCTGTCATTTTTTTTCTAGGCCAGTGAGCCTCAGATGTATGTTTGACTTCTGAAACTGTGTGACGACTGGGGGGCTATGCTCGACAAAAGTTTCGTTTCTCCTAAAAAGAAACGGAAGCGACGGAAGTGACGATATCGCGTCTGATTGGTTAGAGGCTCAAATGACTAAAGTTCCCTCTTTCGTCATTTGAGCCTCGAACCAATCAGACGCGATATCGTCACTTTCGTCACTTCTATTTCTTTTTAGGAGAAACGAAAATTTGTCGAACATAGCACCCCTGGAGGTGACGCCGCCTCCCTCCATCATTCGGACACCGCAGTAAAATGGCATCAATTGTTGGCGGTGTTTGCAGTGGACTACTACCGCATCCTGTAACTTTATTTTTACTTATCAGAAATATTTGAATAGAGTGCCTCACGAATAGCTACTTCCGCCCAGCTTAAACTAGTGAACTATTTCATAAAAAAAAGATATGTCCGTCTGTCAGCTTCCAGCAACTCAGTGGAGTGTCCTTAGAAGCTTACGAATTGATCGCTCCGTAAACATTCGTAAAAGGCAATGCACCGAACTGAAGACTGAATTTTGATTAATTTGAAACGCTGGTCTCAGTGCCAATAGCAGAAAACATATATGTCACCAATTGAAATCAGGGCGCCAGCGTTTTCGGGTTTCATCGACTCCCAACAGCGGCTGTGGGGAAACTCACATAAGGAGAAGGAGGGAGAAAGAGAAATGCAGAGAGATCTTAAGGAAGGAAGAGAACGTCGATGACGGGGATGATGCAACCGAAGGACGCAAAAATGCGTATTTGTGCCCAATGACCACTGATGTCCTGTCAGGGTTTTGGGTGAGACGAGTCATTGCCGTATTGCATCAGTCGTTGCAATATGCGGTCCAGAATTTGCCTTCGCAAAATGTTCTACAAGCAAACTACGAAAGCGCTTTAATTATTCATTTCTTAATTTACTATGGTACGAGAATTCCTGCTATGCGATGCAGTATTAAATAGCGATGGTACGCACTACCAGGTTTTCCACTCAGCAATGCAAAAGTAAACGCCATGACTTGAGGCAGATTATGGTTACGCTATGTGCGTCATCTTTTTCACGACACGCTTGAATATGACGTTGAGTAAGCGATTCAAGTTTTGTGTTCCGAGTTTAAGGCGCGTTTACAGTTCCAGATTCGCGGACTGATCCCCGCTGGCGGAAAGTAGATTTTGGAGCCGGTTGGCGAAATCGAATCTTCGCTGGAGGAAAATGTAGATATGAGTTCCGGTCTGATCCACATTTTCCGCCAGTGAGGAGTGGATTTCGGCGCCCGGCTCCAAAATATACATTCCGCCTGGGCGGATCTGCCCGTGATTCCGAAAGTGTAAACGCGCCATGAACCATTTTTGTGATTCACACCGGACACAACGGTTAATGTGATTCCGCTTTCTAATTTTGTTTCTTTAACTTCTTCTTCCGATGAGGACAGAACTGTTCCATTCGAAAACGATACTCGTGGGCCACCAGCTCGGCACTTGCGGACCTTACGGGCAGCTGGAGCTGACCAGCAAAGTCGCGGAGCGCATTCGCATCACGTCTTCGCGAGTGCAAAAGGATTCAGTTTCATCGCGCGTCGGCAATCTTCTTTTTTCCAACCGGACCTTCTGAACCGTCGAAAGTGCAAACTCAGCAGCCGTTGTTTCTCTCCGACTATTTTCATGTGTTGCCGCTGCGTGTGCGGTTTTGTTTTTATTAATAACACGCACATTATCTGGAAGTAACTGTCTTAACTGTCTAGCTGCGTCCGGGAACGCCCCCCACTTTTGTTGGGCACACGGAGTTTTGGTTAACGGGGCACAAGTGGAGAGGAGCGTTCCTTGATGCTTCTACTTTTTTGTTTCTCGTTTTGCCAAAACACAACAATAAAGCGCAGTAGAGACGTGAAGGCTCGCTCAAAGAATACATTTGTGGTGCTTAGCGAAAAGTCTCAACCCTCCTTGATGCTTCAAATTTATTAATTTCAACCAAGAAGGCGCAAAGCAGAAAAGAATACATTCTTAGAATCACTATTCTGCCGACATTTTTATGCTTGACGGCTTGGTGCGTTAAGCGAAAAAGAAAATTCACTTTTTTTTTTTTTTTAGCGCACACTGTCATATATATGTGGTTCCTTTTGTGTCATGTAGTAATGAATCCGCGTACTACCTCGTTGATGTCATCTCTATTACTGAACATGTTTCCCGGCGAACCGCAAAAGGCATTTCCATTGAGTGTGCTGCCGGACTGTGAATCAGCTACTTCCAGTTATTTACGCTTTTATTTTATTTATCTTTTTGTGGGGGGGGGGGGGGGGGGGCTGCACTTTTATTGAAGAACGATTTTATGCTGCAGATATGTTTAAGAGTTCGTCAAGTGAGTTAGTAATCTAATTAGAGAAGCATTTTGAGTACTTTAAGAAAGCGTTAAACTGAAAGAGTCAAAGGTGGTTGGCTAGGTCACTTCACAAATCAAGAGACAATTATGTTTCAGCAGACGAATTTTTGTTCAAACTCCCTTTGGCAACTAACGCCTAAGCTGAATATATTACCTTTCGGTTGCATATTTATTTAGATTTCGGTTCAGGTTATGGTTCTTGTAAATACGATGTACTAGACACCATTCCTGATTTTTTTATGTTGTTCATGAATACTCCGAGTAAAGTGCGTATGCGAAATCTAAGCTAGGGTTACCCATTTCGAGCATACGCACAGTCGAAACAACATTTAAAGTAACAAATTCGTCTAAAGCTGCCACTCACAAATGTTGATGTCATGCCAAATAACGTAAAAAGAACGTCAATAAAAAAATACAAACTAACGGACACGCCACTGGCTCTCAGCCGATGATTTGGGAAGAGCCTGATAATATTTCAGGCGGACTAAGACAAGCTACGCTTCAGGCGTAACTTACAATCAACCGGTTGTCTGTTACTCTGCTATTGGTGATTTCTTAATAAATTGTTTTCCTAAGCAAGTACATCACTCAACCCCCAAAAAAATAATCGGAAAGATGCAAAATATGAGAAGGATAATTGGGGGGGGGGGGGGGGGGGGGATGGGGTTAAGTGCCAAATTAATAAATGCATGTGGCACGTTCCGGCAGATGAGTGAGGATTATTTTGGACAGCCTGAGGATCTTTCGGCGTGCAACCGAAATCTCCGTTACATGGCGCCTTCTCCGTTATAGGCCTCTCTCCGATTGCGGGCACCTCGGCCGGGATGCGAACTCTACACTCGGACATTCGTAGGCTGGCGCTTTGCCTTGAAGTCCCTTAGGCGGCAACTATGAGATGTAAAGACCGGATGCATTTTACACATTGCACTCTGGTCAACGAGGAAAGTGATGGGGCGCATACATTTCGCTTCTTTGCATCTGAGGTATAAAATTGACCAACCAAAAAATAATAATTATGGTTGCACTGAAACTCGCCTCCGCGGCAGTCACTTTTGACCAAGATCACAACAGTGTACTTTAGAAATTGCAGTAAGAGATACCGCTATAAATATTTGCGCATGGCTTTGCCGCAGCTCACGTTGAGCGTGTTCCCTAGTTTCACATAAAAAAAAACACAAAAAAAAAACAGTTCCTCGTTAGACAAAGGCACGGGCATAATTAAGAGACCACTTAAGTTTCCGCCCCAGGGAACCTTCGTGACAACGACGTGCACCAGAATGAACGATGCACCGCGTGAGGCGAAAATAGCACCAGTGGGGTCGAAGGGAAGCGAAAAAGGAAAATAAAAAGAAAATGAAAAAGCAAAAGTCAACATGCAAAACGTGACCCTTCTGTTGCGCCTAGTTGGTGCCTAAATGCAGTGACCAGTTTTCGGTTACGTGTTCCTGAAATTGTTGATGAACCCGCCGCCAAGTTTGCACTGTGTTATCAACGGCGAATCACTGAAATTGTATAAAAGTAGACAGATCGAAAGAGAACCAACTCGGCGTAATGAACGTTGTGAGTTGTTTATCAGGCCAGCCACCGTAAACATTGCTGCACGCACGCGGCCTGCAGACAAAAGTTCTAGTTCTCGCTTTGTTTTATTTTATTTTTCTGTTTTAATACACACGATGTAAGCAACGCGCACGCAAGCTTGATTTTATGTCAATCTCTTACGCTTCACTGAGGCATGAAGTAGAACTAGTTTGTGCATTGCTGACGCAAATCAGCGAGAAAAAACAAAGCAACGCAGGACCACGAACTAGGAACACACACAAAGTGCGGTTTAATTCAAAATAAAAAATAAGGGCACGGCACTTGAACGATAAACCTACAAATTAATCGAATAATGTTTTAATCTCGATTAAATTTTGAACCGATTAGTCGGTAAACATTTGACGAACCCCCAAAAAATAAAAATTAAACGCTTTCACATTGCAAGCGGGACGATAACACCTGTATGAAGGGCAAACGTTAGGTACTTTTTTATCGTAAAGTGTGCTGTAGAGGAAAGAGTTTTAACTCCTGTCAAGTGCAGAAGGTTACACGTATCCTGGTTACTTCAACATCGTGTGAGTGTCCGTTTAGAGCAGAAAACTTCTGCGATCAAAAGAGGTCGCTCTTTGCCTTAGAATACCAAAGAACACCTTTGCCTCATGCAGCTGAAGTGTGAGTGTCTGCAGCATCTGTGAGTGTGAGTGTCTTTCAAATGTCCTCAACTAAACATCGAGATTGATTCATAATCATAAGTATATATTGAGCGCTTAATTACGCATTCATCAAAAACATAAAACAAATGCAATTTTCCTTTTGTAAATTATTATGCATGAAAATGAAAAAGACCGATTAATCGATTAGATAATCGATTAAACGGTGGCGATTCCTGTGGTTAAACTTCTTATTCCCCTCCCAGGCTTAGAGAAAATGTTCCATCTACATCTCACGGCGATGCATTTTACACTACGTGAAACATTATGTGCGAACAAGACATCGGCGTTTTGTTTGGCTTTTGCATTTCAGTCAGGGTATTAAGGAGCATTATATTTTACAGCCTACATTTTTTCTTTGAAGGAGAATTTTCCACCACAACATTGATTTTTATGGCACTTCGTTATTTAAACAATGGGGCAGCGATTGCTTGTTCGCATTAACAGTTGCGCGCAATGTACAAACATCAGCACTGGAAGTTATGGAGCATTATCGCAAGTATAAATACTGTACGCTGTTTTCATTGGCCTTCATTGTCTTGCTCGGGTCGTAGCTTTTGTCGTTTTTTCATAGTTATGCTGACACGGAGTATAAAAAAAGTCTGTTTTTTCAGGCATCCCTGCTGAGCACATTCGACTGTTCATTTTGTTTTATTTTCTTTCCTATTTTCTAGTATTTCTTGCTCTACTTTGTTTCTATTCCACGGTAGCGTCTGGCAACAAGGACTGGCTGTGTACATGCGGCATTCGCTTTGTCGGACAACGTTTGAATACTTCTGCATCGCCTGCTGGCAACAAAATTGTCTCTCTAAAGAAGAGATACTGCTGAAGATTTCTTGTTTCACCAAAAATCTTCTTTCATTTGTCGGCTAATCAAAAATGTTTTTTTTTTTTTTTACAAGCTTTCGGAACATAGCCATTGTGCGACACTGTCCCATTGAATTTATATGAACGTTTGGAGCAGCGCCACCAGTGCAAAGATGAGTAAGTTTTGTGTTCTCTTTTGTACCAAATAAAGCCGAGCAGGCCAAAAATAAACAAAACAAAAAACAAAAAGTGAAAGCCGTTTACAACTAGCTCCCTGTAACGCCGAATTAAAGCGCAGCTCTTGAGGAGTAGGAGGGAAGGGTACTGGGGGGGGGGGGGGTCAAGGGACCTGGGGGGGAGGGGGTCACGTGACCTGGGGGGGTCACGTGACCTGGGGGGTCACGTCATCTTGGGGG
Organism: Ixodes persulcatus; assembly: GCA_013358835.2. NCBI lineage: Eukaryota > Metazoa > Arthropoda > Arachnida > Ixodida > Ixodidae > Ixodes > Ixodes persulcatus. The sequence continues at coordinate 489,087 of JABSTQ010009213.1, read as the reverse complement.
GTCACGTGACGATGACGATGCCGATGACGTCATCAGTGACGTCACGCGTCCCATAATGCACCGCGCGGTTACGCCGACGGCGACGCCGACGCCGCTCAAGCCGGAAACGGGCGCCTAAGAGCTGCGCTCTAATATGAGATTAGGTGTTCGGATTTACGGCTCTATACAGGTTGTAATACAATGCAAAATTCTTTCATTTGATGAAAATCCCTCTCTATTCTTGCCCCGGGTGGAGGGTGGCGCTGCTTCTCGTGCATAAATCATACTCAGCTCTGAAAGCTTGAATCGCGGGACGCTTCTCGTCCCACGCGATTGCCACACCTGCTGTTCTAGCCCACAGTAACAGTGTAGTACGGACCTTCTGCGGTGCAGCCGAGCGCAAATAAAGACCGGAGGACGGTTGCTAATCTGGCAATGTCGGAGGAGCGCACCCTTCATTTATACACCAACACGCGGCAATGCCGTCACGCCGAAGCGGTGGCGCTGCTATCGGCAGGGCGCATGCGGAGACACTCCAGTTTCACGCGTGTCTGATTCCTGCATACGCGCAGTGCCCACATCTCGTGTGTTCGAATTGCGTGTTTGCCCCCGCACTTCGTGTGGGCCTCTTTGGAAACGGCGCGTTGGCCTACGCCCCCTTTTCACTTTAAGTCCGACCACAGCCACTTTACAATCCGACGAAGCAGCCAATCAAGCATCGCCAAAATTGCATCGTCATGGCGCTCGTCGTTTTTATGCGTTTGTTATCACGCGTAGAAAATCATGATGCGCGTTTGGAGCTGGTTGATTAGCTCCGCCGGATTGTCGTGGCTGCTGCGGTTGGACTCAAAGTGAAACGGAGTATAGGAATTACAACTATTCTGAATTGGTGACCTTTGTTCACATTTTGATCTGACTACTTCGTATGAAACTGACAGGAATAGCTGGCCAGGGCAAGAAGTAGCCTAAATACGCTTAGCCGTTTATTTACGACCGCATAAGAATATTGAGCTCCTTCGGAACAAAATATGATGCAGCGAAAGCGCTTAGAATAACATGACTACCTTAACGGTGAATACTTGCGACATTTTGTGGAGGGCGTGCCGAGCTTGCTGGCTTAAACATTCATGAATTGAAAGCTTAAAAACGCAAGGAGTTAGAGGAACAAGAGCAGACGTTTATGCGCCTGTTCGTTCCCTTTTTACGTTTTAAATTTTCAGATGTCTGTGAGAAATATTTTTTTGTTTTGTTATTTAGAAGTGCCCTTAGGAGCACCAACATTATCACAACGAAAAGTCAAAATAAAGCCGCGTGTTAGAGGTGCAAAACTTGAAAAAGCTCGGCTCCGCTAAGCAATATTTTATATAGAAAACGATGCATTTTACTTAAGAAAGACACCACGGCGCCTCTCCATCGAAGTGATCGAATATCATCAATCACCCACCGAATGACCGAGACAGCCGAACCGATGTTCGGCTGTCGTAAAAATAAAGTCTCCGCCATGGCATTACGCAATGCAAAGCGTCATGCTTGCATTGCGTAATGTCACAGCGCAGACTTAATTTTGAGGTCTAAATAGGTGTTCCGCCTCATCATTCGCCAAGCTGATTTGGTTGATCACAGAGATTGCCTCTGAGTGTTTTGCGGGTAAGTACACGCGCAGGCATTTTTTAGAGTGTACCTCTACAAAATGGCTAATGAAGGAGTGGAATGCGTCATTAATGCTCCTATGAGGGAAGTGGTTTTATTAGATAGATTATTGTTGTCATTCATTTACCATATATATGTGTCAGAGCTTCAAATACTATGGTCATATCGGCGGTTATTACTCAGAAACTTGTAGATTTTTACTTTATTGGGCGCCAATTTCGAACAATAACGTAAACGACGTCAAATATGAAAAAAATATATACGGTTTATTGAAAATTGATATACTTAGAAAATCGTTCCAAAACCAGGAATCATAATAATAAAAAAAAAACTACACCGACTTGACTTAACACTATTAACAATTTAATCAAACCTTTCGTCTCCCATCCAGGAGACTTCATCAGTGCGTGTTCAGAGACACGAATGAGAGGAGTACAGAATCCAGCAGACTATTTAATGATATCCGCTTACACTTTAGAATTGGGGCCTCGGTTTTTATTGCCGGCGGGTGCGCCGCTACGAATGCACCACGACTCTAAAAGCTTTCGTACGCCCCACCTTTCTTCAAAAATAGAAGAGTTACACAAAGAGAACGGACAGGACAAACATCTTTCGACTTTCAACAAATTGAGGACTTTATTGCCAGGCCGACAAGCAACGAGCTGCCGAAGATTTGGGGAAAAGGTCAGTGGGAAAGATTAGACCAGCGAGAGAGAGGGAAGGGGTGGGAAGGGTAAAAAAGAGGGGGGAGAAAAGGGGGGGGGGGGGGTGGAGGAGCAAAGAGAAGAGCGAAGGGGGCGGGTAAGGAAGTAACGGAGGTTGGGGGGCGCTTTGAGTGGACAGGTATCTCGTCTCGAAAACACTCCGAGTCAACGCCGGCCAGTCCGGGCCGTCAAGGTCGCCAACTCCGACCCCAGGAAGGTAATTTCTCTCTCCGAGAGCACGAGTGACGGCGACGAAATGTTGTGCGGCGCTCTTTTCATGGCAAAGGCCTCCAATATTTCCCGCCCGTACCGGTTCTTGTGCGCCATCATCGGGTGTTGGGGGGGGGGGGGGGGGCACTGGGCGCATGCTTTGAGGTGCACCAGCATCGGGTGTTACGAGTCCGCCTCACCTTTGGTGATCTCCCGCTGGTGCTCTCGTAGTCGGTCATTGACGCAGCGTCCTGTCTGCCCGATATATTCGGCCCACAGGAAAGGGGCACCGAATGTACCCGACCGGTGGCGCAAGGGATAGAGGGCGCAACATGCTTCTTGGAGCACTCGGTCTTCGGGGGTGGGGCGTTGTTGGTGAGGCGGCACATCGTGCGCAGCTTGAACGGGCATTGTGAACCCGACTTCGGTGTCGTACCGTCGGGCGACTGCTTTTAGACGGTGCGCAGTGTTGTGGTTGTACGGGATGGCTACGAATGTCGGTCGAGCAGGTTTCTGGGGAGCGGGCCTTTCGGTTATTAGTCTTTTCAGTGTGGCCTACAGAAGGTCACGGGGATATCCGGCCTTTATCAGTCGGCCAATCTGGCCCCCCAGGCTAGAGGCCGAGAATTGATGGCAGGACTTGTTGCGGGAGGACGAGATCAGACTTTTTACAATCCCCGCCTTGACTGTCTTGAAGTGGTTGCTGGCAAATGGAAGCACAGGCTTCTGTGAACGTTGTTGGAAGCTCCAGCAGATGCCCTCAGCCGAGATCAGGCGCAATTCCAGGAACTGCAGACCCTCTGTCGAGGAGTCTTCTCTAGTGAACGTAAGGCCCCGTGTATTGTCCTTAAAGACCTGCTGGATGGTAGCTGCGGAAACACCGGAGTCGTGAAGCGGTAGTCATCAACATACCTGTATACTTGTGTTTCCGGGGCCACGCAGTCGAGCTGTGTTCTAATGGCTTGGTCGACAAATGAGAGATAGACCTCGCTCAGTGCCGGCGCCAGGCAGGAACTGATGCAGATGCCTGATTTTTGGGTTTATATTCTTCCGTCGTGTTCTATGAGGGTGGGCCGGAGGTAGACGGCGATGAGCTGCAGGAATGCGTTGAGAGAGATGCCGGACGCAATTCGAAATTTGACAGCGCCTTGTTTTTTGATCGCTTCTTCTACCGAATCCAGGAGTATTTGATGTCAAGACTGTAATACATGTCTGTGATGTCGGGAGAGGACATCGACGTCTTTTTCAAGTTCTATAGCTGGGAGGATCCCCTGTGAGTTGCCGACGCGGAAATGTTGATCTAGAGGGACGTTCGTCAGATGTTTCTGTAGGAAGAGTGCGAGCGGCTTTTGCCAGCACCCGAGGTTGTTGTTCTTGCGGATGGTCTTTGCTTCTGAGCGAGAGGAGCCGGACGGCCTCTTCTTTAGCTCGACGAAGTTCCTCTTGATGGCGGACTCCACCTTTTCCCCGTAGGAGGCCTCGTTCATGAGCACAAACACGCCTGTCTCGTCCGCCTCCAGAAGCTTGAGGCCGGATTGTCTGAGCTCGTCCACCACCGCAGGGAACTCCAGTTCTGCAGGAGGGGCCGCGCCGTGTGTGCAGACCAGCCGGGAGCCGTTCCCGAGGAACTCCTGTGGGGCAGGCTCCGGAATCTTGGACGCTATCTGATGAACAGCTGCCAGTTGTTCTACTCTGGTCGGCGCGATGTAAGGGCGAACTTGGGTCCTTTTGAGAGATGTGCCTCCGCGCGTGGCGAAATGGCTATGTCGGAGAGGTTCAACGGCGGCTCCAGCCTGAGGCTCAAATTATCTCTGTTCTCTCTAGTTGCGGCTGCGAGCACCACTCTCCAGACGCGTCCAGCAGATCTTGCCCGGACTTGTGGAGGTCCGCGTAAGAGGGGTGTGCGGTGAAGCGCTCCCCGAAGATGCTCTTCATTAAAATTGGCAGGGACCACTCCATAACGTGAATTTCGTGGGAAATTTCATTCCGCGTGATTTGCATCACTCTGTAGTTGGAACTTCAGGTGTTAGAAGAGAACCCAAATACCTGATGTACGGCGGGGTGAGGGATGTCCTTGTGGAGGTAGAGGCCGTAGGACCGCAGGCGTAGGCGGAGAAGAAACAGCCTTCTCGCACGAAGGTCACATCACTCTGAAAATCAAAGCTGTGACCCATTTTTCTGCACTGATCTACTTGTTCAGATTTCGATCTCGTGGCATGTGTGGCCTTTTCCACTTCCCTCTTCTGTTCTTTCAGACGGGTGCTCTTTTTTCTGGCCGGTCTCACCGATGTAGTATGAGTCACAATCTTGGCAGGTCACTTTGTACACCACACCTCACTGGGACCCTGGAGTGGTTGGGTCCTTTGGTTTCGAAACGAGGTTACACAGCTTAGACTAGAGCTTTAAAGTTTTTTTTTTTTTTAGAGAGGGAGGGAGAGAGTGGCAAATAGATTCTTAGACACCTTTCACGTATGGAATGGCCATAAAACCAGCTTTGTAGTTTTTTGTCTTTTAACTCCTGCCTCGGCAAACAGTTACATTCAAGAAAGGTAGCGCGTTTTTATCCTCTACTTTACATGTGAATTGAATAAACGGTTGCATGCTGTTGAAATTCGAGTAAACGTAGTTTACATAATTGCGGTTTAAAATAACAAAGATGTCATCTACGAAACGCCGGTAGAACTTTACGAATCTCGAAGAAACGCTCACAGGAGTAAAGCTCACCGCAAAACCAGCGAATGCGGAGAAAAGTTCACCGATTTTTTTTTTCTGCTTTTCATATGGTGGCTGTTGCATCATGCGTAACATATATCAATTTATTATAATTAAAACTCGTCAGCTTTGTAAAAAAAAGTCAATTTTTGTTATTTTTTAAGCTTATTATGTATGTAGCTCCCAAATTATTATTTGCGGGCGAGTGTTTTCGTGTTGTTTATACTCTTGTTCCCGGAAGCCTAACTGAAAGCTTTATGAACCTGAAAAAGAGAAACAAGTTCAGAAACCCATTAATGTCTGCCTAAAACCTAAAAAGCGAAACTGTAAATGCCGAAAGTCCGAAAGTGCGTGCGCTACAACGCGGTACCCGAAATTATGTTTGAAACCTTTGTTAAACCTTGAAAACAGCATAGAACGGTGAGTAGAATTTGAGGTTTCTTTCTTCCACGGACATGCACGTTTTCTAGGCGTTCGTGCTTTTGTGTGATAGTGCCCTTCTACGGCGAGCCACCCATGACCTTCAGAGATGCATACTGTCACCGTTTCTACTCGTGACCTATATAAGAAATAGTTTTCTGTAAGGTAGCGAATTGGGCGAGTTGGTAAAAGTTACACATGATGAAAACAGCTCAAACCACGACGACGAAGTGAAGACAACAAACACGACAGGACGAAGCTGCTCACACAACTAAAGTTTTATTAGTGAAAATAACCGAAGGAAAACAGCGTAGCCGACAGTGATTACATCAACAAACACCTAGTTTCTATCAGGCACCACACAATCGGCGAAGCTGAAATGGTTCACACACCACTATTCATATTAGCTTGCAAAAAACAAACTTCTTTGTGTGACAGAGCTACCGACGGCGCACTGTCAAGCTGTCTATGAATCGTTATCTTTTTTACGGGTGTCCGCGATGTTTTGATTTCATACTTGCGGCGTCAATATTATACACAATGGGTGATTACTAATTTCGGAGGAATTAGTAACTATGCCGAATGGATTTCAAAATATTACAAAAAAAGAGGACAATTGTTTTTATTGAAGTCACGAATTCTAGTTGTGTTAAATTGCCACGTGTGACGGACAATCGGTTAAGCTAAAAGAAAAAATAAAAGAAAAATTGGTGAGCTTTTTTTCATCTGTTAACAAGCCGGTGAGCTTTTTTCCTCATCTGTCGGTTTTACGGTGATCTTTTCTCCGGTGAGCTTTTCTGTGGTGAATTCTTCTCCGCCTACCCGAAATTAACTGGGAGTTCATTTACTTGAAACGCCGTTGCTTCCACGTGTTACATCAAGAGGTTAATTAGCCATGGTCACTGAAACCGGACTACCAACTGGGCAGACTTAAATTTGGTGAATGTATTTGCCGCAAAAGGTGAAACGCGTTTGATTTGAACAAAACCGCAGAAGAATAACAATGACTTGAACTGTCAGTGACGTACGTGACGAAAGTGTGACGTAACTTTGCAAGGGAGTTTCAGCAACAGCTATTGCGATAGTTGTCGGGACGTTTGTAAAAACAAGATACAACATTGAAAGAAACCATTACGTTTTTCTCGTGAAGAAACTGATCTCGAATGAGGCCCACAAATACTCGAGAGTTTTGAACGGTCATGTTATTTCTGGTTAAGGGCGCAAGAAGCTCCACAAGGTATTTTGAAAGTTTGTAAGAGGGAGAACCGATAAACGAAACAATCGATCGCATAGGGCACTCGGGTTTCTGTACATTAAGGAGGTCATACAGTTTAGGAGAGGAACCGATAGAGGAAAAGAAGCGGCGGTACGCGGTTTCGTCTAAGCGATTCTTTCTTTTTAGATCTCGCAAAATGACCAATAAGGGACCTTCCAGATTTTAGAACCGTGGATGAAGAAGTTGAGCATTGTTTTTATCACAACCTGACAGATGCAACGGCGCGTTTTAATACTTTTTTTTTTTTGTAAATTTCTTCAGTGTTCCACTAAGAATGTTTGATCACGAGACTGAAATTCAAAATAACGAGGCATCCGCGTTTCTTTTTAATATGACCCATGATGAACTCCGCTCCAATCTCTTCAGTATAAAACCTTCAAGGTCACATGGTCTAGATGGTATAAGTGTGGGTGTCTTCTGCGTAAGTTTGAGTATAGTTAACGATACTGTTGTGTTTGTGCTGAAGAGCTCAATGGAATTGTGCGTGATCCTTGAAAAGTTAAAGACGGCTGTTATCAGGCCTACTTTTAAAAGTTGGAGACTCGAACAAATAAAAAACTACCGCTCATTCTCGATTTTACCCGTCCTTGGCCACGTTATTCAAGCGTACATTTTTAACGTTATAAACAGATTCATTTTAGTTATCTAGCAGGCAGGGTGGTTTTGTTTCTTGTCGCGGCACGCAACTTCTTTAAAACGACGTGACCGATAAAATTTACTCGAATTTTGAAGGGAATGTGCTTTCTTGCGCGCTATTTTTAGGTGTGAACAATCCACCGAAACGGTGGCTTTTCTGACACCTAAGGAATCAACGTTTTCTCCTTTGATTTTTAATATTTAGGTGAGTGACTTCGGGTCTGTTATTTCTGGTTGAGGAGTCGATACGCAGATAACATTTTGCTTGTTTCACGACACGTAGCTTTTTCTGTTCAGGCTGTAAATACTTTACAATATAACGTTGCTCATTTAATGGACTGATTCTTTACAATCGCATAAAAGTTACCCCTTAAAAACCAAGCCGATCTGTTTTAAAAATTTTCTAAATCCAGAATTTTTAAATGATCTGTCCTTCTTCAGAATTAGGCTTGCAAACTTCGTTTATGCTCTCCGGTGCACTGGGCAGACTCAACTAGGCTTATGGGACTAATTTTTGAATATGACACGTCTTGGAATATTCACCTGACTCATGCATGTAGTGCTCTAAGGAAAGTGACCTGAATAATGTTTAATATGAAAGTGCTTGTGCACAACTCTCTTAAAAATGATTGTCAGTGCACCCGTTTACAGCGTTCTGAGATACGAAGTTACTATTCACGCACTTTGCACAGCGTCTTGGAGAATCAAAGTTGATAAGATTTTGAAGAGAATCTTGCGTAGCGTCGCACATAACTCTCCCTTATAATCTAGTTAAGATTTTTTAGTGACCTGGAGATGCCTTCTCTGCTTCATCTGTTTACTCAGAGGCCGTGTTTCTGTTCGTGTTATATCATCGTTGAACCAATAATAAACAGAACAGGCCCAGTGACCTGCGTTTTTCACGCCTGTTGAGTGACCCCAATAACTTGTACCGTCGGCTGCGTCTGGACTTAAGCTGAAACAAAGTATAGACTGGCCTGGACTGGACTGGGTTAGCTGTGGGCTTATAACGCAGGAACATACCTACGTAAAGTAACTTCGTTGTATGTACGATGTCCGGCGACATGAAATTAATGTGCGAGCGGCGAAATGGAAGTAAAGGTCATACTTATTTTTCAATGAGGCTACAAATTGAAATACAGGAGGAGATGAGAGCCTACGGCGTCGTCAGAGCACTGATCTCTTATTTTAAGGATAGTGGCTACACACGAAGGCTAGCTGCTTTTGTCTCTACCTAGTGTCTCACCCAATAAGATCGAACAAAAGCGTTCGGCGAGTGTTTCTGTCAAACATGCACGTAACGCGTTACTAGTAACAAGTTACTTTCATCTAGTTACTTATTTTGGTAATGAGTAACATTTTTAGTTACTTTTTAAAAAGAAAGGATCGAGTAACGTGCTTAGTTACCTATAAGTCCAAGTAAGGAGTAACGATATTTCATTACCTTTGAGGAGTAACGTGTACAACACCGTTTAAACAGCCTCGTCTTGATTCTAACCTGACTATGCGTCTGTTTCGACAAAGGCAGATGGGCAAAACGCAAAATCAACTAGACAGTATGACAATATAGCAACGTTTATCGCTGAACATGTCAGTCGAGCTCTACAGCTGAAAATGTCCTTCGCGCAGAGAACATTATAAAGTTCGTTGGTGAACCTTCTGGAATCATGCACAGACAAAATCTAAACCTGGAGGTTGCTAACTGGGGAAGGCTCAGAACCCATTGTCAACTTTGAATTTTAGTAGCAGAAAGAACAAAACAGATAGGGAATTCCAGGTTCACCAGCTCTTCTTGAAGCACAACCCTGCCGTTTATTTGAGCGAGTTAGTAAAACGACTCTTTATCGCCACCGGATATGTATTCTCTATAAAGCGGGGAAGCATAACTGATGAAACTTGGAGAGGCAGCTACTGCTTATATTCAGCGACTACTGAGAAGAAAACAATAAACCATGAAACAAGAGAACTCGTCAAAGTAACGAGAATAGCTAACTCACTCCTTTTGAGGTAAAGAAACGCGTTTCTTTTGAGAAGCCGTAAGGAGTAACTTATTTAGTTACTTTTTGAGCGAGTAACGAGTAACAGGATTTAGTTTCTTTTTTGGGGTAACATGTAAATATCTGGTTTATATTTACCAAGTGTTTCAACGAAGACTGAAAGTATTCCCCAAAAAAATAGTGAATTCGAGGTGAAAAAATTTTTCTCGGGACCGCAATCTTCTTGGTGGCGGACGTCCCAAAATGCGTGGTGCTTAAGAATTAGTTCGGTAGTTAATTTGAAACGACTAGGTAATTAACTTTTTAATTCGTGAAAATAGAGGTATAATTTCAAATAGAAACTTGCTGAACGTCATCGAAAACAACTAAATCAGCAAATTTCGGAAACACTTTGAGCGCGTGAAAAGCGTCTGTAGTGCGATAAAGTTACCAATGCTTGAGCAGGTACAAGGCTACAAGTTGCAATAAGGCACCTGCGCGATTTTTTCGTCTATCATCAGAGCCCCAGGTTATATATATATAAAACCCTTGGCACCTCTGCTTACTTCTTAGAAGCTAATATATTATATCAGTTTTGTTTAGAACATTGCCCCCTTTATGCGTAATTGAAGCATGCATATGAGAGATGCGCGCCGCCTGCTTCGTTGGTTGCAGTGAACAGATGGATAAATGAAATTATTAAAAACATTACGCGATGTTATACAGCCAAATGAACACGGCATATTAGCTCGAGACTTTGAACGATGCGTTAAAACTTGCGCCGTATTGACATATGTACGCATTCCGCATTTGGTTTCAGCGGGGATAACGTCGAATGGCGGCGTCATGCGCCCTCCAAAAACACCAATGACATCAAAGTACTCAGCGAAGCAACACCTAGTGACGCCACAAGATCGACCAGGGCTCGTTGACCTTGGGGGGGGGGGGGGGGGGGGGGAGGAATGGCTTGTCCGATGAGAGCTCTCTGTCTGAGGGCAGCTTTGCCGGCGTCAATTGAATTTGCGCCCGGCCTCCAGATGTCCCGCTTGGCCCGCCTGACCGTCTACTCGCCAACGCAATCCGTGACGTTCTTCGCACAGGCGTACGCCGTCTCGGTCGGGCACACCTTTGTGCTTCCCACCAGACGCCTTGAGCTGCCGAAGATCTTTTCTTCGTGGGAGAGCTGCCAGTGTCGTCGTCACCCTTAGTGGACGGCAGTCGTCGTCATTTTTACAACCATGAAATATTGCGCGTAGCACTCATCAATATAGAACGACAATAACAGCGCGACATTCATTACCAATACTCGAGGCTCGGAGTTTTTTTATATCTTTCAGTCACTCTTTTTTCAAATTTCCCTTGAATGCACCAGCATTTCCAAGGCCAACAAACCGTGAGATCGTGTACACTCTTAGAAATGGGGGTGTATAGGTATACACCCCTTGTCCTATATGTAACACCCCAAAACTACATTTGAACGTTCAGTCCACTGACGTCAAGCTGGCGAGACCAACTTTTACAAGCGGCTTGATAGCTGGTAGATATAACGTACTAAACAGCTAATGTGCGTATAAGGACGAGAAAACAAAAATACTGAGGTTTTTCAGCAGGGCCAAAAAAAAACCCTGATAGTCTTACTGTGGCCTTTAATGCGTACATTAGCTATTTTAAAAAGTAGCATCGGTCGACTATCACGCCGCTCTTGAAAGTTGGTGTCGTCGGTTACGTCGTCGGTTACGGTTAGCGTACGTCTATCCTTCGCGGTTCGACAGGTAATTCAAACTTAGTGAGAAAACCTGAATTGGTGTCTCATTGTACACCGATTCGATTTGGTAAAGATTGATGCCTTTGGGGCGCCGCGTTCAGGTAAACCGGCATGGCTGATCTCGACAGACGTTGCAATTTGTGTCAAGGATGTCCCCATACAATATCGCACTACATCTCGTATAAGAGCATCGGGGATCAGGGCTTATTTATTATTTTTTTTTCTCTATTTTTTTATCTCTCTCTAACTCAAAACAAAATCTTAAAAATAATTATATATGGTTCATACAACATCACATTAAAAGCCCGACTGCTTACTTAAAATATTCTTGGTTATTATAACTAGGCTTTTTAGCATACTAGTCGAACGTTCTTATGCGAGGCTTATTAGAAAATACAAGAAATATGCAAAATAAATGATGTGGTTAAATAACTTTTAACATTCAGTCTAAGGTAATAAAGCCCTTGAAGTTTCGTTACCCTGCGAAGGTCCATTAACTCTTCCAGACCCCATGATCGCCCAATGTATAAGTATATCAAGACTCGAAAAATTGGGACCTTTCAACATGCGAGTACAGCCGGTGTCAGCATAATTTTACCACTTTTGATCCATCGGCTATACGCTAGTTGTGCGGTCCGGCATCGTAATAATAAAGGTTGGCCAATAATCGATGCCGCATCAATTTGATAAGAGCGCAATATTTAAATAAGAAAAAAGGTTTGTTTAGAGATTGTTTTGAAAAGCTGCCAAGTTCTGGGCATTGACCAACAGAGACACGATCGAAGTGCGAAACTGCTTCTGCCTTGTCTCTGCGCTGCTCCTTTCGCCAACGTGTTGCCTTTAGCTGGGCTCAACTAAACAAAAAAAAAGATGTTCTAAATTTGCCTATATTGACATGCTTGCGTCACATGAGTAGCCCAGAATTTGTTAGACAGTTAAAAACTTTTTTTTTAAATTTTCTTTTCTTGTTTACCCTCATTACCTTAAATTACAAGGAAATTAAAGAGAGGAGTGCGCAAACATTTACTAGCAAGTAAGTACATCTGGGAAAAACATATAAATAAAAAATTGAGGCTAACAAGTAAACTAACCCTTTCCTAGAACGATTGCAGTCGACAATCGAAACAACAAAGGCATGGAGGTAGTTCTTCTCAAGGAAGTTGAGTGATAAACAAAATAAAACAAAACGCATTCAAATTCATATGAAAAAAGTTTATGATTGTGATGGCGACCACGCCCGTTGATACATAAAAATTCTGTGAAATGAGTCATTCTCGCAGTGTTATTTTGTTGTAATAAAGTCTATGAAATAAGCTCAGACGAGCAATCTTTCTGCGGAAAGATAAATATGGCAGTGAAAGATTGATCTTCACTATGAAAATACTTGCAGTTGGATGATAATTTGAGAAAACAAAAACATGAAACTACGTATTTATTTGTTTTCATTGTTTCAACTGATGTAATTAGTTAGCTGTGATAAGAATTCTAAATAACAAATGCATACTAAAGTTTAGGTCGCACGAGAGTTTTATATAATGATCGACAAATCCTAACTATAACATTTTGACTGACTTTTTAGAGAAAACTAAGATTATAAATTTTGCATGTATGGCAAGCAGATTACTAATTCAAGCCTGTCAAGATCACCTTCAAGCACATGCTGCGCAATATTACGCGCAAGGAAACAATTGTGGCACATCTTTTTTTCATCAGTAAAGTTTTACCCTGATCAAATCACGGCAGTAAGCATATGACAAATTACCTTTTTTTTTTCAGCGCAACACTTATTTTGCCGAGTTGATAGCGATCTCTGCGAAGTGAATTTTATGCGTCGGAATCAACTCGCTGAACGTGAAACCGAATGTGCCTGTCGGACGGAACTACTATAAGTGTACTTTTAAAATTAATTTGCTCACATTTAATTATAAACTACCGCTAACCTACGAAGCCTTCCTAGGCAATAGGGCACTCTAGTTATACAGTCAATGTTCTCCCCCGTTTATAACGAGCCCCGGCTGCCATAATGACAGAAGCGGAACGTCGCCTACCGCACCATGCCGGGCCGGTGCAGGGGAAAGCAGCCGGAACTCAAAACGCCATGAAATCGCTCATTGCGAACGAAAACGTAAGATAGCAAGCTATCTTAGTAATTTCAAATGGGATCAGCGAAGTAGATAGAGCGTGCATACGTGAGCCGACAAAGTCGTCGTGAAACGTAAACACGGCTAGACAGCGGATGCACACATTTATTCTCCCGTTCTGCTTTAATTACAGGTTCAGCCCAGCGAAAACTTTGCTATCGCATGGGGTTCGCTGATCAAAGGATCGAAGGCACTCTGCTTTTATCCTCGTGTCAACGCTCATTTGCGTGCGAGCACTTCGCTTTTATGGTCGTGCTTAATTATGTTCCCAACTTGGATTCCACCGCCTTGCGTTGCAAACGCTATTTGTGTTTTCTTTTCCTTTTTTTGGGGGGAGGGGGAGGGGGGACGGGGGGGGGGGGGGGTTGAGTTCGCTAGAAACTGTTTTAGTTCTGATATTTAGTGTCCGGGATGACAATACCGCAAAATCTAGTTAGGTTACGAATTTTTGACTTTTTTTCTTTTTCACAGACGAAACTAGCAATCTCGACAGTAGTCGAAACGTTTTTTCAAAGTCATAGATGAGAGGGAAGAGACTCGTGACAGCATGGTTTTTACACCTACCGGAGAAATATATGTGGGCCTATTCTTTATTTCTATAACTTTTCAAAGCTTACCTTAAACGTTTTTCTTTTCAATTTTTTTTTTTTTTATAGAGCTAGCATTGCTAGAACGTACGTAGTGTCTCTCGTTCACGCGCACTACTCTACTACGCAACAGATTATCCCGATCGCAACCGACACCACGAACCGATTGAGCTATACTTCGTTTCACCTTCGGTCCGAGCGCGGCCGATGTTATGAGCCGAAGGGCCAATCAACCAGCGTAAAAAGCGCAACGTCATGGCGTGCTCTCTGCGCTTCATAGGACTAGCCGGCGTAGGAGCACGCACAGAGAGACGGCGAATACCCGCTGGTCCTATCAACTGCAGAGAGCACGCCATGACGTTGTGCCTCTTCGCTGTTTGATTGGCCCTTCAGCTCATTAGATCGGCCGCGCTCGGACCGAAGCTGAAACGAAGTATAGTCAAACAGTGGCTCAAGTTAAATCTCACGACGCTTGTCGTTTTTGTCCGTCTGTTATTACCAAATATTTTAAGAGAAAAAAACAAAAAAAAAAACACGCACGATTGGCGGGCATTCAATCTGCGCGATTGGTTAAGCCGGGAATAGCAAACGTTAAGACAATGAGTGGCATGATGATGCACTTTTGGGGCTGCCGGATTGGCAAATCAGTTTGTGGCGTCGGCTACGTTCGAAATTAGAGCAAAACGGTGCGTACAAACGTGACAAAAAAAAAAAAAAAAACACCGCGAGGGCGTGGCTCTTGCTCGCTCATTAAGGCTTGGTTTTTTAGCCCGGTTCTTGCTGTTCTCGCGTTTTCGAAAATGTTCTTCCTCCACGTTAATCGGTACAATACTCTCGAAACTTGGAAATCCTTGCGCGCTTAAAGCTGCGAGTCGTTGAGGCTACGCGTGTACCATTATTTTTACAACTGAATATCCATCGCAAACTCAAACGCAAGAAAATTTTTTTTTGTGTTTTTTTTTTTTTTCGTTTGGAAGATGCATTGAGTTTAGACCAGAGTATAAAGGTTTTTAAGTTGGATATATTTTTGGCCTTGATTTGCTTTACACTTTTAAATTTACAACGTATATTAAACAATAACTTCAAGACTGAGGAGAACAGAAAGGGGAAAGGGCACACGCAAAAAAATGAACTCTGTCACCAAATTTGTTGATGCCTTATAAACATATATAAATGGATGGATGGATGGATATTAATGGCTACGCCCTTTGTAACGGGCGATAGCTTGCGCCATCTAGCCTAAGTCTAAAAAGGTAAAAACATGAATCCTCCCTCCCTTTTAAGAGCAATTTTTCCCCCTAACTAACATCAGGCAGTGTGAGATATCACCAGGATGACCTTAAGGAATCGAGCAAAATAAAAAAAAAAAACGTCACACCCCTCCCTCTTCCCCCCGGCGAGGGAGTCGCCGATTTTCCCTTGGTCAAACCTTGTCGTCGTTACCCCAGCACCGGACCCACTGGGAGACAGGGTTGAACTTGATACTTTGTGCCAGAGCCACGTGGGAGGGAGTCAGTCCCAAATTTTCTCTGTCCTGCCTGTCCCCAGCTGTGCTAGTTAGTTATCCATCATTTAATTTTCCCTAGATAATTTCCATTAATCTTCTAATCGCTTCTTTGTCACTGTAATCCTTTCCTCTTCCGTCCTTCTGTCGTCGCCAGTAAAACCCAGGGCCCCGGCCAAATCCGTTACCCCTTCAGGGAGGGCGAGGCGAAGCCCCGTGCACTTCAAAACCAAGTGCTCTGGTGTCTCGCTATCATTATGGCAGGCGGCACAGAGAGTGTCTGTCTCCTGAAATTTAGCCCTATACGTCCTTGTGCTTTAAAATCCCGTTCTCGCCACGAACAGCAAAGCCCTTCCCAGTGAATTGTCAAGCACATTTTCCTTTCTTATGTCCTGCTTTAGTGACCTGTACACTGTTGAAGCTGATTTCTCCTGCATTCTTTCCTCCCACATTTTCCTCTCTGCCTCTTTCACCCCCTTTTCACTGAAGTAGTCTGTTCAGCCCCATCCACAGTGTGTAGGTATTTAAATGTAAGCTTTCGGGTTCGGTTTGTCTATTTTATGTTTAAACTTTTAGGTATAAATACTTGAATACCTTCCGGGCCCACTGCGTATCATCCATTACGGTCAATCTTTGTTCAAGCTTCGACTTACTAATTTCCTCCCTGCTCTCAAAAGACAACCATCCCATGTCCCCCTGTACTCCCTCATTTGGTGTCTTTCCATGTGCTCCCAGTGCCAATCTGCCTACGTGTTTTCGTCGAATTTCTAATCCTGAGTGAACGTCTGATTTCACGCACTGTACTGCGCGGCCAAAAAACAGCACTGGTACCATCACTACTTTCCATATACCTCTGACCACTTCATATCTGTTATAGTTCCATAATGCCTTGAGCTTCATAATAGATTAATTTCACTTCCCTTTTCTAAGTATATTTTTATTGTGTTCCTCTAGATATTTTCTTCACTCATTAAGCCAGACTCACAGATATTTGTATTTTCCTACATAATCTATTAAAATGTCTTGTATCCTCAGGGGTTCCCGCTTTTCATCGTTAACACCATTACTCCAGACTTGTCGCTACTAAAACTCATGTTCAAGGTGTCCCCTTCCTCTCCACTTATTCTAGCTAGTTTCTGTAATGTATCCTGGTTATCTGCCATGAGTACTATGTCATCCGCATACATCATTCCTGCTATTACCTGTACTACATTTCTCCCTCCTTCCATATAACTCACATCGAAACCTAAGTTGCACTGCTCTAATTTCTTCTCCACTTTACTGAGATATATCATGAAGAGTGGAGGTGACGTGGACAGCCCTGCCTGAGTCCTTTTTTTATTTCTGCGGGGTGTGTAGTTTCTGCTTCCCATGTTATAACTACCTTATTGTCAGTGTACAATTGCTGAAGAAACCTAACCAAATGTGTATCTAAATTATACTCCCTCAGCTGACTCCAGAGTTTTCTCTGGTTCACATTATCGCACGCTCCCTTGATGAGTGGTGACGAATACGTTGCGTAGGGGAGCACTCAAGGGAGCAACGAATACGTTGCTCCCTTGAGTGGTGACGAATACGTTATCTTCCAGTCTTCTATCTCTTCGGAATTCATTTTGGAGCTCGCCCAGTATTTGCATATCTTCTGTACATTACTTCATTCTACGCTTCACTATCTGCTTAGCTAATCTGTATAGAACTGAAGTTACCGTTATCGGGCGATATGACTTAATGCTGTCTTCATTCTCTTTGCCTCTATATATTAGTCTCACTTTACTTAGTTTACAATCATTGGGTACCTCTCCTCTAATAATTACTTGGTTAATCACATGCCGTAACTTCAATTTGCTTGTTTTTCCTACTGTCTTTGTGAGTTCCATGGGTATGTTGTCTGGGCCTATCGCTGTACTGCTGCAATCCTGCTTTCTGCGTTGTCCCATTCTTTTGTAATCGTCTCGATCGTTACATAATTTTGTTCCTCCTCAACACTGCTGCTGACCGAGCTGTTCACCGTCCCCCTCTGCTCAAGCTGGAAGAAAGCCTCTTCGATTGTCTGCCTAATATATTCACGTGCCTCTTCCTCCTCTACTCTTCTCCCCTCCTGATTGGTCAGAAAACGTTGGATACCCTCTGTCTTTCTCCCCTGCGCTTTAATCTGCTCCCAGAACCTTTTCACCGCATTCCTATCTTCACTGAACTCTTGCACTTCCAGTTTTTGCCTGTATTTTTTATTTGGTTTTTGCTCACTTTTATATAGGGTTGCCACGCGCCCACAAGTATCACCTAGTCAATCGTTTCTGGGGGAAAGCTTAAAACAAATAAGCCAGCTCGAAAGCGAACGCACGTTTAATAAAACTCTCCTCAAGACTTGGCAGCACATGAGCCCTCAGCGTATAGGTAGCAGACGGAGGTGGCTTTTGTGCGCGACCCAGGTTTGTAGACTGGCGGGAGCCTTGAAGCGTCCTGGTTGGCTTTTCCTTTTTTTTATTTATTTTTATATACAGATCGGTGAGCATTATACCGCGTGTTCCTACCGTTGACCGCAATATCTTCTCTGTCCTTGCTCACAGGGACCCCCTTTTTATTCTAAAAAGAGGTTCTCTTCGATATTTACTATGGGAGTAGATCGAACGCTGAAACGTGTATTGGGTCGGTCCCCCTTTTCTTTCCGGTGGAGAGGGGTAGGGAGTAGGGTAAAGAAAGATTCTTTTTTTCCGCATAGATGTCACCAAGACCATCACCCCATCGAAGGATCTTTGCTGCTTTCCTCTACTTTATCCCTTATACGCCGCCCCTGCCAAACATGTCGGTTCAACGCTGAGGCAAGGGTCGCAAGACCAACAGCCTTACACATTGCTTCGTGGATTTGGGTCTACTAAAGAATGAAAAAAAGAACCGTTTCGCTGCGCACGTCGATGTTCTTTTCAGTGATGGGGTCGATATGCTCCGGCCAATCTGTCTTCACCGAGAAGACACTCGATGGCCTTCGAGGCTCCGGGGTCAAAACAATCGGGACATAACTTCACATTTCATAATGTATATTTCATTCGCCGGCCTTTCATACCCACATTCAATTTTTTTAAAGTGGTACGCTTTGACATGTTCCTTTTTTTTCTTCTTCTTGTTACTTTCGATGGCGTCCGATGGTGGATACTGGTTTTGTTGACTTGAATGTAAGGCATTCATTCGAAGTATTGAATGTAGCTCACTCAAGTGAATACATAGTGAGAGTGGGTCAATATTTTGGCTCTGATTAATTAACAAAAAAAATATGACGACGTTGTACTGTTGCGTTGGGCAGCCGAAAAACGGGCTGGTATCGCCAGGATCTGAAAAACTAACTCGAGCATTAGTAACTTAGAACTCTTCTTCGATGTTGTGAAAACGTGTTAGAAATGCTAGAGAGTACCTTCGCAAACATATCCAAAAAAGGTAAGAAGCTAAAGCCGCTCCCGCGCTACTGTAAAACTCAATACAGTTAAACTTTGGAACGTATTTGGTTCCCGGTGGAGGGCAAAATAAAAACAGGTCTTGCCAGCACCAATCGAGTATACGTATATATTATGCGTACGTGCTATTTTTTGTTACCTAGTTAGTCGTATCTAGAGCCTCTTCAACAGCAGCAGTTGATATCTTGCATAGACTATGGCAAGATCAGGGTAGATTGCGACAGATCGCAATGAATTACGCCCAGTCTATTTTCATGTTACTACGAAAATAAAGAAGTTTAGGGGATCGAGGTTAGGATTGAGTGTAGGTAAATCTAGCCTGTGAAAGTCTAAGTAGTTTGGTTGGGATAGATTAGGTTAGGCATGTTAGGCTAATTAAGTTAATGGGAAAAACAGTGATTCTGCTGGCGAGCTGGTGATAGTTAATCACAATGTAACACATGAGACTGTTGTGAGAAAAAATAAGAGACTTTGAAGTCAAAGAAAAAGATGTTAGTAGGAAAACGTATACGTTTGAGATGTTTTTCCTTCAACTTGAAAGTTTTTTTTATTTTTTTCTTCTCACAGTCTCAAGTGCTACATTGTGGCAAGTCATATTCGCATATATTAGGCTGTCCGACCGCACTTTTTATTTTCTTCTGTATTTTTATCGTGTCGAAATATTGAACTGCTTTTCAAATCACATCCTATATACGTACACATATTTCGCAAACCAAAACAGAAATAAAATGCTGGCACAGCTCGCACAGAAGCACACTCGCTCTTCCGCCACTTCACCTTCCCACGTACACATGCGCTTGCATCACAGAGGCTGAGGTTTTGTATTTACTGCTGCTGCCGCTTCTACGGCCACCGTCTATCTCAGAAGAAGCGGAGAAGTGCTGCGGAAGAAAGCACCTCCGAAACGAGCTTCTTTTTTCCCCAAAAGCTCGCTGGAGCGAGAGGCGCTCAGCTGATGCACTCCCCGGCTTTTGGCGGGAACGCATACTTCTATATTGTTATTACGAACGATTTGGAACGTTTCTCTGAGTGGCGGGCCCTTTCCTCCACCGCGCCCTGGGAATACTGAGGGTAGAACTCGACCCTGAACCGCTGCTCCATTCCCCCGGGTAAGCAGATCTATATTTAGGAAGACTCAGCTGTTCTCGGAAGCCTTTGCGGTGGTGTAACTTCGCAGACGGCGTCAAAGTGCATAACCCGTGTCCAGTACTCCGACTGCCGAGGATTGGGCGGGGTTACATTTGTTTTATGTATCCGGTTTCTTGTAAAATAACGTAGAAGCTTTTTTGTTTCTTATTGTTCCTCAGTTGTCGTTTAACAGTTATAGGTACAACTGACTTGATTGTGTTTCGCTAACGTACACTGATTTTAGTTGTCACTCGGGATTCCGGGTTTCGGTATTTACGTCAGAATTACCTTAACTGTGCGCCAGTGTATTACGAGATATCAGAGGACTAGCCGAAATGGCCTGAATTTAGATTGGTTTCTAGTGTTTGTAATAGACCTCTGACAAAATTCAGTCTGGCAACCTTAACCTCGATCATCATCTCAGTGTATGGAGTCTGTGCCAAACTATGGGAACCTTCTTGAGGCTGGTGAAGGAAGACGTTGAAGGTACTCGCGAGCGGAGGAAAGTTAAGGCATGTAGGCTCAAGACGTCAGTACGACAAGACGCACGAAGGGGATAAACAGCTGCGTAAGCGTTTAATTCTGAGTGTAGTGTAATCAATTTCTCGGCACAAGTTTGAGTCTAAAGCCTATTGATGGCGGAAATTTAATCAAGAGGCTAATGGGTAGCCGCTTTCTACGGGCCAGCTCTCATGTTCACACCATCGAAACTGAAGCACATCGAGAACGGATTATGGGGTGACCAACGAGCCAATTCTCGCCTGCCACTGACGTGCGAAAGTGACGGTGCCCCCGATGGAATACAGTTTCGTGACCGCCATTCGCTTGTCGAAAGTGAATCTGTTCTCCGAGTCACCAGATGGCTCTTAGTTTTGAAAAGTGTCTCTAACGTTGTGGCCTTTGTCCTGAATGAAAGTTCTTTAAAATGCAGGGTCATATTGTAGGACGGGACATAACGCTTTGTATTAAGAAATATCCCATTAGAGAGGTTATTAAGTAATCTAATTTGAATTAAGTACGTTTTGTTTGCTTTATAATCTTGCACACGCTCTTGCTCTCGTATAACACAGTTTTGCCTACGATGTGCAATTGCATTCCAAATTCTATCCGCCAATGTTTTGCACCTCCGACAAGGATTGACAGAAGTGCAGTTGTATCTGAAAGATCATGAATTTCCCGTTGTATATATATATATATATATATATATATATATATATATATATATATATATATATATATATATATATATATATATATATATATATATATATATATATATATATATATATATATATATATATATATATATATATATATATATATAAAAGAAGTTTGCGCCTCTAAGAATAAATCAACTTCTCAGTTAGTTTGTTGTTCATGGTTTATTTTGTTTCCTAAGAGTTCACTATGGTTGCGCCTGTGATCGTCAGTACTGAATGTTTGATTGCGCTCTAGATTTTTCGATAAAATTAAAATGTTTGAAATAATATTAAAATAATCTTAACTTTCTCGAAGCAGCGGTTTTGTTTATTTCTACGATACAAGATGCGCGCCCAGCAGCATTTATACGCATCACCCTCTTTCCTGAGACACCGTTCCGATGCCATTCAATCGATGGGACGCAGAACCTCCCAGGCAATATCTCAAACCGCGTCCACGTTCCTGAACTCAGCGCAAACATACTAGAGAGTTTTAGTAGATGGTTCCGATACCTCCGTATCCGAGATAACAATACCCTATAGTAGATAGTTTTATAGGATATGTAGCGTTGAGGCTACATAAATATTTAATACGTTATTTTAAAATACACCCAGTTAGAACGACCAGCCCCGACGAGATCGGTTCCTTGAATCTTCTGTCTCGAGATCTCCTCTTCTTCGTCCGCTTTGGTCTGGACGTTCACTACAATACCCCCCCCCCCCCCCCTCCCTTTAGCGAGGAAGCGCAGCGACCAAGCGGTCGTCTTTTTTTTTTTTTTTAGACGATTCAAGCGGGGTAGGCTTGTTAGTGGTTTGCGTAAAATGAATGTCGTTTCTTCCACTTGAGGTTTTATGAGTCAGATGGCAGAGGTTGCACTGTTGGAGTCCAAGTGGGCGGGCTTGACCCGGTCGATGGACACAACTTGTTCTTTGTTTTTGATTAGCACAGTGAACATTTTGGTGTCACGACAAACCACCGGAAAAGGGCCATCGTAAGGAGGTTGGAGAGGCGCTTTGACACCGTCGTGCCGAATGAATACATGTGTACACTTTGCCAGATGAGGGCTGACGAAGGTACTCCGTGTGGATGGAATTCTTGTAGCAACGGGGCGTAGGTCTTGCATTAGGAGCCGCAACCGGTGAGCGTAGTCTTCGGCGCTGTCAATCGGGGGATTGAAGGCTTGTTGGAAAAATTCTCCTGGTATTCGGAGAGACGTTCCATAAACCAGCTCGGCTGCACTGCAGTTCAAGTCAGTTTTAAACGCTGTGCGGATGCCGAGCATCATCAAAGGCAGGGTTTCCGTCCATGACGCAGTCTTGTCCTGTGTTTTGATGGCAGCTTTCAATTGCCGATGAAAGCGCTCTGCCACTCCATTAGACGTTGGGTGGTATGCGGTGGTGTGAATATGCTGTGCGCCCAGTAAGTGAGAGAGGTTTTTAAACAATAAAGATTCAAATTGTCGTCCGCGGTCGGTGGTGATGGTTTGTGGTACCCCGAAACGACTCACCCACATGTCGACAAGCGTCCCAGCGACCGTCAGTGTCGTTGCATCTTTCATAGGGGTGACCTCCGGCCATCGCGTAAAGCTGTCAATACATGTCAGGAGGTATCTGCAATCGCGTGATGGAGGAAGTGGGCCCACAATGTGGGCGTTCAAATGACTCTAATAACGATACCCGTTACTCCGCCGCCACCTTTCCGCATGCATTGTATCATTATTTGTGGTATCAGAACGATCTACTAAAACTCTCTAATAATGTGCATTCCCGAAAGTGGCGGCGGGATATCGGCTATCGTTAACGGAGTCTTCGGAACGATCCACTAAAACTCTGCACTCTCTTACCCTACCCGGACATCACGGTAGATGCGAGCGCGGAATGGGGTGACGAGAGCGCGGAGGAAGTCGCGTTTACAAACTCTGCGGGTTAACTAGAGCTATTGCCGCGGGCCGTCAAGCTTCCTCGTATCCCGAACTGGGCGCTGGCGTCCGTTGCTTCGGAAATGCTGTTTTGTTGGCGCCTGAAGGCGTCGCCTAACCTGTCTTCTGGTCGCCGAAGGGGACCGCTTCCGCTGGCCCGGCCACGCTTCCCGCAAACTGCGGCTCCGAAATTTTTTTTTTTTTTTCGTTCTTAAAACAGCGAGCTTCTCGGCTCCTTTGTTAAGACATTAGGCGCACCTCGGGTGTTAGAAACGTGACGGCAGGTTGGAGGAGTTGAGGACACGCCAATTATAATGTTTTACTGCCTAAGGGGGTGCACTAGTTTCTATCAGAATGGCTGTCATCAAGATGGCCGTTATAGAGCAACAATATGAGGTTGTGTCTACGACGCCTACATTATTATCATTTTGTTAAATACGAGCAAATGTAAGAACCTTGCCTCCTCCACGTAAGTCAGAGAGTTGTAAATAAGCCGCGTAAGTTTGGAGCGGATCATCCAAGAGCTAGGGAGCGCGATTCTCACTCCGCTGTACCACCATAACCAAAAGTTGCGAATACTTGGTACGCAACATAATCGCCGAGATATCTATTAGTCGTGTCCCTAATTAAGAACCCAACTAATGTAAATATCTTGAAACGCTGGTTTTCAAATTCGAGTCCCAACGCTTCTAAGCCTACTGGGCCTCCACTTGAGAGGTGACTGCGGCAATGGTCACTAAGGAGGAGTTTTTTCGTGTGTTTTTTTTCTTGTCTTGCCTTTTTCACGTTTATCTTTGCACGCTTGTGTTTCTTTTGGTGTGAAATGATGCTTGTATTTAGTGCTGCAGTGCTGTGGGGCACTGCCAACGCTGTTGATTTTATGTAACCGAGCATTGTATATTTGAACGTATCTTGTACCACTCCTCCCAAAGCCTTGAAAAAGGCGAGCAGTATAAATAAATAAATAATTAAAAACAAAATAAAATTTTGTCGAATATCCTTGTTAGCATGAAGGATCAGTTGTTTAAACAAAAATAATAATTAATGGTGTGTTTTCCCGTCTCATTAAAATTATATGATTTCTTTACTAGAAAGAAAAGCAAAACAAAACTAGAATGTTATCTAGTTTTGTGATTCTGGTTTGCTACTTCGTGCAAAATAGGATTGGCTGAATCGACGAAATAGAAAAGAAGGGAAACAAAGTGTATCGACGACAAACAGTCCTTTATCCTGCACGCCGAACTTCCGTTCACTTAAGAGCACGGAATCGAAAGTTGCGGAAAGCTTTCCAGAAACCGATTGAAGTAACATTCATATTTTCATGTAAAAGTAGAGAAAAAAATACAGTTTTTTCCAAGGTGTTCTGGACTCTTATTGTTTACATTTTAAATTATAGAAATGTACCGAAAGTATCAAAGGTTTCCACGACAGTTTGACATACCGCGCTGTCGGTCCACAGAGAAGAGCCCTGTTGCTCGTCCAGCAGTTTCGGCTCTCTGGTCGATTGAGCCAACTCCACGGAGCCACGGGAATAAGACGAGGAGTATCGGAGAACGAAACAAAAATGTCCCCACGAAAGCAAAAAATAAAACAACAAGGACTAAAGAAAAATAAAGCGAGATAAAAAAAAAAAAGAATGATTCGGGAGCCAGGGAGGCTTCTTTCTGTCTCTTGCTCCACGACCTGAGAGCTTCAGCGGTGACCGCAGCGACACAGAAGCTCCATTCATAACCACGTTATCGTAGTTTGCGGCAACACAGCTGCACAAGGAAACGTAGCGAATGTCGGTCTTCCAACGTCGACCTTTTTTTGGTGGTTCCGAACACGCGTATTGTTACGGGAGGGTGACCTTGGTGGCGCAGACCGCAGTCGTGAATTCTCTACTACAGGGATAGAATATTCCGCCAGCTTTTGTTTTCTGTAATAGGCGCGTTCTAGTACCGCGGTTTTCATAAAAAACTGAATAGCGAATTCGGAAATAAAATATTTTTGTTTCTTGTTTCGTTTTGTTTCGAGCTGTTTTTTTCTTTGTTTTTTTTTTATTTCTTTGGTCTCATTTTCCCCCAAAATTTATACTGTTGGGAATGAATTTGATACTACGTTATGGTTAAATCATCTGGTCGGTAGTTCTTGTATGAGATTTTAAAGTATTGGTTTTATTTTACATCTGAAGTGTCAAGGTCTGTCGGGTTTTGGGGTATTTTTTTATTTTGAGGAGCATCTGTATCTTGGGCTTGTACACTTATCCAGAATATCGGCATTATGCATCGGTTTTCAACTTTATGTGCTTTTCTCCTCAGTTTTTTGTTCTTCATAGCTTTCTTTAGTACAGTAACTATCTTTAGTAAAATTGGTATGAATGCTTCTAATTTGCAAGAGCTGGGATAATTGTTTGAAGTTTTTTTTTTTTTTTTTTTTTTTTGCGCAATACGACAAGACGCTGCTTAACAAATTTGGATTTATTTAAGGTTTGACTTAGAATTAAGATCACACATTGTGGCCCTAATGTTTCTGAATTTCTTATCTAAGGTATAAAGAAGAACCTCAATTAACGTGCCATGAATAACCTCATTTAACGTTTCATGAATAATCTTATATAAAGTATTATGTAGTTTCACGGAAGTATTGAACAATAATGCCTGAAAACACGAAGTCACACGGGTGCAGGGATATTAGCTGTGACCAATATGTACTTTCAGACACTTTGCAACTTCCAAGCGTAAACTCGCGTCGTATGTGCTCTTCCCACCGTACAGGTATAAGACCACGTGACCCCTCATCGTTTTCATCCTACTGCTGCTCCGTGATATTTATTCGGTCGTTTATCTCTCGACGGCGTCAAAGCCGCGGTTTTGCTTCGCCGCATGGGACACGTAGAGCTTTTCCATCGTCCTGGCAAAGAGGCGTCCTTATCCTTCTCTCGGGTCCCTAAATATTCATCGCGGCCTTTTCTCTTCCCCGCGGCAGGAGTCCTTTCGAGTACAGGGGAGCATTAATGTCGGCGTCTTGGGACCATTTCAGCTTGCTTCGCGAGGTACGGTTCCGGCGAGAGTGTTCTGTCTTGTTCGTGTTCGCGGCTGTCACGACGCCGTGATTAGGCCTGTGTCGCGGGCGTTGTGCATGTGGTTTGACGTGGAGGTACAATCTATACACCTGCCGATCGCGAACGATTCATGGGTTCTGACAGCGTTTCCTGGTCACGTAGGAGTCGTAAGTCTGCAAGAGCGGTTATTTTTTGTTTTCCAAATAAAGCAGTAATCTGATAAGGCTGAAAACGCCACTTTAACACACAATGTGTTATCTGGCTGGTCCCTCCAGTCACTGAGAACTTAAAAAAAGTGGTGCGTGGCGGAATTCCGGGCTATTTACTATCGTTTGGGAGACCATAAAACAGCGGCATTAGCCGAAAAGATCGCCAGAAAAACAAACCCCGAAGTAAGAAGTGATAACATAATAGGCCACCAATGTCCCAACGAAGACCCCGAAGCGACACAATTACGTGAGCCCGAAACAAAGTGTTAAAGACGCCGCTAGAAATTCTTAGATCACCTTTTTTTGTTGAAGGATGAGTGTGCGTATTCACGCAAATATCTGTTATTGCAATAGTTTTTTCTCCTTTTTTCTGCGCTGCATGACCTCCGAGGTGCGGACCTATCTACTATACATCTAAACTCTAATCGCAGCGGACTTTATGAAGTTAAACCATGCAAACCAATCCAGCGCTATGAACATACCACGTAACAACCAAACACCCACCACGTTGCCGCGCCCTTCCCGTGCGTCACGTGACACTCACAGAGCATGCATTTGATTGCCTTCCGTGACTCAAAGCGTCCGCTCTGCGTCCGTCCGCGATCTGAAACGAAGAGTAAAAGTTGGCCTTGCAGGAGCGCCGGTTACTTTTGCCAGGCTGTAATTATTGACTACGGAGTACCCATTTTCTTGTAACACGGCCTCAATAGAACAGTTCTAATATACACTTTTTGCATTTTTTTTTTCTTTTGCGGCAAGATTCGCAGTCTAATGCTTGAAGGGGGATTACGTCACGAGCGGCAGACTCGTCCCATTGGGCTTCTATGCGGAGCGCAAGTTCGTCCGCTTCTTGCGCAGGGGTTGCGGTGACGTCACGCCGAGCTCTGATTGGCTCTAATTGAAAGATAGCAAAGCAAATTGCCTTTAGGTCTACCCACTATCTTTCAATCAGAGCCAATCAGAGATCGGCATCGTCTTGACGTCACCGCGACCCCTGCACAAGAAGCAGACGACTTGCTCTCTGCTTAGGCCAACGCATTGTTTACAGACAAGCCCCCGTCTTCCCACAGAATGCTTGGACACTGCTCGTGCGCAGAAATTAAATTTGCACGAAGTAAAGCGTCTGCGCATGCGCCACGTCGACAGCAGCGCCACCGCAGTGGCGTGATGTCACAGTCACTTGTTGGTCTATGCGGAGCACAAATTCGTCTGCTTCTTTTTGGTGGGGGTTATTATGACGTTGGAACGCCGAGCTCTGATTAGCTCTGATTGAAGGATACTGGGTACTGATAGACCTCAGAGCAGGTTGCCTCGAGGTCTACCCACTATCTTTCAATCAGAGCAAATCAGAGCTCGGTGTTCTGATGTTATCGCAACCCTCTGCTAAAGAAGCAGACGAACTTGCGCTCAGCATTGATTACGGAGTGTTTCTAAGTGCTCGATTGGGGTCATGTGGTTTATAGGCCACTTTTGAAATACGACCTGCGGGGTGGTGAAGAACACGTTGATAATCTGCAACCTCTTTCGCCTCTACGGCCGATATACGAGTCGGCGGGAAGGCAACGCGTGCACTCTTGCCACCAATCGACGCAGGAGGCATCCGCCTTTATATTTCGAACGTTCTCGATGGAATGAGTTTGTCCAAGACTTAAACCTAGGTTTTCAAATCCCTACCTCGCGAAGGAATCCAAAAGGCACTAGGGACACAAGTCGCGCACAGTGCTAACATATACCGAACAGCGAGCTGCTCGCATAAAGACAGGACTTTGATTCCGGAAGCACCTCTATGAAAAAAAAATGTTGTTATCACTTAAAATCTTGCGTTGGATATGCTACGACACTCGGTGCAAGGTGTGACATCTATTCGAGACAATATCATATAAGACTTCGATATCGCGTGCTTGAGAGCCGTACAATCGCACGCTGTTACTTGCCAACTCCTCCATTGGGCCCAGAGGCAAGAACCGGCATCGATATATTCCTCTGTACATTGGTCAATCACTTTTCTTATTGGTTTCAGAGCGGTGACAACATGTGCTGCTTATCAAAATATCGGCGCATGTCAAGTGCGTTATGTACTAACAGACATGTTGAACTATTTCTTTTGCACCATTTTCGATGGAGTGACAGACAGCCTAAGGAGCAGGGCATGGCATGTCCCGAGCATCTCATTATCGCTCCTCAACCAATAAGAATGCTGCATCAGCCAACAACATGTTCTCCGAAAAACAAATGGCGAAGCTAGTATCGTGATCATAAGAGTGATCCTAAAACCTAACAGCCATGAGTGTTCTGAGCTGTCAGTTATCATAATAGTGGTATTCTAATGATTTCGTTTCAGTTCAAAATTGTACCTTTTTAGTGTTTCCGTGAAAAGTAAAACAATCGTTTGTTTGAAACGTAGTTAGGTCACAAAAATAGTAAATGTGCGTGCTTTATTCCCTGTTTAGCGAAGTATCTCTCACCAATGAGTCGAAGATAAGAAACAACAAAAACAAAAACATGGTCAACCCGGTTTTGGTAATAAAGCAAAAACGGGGACAACTAGGGCGACAGAACGGGGCTTGCGACGCGTCTACTTAAAACCACTGTTTAGTTCAAGGGTGGCCAGAGGTGTTGGAGTCGCAGACAAAACTAGAAACGTTCAGAGAGCCGCAGGAAAATATAAAAGGGAAAGGGGGAAGGGGAGGTGGGAGGAGGGGCCACGTTTTACTCGGAACGATATGGAGGGAACAGTCCTTTCCAAGGGGGAAAAGTATAATTGAGGAATACAAGAAATGACGCCAGTCACCAGAACGTTTCTTTAACCGCCAAGCAAAAATTAATACAGGTTCGCTAGCCAGCTACTGCCCCTGATGCCCGTTATTCGTACACAGTTCGAAATTCTTTCTGGAACAATAAAGGAAACAGGATTACTGGACAAATCTACGAGGAGGTGAGGGTACGGAGGTGGAGGGGAGGAGCAGGAAGATGGGAGAAGAGGAGGAGGAGGAGAGGAGAAGGGGAGGGGAGGAGCAGGAGGATGGGAGAAGAGGAGGAGGAGGAGAGGAGGAGGGGAGGGGAGGAGCAGGAGGATGGGAGAAGAGGAGGAGGACGAGAGGAGAAGGGGAGGGGAGGAGCAGGAGGATGGGAGAAGAGGAGGAGGAGGAGAGAAGGAGGGGAGGGGAGGAGCAGGAAGATGGGAGAAGAGGAGGAGGAGGAGAGAAGGAGGGGAGGGGAGGAGCAGGAGGATGGGAGAAGAGGAGGAGGAGGAGAGGAGAAGGGGAGGGGAGGAGCAGGAGGATGGGAGAAGAGGAGGAGGAGGAGAGAAGAGGGGAGGGGAGGAAGCAGGAGGATGGGAGAGAGGAGGAGGAGGAGAGAAGGAGGGGAGGGGAGGAGCAGGAGGATGGGAGAAGAGGAAGAGGAGGAGAGGAGAAGGGAAGGGAGGAGCAGGAGGATGGGAGAAGAGGAGGAGGAGGAGAGGAGAAGGGGAGGGGAGGAGCAGGAAGATGGGAGAAGAGAATGAGGAGGAGAGGAGAAGGGGAGGGGGAGGAAATAAGAGGAGGAGAGGATGAGAAGGAGGAAATGAGGACTGAGAGGGGAGGGAGAGAGGAAGAAGGGGGGAGAGAAGAATGGGAGGAGGAGGGAAGAAGGAGAGGGGGAGGAGAATGAGGAGGAAAGGAGGGGAAGGTACGGAAAAGAAGGAGGGGCATACCCTCCCCTCCTCCTCCTCAAGAGCTGCGCTCTAAGTTAGCGTTACAGAGATGTGTAAACATCTTTCTTTTTTTTTACTTTTCTTTCTTTTATATATCTTTTCTTTACTAGGTCGCGTTCATAAATCTCTTACATTCTTTTTGGTTTTCTTCATTTTTTAAAGCTTATCAGTCCCTTCCTATTTCGGTACATGTACTTTTCTTTTTTCCCTCACTCGTTGCTATGCACCACGTCCAATGTAATTTGTTATTTTTCCTGTATTCACCCTACATTTTCCTATTATATCTTATCGCACAATTTTTACTGTACTTTTATTCTAGCCCTCTGTCTATCGTCCGGTGTTCGTCCCAATTTCCTTCTTTCTAACCCCTCGACTCTTCTACTCCCTGTTATGACCAAATGAACTTTGCATCCAATACAAAGCTCCGGACAAACTTGGTTTCTTTGTTTCAACGTATTCTTGCTCTTTTTGCTCTTTATTTCAATTGCATATTTCACCAGCAATTACGATCGCACCCCCGAACAACAACTGTTTCAGGGCAGCGACCTTCGAGCATATGTAATCTTCCGAAACAAACTTGATAATGATTACTTCCTTCCCTCCCTCCAGTTTATTTTTTTTTAATGTTGAAATTGTATTTGTGCAAGCTTACTTTGATTTTTCAGTTATTAAACGAAACAAATGACGCTGTTTCAGAAATTTGATTCGAATAAAAACGGCGGATTAATCAAACTCCAAGGAGCACTCGAGGCTCCGAAAAAATTTTAGGCTGCCCAAAACGCCTTAAATGTATGGCTCTGCTGAAAGACGCTCTATCGAGGTAGTGAGAGCAGTTGAGAAACACCGCCTGTCGCAAAAAGTTTTGTTGGATGCGTATCGGAGCATGCATTGGAAACAAAAGAAGATCTCTAAATAGCGTCTGTCTGCAGACAAGTTGATTTGAATCAAAATGAATAACAAGAACAATCGTTAATAAATAACTACAAACTTTATAATTATATTGAGTGCCTGACTAATCTACGTTAAAACGTTTTTATGCACAAAAATCTTTTTCTAGGGCAAGTCAAAATTTTTGACGTCCTCATATTGCATATAAAACTTGTGTAGCCCGCACTGTGTGTTCGCTATACATTGGAGATATAGAGCGATACGTCTCACCTTTAAAAGCTAGTTCCAGCACACGAGCAAAATAGGTTAACGGAAAAGTGCGGACGGCCGGTATTTCAACGAATTACCGTTTTTCAAGGACGGCATAGAGCTTCACGTCCTAACCGACAACGGCAAATATAACCAAAACCGCCATAACAAATTTGAAGACGCAACAAGATTCCGTGGGATAAATCAATAATATAATATAAAACGGAGCCGGTCTCCCAAAAAGTGTGCTCCAATAACTGAAACAACACGCAGAGTGGAGGGCGTGCTGTCTCTGCTAGGCGCTCGTCATGGCTGGAAATTATGAGTCGCCGACAGTTCTAGCGCGCAAGGCGGCCAGCCGAAAGCATTGCCCCTACATGTTGGGTTCCGTCGTCTGTGCAAAGAAGAAGTGCCCTCGACATTTACGTCCTGCTCAGCCCCCTCCCTGGAAGGTATACACGGCCTTATAAAGATTGAGCCTTGATGTACGATTTCTATCTCTGCTGCGCCATTCGGTTAATACAACGTTGGTTTTTGCGACACTCCGTTGTGCGAGATATTGTCTCCCCGAATTGCGCCTACGCGAGCTAGTACAATCTAAATATTTAAGTTTCACCATAGATTATTTTTTAGGAGATGATGAGAGTGTTAGGGACGTGCCGTTTGCTTACCAGGCTTACGCTTATCAACCTATTGATTATCACAATTTAAAAAGCCTTTGTGGAACTTAGTGGTCTACTAGTAAGAGGTTTGAACCGATGAAATATAAAAAAAAATATTGGCAATAATTATTTTCACGGGAATTATTTAAGTAGATTCTACACTATTTATTGCATAAATTTAAAACATGAATTCTGAATGTAAGATTAAGTAATAAAACCGTGCAAAGACAAGTCCTTTTTTAAATTCATTTTGGCAGGAGCCGGAAGATAACGTCTGCCATCTCTACACACCTATAAATAAAAACGTAGTGTCAAACCGAACTAACCCCTGAACGAGGGTGCTATTGTACGCAGAATTACTCGTTTTTATTATGTTTCATTTATATTTAGATAACTTAATTTAAACATTTTTCCCGCAAAAAAAAAATAAAGACAGAAAAGAAAAAAAAAATCTAATAAAATCACTGGTAATCTCTCGCGTTTTTTTTTTTTTTTTAATTTTTTCTGGAATTTAGCTCTACTTTCTCCCTTGGTAAAGCGATAAGTAATATGAAACATTGACCAAAACGAGCCCAATGGTTCAAGATAAAAATAAAACACACTAACCAGAGCTCTTATAAACGGAGCGTTTAATATGAAGTCATATCCCGGCGGTCTTTGCGCGCCGGCTGCGCACGCATTGCTTGTGTAATGGGTGGCCGAACGCTTTTGCACGCTGAAGATGTTGGCGCCGACGGGCTGTTACGTCATTGGCTCTTTAATAAAAGCCATGATTCGCGTGCGCGCATTTTGCCGCGGTACTGGTTCGCATTGCCATGCTCGGTGTCTTCTGAAGAAAGTGACATGGGTAAAATCCTATTTGATACATTTATGTCATTCAGCGATTTATATTTTTGACTGTTACAAAAACAATGTTTAGAGCCAGCGTATATTTTACATCCCATTGTTTGCCATATTTTCACTGCACAAGGACTGCAGATACCATTTACCTCTGTGGAGTTCCTGTTTGGTGTTTAAATATATACCCGCGCCTTTTATTTGTGTTTGACATGGATGAAAGATGGAGTGCATTAAGTTCATTTTAAGTTAAGTAATATATATTGCCAAATTTAATTTTGCAGATTAATTTCGAGCTGTGATAGTGTCTCTCGTTGATACCACGTTGCAAATTTGCTTCTCTTCCTAAATATTTAACGCGGTTTCTTTTGGCGTTTTTCATTTCGTTTTTTTTTTACTTGTTTGATGTATTTGATATGAAAAAATGCAAGGCAACAAATATGACCAAAAATGGGTAGGTTGGGTTTTTCACAATCTATGGTACATATCAATAGTGAAGTATACAGCAAGTATTAAAGCATTTTTCCTGGTTTACATTCGCGTTTCATGTCTAATGCCGCAGTCAGACGGGGACATTAATGACTTTCAGAACGAACTCCTTTAAAGACTCAGCGAAGAAACGAGCCATCTTGTGCTTGTCGGCGTGCGCTGGTTCGCCGACGTTTTAAGAAAGCTCGTTCTGAACGCCTTTAATACGCCCGTCTGACTGCGGTATAAGTTTATTTTTAAGTATATTATTATCTCTGCAACCACCACAAACAATGAATGTCGCTCGACGTATTTTCGGTCATTCGAGCTAATTGATCCCGGCAGAGGGTATATTGTGATTGCTTCAAGTGGTCCGTTCGATCGACATGTTTCGATATTTTCAGGAAAATTGAAATTGAAGTCACTGTTTAGTGAATGTCTGCCACCTGTGTTATTTCGCGGTTTTCTTTTTGTATCTCGGGCAGAAATAGCGTTTAACTGACAGCTATGTGAGCAATGAGTGAACCTATTTCAAGCCTCCCGAGAAGTACGTTCGCTGCCCATCCAGACCCACATCTTTCAGCGAGACCTTGCAAATTTTAATATATACTAAGGTGTAAGTGGGGTAATGTTTTGTTACGAAGATGCCGCACAAAAGCATCAGGATCACTGTGTGCAATCGGCTTTGGAGGAGATACAAAGACGATGAGCGCCGAGAAAGTGCACCTCTTTTGCCGGTCCTTGATTTGGTTCTATCGGGTTGTAGCTTCGGCTGCTTTCTCACCTAAAGTGAAACAAACTGTAGCGACGAAGGCATTTAAATATGGCCTTGCTCGCTTTGTCCACGTTTTGCTTCCGCCGTCCTATCCGCAAAAAGTGGTTGGCGTAACCCGAGTTTCCATCTTCCTCGTCTTCCTGTGTGCCGGGGTCCTGGGTGCGCCAGCGTGACATGCACATCCTGACGATGCGCGCGCACACGTACACGTCGGACCAGCGGTTCCACTCGATCCGCCTGGAGGGCTCCGAGAACTGGACCCTGGAGGTGCGCTACACCCAGAAGGGGGACGCCGGCGCCTACGAGAGCCAGGTCTCGTCCGAGCTCAAGATGAGCCTCAACTTCTCGCTCGCCGTCGTTTGCGAGTTCCTGGCCACCCCCGGGATCACCATGGCCTCGGTTATCGGCAAGTCCGAAGCGATATCACTTGAGGGACAGGGCGTGCTTCCTTCTTTTATTGCTTTAGCTTACTACTATAGTCACTGACAGATTGAAAACGGCAGAACGCCTTGTTCGGACGCCCGGCCTGTCTTTGCGTTTCGTCGTGCTCTGGTTGAGCGTGCGTGCTTGAAGCTCGAGGGACGCCAAAGCATAATCGAAGGTACAAAAGTCGCGCTGGAGGTTCGGAAACTCAAGCTCCTGCCTGTCGTTCTCACCCAGTTAGTGACTGGAGTGGATCCCCGCGCAGACCCCTCAGTGCCCAAATGTTTATGCTGCATGGTGACGAGACCGTGAAGCTATGAATGTCGGTAAAAAAAGTATATATTGGAAAGAGCATTGCACATTTAATTGACTTTTTAATTTTGAAATGAACATAATAAATTATGTTTGGTGCATGCTAACTTCGGTATAAAAAAAAGACGCGCAGAAAAAAATTTTAACCATGAAGTCAATTGCATTACCTATTTGAGTTAATACTAAAACACACTAGAAAGTCGTTTAGAAAGACGGAAGCTCACTGTACAATGACGCTATGCTTTGCGAGTGGGTTAATTGTTTATGAGGTTGTGAGTGTTTTGGAAGCTAGCCCATGTGTGTGTCTAATTTAAACAACTTCTGCTTTTGTTCTTTCCTTCAGTAAAGCGACGAGGCGCACTTAATAATCACGGGCAGTCTTCCTTGGAATTTTGGTCATCACACTGTTTACACAAAACGAACTGTATACCTGGCTCCCAAAATATTCGCACGGTACGCTGAGAAAAGAAAGGGCGGAAATCGTGGAAATTCATTTTATATCCTGGCTGTCTGTAACTTTTCTCTCAAAATTATTTCCTGAAACTGCAATCCATAACAATATTTCTCCTGAACACGCGCTTTTGAGCTGAAGTATAGTAAGGCTGGCGTGCTGGCGTATATTCGCAATCAGCCTCCGATACATAGGGAAATAGACAATTGTAATTTTGAAATCTCAGCATTTGTCAGAATTTTAAGTTAATTGTTTTTTAATCTAAGACATTCATAAGAAACTCCTCGAGTATTGTAAAACCAAAGTCAAGGATTTCAAAATGGCAAGTGGCTTTTTTTTTTTTTTTTTTGCAATGAAGGTTTAATTAAATTTATTCAAATTACTCTCGTAAACATTTCAAGCGATAATTTAAATTCCTATTTAGATATGTTAAATTGCGTTCGGTTTTATTGCATAAAGCAGCATACCTTGCAAATATGAGTAAGAAAAACAAAATTCAAGTTCTACACTTACGCACTTTCTTTTCTAAGACATGCGCACTGCGGAAAAAAGCAGAGGTGTATAATTTATCTCGTCTCAAACACGCTAAACCGAAATTCCGTTCCGCGCTCATTATGAAAGGGCGGCTCCAAACGGCCAAGATAAATTACCTCCGCGAACAAGGTGCGAGAGACGGACACCTTTTCCGAGCGAGGACGTCTTAGCAGGAACGCAGTAAGAAATGAAAACCGATATCTTTCCGAATGGCCGTTTCAAGCCAATCTCATCAGAAGGTCAACCGCGGCACAAACCCGATTCCGAGATAGTGGAATCGAGGTGCCGCACTCTCCTCGACATTCATCTTCTCTCCTTTTTCTTCGGTGCTATCCACAGAACGAAAGTAAAAAAAGTAAACAGAGGATTCGCTAAGACTGATTTAAAGCGTATCGCTTCACTAGTACCGTAAAAACACACACGAATAGAACGCAACACATAGGAAAAAAAAAAGTCACGTAAGCGTGAGATTTATGCACGCTCCTTACCTTTTTTCCTCTGAAGTCTTTTTTCTTTGTTTATCGTTTTGGATCTGATACTTTTTTGTTTTGTTTTCTTCTTGATTAGGCCTTCGTTTGCGCTCACTCTCAGAGCTGATTACGGATGTAAGCGTCATATTTATGGCGTTCGTTGTTGAAAGAACATCGTTTTTTCGATAGCATCGGATATTGTATGCAGTTCTAATGAAGCCCCAACTTCTTTTTGTTTTTATCTGCGAAAGTAGATGGATCGTTCGCAGTTCCGTGTATGCATTTCTGCATTTCTTTTCAATTTTTTTTTTTGCCAGAAAGATAGGTCCGAGCTTCGCTGTCATCTATTTCCTAATGTGGCAGGTAGTTATTACGGTTCGCTTCTTTCTGCTTTGGCTTTTGAGATTACTGATCCCAGCGTCGAAACTCGCTTTCGCCCAATGTAGCACTTAGGCGGAGTTTCTGGCACGCGCTTTATGGTATTAAAGTATACAACTCTGCAGGCTTCCTCGTTAGCAATACTCAAGGTTGCAAGCACAATACTACTTTTAATGCAGTATCTCTACTCATATATGGGTACCCTCCACGGACGTTGCTTGACCGTGTTGATCTCACCCACTGATCTCTACTATAGGGGGCTGGATGACGCGTCGAGTGCAAGGGACTGAAGTCACCGGAAGTAAGCGACTTGTCCCGGAAGTGAGCGCATGGCAGGCTTCGTAACTCTTCCGAGTGCTGGATCGAAGAGCGTCGAGGGAGCTGGATCTTCGCTTGCCACCTCAAGAGAGCCTGCTTTTTGCGTAGTTAGAGCGCATGCAGACACGAGAAGAATCATGTGAAGCCATTCAATGTAAACATTTCGAGATTCTGATTGATCAAATGTGCATATATCCCAAATTCAAATGCCTCATTTTTGGGAATTTAATTCGGAGCATGACTATTAAAACCCACTCAAAGGCACCGGAAAGTACGGACAAAACATCGACTGAATGCGTTAGGAAGACCAGCAGACGCCCGACTTCCGGGACAAGAATCAAACTTCCTGTGGCTTCACTTGCGCCCTGCTCGGAAAGCGGCTATTCGCCATCCAGCTCCGTACAAAAGAGATCAGTGGTCCCATCGCATGAGGTCACAATGTCACGTGAACATTATGGTGCAATATGACGTCATATTATTATGTTACTTCATGATGCCACATAATGTCCATGGTCATGGCTTTACGTGACGCCGCATTGTCACGTGACGTCATAGCTTCAGATAACGTCACAGTCACTGGACGTCACAGTGTCACGTGATGCTAGTGTATCACATGACGTAATGACGCCACATGACGGCATGGGTGACATTAGGATTACCAGGTAATGGTTTATGTGACGTCATAATGTCACATGACGTCAAAGTCTCACGTTATGTTGCGATATCACGTGACATCACAATGTCCCCTATACCCCAACAAATAATTGTGAGAAATCTGCTCGTACTAATCACTACCACTAGCTAACTGTCGATCAGACTATAAGCCCCGTAACGAATCTTTTGATAAATCTTAGTACTGCAGTCAGATCTGGCCACCCATTGGTTCTTTCCTGCTCTCCCCGTCTCGTTTTCCAAGGCGCATTCCCAGAGGGCTCGAACCTGTACATCCAGAGCGGCAACACCAACAACCTGACGTGCGTGATGACGGACAGCCGGGCGCCCCCGGCCTAAGCGTTCTGGTACCATGACGACCGCGTGATCAACTACGACTCAGCGATGAGGGGGGGTATCCGTGTGGCCACGGAGAGCGGGCCCTCGACCGCCGTGTCCAGGCTCCAGGTGCCTGAAACTGCCACAAGCGACTCGGGCAACTACTCGTGCATCCCGTCATACGCGAACCCGGCAAACATACATCACCGTGCACGTGCTCAGCTTTACAGTATGCGGGACACGTGCCTCGAGCGAGGGCCCTACTCGAGTATGAGAACAGCAGTGCTGACTCGGTTGAACGACCCTTCCTGAAGCCAAATTGAAAGTCTGTGATTAGCCTATGTTTTTCACAAAAAGCAGTCATTCTATCATTAATTAATTTTTCTAGACGTTTTGAAAAAAGGGGAAGGATTGATATTGGTCTGTAATTTGATAATTCGTTTTTGTCACCCCCTTTATACAAAACGCTCACCTTCGCTAACTGCATACGTTTTGGAAATACACCGTGTATAAATGACAGGTTATAAATATGTTCACGTACAAGACAAATTAGATCTAGGACGTACTTAACTGGACGGATTTGCAAGTCATCGGCGTCACAACAGTTACTGTTACGGAATGAAAGGAACACGTGATAAATTTCTTCAGCATTAGTCGGTCGTAAAAACGCACTTTCACGGTTTCTGGCTTTTAGGTATTGTAAACTACGTGGATCGTATGTACTGTTAGCCTGTGATACAAAAACGTCATTAAAAGAGTTAGCTAGCGCCGTTCCCGATGTTGTTTGGCCATTTAAAAGTAACTCTTGAATACACTGTGGGTGCTGCTGGCCACGACCAAGCACTTTGTTCAGTCTTTGCCACGTAATGTCACATCGTTTTAGTATGTCGGCATTAAACAGGTTGTGAAGATAATTCCTTGATTAAGATGTGTAGTATAAGTACGCAGTCAACTGCCGCCGCTGCGGCCAAATGAAGACCCGGTGGTTGCCGGCACCGCTTTTGTAGCCGGTGCGCTGATGGAGTAGCCAACCACAGTTCTTGGGGCACGAAACGTCACCGCACAAGCCGCGTCAGCAGCTCACGAAGATGTTAGGCGTGCGGCGAGGTAGATGTGCTCCCACGACGAGATTGCCGCGACAGGTCTCAGCAGCTCCGATGAAAGCAGAATCCGTGATTAAGTAGTGTAGTATAAGTACGCAGTCAACTGTCGCCCTGCTGCCAAATGAAGTGACTGCTTTTTGTGAAAAACATAGGATAATCACAGACTTTCAATTTGGCTTCAGGAAGGGTCGTTCAACCGAGTCAGCACTCCTGGCACAAAAAGAATTGATTCTCCATGCTATTGAACACAAACTGCTAACACTAGGGTTTTTTGTAGATTACTCAAAAGGCCTTTGACAGAATAAACCACGTTACCTTACTAAAAAAACACGATATCTATGGCTTCCGAAGGGTATTTCTAGATTTGTTGAAAAGTTATCTTCAGTTTCGTTTTCAAAAATTTGTTAAAAACAACAAAATGTCCGATATCAAAGCGATTCAATCCGGAGTACCCCAGGGTTGCATCCTTTGGCCCTTGTTATTTAATATCTATATTAATGACGTAATAAATATTGATAATGATACCCACTTTGTTATGTATGGCGACGACACAAGTTTATTTTTTAATTCTTCCGACATTATACAATTAATACATCATGCAAATAATGTTCTAGATAAATTAAACCAATGGACCCTGTTGAATTCACTAGCAATTAACAAGTCCAAAACAAAGGCTGTACTATTAAGACCTAAAAATTAGAAAGAAAATATTGAGAACCCCCTTATGATAGGGACTTCTACTGTGGATATTTTTACCTCAGTTGAAAGCCTAGGAGTTGTATTTGAAGAACGCTTAGTTTGGAGCAAACATTAAAATAATTGCTAATAAACTCTCTCTCGTTGTAGGTTTTCTTACATAGTTGCGGCTTTCTCTACCCACTAATATAAAATTGCTTATTTACAATTCCTTGTTTATTTCTCACCTCAACTACTGCCACCTAGTTTGGGAGAACACAACCACGTCAAACGTTACTAAACCTTTTTTGCTACAGAAAAAGCCGTGCGCGCTTTCGCTGGTTCTCCCTACGATGCACATACCGAACCACTTATTAAAAGTCTTAATGTACATCCGGTTCAATTTTTATATAATCATATACTGCTTAAGAGGTACTATGCCGGCAACAACGAAATAACAACAACCTTGAACAATTATCTAGATTAACAAGAAACACTAACATTTATAACACACGTCACAAGGAAACATGGATCATTCCTCATGCACGCACGAATAACGGAAATCAATCTTTGTGTTACACATTACCATTTTACTTAATTCGCTTAATAATTAGAAATGAAAAAAAAATAATAAGTGTTTCATGTTTCATACAGTTTATATATCCAGATCTTTAGTTTTCACCTTGTATATCTTTGCGTACATTAATTGTTTAATGTGTAGTGAGTGATGCTGATGTTGCGTTACGTGTTTGTTATTGCCAGTGCTGTTGCCAAATCTTTTTTGCTTGTTTTTTACATTGCAACGGGGTTATGCATATGTAGAAGGGGCTCAGACCCAGTCAAGCCGCACCCTTCCGGCTTTTTGTCTGAGCTCCATACATCATTTGTTTAGTACTTTGTACTTGTGATGTTAAATAAACTTTGATTTGATGTGATTTGAATGTGCTCAAAGCATGACGTCTGGAACGCGTCTTCAACACGTTGGTTCACAATGAGTGACGTCACGAAGGTCACTCGTGAAGGTCACGACGAAGGACACGAAGGTCACAGTTACCTTCACGAGGCCTCCACGAGTTACCTTCGTGGCGTCACTTGTGACGTCACGAAGGAAGGTCACGAGGGTCACTAGGGTCACGAGTGACGTCGCGAGGGAGGAGAGAGGGAGGGGGACGAGGAATACAGGAGGAGGAGGGAGTAGGGGAGGAGGATAGAGGAGGGAAGAGATCATGAGAAGGGGAAAGGGAGGAGGAGGAGAGAAGAAGAAAGAGAGGGTACGGAGGAAGAGGAAGGTCAAACCCTCCTCTCCGTACCCTCTCCTCTTCCTCCTCAAGAGCTGCGCTCTAATTCGGCGTTACATTGAATTGTAAACGTCTTTCATGTTTTGTTTTATCTTTTATATAAAGTAGGTCATTACCGCTTGCAGTCTATTGTTGCTTGAGGTCGGATATGACCTGCAACCGGTAACAAAGAAGAATGAATCCTAATGCGGCTAGGTAACATCAATATAAACCGTCACTGTTTAGGGAACGGGTGGGAAGCCAAAAATCAGGAGTCTCAAAACCGCGGGTGGCCGCGGTCTTTCCAATGACGCTCGGTTCACTGAACGCTGCTATCAAGGCAAAAATAAGCGATTGTAAAGCAATTGAAGCCGTGACACGCACCATAAGCGCAAACGTAGCTATAAGATTGAGAGAAAACTGTAGTGTTCTGCGAATATTCGAATTTTCGAATAGTTATTTTTTTTTTAAGAACACGCTCTTGCACATCCGCTTCGAAATGAACTCTGCTATTCGTATTTATCGAAATGTTGACCGCTGCAGGTTAGCCCTGCTGAGCGCGCTTCTTACCGAGCACCGCTGCACTGCAGACAAGCAACGCCCGCGGAGCTCGTTTCCGTGGGTGTTCCATCTCCGCAGTGTACTGGTGCTCGGTAAGAAGCGCGCTCAACTCGGCTAACCCGATGCAATGAACTATTCGAAAAGTACAAATATTGCAGTCAAGTCCTTAAGAGGAACGCCCACTTTCAAAACGGTATGGTGCACGCGCGTGCGTGGTGTGTGCAAACATAAATGGAAGATTTGTGAGTGTTGATATCTACACTACAATAAAAGTTTCAAAACTAAACTGTGACTAGGCTGAGATGTCCTAACAACGTATACGTTCATTATTCATGATTGTCTTTGTTTATTTGTTGAAATCCTAGAAGCAAGGAGATTTATAAATCTCTCGATTAGGTATAGCTGGGCATCTCCATATGAGTAGTTTTATGTCATATGCCTCGGTTACTTGCCATTCCATGTAAGGAGAGGATGTTCTGAGGTAACAGTGCATACATTTAACGAGATTAAAATTAACTTAGCAAGATATAAACAAGTGGAAGTTTGGGAACAACCTTTACGAGTTCAGATGAGTTTTCGCTTATGAATGGTGCAGTAATGAAAAGCTTGGAGAAACTATTTTAAATTCAATTTGAAAATATGCTGCCGAAGTCATATTCCCTTCGAATTCGCTTCGAACTCAAAATCCACTATTCGCATATGACTCGAAAACTGAATCACAACGCCGGTTCTCTCGGCATAATATTTATTGCACATTGTCATCACCAGAATTATTATTCGTAGTTTCCTACTTCATGTCTGAGTAACCACGAAAATATTTTTTCACGTTCTCGTGTATATCTTGCACGGTGATTTGATTTGATCTACCATTGTCATTAGTATTCTACCCTGTTTGATTTGATCTACCGGCCGCAAATCGAACATACCAAATAAAGATGCATTTCAGAATTTCTATTTTTTTTTTCACGGTAAGAGCTATGGACAGAGATCTAATTTTTCCTTCGCGGAGCTAGCAAAGGTGGCGTTCGTAGAAGGTTTGTCTGCTAACGCGTGCGAAGAACGCCGTTTCATTGCGAGCGAAGCACCATTCAAACGCGGAAATACAAAAAAATTACAGGGGTTCACGTAAGATTGCTGACGTGTAGGAATGCGAATGCATTCCTACACGCAGTGAATTTCTACAAGCAGCGCGTCCCGCTGTCCGCGGCGCGAAGGACTGAGGGCAGCACGCCAGCTCCTCCGCGGGTGAGGACAGCGGGCAGTGCACCCCGCTCCATCTCGGTGCGAGATGGCTAGGGTGGAAGCTCCTCCCACCTCTTTCCACTTTGGCAGAGCAATCGCTGGAGAGGAGGTCGCCTCCTCTCCAGCGTTTGCTCTGCTAAAGTGGAAAGAGGTGGGAGTGGCTTCTACTTTACTCTTAACTTTTCACCGACTGTAGAACAGAACCCCTGGGGAGCCCCCTCTCCCGGCGTCCGGTCACGCCTTACACGCGCGAGACCCAAGCGGGAGGAAAAAGGGTCTTACACGTCACCCAAGAGGGGGGAGAGAGGGGCTGCCGAGCGCGCGCACCCTCTCCTTGGTTTCCCGTTCGCCGGCCCGGCACCCCCTCTTTTCGCAGCCGTTTTTCACGGTTACAGCCAACGCCGACGTCGCTCCATCGGACAGTTAATGCTTTCGCAATAAAATAAGAAAACACCGTATGTCGCCTGCTAACCGACTGGAAGAAAAAGTTGACCGTCCGCTACCAACCTAGCGCAGCGGCGACGTGAGGTCGTACGCAGGCTGAAATTCTGATCGCCCTCTATTTTACGTTGAAGGCCTTTGACAAGCCACTTTGTTTTCAAATTTTGTGCTGATGCCGTACACACGCTGACATCGACCGATGGATGATTGAGTTTTGAATACAAGCACATTGGAAACCGCGAGGCCTGTATCGCTATTTGTACGTTGGTGAGACGTTCTCGCGAAATTATTGCCCGATTCTAAACTCGGAAATGGGCCAAAAATGTCTCATTGGTTGACTACGTGCAAGTTGTGGTGCCGCGCGCGTTGAGCAGCCAAGAACGCTTTCGCTCCCACCTTGACCAAAATCGGACCTCAGGTGCCATATTTTAGGCTATCTTGTCCTCCGTACCACTACGGCTCAGGCTTGTTTCGAAGGAACGTTCACAAAATCATGTCAATTTGTCAAAAATAAGTTAGAAATCACCTTTGTCTCGTAATTTGTGTAATGCGTCATAAAGCATATAGGTTTCAATCTTAAGCTCGTCATTCTTCTTTGCACCACTCTGGTCAAGATTGAAGTAAACTCTGAAGAAAGGAGCCATGGGCATCGTGTCTGGTTTGCCAACAGACTGAGCATTTATTCGACGCTGCCGATTGCTTTTATCGGCTCAGACGATCTTGATAGATCGGCCGTGGAAAGTAAGTAAAGAAAACAAAAATGTTTCGTCAGCCGCAGCAGCCGCAGTGCAGTCGCAGCGTGTGCAGCGTCACTCGCTCCCCAACACTCCTCTACCCTCGTAGAAGAGACGTGATGGCGGCAGGTGACTTCGCGTTGATCGTCGTGGAGTTCGGGGCACGGGAGCTGGGACATCGGATGTTGTTAAGGTCTCGGGTGGGGCAGCCTCGGAAGCGGGTGCTGGGGCGGACGGCTCAGGAGCTGTGTTACCGGGATTACGACGGCGGAGCTGATCGGCGTGGCGCCGGTGGTCCTTGACATCGTCCGGTGACTGCACTTGTACCAGGTGGGAACCACTGGTCGACCTTGACGATTCCGGGGCTCCACTTGTCGCCAGGACTGTAGTTTT
This sequence comes from Ixodes persulcatus, assembly GCA_013358835.2. Classification (NCBI taxonomy): domain Eukaryota; kingdom Metazoa; phylum Arthropoda; class Arachnida; order Ixodida; family Ixodidae; genus Ixodes; species Ixodes persulcatus. The sequence goes on along the minus strand of JABSTQ010009213.1, from coordinate 444,708 downwards.
CGGAACCACACTGGTTGTCCTGGTACGAAAAGGATTAGTTTCCGGTTGACTGCAAGGTGTCGGTAATGGAGGCAAGGCGGCGTCTAGACGCTGAACGTATATCGTAGCCGAGTAAGCGCTGAGATGGAGAGCGACCGTCTTTGCCAGGCGTGCGACGATGCTCATGCAGGAAGCGCGCTAGTCGAGTCACCATGCTGCCCTTGCTCAGTCGTTGGAGCCCTTCTTTTACCGTGCGGACAGCTCGCTCGGCGAGACCGTTTGATCGGGGAAAATAGGGAGGTGAGGAGAGGTGTCGAATAATGTTCCGTTCGCAGAATCGTTGGAACTCTGCGCTTACGAACTGGGGACCATTATCCGAAAGAATAGTACGTGGTATTCCGAACTGGCTGAACACTGACCGTAACGCGGACGTGGTGGCTTCCCCCTACGTGCACTTGAGTGGAACTGCTTCGATCCACTTACTGTGGGAGTCTACGACAACCAACAACATGAACCCGTCTACTGGGCCGGCGAAGTCTACGTGTACTCTGGACCATTTCTCGTTTGTCTCCGGCCACGGAACAGGACCTCTTGCCGGTGGGACCGGCGCAACTTGAGCACATTTCGGGCATTGCCTGACCATACGCTTCAAATCTTGGTCAATTCCGGGGAACCATATAATGGACCGAGCTAACGCCTTCATGGCGGATGCGGCGCGCTGGCTTTCATGCAGCAGAGCAAGTACAGTCTTCCGAGCTCTTTGTGGTATCACAACTCGCGACCCCCAATACACCAACCCATGCGAGGTGGTAGTTCGCTTCACCTTTCCAGGTATGGCCTCAGGGATGCCTCCCCGCTATGATTCTTCGGAGGCCAGGAGCCGCTCTGAATCCTTGTCTGGACTTGCCTTAAGTCGTTGTCCTCAGTTGTCAGCTGCTGCAAGTCCGCCGTCGAAACGAAGTTTTCATCGAGCTGCTTCATCAGAAGGACGTACTCTGTCAGCTCCTGGGTTGTCGAGTCCAATTCTGCTGGGCGCGGCAGCCGACTGAGAGCGTCCGCATTCAGGTTCTCGGTCCCTTTTCGATACACGTGATCGTAAGAAAAAGCTCGTAGTAACAACGACCATCGTTGTATGCGGGCGGCGGCCATTGATGGAATTGGCCGATCTGGACGAAAAAGGCCAATCAACGGCTTGTGATCGGTGACCAAAGTGAAATGGCGCCCCAGCAAGTACTGCCGAAACTTCGTCACCCCAAAAACAAGAGCCAGCGCTTCCTTTTCGAGGTGAGCGTAATTCCGCTCGGCTACGGATTAGGTACGTGAACGAAACCCGATTGGTCAATATTTGCTTCCGACCTTTATCGACAATACCGCCCCAATGCAGTATGGCGATGCGTCGCACTCTACCCGAAGAGGCTTGCTGGGATCAAAGTGAGCAAGGAAATTTGCGTTTTTCAAAGTTGTTTTGCTACTTTCGAAAACCTTGTCGGCGGCGCTAGACCAGTCCCACTTCATGCTTTTCACCAGCAATGCATACAGCGGAGCTAACAGGGTTGACATGTTCGGCAAGAACTTGCTGTAATACGTTATGAGACCAAGATAGGACCTTAGTTTGAAAACGTTTGTGGTCTAGGAGCTCGCATGATCGCTTCCAGATTCTCTTCCTTCGGATGAAGCCCCGATGCATCTAATTTGTGTCCCAGGTAGTTGACCTATTTCGGCCGGAACTTACATTTGTCTCTCTTTAGCTTGACCCCGTGCTCCCGCAGCCTCTGTAGCACTTGCTGCAGCGTTTGTGCGTGTTAATCACAGCCAATTGTCTCGCGTCTTCGTCAAGGCAAAGCTGATGATACGCGTTTTTCAAATCCAACATGCTGAAGATCTCACCACCACAAAGAGACGCAAATATGTCCTCAATAACGGGTAACGGGTACTGTTTGGTATGGCATGCCGAATTTACAGTGAGCTTAAAATCCCCACAGATTCTGATATCACCACCCTTCTTAACCACCGGCACTATCCGGGCAGCCCAAGCAGAGTGGGGCACCGCAGACAACACACCCTCGGCCACTAATCGATCCAACTCGCTGGATACTTTATCGCGTAGCGCGTAGGGCACAGGCCTTGCTCTAGCGAACTTGGGTTGAGCGTCTGGGCATACGATCAGACTCACCGGTGGGCCATGCACTGTCCCAAGTCCGGGCTCGAACAAATTCCCAAACTCCTCGAGTAGCTGTTGTAGGTTCCGATCGTCCGTTGGTGTGGCAGTACATGCGGCAGGAGCATGGGTTCTGACGGCTGAAAGACTGAAGTTAGGAACTCCGCGAGCGTTCATGTCTCTAATCAGGTCTCGGCCACACAAAAAAGGGCCCGAGCAGCCAAGCACAATAAGACTGCCCTCTGTCATCTTGTCTTAGTACTTCACGCGCATGTTCAACTCTCCCAATACGGGCAATGTTGTAGGAAAACCAACAACCGCACCGATGTTCTTTGAGCTTCGGTCACGAGTTTCGGTACTTATGATAGACGTCTTGTGGTATTGCACTCAGGGGAGACCCTGTATCTACTAACATCTTGAGTGGCACCCCGGTCCTAACAAACTTCCGCATTACCGGTTCCACTAAACCATCCAAAGTGTCTGACCTGGGGGCCTAATCTGGACACTTGGCGAGAAAGACGGCGAGAAATCTGACGGCTATGATTGGCCGGCGCCAAGGTCAAGTGCGGCGTCCGCCAATCAGATTTCTCGCCGACTTTTTCGCCAAGCGTCCAGATTAGGGCCCCTGGCTTGGCAGCATTGGAGCGTAAACAAGCTTCCTTCCTCGTCTGATAAGCTATCGCGTCCTTCAATAACGTTCATCCCAGCTTCATGGTTTTTCTGAAGGTCACGCCCCCGTTTCTTGCAAGTCATCCGGTCTCGACAGTATCGGGCAATGTGCCCAATCCGTCCACAGTGATGACATGAGGCTCTCTTGAACTTGCACGATTCCGCGTCGTGCGACGATTTCCCACAGCGTGAGCAGACGAGAGTCGTGTTCTTGCGGGAGCTTCGAACAAGTGGCACACGGCGATGTGGGCCTTGGGTCACCGCGTTGACATCGGACTCCGGCGTCGGCTTTATGGCCGCGATGTTTACAGTCGCGGCTTCCGCAGCGAGCGCGATGTCTTCGGCCGCTTGTAGTGTTAAGTCTCTTTTAGTGAGCAACAGTTTCCTGACGTCTGCATTTATGATGCCGCTGACAATGCGATCACGGAGTAGACGTTCGCGAGTGTCACCGAAGTTGCAGGTCTCTGTTAGGCGGCGAAGCGCAACGCAATATTCCTGTACGGACTCATCCGTATGTACTCTTCCTTCATTCAATTTTAAAATTACGCTAGCAAGAGCGCGAAAAAATATAATAGAAGAGCGCTGGATAGATAGGTAAGCGTACTTTTGCGAAAAAAATATTCGGGTCTCTAAAAAAAGCTAATGTCCCGTCGAAAGAAATGATTGATTCGTTGCAATAGTGGGACGAAGTCCTATCAGTAGAAGTACGTACGATAGTACAAGATATGTGCGCCCGCCCTTGCATCTATCGCGGCGAACTCGGTCAAAAATTGCTTATTAAGGCGAAAGTCTTACATGTCTCATCGTCCAGTCGACCCTTAAAGTCCTTGAGCGAAAATGCATCGGCGACACAGAACGTACATTAAAGGTTTACATGACCACTCAGTGGATGACTAAGCGAATTAAAATGATGACTCAGCACATTGGGAAGAATGACTCAGCAAATTAAGAGGGATGACTTAGCGAGTAAGTCATGAGTCTGTCTTTAATGCATCGCACCAATTGACTGCCCGTGAAGTGGCGCTTGAACTGCCGGTCGGTCGCTACGGAAAGGCAGCTTGGTTCCTACTGCTGCGGGGCCTAAAGGATGATTCACGCACATGCGTGAGTCCGACCGAGGGACACTGCAACGGCTTGCGACGTTAATCTTTGAACGGGTTGCTATGACAACGGGGTTTTAATCCGCTTACAAAGCGGCTTAAAACACCGTTGCCTTAGCGACCCGTAAAAATATTAACGTCGCAAGCCGTTGCAGTCGCACTCGGTCGACTCGCGCAAGTGTGTGAACTCTTGATTTGCAGCCGCCTCTCTTACTTTTTACTCTTCATCTTGCTGCGTCTTCCATTGTCCCTCTTGTGTAACTTTAGTGGGTCAAGGATCCCGCAAGCAAGAGCTGTCACAGTACGTGTAATTAGCTTTGTTGTCGCTGACGGAACACTTAGGAAAATTCCCGCTCCGAGAGCAGTCGCCGGTTCTACGCGGAGCGTACAACCGGCAAATGCTCTCGGAGCGTCAAGTTCGTCGGAACGACTCCACGCTTCAACCGAGGTAGCATTTTAACTCACAGCACTCTAGAGAAGCTTAAGCTGACCTCATAATCCTCGTCGGCAAGGTGTCGAGAACAAATAAAGGACTACGATCCGAAACCCTCCAGTAGTCCTTCAGAAATTGCAGCTAGCCAGGCCGCCTTTACTGACGCATCCCTTGGGAACCTGTGCAGAGTACTTTCGGTTGTGACTCCGCCGCCTGGCAGCCTTTCACGCAGCACCGGCGTGACAAGGTATTGTCACGCACAAAAGACCACTGCGCGTTCTCTTCGACCTCAGACCGGTACAAGGACCTTCACATCACTGAAAGAGCCCTAAAAAAAAACGTCAAACTCGAAAGTGAGGCCGGTCCTCTGCTAAAAGCGATAGGCGGCACGCACGGAGAAGTGCGGTTGGTCGTGTTGCGGGCGAACACGACACTTCCGGTTGGGACGTTTCGGAGGTGGGAGACAATCTCGAATTGCACGACGACTCAATTTTTGACGTCACTGCACTGGCGCGGATTGCGTGGGAACTTGAAAATCGGCTTTGGAAAATTTTATTTTTACTTCGCAAATACTGAGTTCCCAAGCTTTGAATTTTGAGGTAGATGTCCAGTCATTGTTCTCAATCGTTTTGGGATAATAAAAAAATATGATTTTGACCAGTCAGCGCCCTTTAAAAAAGGCAGTGCATGGCAAGTCCCGGGATCTTGTCGCTGGTCTGCAGCCAATAAAATTGCGGCATTTAACGATAAGAAGATTGAAGGACGAATCACGAAGAAGAAATTGTAAACATAATATGGCACACCCTGCTTTTCTAAAGTTGTGAATTAGTGTAGCGTGTAGGTATTTGTCAGATAACATTTTAAGGACTTAGTCCCATAAAAGAGAGTGTGTTATTGGCTCTGTCTGTGCTGTGATAACGGTCTTTTCGTGTAAATATTTCGTAGTGGAAATCCCTACATTTCCACTACGAAATATACTTCGTAGTGGAAATGTAGGCATTTCCGCTACGAAATGATTTTTCGTAGTGGTATAAGGCCGGGCGTCTTGACGCACTGGGAAATTGTGCGTGCGTGTGTTAAGGTGCTCTAAGCTACTCGGTGGGATCAAGCGGCAACAAGGGTCCGGGACAGCGGCGCCACGTGCGATTGGACGGCGACGCGGCGCTGAGCAATTGCAGATGGCACCGCTGTCGGATACTATTCGCGTCTCCAGCAAAACGGATGGCACCTAGAGGAAAAACACTGTACAATACTCGAACAGGTCCTTTTGCGATTCATGTTTGTATTTTGCGGGTTCCGTGATTGCATTGTGTCGGTGGTTGCTGCCATGCAACGGTTATTGCGGTTGCTCCGGTGTTTCTGTCGGGTGATCGTGTTGCTCAGGACACCATGTACGCAACCTAAACAAGCGCGTAACCCGGACATCGAGCGTTTGTAAATGTTCATCAGCGCGGTACGAGGACAGTAGGCAGTCCTTGCATCGCTTACCCGAAGAAGGCTAAGCCTCTGGAAGCACGCTTGCGCCAACACACCTTAGCGGGTTTGTTACGTAGTGGGTAGATATCGTGGCAAACCAACTTGAAGCCAATGCATGCCTGCCTCTACCCTGGCGTTGTGCTTTGAGTTGGCACATGGTACGGCCCGACCTTCTTCCGGACGCAATATGTTGTTAAGACTGGCGACACCCATACGTCTCTGGATTCGCGAATAGACGCCGGCGCCTACTGATCTGTGTTCCGTTCATTTTATTGCCCTTTCTTTGGCACTTTTCACCTTATCTTTCCTCCCCATTCCCTTTCCAGTTACACCCACCCTCCCCTCGACGAATGCAAAAATATTTCGAGTCTGTGAAACATGCTCCCACTTTGGGAGTCAGAACTTCCGATATGCATACAACACAAGCAACAACAAACAGCGAAAATAACGTCCCAGCAACGCCCAGAACACCGATATTTGACCGCCAACATATACTATCTATACTTTTGATCCTCGATTGATCTTTTGAGATGTTGCTTGCTCCCCAACGCGTTTTTGTTTTTTTGTGACAGTCGGTGGACCCCAATTTTGAATGAGCTGGCAAACAAGGTTTGATTGCCTTGCCTGACGGCACTGTTGGTTGTTTCTCGCTCCGGTAAGACGTAGGAAATTTGAATCCCGTTTTTGGCGACAAACATCTAAGAGGCAACGACGATCTGCAGCACAGGAGGTCTTTTTTTTTGTATTCCACGACAGAGATTGATGACGCGCAAAGGTACTTCAAGTATGACTTGTAATAGGCCAAAACTCCGTGTCGCGTTATAGTTTTACGAATAGAACACTGTCTCTCATTGAGTTGGGTAAATCTACGGCCACGTCCACAGCACGAGACTCAAGCGACGTCTGCGTAGAAACGCATTGCCATAAAAATAGTCGCAGGTATCTACTACAGCATTCTGGCAGACGCTGTAGCGAAAACCAGTAAAATAATTAATGTTTCCTGTTCACCTTTACAGGTTGGGTGACGCTACCTTGCTTTTCGAAGAATTCCGTAGATTGTTTTGGGGTAATGGCAAAGTTTACAACGTAGCACGCCGTTCGTATGTGGCAAACTTTAATATAATAATTCACTCAATTTATTTTCGTGGTAAACACTATACAATATATAACACCCACCCATTGTTTACTCAGTGATTAAGTCAGTCAAACATTTAAAGCAAATAAGCCATTGAAGATTTTTTTTTTTTCTGACAAAACGTATTTGGTCAAGCCTGAATGTTTTGAGGCCTGTACTGATACTGGTGGCCCACAGCCGTGGTAGAATATGGCGTTCGTCCACAGAGAGTTTTAGTATATCGTTCTGAAACTTCCGTCACCCCGACAATGACACAATGCGTGTGCAAAGGCGGCGGAGGAGTATCATGTATTGTTATCGGAGTCATCGGAACCATCGGAACGATATACTAAAACTCTTTAGTATGGTGTTAGAGGAGAATAACATAGAGGACGGAAACCGGCTTCCGGTTTTCGTCCTCTATGTTATTCTCCTCTAACACTGTAACTTAACCAGCACGCTTCATTTCAACGAGACTCTAGTATCTCGTCGCAAATTCGAAGAACGGGCAAGTGTCGCGTTCGAGCTAACTGTTTCGCGGAGTGTCCATTCAGAACGTATCGTGGTGGTCCCGTTGACTGCAGTGGCCATTCACTTCAGGTACTTGCCTACTCTAATCCACAACCTGCTTTGGAGTTCAATTTAACGTACAGGGTGCGGCAGTATGAGCTGATGCAACTGGGGCAGCACGAAAGCACGAAAGCATACGTCAATCTGTTTAAAAATTCGTTGAAACATCGCGCCACAATTTCTATTGTTTCAGTGTGGCAGTCGGGTTCGTAGCACAGCATGCCAGAGTCAATGCATGCTGCATTTTACTCCATTTGGTTGGCACTAAACAGGATAAGTTCGTACTGCCGCTGACTCTACTTCCGTAGACAAATCCAGGTTCTTTAGAACCTGAATTTGTGCAGACAAATGCAAACTTTTGACGACGTTACGTCCTCAAAGATTTGCATTTTCCTGCCTGTGACAATGCACAGCGAAACAAAAGAATCTCACAAGCTTTATTTGTGTTTTATGTTTGACTTAAAGGAAATGTTTAAGTGGTGCCTTGACTAAATATAAAACTTGAATTTGACACGCATTTAATTTATCTGTTTTTGTAAAATTATAATACAGAAAGCACCAATTGCATATTCCCTTTTGCTCCAGTCACCTATACTCATCACAAGACTACGTCCCATTCCCACTGAAGGAGCAACGGGTGATGACGTAGTGAATTTACGTCACCCATTAAAACAGTAACGGTTTGTAGTGGTTGACACGAGCGGAGTTGTACCCGATGTGTCAATTGAACCAAAATGGTGAGTTGCAGTAGATCGTTCCTATACCTCCGATAACAATATGAGGCAGGCTCAAAGGCGTTGATGAAGTATCGTGTATCGTTATCGAAATTATCGGAACGATCTGCTCAAAGTTTCCATTGAAGTGACCCGCTTCTTCACGGTTAAGTGACCCTCCACAAGGACACTGGTGTCTCTAGGCGAAAACGTTGGCCCCTATCGCCTTGTAGGAGAGGCTTACATCTTGTAACACTGCACCGCTGTTTCTAAACGGTATCACACAAAAAACAAAATTGCACGTTTATTTCGTTTGAGAAACAAACATATTGGCGTATTACCAGATAAAACGGATGGTCAATTGTCTCTCCCTGGGGTAAACTATGTAACGCAGAGTTCTTCTTTTACTTAAGAGAAGAAAAGTAAATGTTAGAGTTAAAAACAAGGCACACTTACAACACATAACAAAACGTATTCCAAAATTCACGCGTGTAATCGGGGAGTTGTTTTGTTTTTCTTTCTAGAGAAGAGAGATTTTATGCAATAACGTACCTCTGTCTTGTCCTCAAAATTTCATTTATTTTGAACAGGCTTCAAAATAGAAGTTGACTGTGGCTCAGTCGCTTTAACGCCATCATAACCAGGTGAACTTGTTCATTTACATCTACTGGCTTGGTTTAAAAAAAAAAAAAAGAACGATGATGTGATGAACCAATCACAGTGAACCAGGCCACTGGAGTAGAAATATCGCTACTTCAAGGTCCTGGAGGCATTCCTGTTTTTCAGCAGCACATGGTCATATCCGCAAGAAAATCATTGCGGTTCTGGCGCATCGTTGACATGTACTGTCTTATAGAAGAATGAGGGGAGTTACTAATGGCGTGGCGTCATTTATAGGCTCTAGTAATGCCTTGAATTGGCGCTCTGAATATATTCCCATCTTGGGAAAATCCAAGATTTTGAGTGCAATTAGCAAAAAAACTTATACAGAAAAAAATAAGGTTTTTTGGACGTAGGGTCTAAACATATTGTACATTGTAGTTTCATAAATAGTGCAATTGCAGTTGTTTTGGGTTAGTTGGAAGAGCCATTTTTAACATTGTCTAAACCTCAGGGTGAGTTTAGATATAAAACAAAAATGAATATGGAACCAATAGATCCGAAAGAAACGTTGAAAGAGAGCTAAACGTCGTGATAATATAATAGAGGGGTTACATTGATTGAAAAGTTCTGGTCTTCAACTGTGTCTAAGAGACAACGAAAGCAGGCGACTTATGAAAAGCCACATCCGGAGTTTTTTTAATTGATGGCCACAATCTACTACGCATTTCGCGTTATTTTGATGTATCCTTCAGCGACTAAACCCCACAACTTTTCCATAGACACTCTCTAACACTGTGCTCACCAATTCATAAATAAACTGCGCTCAGTGTCATTGAGGACCTCCCTCGGACAAGTAGCAAACGCTGTTTGCGAGACCTATTAAAAAAGTAAAAGATAAAGTGGGGCGTGTGTTTCTGGTCAAGAGCTCAACACTTTGGCCGCAAGGGTGATGCTTCTACCATGCCCCGGACATTGTTTCAACCATCACGCACGTCGATTTGGGTTAGCCGGTGATGTCACTAGCACTCCGACTGGCGAGCACACAGGGAGGACGAGGGTCTTGAAGCTTCATCTGCGCAAATAGTCATGCTTTTGGCGTTCGGACGCACTGCACTATCGCTGCACCATGACGAGAATGAAGACTCGGTATAAAATCACCGCTCCCGTGACGAGATGCAGCGACGATAGAGACCTCTCACTGATGTTTCCCTGGCGGCCGTGCTGCATCGCTGCGGGTTTTTCCCCTGCACGAAACAAAGCAACACAATCTGACAGTTACTTTCATTTTTATATATTGTTAACAAAATGCATAAACTGCGTGGTTGAATATATTGTATTCCTAAACACGAGGATATAGCTTGTTAGATCAGTTTACTCTCACAAGCTTTGTCAACTACGCTCGCGGAGGAGCCAAAGGTTTTCAAGACGAAGCATCTGCCCGATGCCCGTTCGGCAGTCATAACCTCCTCGGGGTGACATGAAAACATGAATTCATCTACATTGTATCTTAATTTAGTATATTGTCTTTTTGTTAAATGCACTAGTGGACAATCCAGAGGTGATACACTCGACACACATTCAACCCAACTAAGAAATATTCTATAAATAAATATCAATGTTACCAAATTGGCAGGTGCCCACTAAGCACTTAAAACCCTAAGAGCACACTGGTCATGGCGGTTATTACTCAAAGACACGCAGCAGAAACTATAAGTTCGCTAGAGGCAAAATCCTTCGGTCACAATATATGTGGGTAGAAAACACCACCCACAACTTTGGAAGTTGTGTGTGACTGATAAGCATGGACAGTTCTCCTGGCTTGTCACACGAGATGGCAGCTAAGAAATAAAGTGTCAATACCTAGGTGTGAAAAGAAAAAATCAAAATGACGATGTAGTACAACATGTTAAATATCAGTGCCTCTCGGCTTAGAAGGTTGGTTTTAACTGAATTTAACTGGGGGTTCCTAAAAAATTGGATGGGTCCTCTTGTCGCTCTCAGTGAATATTTATCGCCTTACCATGCGCCCATCTCGGCACAGGGAAAAAACCCTGTCAGCCTTCAGCATTGACTGAATAATTTGATAGCTAAATACCAGCATTATTGCATGAAGCATTGGGAGTTCGTTTATTAGTTCGCAGTTAAATAACAAAAAAAAAGATGACATAAAAAATACAAATGCGAAAGATTGAAGGGACATTTATTAAGGATAAATGCGAATTCAGTGAGCCGGTCCTTCAAATATTGTTGCCTGGAAGCTTGTCCTACTGGGGAGCTCAGCGTCAGAATATGTTTTGGTTGCTTCGAAATAATAAATAAGAGGGTAAGTAAAGTAAAATAAATGGGTAATGTCAGGACAAACACACACACACACACGCACGCACACACACGCACACGCACACACGCACACACAAACACGCACACACACACACCTGGTCGCGACCCTTGCAGTTGTTTAGAGAGGCGTCAAGAACGTAGACGAGCGAACTCGGTCGCCTCTGTGTACTTGGCCACTCAAATAACCCGTGGCTACTGAAGATTGTGTTGACTGGCCGGTTGTAGAGCGTGGTATGCGGACCGCAACTTCGTCTGCCTCTTGCACAGGGGTAGCAATGATATCAGAACGCCGGTCTCATATTAGCTGTTTGAAAAAAAAAATAGTGCGTAGACCTCAAGGCATTTATAGCATTGAGGCCTATCCACTATCATTTTTCCAGTCAAAGCCAATCAGAACTCGGCGTCATTCTGACGTCACCACAACCCCTACGCAAGAAACAGATGACTTGCTCTCCGCAGAGAGCACGACAGGAGACGGACGTGTCCACCTTCACTGCTGCACCGCCGCCAGGGTCGCGGTGAGTCGCAGAAAAGACAGTAGCGACATCGCCAGCGAGAAATAAATAGATTAGGTTGAGAAGTTTTACTTGATTCCCACATTCGTGAAATTTTAGTATAACGAATGCACTATCTAAGGATACCTTCGAGAAAATTTCAATGCGCACCATTACTTGATCTATTTATACGACTTTTTTTACGCCAGAGTACCGCTCAGAAACACACTGTATAGGTTGAATCGTCCTTTCAGTGATGTGCCCAGCATAACGTACCGTTAAGCACGTGCACGGTAATGTATGCCGGGTCCGCGTACGACGGGATGCACGAGTAGTTGCCTGAGTCCCGCGTGGCGGCGTCGGGCACCTGGAGCCTGGACATGGTGGTCGAGGGCCCCCTCTCCGTGACAACCCGGATGCCAGCCGTCCTCGACGAGTCGTAGTTGATCATGCGGTCGTCGTGGTACCAGAACACGTAGACCGGAGGCGCCCGGCTGTCCGTCACCACGCACGTCAGGTTGATGGTGTTGCCGCTCTGGATGTACAGGTTGGAGCCCTCCGGGATACGCGCCTTGGCAACTGGTAAGTTTGGAAAGGAGGCAGGCAGAAGAGGAAAGCATCAATCAGCGGCCAGTTGCGACTGCAGGGCGATGATTTGTCTTTTTTGCTTATGGGTCTAATCAGTGATCGGTAAACAGCCCAGTAGATGATCGGCCTCCAGCACGTGCTCTTTTTTGTTCCACCGGATTCTGGCTGCGTATGGGACGAAGTGTGACCCAAGGCAGATGTCCCGCGCTTGGGGCGATGGATCTACTGGGTTTATTACGACTCACCGACAATAGCCCGCTTTTTTTGTTTACAAACACAAGCCGTCTCTTGTGCCCCAAGAGACTTCCGGTCGAATCGTTTCGGCATGCCTTCCTAACCTGTTGATGTCAAAATTTCTGGCACGATAAAGGTTTACAGAAATCACGTAGTTGGGAATATAGCGAGACTCTAATGCTGTGCTATTAAAAAAAAAAGAAAAAAAGACGGCAATCGCTCGTCTTACAGGAGTAACAAAACATCTACAGAAAACATTTGGCTAACCAGTCCTTTAGCTAACCACCTAGAGAACCGGTCATAAAACATTTTATGAACGTTACAAGAAGCGGTGCTGCAGTATTGATTGTTTGTCCTCTCATTTGGCCGAAAGTTGGCCAGGACGCAAATTGCCAACAGCACATCCCTTTGGCGCTTTTAAGAAGAAAGGCCTATAGCCATTTCATCAACCCGCTCAACGTATGAACAAGGTCAAGTTATTGTTGACCCAATTTGGTAACATCAATTGGTGACATCAATTAAGCGTTTACCGACATGTTTCCGCTATGTTTGGCGTCTAAGTACGGTGGATAATTTGTGCGGGCATAGGTAAATACTATATCAATTTTGTCCGCTTCATGTTTCGGTGATTACGTCCACCAAAAGTGTTGTGTAGAAACTTCAAAATGTCACAAGAGGTGGGGTCGTTTATTCCCGAATTCTCCGAAAATCTACAGCTGCTGGAGGCCTCAGCACGAAGATGTGAAGACGGGGTTTCAAATGCTTTACTCTAGTTAACAAAAACGCAGGCAGCAGCTCTTTACGGCATAAGTAATCCAGAGGGATTGTGATACTGCGATTGCAATGCTTTACGTTGCTAACTGTGCAAAGTAGTCAGCAGAGTGAATTATTTCGGATAATATTTGAAGCGCGTACAAAAAAAAAAATGGACCATCTAACGTTTCACTGGTTGGATGAGAGTATCGATGCGAGCGGCCCTGATCTCCCTAGTCGGAGCCGATAGATCCAAACCCTAATGACTACTATGAAACTTTGTTTTCGCAATAACATATATAAAAAAAAATTAAAGTTGCGCTGCTAACAAACCATACACTTTCACTAAAAAAGAAGTGGGAGAGGGTCATTAGAACTGCATAAAAGGTCACACGCATTCGAGAAACCAGTGTGCTTTCAACAATGAACGTCATAAATTTTACGCTGCCCAAAGCTTTACCGTACGACGCTTGCAATAGGTTCTTTAAGAAAGCGCAAAGGGAGGGCAACATAAACTAGAAAAAACAAACAAGTGTAAAACTCAAAATATATTAAAAAAAAAATCTTCAGGGACGAAAAGTGAGGTGCGTGAATAAATCTCATCCCTACGTGTCTTTTTTTTTTTTTTGGTTTTAAATGTGCTGCTTTTATCCTCATGTGTTTTTACGGCACTTGAGGGCGCGGTGACATGACACGCCCTAAATCAGTCTTAACGAGACCTCCGTTTTTGTTTTGTTTCTCTTTAATGTCCCGGATAACACCTAAAAAAGCGAAGAGCAGCTGGGCGTTGAAAAGAGAGCGGCACCTAGCTTCTATCACGGAATTGGGTACGTGCAGCGGTTGACCTTCTGACAAAATTGGGTGAAGCGGGCTTTCCGAACGATAAAGGTTTTGATTTTTCTAGCGTTCCGATTAGAAGTTCACGCGTGGAGAATGTGCACGTCTCTAGCAAATTGTGGGCGGCGAAAATTTATGTGGAACGTTGGGAGACGTTCGTTAATTATCAACATGAGGCAGACGTTTCGTTTTTCAGCTTCAAGACGAGGTTAAGAGCACCGTTTTGCCATGTAGTAAAACTACCCAAAACTGACGTGTAAAGAAAAAAAAAAGAAAAAAAAAGAGTGTTTGAGCTGAAGCAACAGTACACGGGAAAAGTAACTTTGCCATAAATCTGCATTTTGTCTTATTTTTCCTTTTGTTCTGTAATATTTTATTTTGGAATTTTTATATTCACAGTCCGGCAGAGATTAGCTCACGAACATTATGAGGCCTGAATACTTTATTAAATATAAAAAGGAGCACAATCAATAAAAATGGGCAAATGTTAATTTTTGACTTGGAAAAAAAAAAATGAAGCATTAACTGTAGAGAAGAACGAACAGGCTCGCAATTAAATCTTAAGGACTGTCTAGCTTCCTAGCATACTCAAATTATTTCGAGATAGTATAAGAGCCAGCGTGTTGTGGGTTGTAAAATTATATATAATATTAAATAAAATTGTATTTCTGGTTTTCTAATAGTTTTATTTTAATCAGTATTTTTTTGAGGGGGGGGGGGGAGGGGGAATCAACATACACGAATCCGCTTGACAATTCATTATTGTCGCCGACAGTAATGAAACGACAAAGAGGTCATTTCAATGTGATGTGCCTTCAGCGCGAGAAGCTCTATCTTCGATATCGGTTTGGCTTTCCTACGAGCCTCGAGCGTGCACGCATAGCCGAAGCACGACCGAAGGCTTCGAGCACGTGCTGGATGCCGTGCATGACCGAGGCCATGGCGACCCCAGGGGGGCAGGGACTCACCGACGAGGGCGAGCGAGACGTTGAGGCTCATCTTGGGCTCGGTGGATATCTGGCACTCGTAGACACCGGCGTCCCCCTTCTGGGTGTAGCGCACCTCCAGGGTCCAGTCCTCGGAGCCCTCCAGATGGATCGAGTGGAACCGCTGGTCCGACGTGTACGTGTACGTGCCCACCGTCAGGATGTGCAGGTCGCGCTGGCGCACCCACGACACCTGCACATAGGGGTACAAAGAAGATGGAAGCTCAAGTAAGGCCTATCTCGCCTCATCGATAGAACAGCGAGAAAATAAATGAATGCCAAAACGAAGGTATAAACGCCATTTTCTGTCTACTAATGCCTCTAATTAACTTGTCTTCTTCAGTTTCGATTGTTGAATGGAAACTCCTAAAAGAAAATATTGTCTTCATGGTTTGCCCAGACGCTTTCGATCTCTTTTGATTTAAGAATTTGCAGAGTAATGCTGTTTGCTATTGTTTTCTTGCTGTGTACTTCAGATACAGTGCGGGAGTGCTTAGTTTAAATACAATTTATGCTTTTATATATCCTCTTGTTTTTTTTTATTTCCGTTTTTGAGTGTTATAATTGTATGTTAGATTGCCCCCCGCCCCCGAATTTTCAATAAGCAATCCCCTTCAGAAATGACGTTACATAAGAAATTAAAGCCTTTCTTGGTTTCTGCCGTCAACACTTCCCATATGCAGATTGCATTAGCACTCTATACAAAAATGTTCACCCAATTTATAGGGGTGAGCCTTTACATTTTGCATCGTTAGCCAGTTCATTTATCAGGATTATGGCGTGCTAAATTTATTATATTCCTATTTTGGTAAATTTATTTGACGACGGCACGGTGCGTTGGGGATCTTGACCTGGCTTCTGTGAAAAAACATTATGCCCGCAAAAATAAATCAGCGAAATTACTGAAACAACCTTCACGTTTAAAGAACAGAAAACTCATTGGGCGGTATACCAACGGCTCACAGTATAGCGAACTTCCTTGACAGGAAGTTCGCTATACTGAGATTACGACTTGGTCTGAATAATTTGAGTTCAAACTGAATGTAACAATTTCAATGCTATCAATACATTTCAACGCACGTAATATGGACATAAGTGTAGTTCATCTTGCATCTCGGCCAATAAGAAATTATTATGAGTTGGTTAGATAGTCACAGCAAATTGCAGTCCGTCTTTTATTCAATCTTGCTTCCTCCGCGGTGATCAATGTTCCCCCCTACTCCTCCGGTTTCCTTCTTCCTGGTCTGAGTAATTCTGAAGTGTGCTGTCTCTTTAGAGCCACCGCAAGTTCCGACAAACCTATCAAAATTAGTAGTAATAAAAAAAAAACTATCACTTCTTCGTCTTGCTCTCTTCATATATATATATATATATATATATATATAATATATATGTGTGTGTGTGTGTGTGTGTGTGTGTGTGTGTGTGTGTGTGTGTGAATAGAATGCAAGCAATTCAATCAGTTAGTCATTCTAAAAACGAATAAGCGAATATTTTGAAGGCACACTATGTCATTGCCAATATCTCATGAATAATAAAACACATGCCCTGCTTGCTAAGTTTAGCTTAACAGAGAGCAAACAGACCAGTGATTAGAAAGCATTACTATGATGTTGATAGCCTGAGACTAAGATAAGAGCACCGAAATTATTCAAAAGTGTAAAGGACAAGAAACAATTTTTTTTTTTGCATTCGTGTGTTTTTTTTTTTTTATTTTAAACCCGAGGGTTAGCCTATTTTATTGTTTGAATCTAAGTGTAAAAAGCAAATGAACATATAAACCCACAATAGGAAATCGGCAAGGTCGTGCAGTCGCTCGTAAAAACAAATCTATATAAAAACATTGAATAGCCAAATTATTGAACGGCCTAAATATTGACATAAATGCAGAAACACATGCTTACAGTTATGTTAGTATTCTTCTCCAATCAGCCACCAGCAGTGGTTCAGACAATTCTAGGGGTAACGTGTACGAGCGCGACGCACAAAAGTTAATAAACGACCGTCGGCGTCGAACGACGTCGGTGCCACTATCGTCACCGCGCCAAAGCATTCGTTCATCGATTCCACCACCACTGCCTGTGCAACCGGCGCGCAAAGACAGCCTCCATATATCGCGCTCCGCCTAGAAGCAGTCTGCTTAGTGTAAACTATGGGGTATAAATATTTGTGGTGACTATAGCTAGAGATTCCTCCCTTAACGTTCACATGACGTGGGATGTTTGAGACAGTGTCGTCCTTGAAAACAAAGGTAAGTAATCTTTATCTTTGACTTCAATAAGTCTTAAGAAATGTAAATAATGCTGAAACATAAGAAACATCATCAAAACCAATCATACTGCATGAAAGTACGGTCATTTTTTTTTTTTTTGCTAGTTTCATTTAACATAGTACTCCTATTTTCTGCGGTACAAAAATATGATTGCACCTTTCCGCGTTTCCCGAACACGACAAATATATAAAAATTAAAAAGAGGACCCGGTTTGGCATGGTTCCATGTTAAAAGTTTACTTTCTGAATTGGAAAGTTTCTTTTTTAACGATTACCCCGTTGTCCTACTCCCATTATTATTCCGCTCTAAACTATTTTATATCTATACCACAAAGAAGCGTTGAACGAAACGTCTGATAATTCAACCCACCCATATTGTTTTTTCCATTAACACTTTTTTTTTCTTGTGCGTCTCTGGTTTCTACAGCAATAATAAATTGCGACGTGAATTAAATCGTACAATAAATGTGTCTGGTGCTTGTTTCCACCGATATATATCTCGTTATTTCATCGTTGCCTCCCAGAAAAATACTTCTTAAATACACCACGAATTGTTTGCTCCTTCAAATGCAAGCCTTTTTTTTTTTTGCGAGGTTTTTTGTTTTTTTAAAGAACTGGTCTTGAACGGTATTTACTGATCGACTTGAACAGATATTACTAAGCTCGAGTGCAATTCACAGTAGGGTAACGGCACTTAACTTGGAGACTACTCAAGAAACGACATTATTCAAAAGTCCCGGTCGCACCGCTACCACGCCATATAAAAGAAAGTTTGCAGACACTTCTTGTATGACGTCACATTGGTCATAGAAACACTGTCTGCAGGCATGCCCCAAGTATACAAACATAGATAGCAAACATGCTTCGAACATGCCTACATTGTGTCCGCCAATAATTCAGTCATCATGACTGCCGAGACACTCCGTGTCTCTTGTACCATGTATGAGAAGTGTAACATGCGGCTTTACCCTTCGTTATCCTCTAACGTTGTTTTCTAGTAAAATGTTAATACCGTGGTTTCATTGGTCCGCTTTAGCGCCATTTAGGAGGACGGCACAACTCACGTTGAAGCCCAGCGAAAACCGATATGGGGCATTAACCGAATGACCCCACAGGAGTGGGGATCGGCCGTTAAAGGAAAACTGAAGCGGTCTTGTATTTGAGAAAAAAGACTTCAATGGCCTTCATTCGACCTCCAGGATCAGGAATAGCGAGATTATTTTTCAATTTGGTGCACGGAGGCTGCAGAACTTAATTTTTAAAGTACCGCCGAAGCTCCTTCTTCCCGGGGCGTGACGTCACACTAGGAGTTTTCGGAATCTCTGCTCTCGTGCATCTTCAGCGCCTGTCAAAGCAATACACGCGCACTCTTGCTATTTTCAAAAAGGTTAGAAAGAGAAGTCACGACTGCCGTCAGTGCGGAAGCTTGTCATTGCACGCGCTGCCTACACGAGCGACACGCGCTTGGCGGCCCAAAGATCCTAGTATGACGTCACGACTGGTCGGGGTTTTTTCGCGTTTTCTCGCTTTTAGTTGCATCTTCGGGGAAAACGAATGTGATATTCAGATTCACGGGATAAAAATACGCCAGAATTCACCTCTAACTCGATTTTTTCAAGAAGTGTTTCAGCTTCCCTTTAATGTTCATTATTTATAGGACCTTGTATACATAGCTGCGACGGGGACTGAGCGGGCCATCAATATCGACAATGTTTCTCCTCCTTTCTGTGGACGACCAAACACGACATGTGTGGGGTTATGTGCTTCGCCCTTGCCGTCTTCAACGCTCCAACTGTCAGCGACTCGTAATCTCCAACTCTGACGAGCAGCGAGCGGAGGCACGGCTTCCTTGCCTCTCTACGTTCTTGGAGTTATTGTTAGACGCAGTCGGCCTATGCCGCTCTCTTCCGTGTTAATCTATGGATTTATATGATGGTGGTATGTTTATTCTTCAGGTTATTTTCCCTGTCGTTCCTGTGGCTGTTGTTGACAATGATACAGCGTTTTATGCCATCCTTGATATGCGGCCATTTGCTAAAATACTGATTTTTTTTTCTTTCGTTCGCGTTGTGTTATTTGCCTTGCGACATTGCGGTAGTTGAGTTGGTTCAGACAAAATGTGAATACATTTGTCTGTTGCCTCGTACGAGATGAGTTAAAAAAACAATATTTATTGAGAAATTCAAGCGCGCTATAGTTTCAAGACTTAGTCCAGCTTGGCAATATTTTAATGGTGTCAAAGAACTGTAGAGCCCAAGAAATTAAAATTTCATTCAGAAACTGTGCGCAGCAGCTGATGATCCCCGTAAAAACTAAGGTAAAACATTGCAGTGGCTTAGCTCGGCTATGCCAGGATATACTTAGCGTGAGCTTAGGTTTAGCTGGTTATTCTTAGCTTTCCTGGTTGTCTAGGAGTAGCTTGATTTTCATGCTTACTGCTGCTTCAATGACAGACACACGGTATACGCATATATATGTGACTACTTCGGGATCTGATGAGTTAAGCTTCTCAGCTCTTCTGCGCCGCTGAGCAGCAATTTCGCTCTCCTTCTCTATATACCACACTGGCAAACGCCCCGCTATATGTATGCCCCCACTGATACATCTGCCATGCGCACAAAATGAGAGGCGCTATAACGCGGCTCCGGTGTAGCGTCAGACTTGGCTACTGCACAACGGAGGCGCACAGCTGGGCCGGGATTCAAACCCGCCATATGGCGGGCTTGAATCCCGGCCGACGTGCCCGCAATCTGACGGAGGCTTATTGCGGAGGAGGCGCCGTGTAACCGAGCTTTCGGTTGCACGTCGAAAGATCCCCAGGTGGTCCAAATTAATCCTCAGTCCTCTGCTGGGGCGTGCCAGATGCCCGTCGTTGGTTTGGCACGTAAAACCCCCAAATTTGAATTTTTTGCGCCAGCTGTGCGCCGTGTGACGTCACTGCTCCTCGCGCATGCGCAGCACGGCTCTCCAGGAGCCACGCGAAACTGCTCAATCTCGGCCAGTGGAGCTCACGCTACAAAATATTTTTGTTTCCACGCCTGGGATTCTAGACTCATCAAAAACAAAATTAGGGCATAAAGTACGCGGAGCGAACGCGCCTATTGGACTTCTGCTATAAAAGCGCTGCGTCATTGTGACGAAAGTTCAACCAGCGCACTCTGTAAGTCAAAGTCAAATTTGAGGGTTTTACGTGCCAAAGCAAAAACGGGCATCTGGCACGCCCCAGCGGAGGACTGAAAATTCATTTCGACCACCTTGGGATATTTTTTGACGTGCAACCAAAAGCCCTGTTTCACGGCGCCTTCTCCGCAATAAGCCTCCGTCAGATTACGGGCACATCGGCAGGGAGTAAAACCCGCCACCTGAGGACTTGCAGGCCGGCGCTTCACCTCGGGGCCACCGAGGGAGCTTTGCGCGCTCCGTAAGCTTCGGCCTAAAAATGTTGTTTGACAAGACTAGGGCCCCCAGACACATACCGTGACGTCAGTGATTTGCAGCCGACGCTCGCTTGTCGCGGGTGAGGATAAGGAGGAGAAGGGGAGGAGGAGGGGAGGAGGAGTGCATACGGACGAGCAGGAGGGGCATATCCTCCCCTCCGTACCCTCCCCTACTCCTCCTCATGAGCTGCGCTCTAATTTCGCGTTACAGAGATTTGTAAACGTCTTTCAATTTTTTTAACACAGTCTAAGCTAAGATGTTGATACAATTCTCTATTCACCCTTGAAAAGGTTATGACACGCCAAAATAAATGTGAGATAACTATACTGCTAGGACCCATTGTATCTTCCTATAATCCTGCTAAATCTGTTTTGAAAATGGCGCGATAGTTTCGTGGATAAATCGATTTGTATGCCGGTCCCTCGGAGGGGCGGATCCGGGCAGAGCTGGAGGCTGGCTACGTAGCCAGCCTCCAGCGCGGTGTCTCTTTGCACGCACTCACAGACTTGGCTCTCGTGGTGTCTCGAGCCTCAACTTCCTCGTTTACCTTTCACATTTCGAGCATGCGGACCGTGATGATTACGTCTACGGCATCGCTCGCCTTGTCAAAGTTTTTGACATTGATTGCAGCAGCGATGAGAGTGATCGCTATCTAGAGATGTTAGAAGCTGTTCATTTTGACTGCGACCCGCTGGCGACCAGCTCCAGCGACGACGATTTACGAACGAACTCGCCATGGTCACCGTCGTCCGGGAATATCTTGCAGGCGCATGCAGGGTGGAAGGTCAACGGGCCGGGGGCAAGAGCGAGAATAGCTTTCGGGTTGCCGAGTTGCGTGGGCCGTTTTGATCGTACTGCGGTGAGGAGAGCTTGGGCGATCATGGGGGCGCCTAGAATGAGAGAGCGCTCATGGTTACGTGGTTTATGAACACCATGGTGTGACTAACTAGGGCAGTGTTGTCTGGTCGCCAGATGAAAATGATAAAAATTCGTGAATTGAATATTGCAACTACCGGAGCTTTGAAAATCGGGTAACTTGGATATCGGGTAACATGGATACCGGAGCTTTGAAAATCGGGTAACGGGTAACTCATAGGCTACTTATTACTAAGTAGCCTATGAGCAGTTTATTTCAAGAATAATCTATCCGTTTAATTTTCGTGTCATAACCCCTTTAAGAGGACACTGACACCCCCAGAAATGTGTTTAATTTTTTTGCCAGGCGATTCCATTGTGTCAGAAGACTACACAATTAATATTTTGCTAAAGATTTACCTATATCTTTAATGAAGCCAAGAAACGCAACTGCTCAAAACGGAAGCCGAAACCTGCGCAGGTAGGTCAGAGAAATATAGAGGAGGAGAAAGCGCCGGAAATCACGTAACTACACCCGACCGTGCTTTTTTTTTTTTCCGCCGTCTCTTTTTTTTTTGTGGTTGCGCTTAGCAGACAATGTTTTTGACAGTGTTTCGGGCACCGTTTGCCGTGCGATTGCTTTGCAATTATGTTTGTTCCGCTCGCTGTTGTGCACTTTTAGATGAGTTGCTTTGTACATTGAAGAGTTGGAAATGAGTAGTGAGTACCCGTGGCCAGTGCTATGATCGGCTCCGAAAAGAATGCCCCCCATATGTTGCGTGATGAGCTGCCTCACAGGTTCTGCGTCCCATAGTGGCACTCTGCGGCAGCCTGCACAAGTTTCCGAGAGAATAAGGTGATAGGGACCAATGGCTGGCTGCAATGCCTGCGGAACAGTTACGGATTCCTCGGAAAGCGGACGCTACCCGATTTATATGCTCCTTGCATTTTCTGGACAGTGAGTTCTCAGGTGTCAAAAAGAGAGCCCTATTACGTTTATTTCAGTGACGTTTCATCCAAATGTGCTTTTTTCGGTGATAATTGAAAAAAATAAATGTGTAGATATAGAAAAAAGTTTGACAAAAAGAAATATGCCCACACCCTGGATCGAAGCTTGGTCTGCTGCGTGTAAAGCGGACACATTTCCACCGAACTACTCTGCAGCTTTAGATAGTCGTTTTGACAACTCGTTTTATACGAGACCCAATAGGGGACAACTGCCCGCAATTCTTCTCCCGGGTTGTGCAGACTGCTGGCATAATATCCACTTCCTAACAATAAAGACTTGTGGATGTCTTGGACATAGGCAGCTTCCTATCGTGGGGCTCGAAGTACAATAGTTTTAACATCGTAATGTTCGGGCAGACGAGGGGGAATTCCTCGTCCGTGGTAATGCAGCCGGTCGACTGTAGGTCGGAAAGTTTGCTGCCAATGTCCCTGCAGCAAAGGTACTCCATAGGCTCGAAGTCGGGCGGCAGCACGCATTGGCCAGATTCGTACCTACTAAAGAAATCGTACGCATGCATATTCAACGCGAAGTACACACTTTGTGCTTGACGTTTGCGCGTTTTTCAAGCTCTTATTAATTCGTGTTCATAAGACGAGCCACGACGTCTTCAGCCACGAGAAGGGGATACGATTCGGCGACGTCTTCGTGCAAATCGGCTTGATGGTTGGGCGTGTTGTACGGAATGATTCCTAATAGTTTTTATCGGTCCAAACGGTTTCTTTCGAAGGAAGACAGATTCCCCGGTACCACGAACGACAGTTCTGAAGCAGAGCTCCCACGCCCGTCATGCGCCGCCATCGCCGTCCAGCCCGCGAGTCGCACGATAGCGATACGACGTCATGTTGAGAATTACTCAGTGAAATCACAGTATGCTTCCGCTTCTCTGTGCAACGGTTTTTTTTTTTTTTAAATCAACGAATTTGCAGCTTTCTAGAAGCCACAAAATGTGGGTTTCATATTTTTTTATATTTTAATATTGAGTGTCTGCCTTCAATGACCCACGACATTGATTAAATTTGGGGGTTGTGTCTAAACCTTAGAAAACGGCCCGTGACCACGGAGAAGAAAGTGAGCGTGACTCAAACCGGCCAATTCTTGATCAAAGGGTTTGGGGCGGAAAAGAACCGAATTTCGAGCGGTAAATTCTGTTTTGGATAGTTGGGCTCTCTTATGTCACGTACAACTAAAAACCTCGGCGAGAATAAATACCCTGTCAGTGTTCGTTTAAGCTGAGAACTGCAGGCAAAGTTACAAGCGGGAGCTAGCAAGCGCTCCTGGCTTTTAGACGTGCGTATCTAGCGCGAATGCTGGTTTTGCGGAAGAACGCTTCAAAGCAGCGACTTCGAGCTCTCGTGCTTGTGGCACTGGCTGCAGTCTCAACGTAAGGGTGAATCGGAGTGTAGCATAAGCAACAGAGGTTAAGGCGGTCCTTATAAAAGCGGGCGGGAAACCAGATGCGTCACAATCGAGGAAGAAAGGCGCGTCACAGGCAAAAAGCCTTTCTTAGCGTTGGGGAATTGGTCACGAGCCTTGCCGATTGTGTTATCGAAACGCTATATATCGGGCGTATATACGCGAAGACGGAGTATAGACTTTTTACTAAATTACCCAAGCACCAATGAACATGCCGCGAGTGTAGTTACACGCGATGCGCGTGCTGGCGTCTGCAGGACTAACTTTTTAAAGGCCAACGCTTAGAAGAAGTTTCAGCCTGGGCGAGCTCTTGTCATGGCCTTATTTTGTTTATTTACTTTGAACAATTTATATGATGAAGGCGAGCGCGTGCGGCGCATAAACTTACAATCTCAGCATTCTACTTGTCCACTTTTACATTATGGCATTGTAGCGCAACGAATTGAGCAGGGACAAATCGCACGCAGCGTATACCTTCCTACTAGGCTATACACTATACTGATACGACTTTGTATATTAACGTTCAAAAATTTGTTTTTAATGTGAAAAGTGTTAGTGTAATCAAATGCATTATATATATATATATATATATAACGTATTTAGTGTATACGTAAAACTTATTTAGAGTTTACTGTACCATACTCAATGTACTCGCGTATAGGGATATAAAGTATTGTATGAAAATAGCATAACAAATCATTGCAACTTAATGTAAATAAAGTACTTTTATATTATGGAATGAATTAGAGGGTGTCTTGTGCATCGCTTCGTTTAAGTGACAATTGTTAACTTTAAAGTAAATTCACACTAATATTATTCTCAAGTTTGAAGCAGTACCCGATGACGCTATAGAGGCAGGCATTGCCTTTTTATTTTTATCAGTTATTAAAGAAAGAATATACGGCAGGGCAATAATTCTCTTATTTGTTTATTTTGTGGGTATGACTTATCTTGCGAATTTTCCACTAACCCAGAACGCGTTAGAGGTATGTGTTACAGAGTGGCGGAGTTCAGCCCGAACGAACCAGGTGTACAGATACGAAGCTTTCAAATAACATGCAATAAATGTTTCGTGGCATTCACACCATCAAGTGTCCGAGTCAGCCGTGTAGAGATGCAATTTGTGTGTAAAGTGTTCGCTACGGTGGTTCACCTATTATAATCACGATGCATATAGATAACGTGCAATTCCTAATGTTGATAAACTGGACATTGACAGATTATTATGTAAACACGAACAGTTTCTCTAAAACTATTGTAACAGCCGCATAGAAATCGACCTTTTTTAGTGTTCACGAAAACGTTGTACTCGGGCTAGTCGCCTGCTGCGTTTAGCACGACATGATGCGCTTGCTATGTTTTGGAGTCATTGTCTGACGTATCAAGAAAGTGTATGGAATACCCTTTCTTCCTGACAAATCAAGGGCTGCGTTTACAATGATGCGACCAAAGCGCATCGAATAGAGTTTAGACTTTTGTGATTGGTAGCAGATGGGTAGAAGAGGAAGATTACACGGTTCAAGTTTATGTATAATGCCAATTTATTATGAAATGATATTTCTACATGTGTGCCGTGTCTGTGTTGCTCTTCATGAAAATCTATAACTCTCAATATCTCTGCGCTATGCAAGTTTCCAAGATAAAATCATGTGAGGCAAACAGCGCCCTCTAGAACAGGCGTTGGTCTCTTCTCTATCGACAAGGGGCGGTCGTCAAGTGCCATGAGCTGTAAATTAAGCTTTTTTTGTTTCGGCACTTTTAGCTCGGGCATTCTAGTAAGATGTGAGTTTCTTCTTCGACTGTAAATTCCACATGCACATTCTGCAGAATTCACACGACGGGTACGATGCAAAAAACTAGCTGTGTAAGCAACGTTGAGACGGAGCCTATGCAGTATTGATTTTATATGCTGCCTGGGAAAGAAATGGGTGCGTGGATTTTTATCTGATGGTTGATTTCGTAGAAAATCGACCGTTTAGAGTGTTCGTCACACTACATAGAACATCTCTATCGGCAAAAGTTCATGTTACATCATCTACAGGAGATCTTTCGACATTAGCAGATTTCTAAGAAGTTTCGATTTCCCAAGCTCTTCCGTAACGTCTATATACAAAAACAAAACTCAAAATGTTCAGTTTTTTTGCTGAATACTTTAAAGGAAGCTCGCTCAACTGCACCCTCAGTATTAATTAGAAACAAATGGAGGTAGGCTGGGCAGGAAGCAATCATTACAAATTTTACTGAATAAGACTACACAGGATCGTTGCTCGCTGCGGCGAAACAATCGTTGTTGCGAGATTGAATTATAATTGCTCGCGCCAAGCAATGCGGTATATACAAAAACAGGACAGCACAATAAAAAAATAAAAACATGTAACACAGGAAAGCAATCGCGGCCACTGCAGATTTGAAAGCAGATGCGTTCGACAAAAGCGGGGATGTATAAACAACAAGAACTTGTTGAAATAACAGAAAAATACGACGGCACTGAGAGATGAACACTATACAAGTAATATAGAGGGAAATAGCGATATATAAAAAAGTGAAAAATATAAAGGAAAGAAATTAGGTATAGTTTAGAAAGAAATGGAGGTGCGGCGCAGAGAGAGCTTGACCGAGATTGGGAAAAAGAACACAAAAAGATACAAACTTGGAAACAGGACCTGCGACGTAGAAATAAAAACAATAACAAGCAAAAAGAAAGTAAATTAGAAAAATATATACGGGGTAAAAATAGTTTAACTGAAAGAGAAAAAAACGAGGGATAGTGAATGTGAGAAATAGAAAGAATGCGCTCGAAGGCCCAATACAGAAGCATTAACCTCAGCATATATAGAAATACCCAACATACACAAGCCAAACGAAACAAAAAAAAAAAAGAGTTGAGATACAAAAATACAACAGCTGAAGAAACGAAAGAGAAAGATGGGTGCCAAGCTGTAATTGGGATAGCATCCAATATTCCCTGCAGCGCCTACACTGGCTGCTTGATGGCGAGACAATTATTGGAAAGCGCGACAAAGCCACACTCTGGGTCGCATCGAGCGGCCATTTTGGGGACGGAACGAACGTCAAACGCGTTTTAGATGGGCGTGAAACGCGAATTGGAGATAAAGGCGACATACCAGCGCGCGTAGAATGTCTAGCTTAGATCAAAACAATCGTTATCTCTAAGACGGTCCTGACTTATGTCGTACGTTTTGGCTTTCAGAGTTTAATCTGAATTGAACCAAGCATTATTTTGGTCGGCTGTCAAAATGATCAAGCTTATGTGAGGAATCAAATGCAGAGTTAATATGGATAGTTATGTTTAGACATTAAATGCCCCTTACTCTTGATGAGAAATTAAAAGGCACCTCACCTGCGCAATGATTTTCTACATCTTGATTGTATGTAGTGAACTAAACTTCATTTCATCTTAAGTCCAGACGCAGACGACGCTAAGAGGAAATGGGAACAATCAAGCAACGTCGAAAGCGCAAGTCACTAGGCCTTTTCTGCTCATGATTGGCTTCAGCGAGGATATAATACATGAGGAACAGTGGCGTAGCCAGGAATGTTTTTCGGGGGGGGGGGGGGGGGGGGCTGAGGTGGATGGGACGTCCATGACTTGGGGTGCGGAGAAGAGGAGGGGAGTCCAAAATGCATGTGCATAATATAGGGTCAGCTGAATTATTTTTTTGGGGGGTGGGGGGGGGGGCTGAAATTTTATGAGCCTCCCCCCCCCCCCCCGCCGCTCTGGCTACGCCCCTGATGAAGAACACCATAGACCGTGCGCTTTGGTCACTGACTGGTTCGTACCATTACCTCGCAGCGTGGGCGGCGTCTAGTCTAGTCTAGAAGGATTTGAGAAATATAGACTACTTTTGTTACAGCAATAGCACCCAGGAAAGGCTATGGTCAAAATTGAAAGTTATTTTATTATATCTTTAAAATCTATACTGCTGAATCATTACGAACTATGGAGGGGGTAGCAATAAGTGAAAACGAAAATTGCATACATTAAACAATCACAAGAAAACATGCCCATAACCAGAAAAAAAAATCTCACTTACAAAGTGTATCTTATATTTTATAGAACAAGCATCATCCCTTACTTTAATGGTTTCTTCAGTGAGAATATTCAAATCCCGGATAGATTGAACACAAATTTAAGAGGAAAAACACTCTGGATAAAACCTATATTACTTATGGATCGGCACTTAATCGATTAACCTACCTATTAATCAATTCACGATTTAATCGCGATTAAATTTTTTCGCCTGTTAATCAATACAACTTTTACTAACAAAAAAAAAAAAACTTAAAGATTTTTGTTGCGCAGACGTGGGCGAGTATACTTGCATGAATGCAAACTTTAGGTGAAATTTTGACCTAAAGTAAACTGTGGGGGTGAGATTTGTAACTTCAAACAAGCTGAGAAGGTAATACGAGCTCCAGCCACTTCAACGCCGTGCGAGCGTCCGTTTAGCGCAGCAAGGACTGATGGGAACAACCAATGGAGTTCGTCTTTGCCGAAGAATATCAACGAACCTCTTTGCGTCTACGGCTGAAGTGGCAATTTGTGAATGTAGTGTCCTTTGACTGTTCTCAACCACACTTCAAGGTTGATTTAAAATCCGAAATTGTTCATCGCGCCGTTTATAACATATTCATCAAAACTGTAATGTACTGTAATGCATTCCAGTGAGCGGAACAGATCAATTAATTAATTATTCGAATAAAGAGTGGCGATTAATCGGGTTAAACGTTTTAATCGAAACCCAGCCCTGATGTTTTCACGTTTTACTATGATCCAACATTAAAGACACATAATGTCGTGGCAGGATGTAGATACCTCGTTCTATGCCTGTATATCCTTAATATATACTATGAAAAAAGTTCCACCTAATGCATTTTCACCTTTCTTAAAGGGCCTCTGACACGCCAAAAAAAAATTCAAAGTGCCCGCCAGTGCCCTGTGACGTAACAGTATACCGCAACGTGTCGGGGTGGTCAGAAGGGAGGCATCGAACTACGTCACTAAATTGTGTTCGCCTGAAGTCACGTGAGTGTCACTTCTCGTGTTCCACACGACCGTGCCTAAGACGTTTTTTTTATTTTTGTGGTCTTCTCCATGAGCGATTGGTGAAAACGAAGTTTGAGTTCCACTAGCTTTTTATCACTGCACCGTTGGTTAGTTTGCGCGCTATAAAAGTGGAGGACGAAGAGTCAGTAGATCGACGTGATGAAGGTCAATGATGAAAGCGTGTCAAGTACAAGCCAGTGTACGAGTGCATGCAATCAGTCCGGTAATACAGAGCCATACTGGGCACAAAACAAACTATCGAGTTTTGAAAAAAAAAATTTAGAACGCTAGCAGAAATTAGGATCTGTAGCATACGACACGCCCGATCGCATTGCTGAAGGTCCAGATACCGAGGTCGTCGAATCATCGGATACTCTCCAGGCAGAAGATGTTTGCCGTCTAGAGAATACGAACTGGTGAGTGTACCAAGTACAAGTAAACGTCGAGCACAAAGTACGTGTTTTGTCTAGAACATGAGCAGAACTTGTTTACTGGGTTCACTGAATCCTCTTATTCTACCGTTACAGCAACATTAGGCAATGAAAAGCAAATAACAGAGACCTTGTATGCTTCGATTGCTCGCGGAGGTGCGGAGAATAACAAAAGAATAAAAATATATTACACGCGGTCGCGGTAAGCACGAGGAGAGATACAACTCACGTGACTTCCGGCGATGCCTCCCTTCTGACCGTCCCTACCTCTTGCGGTACATTGTTACGTCACATGGCATTGGCGGGAACTTTCAATTGGCTTTGTATTTCTATTTTTTATAAAAAATGACCGTATCTCCACGTGGTGAATGATGTTGATTGGGGCGAAGCTCGGGTGGTGCTGATGATACTGATTTTGGTCATAGGTATTGCTGCTTGCTGTCGGCGTTGACGCTTTGCCGCCGCTTCCCGAGCTCTCAACTCCGGGTCCGCTTGGCGTTTTTGACGCTGTGCAGCAGCTTCTCGCGCCCTGGTCTCCGGAGCGGCTTGCTGTCTACGTAGACGCTGAGCCGCTGCATGCCGAGCTTTTCGGTCCTTTTCATTCATGGCATTAGGAGAATGTAAGGTTTTCTTTTTTTTCTTTTTTTAAGCAGTCAGATGGGATGGCATCTCAGAACCCCCTACTTTTTTGTTTCTTCTTTTTCTTTTTCATAATTTTTTTTTTCATTTTTTTTTTCAATTTTTTTTTGCCCTACACGAGCACGTGAGCATGTGCTCACGTGCTCGTGAGCACGTGATCTCACGAGCAGAAGCACGAGCACCCGACGTCGGCCTACGGCGGACGGACATACGGACATGGCTAGCCCCTAAGGAGCTTCGCCCCTAAAAAAGCTACGCAAATCTAAAGTGAAACAAATCTTTGGTGATATCCTGATATACCATTTTAACGCCTAGCATAAAAAAAAAATATATTTTTTTTTCTTTATTTTTTTTTGGGGGGGGGGGGGGTTGTCAGAGGCCCTTTAAAGCCGGGGTCACACTGCTCACATATCATACAAAGACAGTCTACACATAACAGTAGCCGCAATATCCGTGGTTCGAACGCCACGTGCTACGTTTCCTCCTTGAAACTATTACCATGCGGCATTTGAAGCACAGATCTCGCGGTGACGCGTTTAAATCTTTATGCAGACAGTATTTTGTACGATGTATAGTCAGTGCAACCTCGGCTTAAAGGAGCGGTGCAACGATATCCAATAGACCGATCTCACCATCTAGTTTGAGTACGCCACCGCTGCCGACATGCATTGTGGGAGCTGTAGTCTTTCTGCACGCGCGACAACCCTGCTGGAGGTCTGCGCGAGCAGAGCACGAGGTGGCATGAGCTGTCTCGTGAACTGGTGCCTGCCTCTTACGAACTACAGTTATGGCGGAGTCACGCATGCGTGGAACGCATGGTGAGATCGGTCTATTGGAATGTTTTTCACTTTACACGAGCTTACTGGCACTAGTAAGACTCAAGGAAACTCGCACGCAACGCCACTGGCCAAGAAACTCCTTTGTTGCGGTGAAATTTCAAGGACAAAAGCGATCATTTTCATTCAATCTCTCCTTTGCAAAATTTGATGACGTAACGTGGGGAATCGCAGTACACCCATATGACGATATTTGAATGCTGTTCATAGATTGGACCCGAGCATTGCGTGGGCACTCGATTTGGGCTCGTAATAATTACTAGCTCGAGAAGCCTTCGGGTAGTGGCCCGTGTCCAATCGCTGCAACGACGACAATAGCCGAGCCATAACAATATCTGGAACTCAGCGCGTGTCCTGTGCTTTGCCAACCCCAGGGCGTGGCTATGATCAACATTGGCGGCATATAATCGGCTCCAGATCACGTGGCCGCTTTTTCTGGCTGCGAGTTGAGGGGGTGAATGCTGCTCGTTTTTCTTTATTTTTTTACAGGGACTTTTATTGCGTGGGGTGAAAAACGAACGCGTGTTTCATAGGTCATTAACGTCAGGGATCCGTTCTAAGCGGTATTTGCGCAAAGTACAAAAATTGTTGCATCGCTCCTTTAAAGAAGTTTCCAACCAAATCTGTATTTCATTTCAGTGCAACTTGTAGACACTTGTCACAAATCTTAGCGCTCCTTGTGCAACACTATGAAGTCAAGGAAGTAATTAAAGATAAGCCGGTGTCTAGACAGCGTAAACAGAGGTATAATATTTATCCCCCCTTAAACGATGGCATTTCTAACAAACATTAGAACAAAACGGCAAGCACGGCAAACGTTAATGAAATATTGTTTCAATCCGACTTTCACCAAACTATTTCTAGCTTGCGGTGACACAACTTCCCACCATAATCCTGTTGTTTAAGCCCTACCCCATTAACTAGCCGGACGACTGCGCGGTACGCCCATCGAATACAGCGTGGCAGTTACAGACCTCCGTTATGAAGCTGGGGTTTTCAGTTGGAAGTATCGGATAACCACAACTCGTACCTTATAACTTCTGCAGCATTTTGGGCATGAAAAAAAAAGGGGGGGGGGGGGGGTACCAGGTTTAGACAACGATTTTGTGGTTCAAGCACCGCGTTTGAATTCTGGGAATAGCCTACATTACTGACCCAGGTTATCAAAGGCCAGTAACTAAACTCTCGCTCTCCACTTGGGGGAGGGATGCAAAACCCTTGATTAGCCAACGGTGGCCCGGTCTGTATTTGTGAGGCCAGTCCGGTGACTTGAAGAGTAGGGTGCTTCTGAGCTGACTTAATTTTAACTCATAATGAGTTCACAGAGAATAGATTAAAGGGGAAACAAAAGGGGGGATACGTTATATAATTATTTTTCTAAACGTTCCTCGCATAGGTAGATGTACTTTGTACGAAGTGATGTAAACCTAGCTACTAGTTTACTCCCTTAATATTTGTAATAACGATTGCTTCTTATCTACTGGAATCTAGAAATGTATAACCCAATCTAGAGCCACTAAATATACCTAAGCATACTTAACCTAATGGTAAATAACCATGGTTTTTGTTTTATAATCTGGAGCATTCTTGCAGAGTTTAAACAACGATGAATATGCGCAGGAAAAGAGCAAATCGCTGTACTTTGACTTCTATGATATAAAGAAGCAAATTAATGTTTGCAGGAAGACGCTGAAGGTAAATCCACTGAATGTATCTATGTTGCACGTCTACGCTGAACGCATTGACCTAGAAACCAAAGGCCTAACAAAATAATTCGTATTCTTTTTGTAACAATTAATATTACACAGTTAATGTTAATATTAGTAGAGCACATTAGTTAATGTGCTCTACTGGATGTCCTACGCTTTCCTCCAACAAATATACGCTAAAAGCTACGAAGTAAAAGCAAAAAAAAAGGGACAAAAACAAGAAAAATCGCTTGCTGTACTTTGCGTGCCAGTCACACAAAAGACGATCGGAAACAGGAGCTTGCCGCGAGATGTCTGGAAATATCGGGTCCTGGAATCACATGGCCCGATCCTAAGCTGGGATCCATCTTTCTTGTGCCGCCAGGAATGCAAACAAATAAAGGGACGGCCTATGCTTCTCATCAGGTCACTCACTAAGCGATCGTGAGTAGATGTTGACTCCGCCGCTGGAAGTTCTACTACTCTCCCTCCCGCACCGGAGATTCAACGTACAGGCCGTTGGACGCCGACAATGGGGACCCGATGATTAATATACGAGAATGGCGCTCCAATACGTACCGGGTGTAGGAAATAGCCTTCGACTCCCTTAGTCAGTACGTTCTGGACTTTTTTGTGAGTTAGATAACGCTGATTTTAGCGAACCCTGCGACAGATTTTGCAGCACACACACAAAAAAAAACAAAAAAACACAAGCATCTTTGCACTGTTTATAGCGATTGACAATTTAAAAAACGCAGGTCGTGACAAGTTTTGAACATCTTTATGTCCCTCCAGAGCCAATTATATTGCTGCATTGAGAAATAAGAACACAGAAGAGCCTAATAAAGCACTGTCACATTAAAAAAAAAAAAACAGTTGGACAACTTTGGTTATTAACAGGAAGGAAACATGTTTTCGGCAACCTTGTCACATTGAGGCAACAGCAACTGTCGGAAAACATGCTTTTGCCGCCCGTCAACCGTGTTCGCCGATTAGCTGTCCGACAGTCAGAGAGCACTCTGTCACACCGCGCTGACGGCGGAGCCAACAGAAGGAACACTCCGCCATATTGATTGTTTACTTTTCTTCGTGCGCGACGCGGCGGCGCTGGAATTGTGATTCTATAAAGTGCTAGTACGTTCGAATGATCGGAAATTACCAGGGAACGACATCAACCAGTGACTGTGATTAAAAAACTTGACAGGGAAATATTTTTCGCTCTTAATTTCATCAAAATGTTCTTCATTCGCTGATGGAGCCGCTTGCCCTAACCGAAGAAGGTGAGATCGCTGCTATGTTCGTGATTTAGGCCACTGTATGAAGCGTTTCGGCTCAATTCTGTCTTTCGTGCAACTCCAATTTGTAGAGTAAAGTTGAGTTAGCACAGTTAGTACCCCAAAGTGTATTTTGTAGTGTGGTGTTGAGCTGAACAGACAGTGCTTAAAACCTGCGACATCGACACGAGATGCCTTCGCAACGATCGGTAGAATTCATATTTTCAATGCTGTTTTTTTTTTTTTATTTACAATCTTGTATGTGATCGCTTTATTTCCCAAAACGTCCTGTAGATGTTTGAAACAATTCAGGTTTCGGGCAGTGGGTGTTTTCAAGTTTCAAGCATAAACATCAGCGCAGTCGTTTTCAAGCTTTGATTTTTTAATCGCTCGATTTTATGGATAATTTTTATTACATCTTATCACTGGGTAAGTAGGCATGCCACTTTAATTTACACTCACGAGCTGGTGTGTCGACAGATCAAATTTCAAGAACCGTCTGAACGTTAACCACCGTAGCTGTGACCATTTTGACGATCGCTTCCCGTAATTACGAAGTAAATACACTGATCAAAGTATTTTAGCTGCACGCCAACCTTAATTGTTGTAAATAGCGTTTTTAAGAAATTTATTTGAATAAGATCTTAATACAAAGTCGCGTGATTTACAGAAAACTCTGCTATCGAAGCTATATGTGTTGTGTTGAAGGCACAAAATTCGCTCATCCGCTGATCTGGGCAACACTGGCCGTCTAACGCACGGTGCAGCTGTTTTTGCTGCCGAAAGCTGTCACGCCGAGGCAACATTGCTGCTGTCGCCTGTGTTGTGCCGATGATCCAGCGATGTGACAGGCTTGTCGGGCAACAGGGTGACCGAGAACAAAGTTGACAAACTGTTGATTGACATACAGGGCGTTTTTTTTTTAATATTCTTTACAGATTTGTTTTAAAAAAGCCATGAAAGCTACACTCATGGGGTTTGTGCGAGTGAGTTATACGCCCAGGGGGACATTATGTGGGTGGCTATTCTTTGCGATAAGTTTGTTAATAAATTAAAATTCATTAATTAACTTTTTAATTTGTGAAAATACACATGGTTCGAATTAGAAACTTGCTGAGCGTTATCTAAAACCACTAAATCAGTAATTTTTAGAAAGACTTTCAGTGCGTGAAAAGCATACTAATGCACTAACGTTACCACTCCTGGAGCAGGTACAAGTCTAGTGGTTGCGGTAACACGCCCGGGCAATTTTTCCGTCTCGTATCTAGCCCCAGCCTTGTACCTTCTCCACGAGCGGTAAATTTACTGCACTACTACGCTTCTCACGCGCTAAAAGTATTTCTGAAAATGACTGATTTAGTGGTTTCCAATAACGCAAGTTTTAGAGCGCAGCTCTAATGGTACGTTTACACTTGCGGATCCGCCAGCGGATCCGCCAGCGAATTCGCCCAGCTTTTGCCGCTGGGGCGAAACGCTGGGCGGAAAACGCGGTGGCGAGCCGTATAGGTCCGGGATCTATATCTGCCGCCGAACGAGGCGTTTCGCCTACCGGAAGTGACATTTTTGTGCAGCGCGACGCTGCCTACGTCATGAGTAGGAGTTCTTCCGGGAGCAGCAACGTCCGGGAGAGACAGTCGAGGTGGGAACTCTCGCAGCTTCTTGTCATATTTGACGGGATGTTACCAGAACAGCTGCCGCAGCCGGCGCCGCCGCCACCGCTTGAAGGAAATAGATGTAAACGCAACCCGCTCGTCGCCGCCGCCACCGTAAGCGGATCCGCTCCCGCGGCAGCGGATTTCTTCTCAGGTGTAAACGTACCATTAGGCGCCCGTTTCCGGCTTGAGCGGCGTCGGCGTCGCCGTCGGTGTAACTGCAAGGTCACGTGACCCCCGGGCCACGTGACCCCCGTAGTAACGTGACCCACAGGTCACGTGACCCCCCCCCCCCCGAGGTCACGTGACCCCCCGGCCGCATGACCTCCCCCGAGGGCACGTGACCCCCGAGGTCACGTGAAGCCCCAGGTCACGTGGCCCCCCAGGTCACGTGACTTCCTGGTCACGTGACCCCCAGGTCACCAGGTCACGTGACCCCCCCCCCCCCCGAGATCACGTGACCCCCACCCCCAACCCCCGAGGTCACGTGACCCCCCCCCCCCGCGCCTTTCCCCCCTCCTCAAGAGCTGCGCTCTAATTCGGTGTTACAGGGAGTTGTAAACGGCTTTCATTTTTAGAGCGCAGCTCTTAGGCGCCCGTTTCTGGCTTGAGCGGCGTCGCCGTCGGCGTCGGCGTCGGCGTCGGCGTAACCGCGCGGTGCATTATGGGAAATATCCCATAATGCACCGCGCGAGCCCCCCCTCCCCCGGGGTCACGTGACCTCGGGGGGGGGGGGGGGGTCACGTGACCTGTGGGAGGAGGGGGAGGGGGGTCACGTGACCTGGGGGAGGAGGGGGAGGGGTTCACGTGACCTAAGGGGTCACGTGACCCCCCTCCCCCTCCTCCCCGAGGTCACGTGACCCCGGGGGAGGGTGACGTGACCTGAGGGGTCACGTGACCCCCCCTCCCCCTCCCCCCCGAGGTCACGTGACCCCCCTTCGAGGTCATGTGACCCCACGGAGGAGATTGAAGGATGAGGGGAGGGGGAGAAGGAGGAGTATGAGGAGGGGTATACCCTCCCCTGAGTACCCTTCCCTCCTCCTCCTTCTCAAGAGCTGCGCTCCAATTCGGCATTACAGGGAGTTGTAAACGGCTTTCATTTTTTTAATTGAAACCTTAGGCCTAATTTCCGTCATTAAAAGTTAATAATGAATTTTAATTAATTACCGGATTTATCGCAAAGATTAAACACCCACAAATTGTACCCCTTGGCGTATAAACCACTTGCACAAACCGCATAAGTGTAGCTTTCATGCATTTTTTAAACAATACTGTAAAAAAAGAAAACAAAAAAGCTGAATATATTTTGTTGCTCTTGCCACCGTGTTTCCTCAATGAGACAGTGCCTTCAGGTTATTGTCAATAATGTTATTGGCAGTAAGATATTCAGAGACAAGAAACCCCAACAACATCCGGCAGGGGAAACACACCAAACGATGGCTTGTACCTTACGCCTCTACGCCTCTTTTCTTTGTCCTTGTATCGTTTCTAAATTATAAAGTATACTGTGTCGGGATTTAGACGGAGTGAATTTAGTCAATTTGAAATATGCAGTTGGATCTCTTTAAAAAAGCAAATGGCTCGATCTTTAAGGAAATGTTTCTTAAAGTGCGAGCCAACTGCACGTGCGCCTTTCCACAGTCAGTGCCACCGCTTCGACAAGGAGTAAGAAACGAGTTATCGAAACGGCTCAACTCAAAGCCGCGTTCAGACTGATAATAATACATTATGCGAAAGACAGCCTGCAGGAACTGTCTGAGGCATTCTAATGCATGGAGCAGACGTGCTTCGAACATAGGCGTGCCCGCAAAGAGTTGTGTCATCATGTCTGCAGAAAACGCAGTGTCTTTCGTATGGAGCATGAGCAGTGCGAGGGCGACTTTAAGGATGTACAAAGCGGTTACTTCTCGATACAGGGATGCATTTTGCGAAATAAAATGTATGCAGCCATTCAATTGCAGGGTGCAGTGTTATGGGGTTAGAAAAAAAAAGGTAACGAAATGCGTACTTGTTTCTTGTAAATAAAGAGAACGCGTTACCGACCTACATTACCTTAAAAATAAGAAAAATGCGCTACGTTTACCGTTAACCATTAACGCATTTTACTTTTTCCGTTACATTGTATTCACGAATTAGAGCGTTCTGTTGTTTTGACGTTAAGGGTACGCATGAGCGACATAACTTAAAAAGCATAATGTCCATGCAGAAACTTAAGTACCTTGTGTTTTCTTTTGTTCCACATAGATCCTGACGAGAAGGAATACCAAAATGTAACACAAAAAACGTAAAAATTTATACGACTTGACGCCTAAAATAAAAGAAATGGAAGAGTAATATTTTTCTTAGTTTTGGGCAGAAGAGGTAACGAGCAAAGTAACTACGTTATCCGTTACACGAAATAAGAAACGCAACTATACGTTATTCGTTACTGTTTTGAATCAGCTTAAGGAGTGCGTTACTACGGTATGAAACATTGCTGCTGTGTCTACGTTAATTCTGGACGAAATGCGTTAACCCACAGTGCAGTGTTTCGTTGTCAAACGAGAGCCAGTCTGTTCTCCCGGGCGTCGGCGGTACCGAATGCAGCCACCACAGCTTCCCCCGATCGCCGTCTGCGGTCCGCATTCTGTAGTCGAAGAAGAGCCAATCGTTCCTCCCGGGTGTCGGGACAAAAGATATCGTGCAAGCAGTGTCGTCGCAGCGGGTCGGCTTTACGTTGTCGCGTACGTTGTGCATACTGGGAAAACAAAGCCTTGTGCCTACGCCCGGTGCCATCGTAAGAGATGTGCGTGTCAACAACGGCGCTTCATTGGAAGCGTGCGAGAAGACTCTTTTTCACTAACGTAAGAGGGGAAGTGAACGCAGCGAGCCGAGCAGAGCGAAAGAGCACGGCGCAAAACGCGTCGCGCCCTTTAACCGGGGTCACACTTCTCATACATCATACAACGGACAGTGTTCATACAGATTCGAAATTGAGTCACTGTGAGATTCGTGCTTCGAATGCCGCATAGCAATAAGTTCGAGGATAAACCTGGCACGCGATATTCGAACCACTGATATTGCGGTGACTCGTGTTTGCAGACTGTCTTTTGTATTATGTATGAACAGTTTGACCCGGGCTTTACGATACCAATCTTGTCCCGTCCAAACCAAACAAAGATGCGTGCACCAGAGCAACAAATGCTCACGCATTTAAAAAAGAAGAGTTGTCGGTAATGTTGTTACCAGAAACGCGTTACCGCCAACACTGCGTGGGTGGAGCGGTCGTATCAATCATAAAATATTAGAAGTCGCAGACAGGGATTTTCAGAAATAATTGTCTGGCGAAATATCAAACTCCAGCTCGCAACCGCCCGCATCGACGGCGGTGCGCAGAAACGAGCCGAGGTGGGTCGCAGCCCGGAAGCAATCAGCGGAGGATTTACTCCGTACCAACACGGCAGCCGTTATCTTTATTCACGCATTATTGGAAAGGCAGGGTTTCTTTATAAGCAGCTCGCATCGGGCTCCAAGGATGCATTAGAACGCCACGCTACTAGTCAGAAGATATAACGATAACCACCATTATTCACCACTCGTTCCACGATCATATTGATTGCGACCTGCTCTCTCTCTTTCAGCCCCGTAGTGGTTATATATTTCAGGCAAACATGATTTCAAAATGGTTTAATTTTTTTATCGCTCTAAACTTTAATTGATATCATAAAACACAAATAATATAATTGGGTGAAGTGAAGAAGACAACAGCTAAGCCTTCCACAGTTGAAGAACACAACAGAAAGATAACGTCATCTTCGCTGTTATCACAGTGGTCCATGGAAATTGAGATTGCCGCTTCTTCACGCCGTCCATCTGCTGTAATTTTTAAAGCGGAACAGAGTTTCGCTTTTTTTTTTTTCAAAAAGCAATACTATGATGGTTTTGTTTACGATATTGAAACTGAACAATAGACCGGATGGATGGATGGATGATGGATGGATGAATACTGCTGAGCCCTTTGGATCGGGCGGCAGCTTACGCCACCTAGCCATTTTGTCTTACCCTTTAAGCTTAGAATATTTAAATGTGAAAACTATATTCACTCTGTACTGAAAACAAAGTGAGGCTATAAATCCCCCTTGCCATCAGTTAATAAGAAAATGCCTAGTTTTCTCTCGCTTTCTGCCACCATTCACTTAGTCTTTGCTTGGTAATCTCTACTGTCTTGAAATCCACTTTTCCTTCGCTGTCTCTAAAACCCAATGACCTTATTAAATCTATGTTGTCTTCGGTATGCATAGGGTGAAGCCCTTTACAGTAGAGTATCAAGTGCTCAGCCGTCTCGTCCTCCACTCCACAAGCAGCGCACACTGTGTCCATTTCCTGGTACTTCGCTCTGTATGTTCTGGTTCGCAAAACACCTGTCCTTGCCTCAAACAACAATGAGCTTCCCCTAGAATTGTCATAAATGCTTTCTTTGGCAATAACTGTTTTGTTTAATCTATAGCCTTCCAGAGCCTTCTTTGTCTGCATTCCCTCTAGCCACCGATCTCTTTCTGTGGCCTTAACTTTCTTCTTAACTGAGACCTGCTCTTCCGTAACCCCACTATAGCCTAAAAACTTTCCTCTTAATTTCCTAGTGCGCTGTCTCCATTTTGTGTCTATACTCCTCATGTATAAATAGCTGAAAACCTTTCGTGCCCATTGCTCCCCACCCATTTGCCTCAACCGATCCTCAAATTCTATCTTGCTCACAGCTTCCCTGCCCTCAAATGACGCCCATCCCATGTCTCCTTGTACTCCCTGGTTTGGTGTTTTGCAATGTGCCCCCAAAGCCAGCCTACCTACTCCACGCTGTTTTATTTCTAGTCTTGCATGTACTTCGGATTTCATGCATAGCACTGCGTTTCCAAAAGTCAAGCCAGGCACCATGACCCCTTTCCAAATCTCTCTCACCACCTCATACCTGTTGTAATTCCAAAGTGCTCTATTTTTCGTTACAGCCGCATTTCTGTTGCCCTTACCTATTATATACTTTTCATGCTCACTGAGATATTCTGCACCACCACATATCCATACTCCTAGATACTTGTATTTACTAGCTCTCTCAACTGTAATATTCTGTATCTTCAGTCTCTCAACATCATCATTGTTAAAAATCATGACTGCTGATTTTTCACTACTGAATTCTAAACCTAATTTCTCTCCTTCCCTACCACAGATGCTCATTAATTCCTGCAAATCTATCCTGTTGTTAGCCATTAGTACGATATCATCCGCATATATCAGTCCCGGTAAGGATTGCTGAATTGTTTGGCCTAGCTTACTGTACGAAAGGTCAAATCCAAGCCCACTCTTCTCTAGTCTATCCTCCAATCCTCTCAGATACAACATAAACAGCAAAGGCGATAATGGGCACCCCTGCCTAAGGCCTCGTCCTATCTCTATTTTCCCCGTTGCCTTTCCTTCCCATGTTATAATCACCTTATTATCTTTGTAAATGTTCCGTAATATTGCTGTTAGTCCTTCATCTAGGTTTAAGCTCTCCACTATGTCCCACAGAGTTTTTTGGTTCACATTTTCATAGGCACCCTTGATATCCAGAAATGCCAGCCAGAGCTGTCTGTTTTCTTTTTGCGCTATTTCTATACACTGTGTTAGAGAAAATATATTGTCTTCCAACCTTCTTTGTTTCCGAAACCCGTTCTGTAACTCGCCCAGTATGCCCTCGCAATCTACCCATTCCTCCAGTCTGTTCTTTATAATCTGCATTACCAACCTATAAATAACTTTTGTCACGGTTATGGGACGATAATTCCTAATGCCAGACTTATCTCCCTTTCCCTTATATATCATACTCATCCTACTAGGCCTCCATTCATCTGGAATATTTCCTTTTGTTACCATAGTGCTCACTACCTCCCTTAGTTTTGCCTTAGATTTATGACCCAAATTCTTCACCAGCTTGATTGGGATACCATCTGTGCCTGTCGACGTGCCACTAGGGACTCTTCGTTCCGCCTTTTCCCATTCTCTTTGTCCAAAATCCGCGATGTCAAAAGCTGGACTGATACTGCCTTCGGTTCTCCTCTCTTCCACATGCACCCGTTCCCGAAATTTCTCCTCCATCACTGCTCCTATATATCGTATCGCATCATCTCCCTCTAATTGATCTCCCTGATGCGAGAGTATGAACCTCTGTCTAGCTTGCGTCGTTTCACCGAGTGAGTTCAAGTGCTCCCAAAACTTCTTGGCTGCGTTTCTATCTTTCTTGCTTACATTACTCATCCATTCTTCACCCTTTCTCTGAATTTTCGCATTGATCAAACTGGATGCCTCTCGGCGACATGTTATAAAAGTGTCCCATCTTCTTTTTACTTCCGTTTCCGACTCCCCACTACGCTTGGAATGCCTGTGTTCTCTAGAGGCTTCCTGACGTTTTTGAATCGCTTGCTTCACTTCTTTGTCCCACCAGCTTTTTGGTCTATGTCTTCGCTTCCCCTTTCGTTTACTCTGAACTTTGTCTAGTTCCAGAACAAAAAGCCCAGTTAGGCTCTCATAGGTCCAATCTGTATACCGTTGCCCTGAAACTGCTTCCTCTTATCTTTCAGCAACTATTTCCAACTCTTTGTCGCTGCAGAAAGTCTGCTTTGAATTATGTTGTCTAGTTTCAGCATTTACTTCTCTGGAAAAATTCAACTTAATACGTTTATGATCACTACCAAGACTTTTGGAACCTTCTTCATCTATTTTCATTACTTGTAACTTACCATATATTTTGTGTGACATAAGTATGTAATCTATAGTTGAATGTA
Source organism: Ixodes persulcatus (assembly GCA_013358835.2). NCBI lineage: Eukaryota > Metazoa > Arthropoda > Arachnida > Ixodida > Ixodidae > Ixodes > Ixodes persulcatus. Next base: position 402,296 of record JABSTQ010009213.1, on the reverse strand, counting down.
GATTGCCAGTTTCCCACGTTATGTGCCCGTCACACTTCTGACTGGTATTACATAAAACTAAGTCATGCTTTTCCACCAGTTCTAGTAATATGCTTCCAGTTGAGTCCGTATACCCATCCAGACCCTCGATATGGGCATTCATGTCTGCCATAATAATTATTTCAGAGCCTTCCCCTAGCTCACTAATGTCTCTTGATATGCAATCAATCATTTTTCTGTTTTCCTCTTTAGCACCTTTCTCTGTCCATAAGTAAACAACTCCAAGGAGTGTTGATTCCCAGCGACTTTTCCTTTCAGCCACAAGTGTTCGGCGCACTCCTTTCTGATCCTTTGAAAGTTCATGTTCTTCTTAATAAATGCTCCAATTCCACCTCCCTTCCTCGTTCCCTCCGTTCTGTTGCATTCTTCCCATACATAGTCAGGGTTGCAAGGTGGCTGCTCCATGTCTCTAAGATGTGTTTCCACAAACCTATACACCACTACATCCTCCTTTCTTAGTTGCTCCTCTACCTCTTCCCATTTTAACCTATTTCTACCACCCTGCATGTTAATATATCCAATGTCTGATTGTGTTGTTTGTTTATACCTGTTCTTACGTTTTCTCCTCTTTTTAACCCTGGGTGCCTCTCCTGACTTTGTTGGGTTTTCAGTTACATCAGTACCCCCAGGGCCCTCGGTCCCCCCAAAAAATCAGTCACCGTGCGACCCATCCTATCACCCAGCCTGTAACCCGTGGCCTCACTGTAGTGAATGCCATCTGCAAAAGGGCGGGTGCCAGCCTCGTACACTTCCCTGTTTACTTCCATTACGTCGTACCAAAGCTGTCGACTCATACCCTTAATTACTCTGTTGGCTTCGACAACCCTCCTCTCCGTTACCCCGGACTGCCCCCGAACTTCTGGAATGGTGCACACAACCACGTGCACATTCTCAGACACGTCCCTCAGCTTACGCATTCCCACGTTTAGCTGCTTTCCGAGGTTCTGGCTCCTACCCTGGAGCACATCATTAAGCCCCGCGTGAACTATTACTAGGTTCCTTCCCTCCCGGTTATCCCACACCCCCTCACGTGCTGCGGTCATAGCATCCACCATACACTTCCCTGGCTGGACCTCTACGGTTACCCTCTGGTCTCCCTTCACCCTGTTCAGTACACCCCTCTTAACCCGTGCTACGTTAGAGCTCCCCACTACCAGTACCCTAGATCCCCCTGGTACCTGCGCGCCCTTGTCCTGCGACTTATCTGCTGTCACCTGACTGCCCGACGCCTGCTGCTCGAAGGCGCTATTGAGCTGAGGGTCACTTAGCTCTCCAGCGTCGTCGAGCCCGCCGGTCAACAGGCTGGACTCCTGACCACCAGCGACCCCAGCCTGCGGACCGGCGGTTCGTCCCGCTAGAACTGACACTTCTTCCTTTCTTCCCTCGCTACTCTCACTCGCTCGAATTACCCCTTCCAGGCACTCTACCCTACTGTCACACTCCCTCTTACACTCCTCTAAACCCGCCTTCCATACTTCCCCCAGCTCTTCCACCTGCTTCTCGAGACCGACCTGCTGCTCCCTCTCATGATTAAGCTGCCTAGTCAGCTCCTCAACCTGGGCCTCGAGACCCACCCGCTTCTCTCCTTCTGCCTTAAGCTCGGCCTCAATCTCCCGAACTCTACCCTCCCATTCCCCAGTTACCTGCTGCAGCTTCACACAAAGCCGACACTCGAAACTCATCCCCTTCGCCTCCTCCAGACTCCTGAAACCGGTCTCCTCTAGGTAACACCACCGCCCACACCCCTCACACTGCACCAACTCGTCCCCACCCTTGTCCTGCCGACCCAAATCTAGACCCATATCTAGACCGGGAACAAACCGTCACTTCCCGCCAAAAATTCAAACAGCCTACGAAACTAACTTCGTAGTAGCCTCTACTAATCCCAACTGCTGCTGTTCAAACCTAACACTAATACCGCATAGTCACTTCCTATCAACTCTCAAAAGAGAGAGAAAAGAAGAAAAACTGGCACTTAGCTTCGGATGCTCGAGGAGAACCAGGAAACACGTCCGCTCACCGCAACGGCCACACCGATCCTTTCCGAAATTCAGTGCCATCTGGTGGTTCGTAAAGCAGTTTAGGTTTTGCCATATCAATGGCGGATATGAACTTATATCGGCACCGTCACTTTTGCAAGTGAACGGCACGCGAGGAATTGTTTAGTGTGAGTTCTTTCTCGATCCCTTTCAGTTCGATGGTGACCAAGAACCTGCATTCAGAACAAAGCTCCAACACACTCAGATGCCTCGAGAAAATTCTGTACACCAAAGTGCTTTAAAGCCGATTGTGTGCCGCCTACAGATTGACTGAATCTGAGTTATTAGAAATAAACGCTTACGTAGCTCTTGTGCACCCTTCCTACATCGCGCCGTACTGACCCCCCGAATGTAAAGGCATCGCATGATCCGCTTAGGAGCATCTTCAACGTTTTCCTTTATCAGTCACTAGAAGGCCGCCATTGGTATGGCACAGATGCCGTTCCAGAGATGATGATAGTGATCAAAGTGGCCAGACTGAATTTCGGAAAGGGTCTATTCACTGTGTGACTACCTGAATAATCAAACAAATTGAATGCGAAAACATTAAATGTTTAATGAAGCGAAGCTGGCGAAAAACGGAACCTAAATTCACATTGGCTGAGTGAAACGGCACCTAAATTCTCATTGGCTGGGCTAAACGCACCTAAATACCCATTGGCTGCGATGCGCCAAGTAGCTAATTGCAACGGCGTCATTGTTGCTATTAGACAATTCATACGACGGACCGAATCGCAATTTTCGTCCACGGACCGTGTACCACGTGACCGGCACGTCACCTATTCCTGCGTTCCGCTCATCGTCCGCGGACCCTCGGACTGATAAAGTCGAGTGCTTTTTCACTCGCGGATATTTGACCGGAGATTGACTTGAAAAGGGTCTAGTCTGGCAACGGTACAATGTTTTCTTTTTCTTTTTGAACGATGAAAACAAAAATGGCGTATCGTTGTGTTTTGTGCGTTCGCTGGTTAATTTTGTCGCGCAATTCTTAGTTCCACGCGTGAAAGAAACTGCATAAACTTTGTCCGGCTGACGCGACGCAGGTTCGAGTACTCCTCCGGGTCCGTGTCAAGAAGCTCCCTTCAAAACACGTCCAGCACGCCGCGATAATTCTTGCACGTCCAATCAGGATTTCACCGAGCAAGACCTTTCTTGTGGCTGTGGTGTGCTTGAGTGTTGTGCACGAGCGCGTGGTGCGTGGAAGGCATCTTCAAACGCTCCTCCGCGAGCCCAGAACTTCGTCGCTTCTGCGCCAAACCCTTCTCGAGCAGGACCATGCCTCAGTTACTCTCGTGCCTTGGGTTAGTAAAGCTAGTGACGCTTCGCGCGAAGCCTATACATTGTTTGGATGTGACGTCAATCACGGTCATGCCAGTATTTTATGCGCCACGAGAGTTTGGTTTGCCGTGTTAGTTTCGCTTTGTAGATGTAGTTCGAAGAAACCTGTAGGTAGGAATAACCGTCAGTACCCAGCAATGAAGTTATGAATCACGGTGTTTTGTCTCGATCTGTTCATAACAGCGGCGTACGATTCTTTATCGCGGTAGCAAACGTCAATTTCTCTCTTGGACGACGGTGCCAAGGTATACAATGTTGAAGTTTTGTGGCACTATGGGGTGGCGTACAGGTTCGGTCCGTCCACGCTGGCGTCTGCTCATCGTCTACCTCGAGTGGGTGCGCTTGGGAGACGGATGAACCGCGGACATGTCGTCTCGTGATCAATCTGTCCACGGATCCGTCCGTCGTGTGAATCAGCCATAAGGAGCCAGCCGAACTGCTGGCGGCACTGTGGTAGGGGGGACGCGGGTGTGCGCTGGCCTTACGTTAGTCCCAACGTTACGATTAACGTTACGCTTTAAGGTCTAACGTCGTCAACCGGTATGCGCAGCTGTTTGACATGATAAGGTGAGGGGGAAGGGACGCGGGTATGCACTGGCCTGACGTAAGGCCTAACGTTAGGCCTAAAGCTACGCTTTGATGGTTAACGTCTTCAACTGGTACATGCAGCTAGGGAGATGATGATCATGAGACACGTGATTTCAGCACGCGCCGCGCCGAGCTTTGCACTCCCGCCGCTGCCTCACCCAGCAGGGCAGCAGTCACCAGCGAGCCAGGGATGCTTTGGCATTCACAAGTCATAACACGTCCTTAGGTGTCCTCGGAAGTTTTTCGTTTTTATCATTTTGTTTTAAGAATAACTCAATGCACCTTTTACACATACCGACGGCACCAGGCGGTGGATGCACGAACTAAAAATCGAGGAAGTGACCTACCTGCGCTACCAATCGATAATGGGAGCTACGCTAACAGTTGCTTCGCTCTCTGAGCTGCGGCGCGTGCCCAACGCGACTTTAAAGAGGGGCATCCGTGGCGTCCACCCAAACGTCGTGTTTTTCTTACCGTCCACTTTCTTTTTTAGTGTAACACAATTATATATATGCTGCAATTACGTATTCTACTCGCTGATCTACAGCCTCCTTCCGAATTTCCTCGATTTTTCGTGCCGACTTCCCCCGCTTGGCATCGGGCGCTCGCGCGTGCGCAGAACGCGTCTCGGAAAAGGTCCATTTGTACTGGTTCACGAGCACCTAGAAAAAACACTAAAAATGATGATAATCACGGCTGTTCACCTAGCGCCATCTGTTTTATGAAGCGGGAAACCACGTTTGACGAGCTGAGCTTTCCATAAACCAAGCTAACGCACCGAAAACTGTATGACAAGGTGAGCATGTTGTAAACCGCAAAATGGCGGATGAGTGGTGACGACACTGATCTTTATAGGTCTATTTGCTGGATCGTGTTTGCCCCCTCCGCAAATGCGGCCACTGGCGGACATCTTTTGATGAGCCATCAAAAGATGGCTTATCAAAAGATGTCCGGCAGTGGCCGCATTGTTGTATCTCATCAATGGCCGCATAGTTGTATCTTATCAATGAGCCATCAAAAGATGGCTCATTGATGAGATACAACTATGATGTCCGCCACTGGCGGACATCATAGTTGTATGGTGGCGCAATGTACAGCCCGATCAATAGGGCACAGCTGATGCAGCCACTATCATCCATCGATGGCAGACAGCCTTGTGGCAGTTGTATTGGCAGGCTGCCATAAAAATAGCCGTGGGTGATATTTCGTGCTTGATTGAAATTGTTCGACGAAACATATTGTTGAAACCCGGTGTGAACGGTAGCACGATCCTTGAGGGCCCGGCGAAAGTTTCACGAAATCGCAGCACCGGCGAAAAGCAGCACAGCTGGCATCGAAAGCGGATTTGGGCGATGGCGGGGCGCACACACGCTTCTTCGTATCTCCGGCCCCTCTTATGTTTTATAGCAGTAGTGCACCTTTTGCAAAGGGGCCCCCCGTTATCGATGGCCGTGAACATCTGCTGGCACGCCTGCGAACAACAGCAGGCTCGTCAAGCGTGTCAAGCCATCGCTGTCCGCGGAGAATTGTTGCGGTGGGCAGGCCACACCAGCTGACACACAGCTGATTTCGCGCGACACTGTCGACGCCCTGTCTGCGCTCTCTTGGTCTAGCGGAGGACGCTCTGGGCCTCTGGCTTTGACCAGTGTGATCAAAAATAAACATCACTTCACTTCGTTTAAATGCATCTTATTTAGAGTGTCGCAGGCGAATATATGGTACAAAAAAAAAGTTTCAGCCTTTCCACTCATGTGAAGAAGGACGACCAGCGAAGCTGTACTATTGTGGGAATGGAAGTAATGGCCGGCCCCAAGTCGGCAAGCCAGAGTGGAAAGGCTGGAAAGGTTGCCGCCGTCGCTCATAGGTGGTGGTAGCTGTCCGGAGTGTTGTGTCGACATTTATTTGCTGGCGGACACGATCCTGGGGAAACTAGCCCTTAAAACCTCCGCTGTAAAATATATAAATTACTCCCGGCAGATCGGCACACAAGTTTGCGGAGAGACCCCAGTGAATATATTCACTCGCGAGAATTCCCGAAACGATCACGAGCACATTTACGGCGTCTCTTGATTCGTTGCCAAGCGTTAGGGAGCACAAGACTTCACTACCAACGAAATCACACCACCACGTGTCAGTAATGTTAAACCGAGGAGGGGCCCATTCCCGGTACGGCGTCTTCTTTTGATGCGAGCTGCGCTGCTTTCCCCGGGTGCTGCGCTTTCGTGAAACTTCCGCTGGGTCCTCAAAGGTTGGGCTACCGTTCACGCCAGGTTTCAAGAATCTGCCTCGTCGAAAAACTTCAATCAAGCACGAAATATCACGCACGGTACAGTGTACTAGACCCACGGCTATTTTTATGGCAGCCTTCCGCCACAGCGCTGTCCGCCATATTACTATGATGGCTAGAGATAATATAACTCTACCAAAAAGATGACCGACCGTGGCCGTATTCCCTTCATAGGCGGAGCGGGTCAAACGCGATCCAGCAAATAGACATAAAGATCACTGGATGACGAGGTCAACTCGTCACAAGCCATTAAGGGGTTAAGGAATAAAATTATTTTTAAAGCTACCCGCCAAACGTTTTTCCGTCCCTCAGACCGTCCGTATAGAGAGTCCGTGCATTTTCCGCTCAATTTAGCGGGGAAAGTGGCATAATATGACATCACGTGGCATCACGTGACCTATACACCTTGGGCAAAAAGACGGCACGTGACCTATACGTCAGCTAAGTTTCCCCGCTATATTTAATGCAAAAATTCACGTCTTGTGGCCAAAATATCAATTTATTTTCCCCGCTAAATTTCGCTTAAAACGTATGTCGCGTTACCTATACACCAATGCTGTTACCCACCATATATTTAGCGGGAAATTTCACGTCCTGTTACCCAGACATCAATCCAGTTTCCCTGCTATATTTAGCGATAGAAATCGACGTCATGCGACCTATACAACCATTCAGTTTCCCCACTCAATTTAAAGGTAAATTATACGTTACGTACCACAACAATAATCTCTCCCCACCCCTCCTCTCCTTTCCCCCTCCTTTCCTATCCCTACCCCTTCCAGCTCCTAGCAACACCGCCTAGATAACCCTAAGTGATGTTGCTCGCAGGGTAATTCACAGCATTTCATGCAGCAGCACTTCGAAGGTAAAGGTTGCTGCCAAATGTTTCATCACTCTTTTGTACGTATTTTTATACAAAGGCGCCCAAGAGTTTTTACTTCCGCACGTCCAGATTTCCGTGGCCGAGCGGCTTCTCTCGCCAACCACCTTCAAATATTTTTAGTTAGTCTGAGCGATCGATTTTGAACACTAGCTGCCGAGCAAATACAATAAACTCTACCGCAGCCAGATAAAATCGGAATGCTCTGTTTTATTTTAAACCCAGTAGCTATGACTTTTAACCATCCTCTTGGTAACAACAGTGTAGTTTCGAGCCAAGTATTGGCGACTACAGCGAAATCGACGCCGCGTAGCGGAAATTACCGAGATGATCATGGGAGGACGTCGTTTCGACTCTATCGTCTGCTTTGGCTGCTTGGTTCTCGTATACAGCATAAAAAGAAACATCGTTCCCAGTAATTATTTTTCTTTTTCTGCCGTGTCATTGCTACGCGCTGATTAGAATAAGCTTTCTACCGTCGAAAAGTCGCTTTGCTTTCATATGTAACACCAATTTTACGCTGCAGTGCAAACCATTTATGGTGGTCCGCGTGCTGAACGACGAAAATAACCTCCTTATGTCCGCCATTTTGCCTGACCAGAGCGCCCCCTATAGTTCGCTGGAGTCGCGGATAGGCAACGTTAACTTCAGAATCCGGCCAGCTCTAGCAGAGTTTGTTTGAACAGCATCCACTTGACACCTATAGTTTTTGCAGATATTATTACTATCAGATGATTGCTAAGGCTAGCCACGGCCGGGAACTCTCGTGCGACATGTTCACGTACCGGTGGGTCGGGAGCAAATGTATCAGTCTTCCGCCCTAGACGGTGTCGAGGCCGAAAGCTGGACACTAGTCGAGAATGTCGGCTAAATTTTTGACCGCCGGGTATGGGTAGTGTCGGGCTTGACCTTGCCGCTGGCCGACCGCGGTGGTCAGACATCTCGCCGACATACACGCCTAGTGTCCAGCTTGGCCCCCCGGTGGAGTATCAGCCAATGGCGAGTTTTCACAGCGATAGCTGTTATAGGCTCTTCCCATCACTGGAAATGACGTTCGTCTTTTTTATGTTGTAGTTGTTGATGTGGTAGTTGTAGTTTTAGTTGTTGTTGCTGTTGTAGTTTTAGAGCGCTCAATGTCGGTGTTGCCACATCCTTGAAAAAGGATTGGGCAATATCCGCATTGGCAACTTTGCTTCGCGGGTCCACTGCGTGCGAAGCGAAGGCGTTACCACAAAGCTACGCCACGGCGTTAACAACTCACGCTATACTTAGGGGTTTTGTAGTACCCGATGTCCACTGCGTTGCTCTCTTGAAAAAAAAAAATAGCCGACAAAAAATGCCGTTGTTGTAACAGCGTCTTTGCAAAGAGACCCTACCAGGAGAGGCACCTTCACGCGCTGCGGAATAAAAAAGAGAAACAAAAGCTTTCGAAACAAAATGGTCAGATGTGTGTTTTGTTTCAAAAGATTTTGTTCACCTGTTAGACGGTGCGTGAACGCGAAGCCGATGCCCAACAACTTCTCCGTGACATGTTGAAGATATCGTTGTGACTGTGCTGTTGATAAACGCAGGACTGCTAATTTTATTAAAGCTCCGCTATTGAAGTCTGAAATGAGCACATGATCAAACATTGACTCCGCGGAAATAACTGATTCGCAGACACCGCAAGTAAAACTCCAAGCTGCCTGTGTACTGCTTGCGTGCTTATGTTTGTTTTACGTCTGACCTGAGGGGTTCAAAATATGAAAAGTTTGTATCGCAAAAGGATTTCGGTTTTACTCTTATCATAATTTCAAAATAATAAGAGTTTGCACTTTATTTTTCAATAACTTTACTTTGTTTCTCCTGATCAGATTGTGAGTCCCATATTAGAAAAAATTTTTTTTTCAAAATGTTCAGTGATATTGTTGTGTTTCGGTTTACGAAGCCGGAAGTTAGCCTCAATTGGCATTTGTTGTCTGTAGGCGCAGATACACGACCACACGGCGGTGCAGTGCTCATGAAGTTCGAAATGGGCAGGGGTAAGAATTGAACCCAGGATCGCTGGATTCAGTAGCGCGAGCTTTTCCCCCACGTCCTCCGTGTTGCGGTGCCGTAACACGCTCGGTCACCGATTCCCCTAAAATTTATCGATCAACGCTGACACCCAACAGCGGAGTAAGAACGTTATGAATTGTGTGCTAATCGCAGCCATATATATATCGCACGGCCATGTCGAACCCCGCGTTTTTCGTACAGAAGACGCTACCAATCTGAGCCTCATTACCTAGGCGAACACGAGCAAGACAGAACAGCCACGCCTAAAGCAAAGCTCGCGAAGCAAGCTGGTGCGGCCCGAGACGCCGTGATTAATGCGCTCTTGTACGTAATGAATGTTTAAAAACCCGAAAGAAGGAAAAGGGCATTTTAGCCAGGACGATGGAGAGACCCTACGTGTCGCCAGCGGCGACGAAACGTCCGGCACCAACGACGACGCGACATAAACGACCAAATAAATATCCCGCAACAGCAGGTGGATTAAAATAAAGGGGGTGTCGTGGTCCGGGTAAATGCACGGTGGTAAGAGGGTAACAATACGAGTTGACGCTAAGTTACTACGGACGTTTTGAAGGAGCAGACAAATAATAGGGACCGTTTCTATCTTGCAGAAGACGTCTATTCACGCTACTGTCCGAGAACATAGTACTGTCCTCGGGCATGCTACAACTTCAAGCCCTATCTTGTTGCGTTTGATCACCCCACAACTCTATGACCTCTCGTGGAGCAGGAGAACCAGTGGATGCTGTACGCCATTTCACATAAAGTTTCGTAGCACTTCACATCACATTTGATTTCTAGCACAGCGCTAGAAATCGAATGAGACGCTTTTGTGTTTTTTATCAGTATGAAAGGGCCACCGGATTGTTTGTTAGACTTTTTCGCAGGTTACCTGCGCGTTTGTTTCCAGGTAAGTTTGTGCAAAATGTATTGTCAGTTTTGTGCGAGTGCTCCAAGTCATGACATGATCGAATCCACGTTGAAGTCACCTCACCAGTGCTACCTTACAAAAAAAAAATGACATAAATAAATATAACAAATCTTTCTTAGTTCTTCCTCTAAGAAAATGTTTTTATTATACTCCAAAAAATTAAAAAAGAAACACAACAATAAAAAAATAAGGCCTCTAAAAGTATCGCCGTTACATATGGTCACTATCTCCCATGAAAATGAATGCAAGGTATTGCGTGCATCAGCTTCACGCAAACAAATACAGACTATGACAATTCGAAAGGAAAATAGACCGGTGACTCCAGAACTGCGCTACGATACACCGTAAGGATTACTCTGCCTGAATAGAGTGTAGAATTTATAGCCAACTGTCTAAATTCAGTGCAACAAAAATAAAAAAAGAAACAAAGCAAGATATCGTATAAAACATCGAGACAACCAAAATAGACTTCCGGCTGCTTCAGTATCCGACCATTTAGAAAAACCGCACAACGAAGTATATCTTGTACGAAAAAAAAAAAAAAATTGTCTCCGTGTTTTATTCTTGTCGAGGAGAATTCATGACTGCGGTCTGAGTGGCACAATGCCACGTTCCAGAAACTGAGCACGGGCTGGAAACAAAAAAAAAGGTCGATGCGGGAAGGCCGACACTTGCTACGTTTTGCTGTGCAGCCATGCTGTCCCTAAGCCAGGATAACGTGGTTATGGATGGAGCTACAGTATCGTTGCGGTCGCCGCCAAGGCTCCCACGTCGGGCTGCAGAAAGAAACGAAAATTGTTTCGTTCCTGAAGCATTTCCTTTTATCCCAAGTTATTATTTTTTCTAGCTCTCGAAGAATTGGTTTGTTTTTCTTTTGACATTGTGTGAAGATATATTTATTTTGATTCTCGATCTTCTCCGTTTTACGTCTGTGGCTCCTGGAAATCGGTTCCATCGTTCTGTCAGAAAAAACGTCCGGTAGAGCAACAGGGCTCTTTTCTTTGGCGGTCCGACTCCGAAGTATAGCATTCGCTCGCAGAGTTTCTTTTATTCTCAGCACATCTTTTTACGAGGAATATAATCAGCGAACTTGTAGGTAAATTTCTCAACGCGGAAAATTGGCTTCTTCCTCCGGAATTAGTGAATAAAATTTAAAATGTTTCATGAATTTGTTTCTAAAACGTTTTTGCAGAACGTAACTTTCGATTTAGAGGTTGGACTAGGTGCAACAAAATTTCGGCTTGCGGGTCCAAGAAGTCTCAAACTATTATAAACTTCATCATCCCTAGCCGTAGCAGTGAACCAAGACTACTCCTTTTGTCCGTGCCAAGCACCCGTGCACGGCGTGCTGCAATGGCGCCTTTTGCGTTGGGTAAGCACTGACCAGTAGAACATTATAAAAATTGCCTTCTTCGATCCGCCATCTTTGCATGGGGGGCAATGGAGCATTTTATGAACATGCGTTGACAGAACTGTCAAGTAACTGATACGAACGTTGTGATCTGTGGTGCCATGACGATAAACACTATTTCCAACAGCATTGTCGATTAAGATTTCGCGTACCTGCTATACACCATAATACCGCCCTGATGTCACCCCTCCTCCGTAGGCGCTGTTGTCAGCACGGCGCATCCACAGACCCTGCACTTCAAGCTTATTTGTTTTCTGCGCACGCGCAGTGCCACTAACCATGACGTCATCCGCCGGCCTTGTCATCTAGGCGGTATTGCCTGGAGCGGACAACACGGACTTGTTTCTACTCAGCATGCCCATCTATGGGCGTGCCCTCTCCTCTCCAACACTGCAGTCGTGTTCCCAGACCCTAAGTTACATCGGCGTCCCCAACGAAAACGCCGAGGCGCTCGGTGTTCCAGGAGCGATTCAACGAGCAAGTTCAAACCGCAAGTTGCGGGCAGCGTGTCCATGACGGCGGAAGCGGTTCTCTCCGGCGACCTGGGAATCGTTTTAGGCGACGCCCGGAAGCGCCACCGAGACAGCGTTTCCGAGGCAACAAACGCCAGCAACTAGCGCGGGATCCTAGGAAGCTGGGTGGCCCACGGCAGTGGCTCCAATTAACCCGCTGTGTCCGGAAAACCGACTCCCTCCCCTCTCGTCACCCTACCCCGCGCTCGCTTCTTCTGCGATGTCCGGGCAAGGTAGTGTCTCTCAGCCGAACTCACGAAAGGGACGCGCTCTCAGCGCCACTTTCCGAGGTTCACGTCCCATCGATTCAACAGAATCGGCACCGTGTAAGGTTGGGAGTGAGGTTTATTACATACCTTAAAATGAATCCCATGACGCGACCACTGCATTTTGATTTCTATTTATATGCTGCGACCCGATCCTAAATTTTTAAGATCTTAAAATTCTTTCGAAGAACTTTCACACTATCGACAGCCAGTCATGCGCGTAATACACCGTGTGGACTAAGGCCGGCTCCGGTGGAGCTATAAGAAACACTAAAAATAACGGGACAAAAAACAAACAAACTGATAAATTCGGTAATTGGTTCCAGGGTTCATTCTTGCCAGTATGCGATGGAACCGATCAGCAATGTAAAATTAAACCACCGGAGTTTATCGGTATGAATTTTGGATAGGCTTAACCATAGCACGCAAAAAGCAATTACATACAATAAACAAGAAGGGACACCTATCAGAAAGAAAATGCGCAAGAATATAATACGTGCGGAATGTCCTCTTCTTTCTTTGGTTAGTCAATGTCCTATTATATCGCAAGACTCTGGTAAAGGAATCATTAGTTTCCAGTCTATACTTCGTTTCAGCTTCGGTCCGAGCGCGGCCGATGTTATAAGCCGAAGGGCCAATCAAAGAGCGCAAAAAGCGCAGCGTCACGGCGCGCTGTCTGCGCTTGATAGGGCTAGCGGTTGGAGGAGCGCGCACAAAGAGACAGCGAATACCGGCTGGTCCTATGAACTGCAGAGAGCACGCCATGACGTGTGCATCTTTCGCTGTTTGATTGGCCCTTCGGCTCATAACATCGGCCGCGCTCGGACCGAAGCTGAAACGAAGTATAGTGATATAAATATTAACCTCTCAATAATTTTGCCTTCGTAATGACACTTACAAAACTAATAAAAAAGAGCAATCTCGTTTAGATTTCAGGCGACTTACGTCCATCCACCTTGTGTTGATATACGTTGATCGTGTATTGAGGAGTTTTTTCTCCATCTATGCTAAAAATTTAAATCACGAAATCTAGACAAGCAATATTACTAAAAGCTAGGAAAATAAAGCCACCCAAATATTACAACGCACAATTCTTAGAGTGCAAAAAAAAAATTAAATAAAGAACTTACACGACCAAGGAGCAGATACGCAGAAGAGGTATTTATAAAAATGTATACACGTTCGTTCCCCGGCGATATGGGGTACTACACGTGAACTGTGTTCTATAACTTAGACGCCGACTGCAATGAGAGCACCGCAAAGCATACGGAAAATTGAGTCTCCTTAAATCTAGATCTCCTTATCCTGGTAAAACGCTCCAGTGGCGGCAGGGTGTAGTTCTGCCTCCATTATTCCACGGACGCAGTGAAAAAAAAAAAAAAAAAAAGCCCGCCAGTCGAAGGAACGTGGAGGTGCGCATTCCCGCTAAGAGCACAGGCAGTGCATCTGCGGAGTGTCTCTCGGTGCAGCGAGCACTCGGGAGTAGGAAAAAAGGCTCGTTGCGGAGGTCCATCGCTCTCAGCTGCTGCTGCTGCTGCTGCTATGAAACGCTGGCGGTTGAAGCCGCACCAGCAAAAGCGAGATCTCAGTCTCTGTGACGCGAGCTGGTGTACACGCTGGAAACAAATGTGGCATAAAATATATGGCTCCAGGACAGCAAGCGCGTTTTCGTATGAGCTGCACCTAAGTCCTATTGCTTTTTTTTGTTTTATGAAATTTATATAGAGATCTAGAACGTGATGTGAAGAGCCCTTTAATATTTTGAAACAAAGAAACAAAGCTGGAAATTTGAAGAAAGGCGTGCGAAAACATAACATATGGTGAGCAGCGTTCTAGAGTGCTCGGGGATTTTACTTAGCGCAGATTGTGCGTCTTAAAAGGCTTCACCTTGAAATAAACCTTGGGGTCTAGATTTGCATAAACCACTCAGTCCTAAAATTCTAGACCCCTTCCATATCCTTTGTAATCCCGTGTGGTTCTTTTTTGAATTAATATTTTCTATATACAACTTAACTGAACAATGCATTATCCTTGATAACATCCTCCCGTCAACGCGAAGTAACAATATTTTTGTGAGGCCTGACATACGAATGTCTTGCTTTTTCCACTTAAACCAGACATGTTCAAATACGAGGGGCGCTCATAAAGTTCGTATTATTGTCACGAAGGAATAGAGATTCAGCAATGAAACTCGAGTAGGAGTTGAGACTTTCTCTACATGTTCGCCACCAAAAGTTACCCACTTTTTCGAGGGATGCATTACATGCCGGAGGCCATTGTTAAAGAACTCCTCGTCTTGAGTGTTCAGGAATTGCTCCACTTCAGCAATCACTTGGTCGCCGTCCTTGAAATGCTTTCCTCGTATTTGGCCACGCTAGAAGCGTCTGTGCCATTTAACCAAAGTGTCATAAACTGGGGCGTTGTCCCCGAACAACGCTCCCAGATTGGAACGAATATCCTTGGCATTGCTTCCCTTCAAATGAAAAAAAAGGGATCACTGCATGTGCTTGGCACCGACGGGCGGTGACATTTTAGTTTTGACTCCCTGGCGGCGTTCCGAGCTACTATAGGATGCGATGTTTATACTGTGCGGAAACTAGAGGGACGCGCGCTCATACTGATGCCTGCTTTGTTCCGTTTTTTTTTAATTTTTTGTGCCGATAAAACAAAATTTATGAACGCCCCTCGTAAAATATAAGCAAACGCGTCTGAAATTTGGCAGACTTAGACTAACGTATAAATCTCTAAACCACTGGGAGAAGCTGGTGTGAAAAACATTAAAAAGCGATAACCCTCTGGAATACTTGGGGTGACAGTCGTATTTTGAATTTAAGCAAAAACAAAGAAAACTTTATAACTTCCTCGGAGTCCAAGGATTCAGGCACAGTTATCTGGTCTAAATTGACTTATTCTTGCGTAGGCGCAATATAAACTGCTCCACCACTGAAGCGGCTAGTTGTGACCTCAAATAGGTTACTAATTAGTAATAATACGAAGCATTCGTCTCACACATTCTAAAAAAACGTCAAATGAGTTGCCAAAATCACATTTATTAACGAAAAACTTTTCACCTAGATCTGACAAATGAGAGGGAATGCATTTGGCCCGCGGTGGAGATCAATGATTTTGTGTTGTAAGGAGTTCTTTCTATATTCGTCGCGTAAACTGTATCTGGATCAAACTTCTAGGAATACTCGAAACGCCAACGTCACTCAATCAGCTCAGTTGGCAAACTCCTACGGAGAGCAAGCTCCCTTCTATGATACGCGCTGACACACCTCAGTTTCCGTTGATAACTCCTAAATACGGAAATGATATTTGAAGCGTCATCCTTCTTGCCCGCTGCGGCCGTGTTTTGAAGTTCTGTTGCAAGACGCGCCGCAACGAGCAAGAAGGTTTGCGCTTTGAACAGCGTTGGCTCGGCTGAGGGGTACGAGAAGGGATCACGCTCTCCGTGGGAGTTTGTAAACTAAGTTGATCGAGTAACGTTGCCTCAGACAAACGTGACTCGATCAACGCAGTTGACAAACTCTCACGGAGAGCGTGATCCCTTCTAAGCCACACGCTGACACACATCAGTTTCCGCTGATGACCCCTAGATTCGAAAATGCTGTTTGAAGCGTCATCCTTCTTGCCCGCTGCGGTCGTGTTTTGAACTGCTGTTGCAAAACGCACCGCAGCAAGCAAGGATGGCGCTTCAAACAGCGTTAGCCCGGCTGAGGGGTACGAGAAGGGATCACGCTCTCCATGGGAGTTTGCCAACTGAGTTGATCGAGCAACGTTGTTCACGGCTACCCGTCTCGGAGAATGACACGACGCACTGGTTCCACAACACGTAGTCATTTATTGGCCTTTATCGGTCGCGCCGCAATCTCAAGAGCACCCGCGCGTATACCCTGCGACGGTCTTTTATCAGCGGCGGAGCGCCGCTCGCGTGGCCAATTTCACTTGGCCACCTCGGGGTGGAAATGATTATAGACGATTTGACATGCAGGTTACCGGATCCAGCGCTTTGGATCCCTAGGTTGCCCACAAACTACGCTGTAAAGGCTACAAAGAAGTCACACCCTGCATATTTAACTCGTTGGTGACTATGATTATATTTACTTTTTTAGGATGGCAGAAAATTCATTAGCTTCCTACATTTTTTTTTGTTGTAATCTCTCACAAGTTTTAAATGAGTTAATTACTTGTTTGATCCTATTAACTCACCACTATTTTCAGCTGACAACAATACCGCTCCGATTTACCGCGGCAACCGAAAGATAGAACCCACAGCCGTAACGACATGTCCATCTACAAGCTTCAGGCGCAATAAAGAGTCTGACTATATAAACATAATACCCGATAGAGCTTCCACCAATCATCTCACTGGATGCCCGAGAGACGCAAGTCAACCATACTATAGTAACCAGTGTTGGCGGTAATACGTTTCAAGCACCGGTAACGTCGTAACGTACTCGTCACTCACACGGTGTTATGTGTGCCCTTCTTGTTTCGTGTCTCCGGTTTTATTATTTTGCTTAGTACTCTCTACATTTTCAACGCGGAAACGGGTCACGTACTTACGTTACTGATATCGGGTAACGTGCAGCGTAGCTACGTTTTTCGTTACCTATTCTTTCCCAGATCAAAAAATAAATTAAACTTCAATTTTTTTTTCGCGTTTATATGCGGCTAGCCATAGAAGTTTCCAAGTTTTTTTCGCATTTTTTATTGTAAGCGTTTATGTGGAAATGTATAAGAAGATAAAACAATTATGTTCAGTTTCTAGATGGACATAAAGTTTCTCGAAAAAGGGGCTTATGCATACCTGTCATGTCAAAATAGTGAAACGTGTTAATACATATTTTTAGAAAAGTAACGCGCGTTACTTTTTAACGGTAACGTAACGAGCTTCTTTTATTTTGAGGCAACGTACAACATGAACGCGTCCGGTTTGTTTAAAAAATAATGAGTAACGTATTTCGATACTTTTGTTCGGTAAAGTCTACAGCACTGCTTGTAACAAAGATGGAGGTAGCCATGAAAAAAGAAATGATTGACAACATAAAAAAAAGAAAATAATACCGGCAAGGAAAAGTAGCGAAAACAATAAATAATAAATACATAAGAAAGAAATAAGGCGGGGGCAGCATCCAATTATTTTGACCCCGGATCCTCAAAGGCTTTCTTGTATCTCGTTGCCACTGGCAGATTTGCAAGCGTATGTAGACCCACCTCCTCAATTAAGAAAACACGAAAGCGCCCAGCCAAATGTTTTTTTTTTTCTTTACCAAATCCGCGAAGTGATGTCTAAGGCTACTTCTTTTGCCATACCCTCAAACCCACATGTCTGGTCGGGACGGCGGATAAGCGATAGAATTGGTGAGCGCAAGAATAATCTATTGATGTCGCGGCAGTTGTCGTGACGACTCTGCGGACCAAGGGATCCTTCCTTACCGTCTTCGCCTTTCCGTACAAAAGTAGAGGATATCGTCCTAATAAGGGTTTCAGCACCCGATCTACGTCCACCGTAAACAGCGAAGCAAATCTCGCTTTCGGTGAAGAAAGGGTCTCGTTGAGAAAATATAGGGAAGATGATTGCGGTCAGGGGTAAGGGAACGCGGAGAAAGGCTGACCGATTCGTATCTATGGCAACGATACAAAAATAAAGAAGAAAGTATCTCGGAAGCATCTAGACTCCCGCCACTCTGGGCACTCCGGATCTCGCACAAAGACCTGCTTCGTCTGCGACCTATCGATTGAGGACTCACGTGGCTCCATCATCGCGCCAATTCTCGACAAGAGCGTTATTAAATGGGAGTTCTCTTTCGAGCAGGCTCATAACTTTGATACTTGCCTTTAAAAACCAGATGTTACATGAAGTACGTAACTATGTTGCACCGGGTATTGATGACATTTGGCGGGAGTTGATACCACGATGACGAGGGCGCCACAGTATTTGGTGCCCCAGTAGACTTGAGGTAGTGCATTCATTTATTCTTCAGAAACGCACAGCGGTCGGGTAAGAAGAGTTTCCTTTGGAGAAGTTTATTTATTATGTTTGTAAGAAGATTAGTGCATTGTGGAAAGTAGTACAGATAACAAAAGAATGCAAGACATATAGAAAAAGGTGGAAAACCGGAAGCTCGCAGGAGTCCGCCGATAGGGGGCGGTAGCGAGCTTGTTTGCAAACAAACATCGGTGAATAGTAGAGTGAAATTCTACATTATGAAATAGAAAGGAATGTCGCAAACAAATTTGCAGTTAAGGCATTTTGTATTTTGGTGTGTGGTCTTGACTTTTTCCAGTTTGCAGGATCCTCAGAGGTTTGTTTACGATAAGTGGTTGTAAAAGACAACAAAACGTAAACCCATCATTGTGTAAAAAGAAAAACTACCTATTAAGTTTTCTTATGCGGTTGCGTCGTTATACACAATCTTTTCTTTTAGTGTTTCTGCCCTTTTCATTTTGGACTGCATATGCATCTCAGACCGAAGTGCGCAACGTTTCCCTTCTGCGATTCCAGCTGTCTAATCAGAATAGGGTAGGCAGGGCGAATCTGTGGCTATACCAAGGTGTTATATTGGCCACGAAACCTAATAAATCAAGCAGGTGTTTATTTTAGATACTTATGCTAAACATAAACTCTGGTTCATTAGAAAGGCTGCAAGTGTCTGTGTTTGAAAATAAGGTTACGGTGCGTTTCATGTAGGAATCATTGCACATTAATTAAGTGATGTGCTTAAAAGCATCAAATTTTTCAGTGTGGAAAAAATAAAACGTCACTACGACTCAGTATAAATTCGCGAATCCAAGTTGAACGTAGAAAATATTGAAACGAAAGCGGTTTAATCGATCCTATTATGCCGATTTGTGTTGCCTTCTGCAATATCGTCAATGCAAGCAGAAACATAAGTTAATGCATGCGTCGTGCCGTACCTAATAGAAAGTTTTTTTGTTTTTTTTTTATCTCAAAAGTGTTAGCTTAGAGTCATGTGCTGATTTGATATCGAATATTAATAGGGTAAATATTAATAAAAAAACACTTACACTAATGCAGGTTAAGTTGAACTTTAAAATTGCACTGGGCAGGCGGAAAGATTTCACAAAAACGACCGAACAACGGCATAAAGACAGTGCAAGTAGTCAAGACAATAAAGTGGCGAAGTTTGCTTCCGTCCAGAACAGGACACTCCTTCGAGTCTTCTTAGAATGTTCGAAGTCTGAAGCTAAATCTCCTATGTTGTCGACCGATTCGCGTTGAGCCCCACCATGCGCGAAGAGGTTCAATGCGCATTGGAGCAGGACAGACTTGTTTGACGTCGGGGCCTTTGAGCGGAGACCGGCTTTTAAAGTGACACGTCTTGAATCCCGTATAAGGGATCGTTGAATTTCCCTGACGAGTGACAGTACGTAAATAGCCAAAGTTTCCGATGCTTGAGCCGCCTAATGCTTTCTAATAATGAAAGATCAAAGGAGTGTGGTTGTAGAAATTACGCATTATTTCCCCTAAGTTGAGACGTACCGTATTTACTCGAGTAATAGCCGCACTGTTTACGAAGAAATTCCGATGGTTTGGTTTTCCGCGGAGCACGCAGATTGCCAATCACCGCTATCGACAGCATCATTCCAGCTGTTTGCAGGACAGAGATAACGTCTTCGTGCGGAGATACCATCTGTGAAGATTTCATTTGTATGGAGAATCGTGTTCTTGATCTGGTTTTCCACTATGTTATTTATGCGCAACGCGATGATTGGCTGTATATGTGTTCTGTGTTAAATTAGACGCAAGGGCCTTGTTCATAAATAGTGCGGCTATTACTCGAGTATATACGGTACTTATGTAAAAGAGGTAGAGATCATCGGCAATATAATTATCGACTTTTCATTTATAATGTTATTTAGATTTATCGCATACTCCCGGGATGTTTATGTGACTAAACGCTCTTTTGTTGCTCTATTACTTTATTTAAAGTATCACGTAGAATGCAACGCGATACTTCTAATCTTCAAATCAAGAATGGGTTTAACATCTTCCTCTTCATGTGGTGAAACAATAAAGGGTATAAATTATTTTCAGTTAATGTTTAGGTAGAACCCATTATCATGTCATTAACATAATTATCATTAGGATGCACACAAACACTTTTGTGATATATTTAGTTCGAACATTCGTACGCTCACAGAGACGCGCATAATGCGCGGATGTTTAAGATTTTGACGGATGTCTTATTTTTTACCGTGATTATGAACATTATCATCTCCGAGCTTAATAGGGGAAGTAAAGTGAGAAGGCAGTTTTGAATTGTTAGCAACGCGATACTGATAAAAACAAAAATTTTATAGGAAGTTTGAATGTTGGCGGAGCAGTTTCAGTCGATGACTAATGCAGATGTTCTGACACGCGGTCACACAAAAGGTCTTACAACAGTCAATTCTCTACAATAACTGAGAAAATGCAGGAAGGTACACATTAATAAAAACAATTCATGAAATAATGCGACTTAAAGGGCAATGAAATTGACGAAAGAGCAACGAAATTCACGAATTGGTTCCAATGTGCTTACTTCATTCAGAAACGAAAGGAAACTCCAAAGCTTGAAACACTTGTGGCCAAAATTGAGTCGAGTCACAACCGCAAGCCGCGTAACCATAGCAACCACGGCTGACGCTATGACGTCGCCAAATACCCCGCCGCCACTCACAACATCAGCGACGATTGCTATGATTACCCCATAGTGCGCAGCGACGCGATGCGATTTTTGCTCACGCCTGTTTTACGCTTCAGGAAAGACAAAAAAAAAAAGGTTTCGGGGTTGTTTGCGTGTTATCCAACTGTGTTTAGGGTAGGTGACCTGATATATCATTTAGTATGTTCTTCGTGTCAATTTGGTTTTCTCTCCTTCTGTCTCGTTTCTCTTTCTTTGATCGTCCTTTCCTCTGTTGTCATGAGAAACACGGCGGAACCAAATACTTTACCGTAGTCGCCAACAATTTAAGAAACGCATGCGCATCTCGCTGTTCCTGGTGTCGCACATTCGCGCTGCGGCGAGAGAGAGGGCTGCCACCGACGCACCGAGAAACCGGATTTCCCAAGACAGCAGAGACGACTGCCTCCACTGTCTCCAAGGCTGTCCATGACCATAGATGGCTCTGCCCAAATTAAAGAACAAAAATCCCCGAAGTTCCTCGCATCCACCAGTTTTTACTACGCAAAAGCTGTCACATTTTCACGGAGTAAGATGAATGTCCTAAAAAAAATATTCGGTACGACCTTGGTTGCGGGCTCACTAACGATTGCAGAAAAACTATGATGCCCACAAATGATCACTTCCATTAAAGAACAATTAAGCGCTGTAGTAGACGTTCTGCTTGTTCGCTCTTTTATTTCCGGCTTTCACTTCTATCTTTCTTTTTATTTTCATTTTGACCTCACTGGTCCTATTTTTGTCTCACGTTATGCATGATTTATTTTGGTGCTCGTCACTGTCAGGCGCATTCCCTGGTGTTCGGCCGGAAAGATACCCTTTCCGAAAATCCGCGCCAGCGCCATTCCGTCATTGCTTGATGACGTACTCCGAGCTTGTATTGAACACAAGTATGACGTCAGCGTTCGGAGAGCACTCGGATCCAATCACGCGCTCCGTGAGCGAGCAATGGTGACCACCAATGTTGCTCGATGGACTTTTGAAAAGGGTCTCTTAAGGGGTCTCTTAATGAAGTGATTCCTTTGGCCGGTGATAGCAAACGGACAAAGACGGTGAGCGCCATGACAATGCACTTTAGTCGCTGCCTGATTGGCTACATCATATCGTACCGTCGGCTGCGGACGTACTTCGTGTGAAACAGAATATAGCTTAAAGTGAGGCGAGATATACAAACTTGAATATTTTTCAAGTTATCTCTAACCACACGTTAAAAAATTGATTTTTTTTTTCATTGTGGCGGTTTCTTATAGAGGAAGCAGGAGTGTTGTTATTTTTTTAACTTTATTTGGCCAAACCAATGGAGGCATGTCTTGGTTTAAGCAAAAATCACGATGCTCGAATGCAAGGATCGCCATAGCTTTCGCAGTTTTTTTTTTTTCGCTTTACCTGTGTCCAATCGTTTTAGCAGTTGTAGAATGAGGCTTTCAGAGGTCGAGCATTTATTGAGACATTTCCAAGTCCTGAGTAGAAAACATCATGCAGATGGCCTCTTACTTCCAGAACGTACCTCGTGCCAGACCAATCGCTATTTCGAAGGCGGATGTGTTCGTATTTTTAAATGCCATAACAACCTGTGCATATCAAAATCAAGGAAATTGCTTTATGACATCACCTCTTGCTCTATTTCTGCTCTTTAGTTGAGCATCAGTCCGCGTTTCTTAGTTTCTTAGTGTCTCTATTTTATTGTCTTCTTAAACGTTTTTTTCTGCATGACAGGGAAAATTGTTACTGCACATCTAGCGCGAGTATCTTATATTAGTTTGTGGTTCGACAGCGCACAAGCTCTCATAATATAAACCGACCACAGATCCCGGTGAACACAGCTGGTTCATTTAGTTATATTATACAGAATTCGACGATCATCGGAAAATCAAAACCACTGCTTCGGATACGCTGTTTGAAAGTCCTCTGTAGCCTTCTTCTAATTTTAATATCATTTAGTAGTCAATGACATTGAGGCATTAGCTGATAAGAACGCCGAATATTGATTCACGAGGCGTGAATATACAAAGCAGACCCTACGTTTTTGTAAGCTCATCGGGACTATATAATTAGTAAAAACCAAGCTCCATACAGTGGAAAGAGAACTTGATGTTTTTACGCGTAGTCGCAGAACTATACATAAAACTGAAATTCGTACTTAACACGATCGCGACCTGACTCATTAAGTCACCTACCCAAAGGTTTCCTGCTTTTTGGGTGTAACCTAATGCTCACATGTTCAAACTCTTTCGCTAAAGTGCATTTTAGTTAACGTGACACGCGGTTAGACATTTCTACAGTATAAAACATGTTGCATAACAGCTGTAAAGTCTCAACTAGGTGAAACAAATAGTCAAGGGAAGCAGCCGTACACCACATCACTCTATCTTTCAAAGGAAATGATATCTACAGTTCGCCTGGAAACACGAAAACTCAGCTCAGTGCTACAAAAGTAACACATGTCAAAGATGGCTTATGTAGCTTCCTTCCGAAAAGAGTTCAAACAATTGGCATCAATATGAGAACGCAGCGCTTTAAAGACTGCAGCACTTTCTTCCTTCGAAGCGCCGAGCCGCCCAGCTTTCAGAAAATTGGCAGAACGGCAATCCTCCAAATGATCCTTGTCTTCTGTTTAGCGCCTTCTTTGACGCGGTTGGCAAATTTCGAAGTTAAAAGAGGGGTGCATATTTTTTTGCTGAGCAGCACAAATGTATATCATCTGCGGGCCTCCTTGTCTCCTGCGCGCTTCGCAGGTGTGCTCCGCCAAACGAGACGCAAAGAAAACAAATAAAAAAAAATGTAGAGGAAGGCTCCTCGACGTTGTTTGCCTTGGTACAAGGAACTTCATGTGCGTTACAGGAGTAAGAGGGATTCTCTAATGCAGCGGAGAGGCCTCCGGCTACTGCGCTACATGGTAGATTTACATGCATACATCTCTGAACACACAGAATACACAGAACACAAGCAGAAAACTACCCCACACAACAGCGACAACGCAGCGCCACCGGGCTTTACTATGTATGCTATGTTCGCACTACCTGTATATATGGCAGTCTAATTTTTGAATCCGACTTTGCCGGTGACTCATTATTTGTCGCAAAAACACGGAGAGGCGGAGCAAATATTGTTCGTATTTAATACATTATTTAAATTGTCTCTTAGAATAGCCCCCATCTCTTAATCCAAAACTCTGAAAAAAGCAAATGAAGATCATTAGGCTTATTAACTAAAATTTATTAATTATCTTTTTAATAAGTTTGATGAATCACTTTGACAATGCAGTGATGACATGCAGTACACTGGTGCTGATGATTGAAATCAAGCTATTGCTTGATTGCAGTGTTCGGCGCGAGTGTAATTTATTTCCACTTTTGGGGGGTAATAATTAATTTTAATTGTTGTGCAAGTATTTTGATGGATTTTTCAAACAAACAATATTACTGGTTTTCACGACTCGTTGCAACAGCAGAGAACATATCTTGGGTCATGGTTTATCACCGGCATTACAGAAATTCAGTATTGATTTAATTTTCTAACGTGGAGTGTTTTTACTAAAAGTAAGCGCCGGTATTTTCTATAGGCGTGGAAAGAAAATTTATTGGTTCTTACTTCTTAGTCTTTAGACTCGGGACCATAAATTTTTCTATGACGCATAAAGACAATTTATTGGTTTCCCGTCTTTAGACTCGGGGCCATAAATTTTTCTATAGACGCATAAAGACAATTTATTGGTTTCCCGTCTTTAAACTCGGGGCCAAAGAATTTTCTTTAGGCGGGTAAAGAATATTTATTGGTTCGCTGTTTTTAGACATGGGGCCATATAATTTTCTATAGGCATCTAAAGACATTTTATTGGTTCCCAGTGTTTAGACTCAGGGCCATAAAAGTTTCTATAGGCGGTTAAAGACAATTTATTGGTTTCCAGTCTTTAGACTTGTGGCCGTAGAATTTTCCATAGGCGGGTAAAGAAAATTTATTGGTCCCCAGTCTTTAGACACAGGGCCATAGATTTTTCTATAGCTGGCTGTAGCTGTCTTTATGGATTTCTATGGCCGACAATAGAGGGCCATAGGGGGTGATAGCCTGCCATATAATTTTCCATAGACGACCATAGACCATTTTTCTATGGGCTTTCTTTCCGGTTAAATCCCCCGGAATTTTTAAAAAGTTCGAATCCAAGTCGGCGCATTTGGAACGCGGTCTCAGTCTATTAAAAGTGAGGATCGTGTCAGATCGCAGAACATTCTCGGATATTGTTTTTCACAAGGGAGAGGACAAGAACCGAGAAAATGTGTGCAAATAAGCCGTTACACAAAGAAAGGTACGTTGTGTTAAATGGTTTTCGTTAAATTACGGATATTGAAGTTAAAGGTAATAAATTAAGTGCGGTAAAATTAAAATAAATGTATAATCAATCGTAAATTCGACTCTGATTGTAAACTTATGCTGCAGTATTTTTTCAGTTTTGAAAATAAAACCAGTTTTCAACGTAAGACTTCACATATATTGGATGGTGACATCATACGTCAGAAATGCTCTCTCTTTTATCACGAAGCCAAAACCGACTTGCTCAGATACTTACATTGATACCTCTCGCTGCCCCTTCGAAGCATGCATGGAGGGCTGGAGGAAACCTGAGCAAACAACCTACTAAGAATGTAATATTCGACCAAGTACCTCAATACGCCTGTCTACCACTCATTTCGAACGGCGATTATGCCGAACGCCTTCGGTCGAACGACGAATTAGCTGGGATTCCGCTTTTATGTGTGCTCCCCTTGACATGAGCTCGTTCTGCGAATCTTGAAGGGCCACATCGTAATAAATCCGATTTGAAATTCCCGCGAGTCAGGGATTATGGTGCCTTCACGTGATATTTTGCGTTCTGAAGAAATGAGGAGAGCAAGTCGTCTACTCTTTGCGCTGGAGTTGCGTTGACGTCCGAACAACGCCGAGCTCCAATTGGCTTTGATTAAAAGGCTAGTGGGCAGACCTCAATGCCAGATACCTCGAGGTCTACCCACTATTTTGTTTTTAAATCTGCCAGTAAGAAGATCTACGTTCTAACATCATCACAACTCCTGTGCAAGAAGACAAACTTGCTCTCCGTATTGTTTCGGACATCGTAGACCGTACCGACGCCCGCCACCCAGTTGTCTGCGTTTAGAGCGCAGCGGACGCTAAATAATAAAAACAAAGAAATAAAATTGCATTTTCTAAAATTCTCCTGACTAAATAATATATTTTTTTAAATAAAACAACAAATAAGCCAAAGAGACTGTCATCGACATGGCGGTGGCGCATCTGGCGCTTGCGGACTCAAAATTGAAGGCATCAGAGTGACGCGACGGGCGGTTAGGTGCACGCTGATTGTACCCCGCATTGTGGCGTGAAACCAAGACAGGGCAATGCGAATCATGAGCAACCCTGTGCTCCCATTCCGCATAGTGCTAAGTTGTTTTTTTTTTCGTTTGGACGTTTTCATTTAAACAAGGTTTTCAACACTTTTTGACCCCTCGGTGAGTTTCAACAGAAAACGTGGATATCGTAACACGTCATTTGAAGAGCGGAAACGTGCCGTTCTTAAGTTTTCTAAAAATTCACCGAATGCGACACTATCGTCAGACATGTCGGTGCTTGCTCACGTTCGGAGTAGATGATGGGACAACGCTTGACCAAATGTAGCAGGTCCTGTTGATGATTATAACAGTTTCCAGCTATATCCAATTAAAAGACGAGATGAAGTTAGCACCAATATTGACACAACGGCGCAACTCAAGATTAATCAGTATTATCATTGATATATAATTTCTACAGGAGGAGGGTTTAGGCATTCGTTCTGAATTGCTTCGGAGACATTTATCGTTAATATTTTTTTCAATATTATATCGCGTTCTTACGTATGAAAACGGGTTTAAGAGTTTCTAAAAGTCCTGTGCTTTGGTGTTTATTTATTTTATTTTCTTGACGTGTTCTTTACGTGGTGAGGTGGAATTTTAGCAGTAATCAACGGGATAGTTTTTTATTTGGTGCTAGTGAACCCGCCTTTGGTTATTAGACGTTTTGGTGTAATTTATTCATCAGATTTCTTTACCTCTTACCTCGAATCAACTTTTATACAAAATAATTCTATCAGTCGGTACTATTACGTTAATGTATGTAAATTTTACTAACGCCTCTATCGCTACATCAGACGTTGTTCTATCATTTTTGATCCTAGCAATCCAATTCTAGGAAATCTCGAAATTCTAACCGATCTGCCTTCTATGATACCTAGGTAATTACAGTTCTCGGAATCAATATGATGTCTTGTGAAAAAAAAAAATCACACTTGAAAATTTCGATAATGCGGCCTATAATATTCCATACAAAAAAACTTCGTAGAGATTAAGAATACAAATTATACTCCTCAAAAAGTTTAATTACTACTTACCGTCAAATCCCGAGAGATGCCCGAACGCCGAAAAGCAATCACCCATATTTTTTTGCTTGATTTGCTCTTTTCGTCTAGACACCGAAAGATAGCCCACTCCTAGTCATCGTGGTGTTCGTATCGATGATGACCTTAGCGTAAATGCGACTCGTTAGCTATGGCAAGATAAAAGCGAACATTGTTGTCTGTGATGTAGTCATCTTTGCTTCACTGTCCCTCGCCGCGACAACAAGTTTGACAAAGACATACGATATTAAAATAGCAGTTTTTCAACTTTTTGTTGACTGCACATCCAAAGTGAGCCCACTCCTTATTTTCAACCAATTTTCTCTTGGTTTTAGGCGCGCTATCTCTCGGGATATTACTGTATTGATATTCAATGAATGTCTTCTAAAATATTCCGGGGAAACAATTCTGATGCTCGTTGTTGTTCATTTGAAATTCTCACTAGTGAATTTAGCAGAGAAGCGCCGAGAGAGAGAGAGAGAGATGTCCAAGAAAGTTGGGGACGTGACAGCCCTGCCGCATTCGTCATGCAGAAACTGCCTGCAAAAAATGTTCCAGCCATACAACTATGCCTGCAATATATATGATTCAGGCGTGTCTGTAAATAACTCTGTCGTCATGTCCGCAGTGAACACAGTGTCTTTTCGGTGATGTATGAGCAGAACGACTATGGCTTTACTGGGTAGAGTCGAGGGCTAGCTGACTTTGTCTCTACATATAGTCTCCTTGCAATCAGAGCAAACGAAAGCGTCATCTACTCCCTGCGCAGCGTTTCGTGTTGAAACGAGTTCGAATCCGTTCGAACTATCAGTACAGGCCGAGCCAGCTAGCCTATAAATGGAGAGTACAAGTGAAAAAAAAAAAAAGCTTTCTTTTAAAGAGCAAAGTTGGGACGCGTAATTTTAAAAATATTTTTCCACAAAAAAGAAAACATATTTTTGCTGAATATTTACGGCGTTAGACGCCATTAAGGTGGAGAAGGTGGGGGTCGCAGTCCGCAAAACCTAGCCCCGTGCTTATACTAGGTGCTTACATCTCTCATTGGCTGTAGAAATGATTGACGTGTGAAAGGTTGGTTGTAAATTTGTATCTCCTTGCCATAATATTATTTTAATCGGCTCTTGCTTATGTTTGTGAAGCAAACAATCAAGATAGAGTCATTATTGTTTTTAAATATATCCCGAGATTGCTTTACCCGCTTTGGTTTGAAACGTTAACAAACATGGCTGCCGGCGTCTGCGGAGTGCTGGACGACGGAAGCGCGTCGAGCTCGTCAATTTTGATGAGTGAGAGTGGTTTTGAGTTGACGGATGTGTTTAGAGGAAGACCTCATACACCGCCTATGTCTTCAGCAAACAAGTGTCGCAAGTACGTGCCTTCGGAAGCTCTGTCCAAATGCTTTTTCTCGTAGCGGGACTGGCCTAAGCCAAGCTATGGTGCCTGAAACGCTTCTCCAACTGGTGTGTTTACCACGTCCAAAAAAGTAGTCCCTCGATTAACGCCCGATGACGTCATAGAGGTGTCATGCTGTCGCCAGTCGTGATCCTGGTGACGTCCCAACAGCTGTGGTGTATGTGGTAGACGCCTATACTGCTGTAGGTCTCTCTCCAGTGTGGCAGTCCACGGAAACTCCGGAAGAAAGAAGTTGGGACGCCATGACAACTGCGACACTCGCGTTCGCTCGCACTATTCGCAGCTTCTCGTTAGCATTTCTAAGACCAACCGCCAGGATCACGACATGTACTACATGACACTTCGGCTTCTGTGACGTGATTTGTGGCCAATAGACCTTTTCCCTATACCGACGGCACCAGGCGGTGGCTGCACGAACTAAAAATCGAGGAAGTGACCTAAGTGCGCTACCAATCGATAATGGGAGCTCGCTACCAGTTTCTTCGCTCTCTGAGCTGCGGCGCGTGCCCAACGCGACTTTAAAGAGGGGCATCCGTGGCGTCCACACAAACGTCGTGTTTTTCTTTCCGTCCACTTTCTTTTTTTGTGTAACACAATTATATATATCCTGCAATCACCTGTTCTTCTCGCTGATCCACAGCCTCCGTCCGAATTTTCTCGATTTTTCGTGCCGACTTCCGCCACTTGGTGTTGGACGCTTACGCGTGCGCAGAGCGTTTCTCGAAGAAGGTCCATTCGGGACCACTTCTGACGTATGGGCAGCTTAGGACGCTAAGCACACCATTCGAAGACGCGCACCAGGCGCCATTGCCTAGCGCCCCAGATCAACTATTTTAAACGATCTGGCTTGATACTTTTCGTTGCCCGTGTTGATGCAGAATAAAGTTGCTGGTTTCCGAAAAAGCGGCCCCGCTGCTCTGTGAATCGTACAAACGTCATGATTTCGACCATGGTGTCAATACCCAGAAGGTACCTACAAGGATAAGAATTTGCGAGCCATATGGTTAGAAGCAATCGGGCGTTCGGTTCGCATCAAGTTTGTCTAGGTATTTCCCCGTCATTGCGCCTCAAAAGGCAAGCTTCCAAGTTTTGCACAGTGCACTTGGCCTACCAAAGCGAATATATGTACATCACGTTTTAATTATGCTTCATGACACTCTTCTACATAGCTCCTGAATGTCACGTAAAAGAAAAAAAAAACAAAAAAAAAAACAAGAACAGTAAAGCCAGAAAGACTGCATATTTATTTTCTGGATTTCTTCAGTTCTCTAGGCCGCTTATCACGTACATCGATAGGCGGTGACAGTCGGTTGTATTGGATCATGACCTGTGGATGATGAAACGCTAGAATTCCGCTTTCATAGTCGCGCCTCCTAAGAGTTGCAGAAGATTTTTGACGGCAGATGGATAGCAGAGGGACGGAGGCGGAAACGGACGCGGACGAGCAGCTTTCGTTTCCCCGTCTTAGAGCATTGCAGATGACAATAAGCGGCCGTGAAATAGCCGACGATGCCGGAGGCTGCCGCTCTTCTGCTCGTACGACTTGCAAGCGGTGTTAGACTTCCCGACAAGACGGACCGGATAACGCGAAAGGCAACACCACGCTTGTTGGCCCATTCAGTTGAGCAGCCAAGCCAGTCCTTTAGTAATGGGCGGGGCCACTGATCTGTGGACGGGGCTTAGAGCGGGCTGTGATTCCCACCTAAAGCGTTTAACAACGTAAATATTGCGCGAAGAACATGTTTTTTTTCGTGGAAAATTTATTTAAAAAAGATTCGACGTTTACAATTTTCTGTAATGCGAAATTAAAGTGCAGCTCTTGAGGAGGAGGAGGGGAGGGTACGAAGGGAAGGTATGCCCCACCTCCTCCTCCGTACACTTTCCTCCTCCTACTACTAGCGTCCTCTTTCTCTTTCCTCCTCCTTTTTCTCTGCTCCTCTTTTCCTTCTCAAATCCTCCTGCCGTTCAATTTCCCCGCTAAGATTTCCTCTAAATTCAGCGAAACGTTTACCCACTAAATTTAGCGAGAAAATTGACGTCACGGGACCTCAACGCCAATTCAGTTTCCCCGCTAAATTTAGCGGGGAAATTGACGTCACATGAGCTCGTGTCACGACACCCATGAACAAATTCTGTTTCTCCTCTTGATTTAGCGGGTAAATTGACGTCACGTGATCTCAACTGCAATGCAATTTCCCGCTAAATTTAGTGGGGCAGTTACGCCGACCTTGACTCTGACGCCAACGCCAACGGCGACGCCACGAAACGCGGAAACGGGTGCCTAAGAGCTGAGCTCTAAAATGACGTGTCCCATCTGTGCCATTTAAAAAAGAACATTTTTTCTTCTTGCAGTAACCCTTTAAAGCTACCGATAATCCTTCCAATCAGAGCTCGGCACTCTGACGTAACCGCGCGCTCTCATGACCTCCTCTCCCTCACTTTCTCTCCGCATAGCACGCAAAGAAGCCTCAGCTCCGGCGCGAACTTACCGTCCTGTCACCGAGCTGCGCGATCCTGCAGTGCAGGAAGGCCGACTTCCCCAACTGGGCTGTCACGTTCTGGTCGGTGCTGTTGTCGAAGCGGGGCCTGAAGTGGGGGTCGTCCCAATGGGCGCTGGGCCGGGACGGGGGCTCGCCGCCCACGCCGGTCGAAGACGACCAGGACACGGCGCCTCCAGCTGATGGCCCTCCTCTGTTAATGGGGGCCGCCGGTCCCGGTCCCGGCACCAGGTCCGAGCTTGAAGACGAGACCAGACCCGAGCCGGGCCTCTCCCTTAAGCTTCGTTCCGTGCCAGGCGCTTCCAAAACGATAGCCTGTGCCTGCACCGGGAGTGAACCAGAGCCCGGGCCTGGAAAACGCAAAAAAGAACAGCTCGGTGAAACCTTTTTTGAACGCAGTTACCTAAGTTCTTGGGCGCAAGTCTCACTAAGCCAGCAAACAGAAACAACCGACACCGACAAGCCTCAAACACGTGCTGCATTTACGCGACGGTACTTTTGGCAGGCTTTTCAGTCTTTCAGTGCTTGTAAATTAAGCACGAGTATTTTTAAGCCTGGCAAAGATACCCACGCGTACACAATGCTCCTCTTTGAAGCTCGTCGATTTCGGCCTTTTCTCTTCGTCGCCCTAGTGGGATTCGGGGGTTGTAGAAACAGGCAAAATAACATGTTTAAGCAGACCATAAACATTCAAATGCGGAGAGCAAGTCGTCTGCTTCTTGCGCAGGGGTTGCGGTGACATCAGAACGGCGCCGAGCTCTGATTGGCTTCAATTGAAAGAATAGTGGGTAGACCTCAATGCTAGGTTCCTTGAGGTATACCCACTATTTTTTTTTTTTTTTTTGATCAGATAATAAGATCTGGGCGTTTTGACATCAACGCAACACATGTACATTCGGGAGCAAAAGTTCGGCCCGTCGGACGGCGCGGCGATGCATTCGGCACGCGCTCCCGTGCCCCGCAAACTTTTGCTCCCGACTGTACAAGAAGCAGACGAAGTTGCGCTCCGCACTGAAATCTACCCACTATCCTTTCAATCAAAGCCATTCAGAGGCTCGGCGTCGTTCGGACGTCACCACAACTCCCGCGCAAGAAGCAGACGACTTGCTCTCCGCATACTTCCAGTCGTCTCTATATTATTTTTGGAACGATGCATCACGTATAGTCACTGACAGAGTGAGAACGGCAGGACATCTGTTTTGAACGCAGCAGCCTCCAACACGAGCTCGGTGCCTTCCGTAGTGCTTTTTCTGCGCTCGCCCACTCGACGTGCTCGAAACACCAGAGCGTCGTCTAAGGTAGGTAGTTCGCTCTAGAGACGGGACAACTGAGCTTCTCCCTGAACTCCTCAGCTTGTCAGCGAGCGTAGTCATCCCTTTGCGAATTTCGGAAAAGAATGTAATTGTTTATGGTGAGCTATTGAGGTACAGAGAGTACATATTATTTTTTTATTTCGTCCTTTTAGCATGGAGTGAGTGAAACTTTGCCTGGTTATGAAAAAGTTTGGCATAGCCTCTGTGAAACGTTTGAAGATAGGGACCTGCACAGGGTATACACCTGGACACTACCACATGCATGCACAGAAACACGGAGCTGTCGTATTTTTCTGTCTGTTTAAGTCACACCGTTGTATAGGTCGCTCCCACCATAGAGTTATATTTAAAAAGAAATCCGGTGTATAGTCGCACCTTCGTATATGTCGCTCTTATATATGTGCACCATCTTCGCGGCAAAACTGCATTGATAAGTCCGCATATGTGTGTTGTGGTCGTCATATTATGTGCACGCGGGAAGCAGTTTCAGCGTTCTCGTCGAAGAGTCGAATGAGAAATGTGACGACTACCCAAATTTGCACAGTTAACCTCCATAAACGCTGAAAGTCGCAAGCGTTGTATATGACTACAATTGGTAGCAACGCGCAAAAAACACAAGAGCAAAGGGAGGAATTCACAAGACGAGCGCTGAACTTCAACTGAACGTTTAATGCAAAGAAGACATCCAAGTAAACAACCACACCGTTATCGCATCAACGCTGGAGATAAGCTATTTTTTGTATGTAAAAACGCCGAAGTCTGGTTTACACAGTTATCTCCCTCCTTTCCTTTCAAGTACGCTTCCAGCAGTTCTCTTGCAGTTTTGACACCCCCTTTCTCCACAATCGTTATATCTTCGAAATTTGATAGGGAAGGAGGGATATAATTGTGTCAGCCAGACTTCGGTGTATTTTTATAAAAAAGAAATAGCTTATCTATAGCGTTGATGCGATAACGGTGTGGTTGTTTACTGGGGTGTGTTCTTTTCATTAAACGTTCAGTTGAAGTTCAGCGCCCGTCTTGTGAATTTCTCCCTTTGTCCTTGTGTTTTTGCGCGCTGCTACCAGTTGTACTCATGAACCAACTCGCCTGCATCGCCACATTGATTCGTTGTATAAGACGCACCAAATTAAATTTTCGAGAAAAACAAAAAAAAAAAAAAACGAAAACGTGATTTATACATTGCAAAATGCGGTATACGAATATGTGCACGAAAAGAAAAAAAGCCACATATGAACGTGCATTCAAGAACGCAAGTACAGAAACGCGTCGAATGCAACAAAAACACAAAACCACGCTGCTCACACCTAGGCGGACTGAACTTTCGTTCATCAAACGGTTTTCAACGATGCATTCTTTCTTATCTCAAATTTTCGGCCCCCTTTTTGAGCTGCCAAACTTGAGTTCGACGGCTTGCATATTTCAACTATTTTTTACGTAGTGAACTTCAGTCATTATGTATATTTTTACAGCCGTAAATAAACGTGCTTTAGAAAAAAAGCTATTCCAGTGATTTGCATCTTACATTTATGTATAAAAAAAAAATACCGTCACACAAAAATAACAAAAAAACGCAGTCTTGATTTTATATTATTCTAATTATTTCCCGCGGCTTATTCTTGCTTTTTATTCGGTAAACAAATGAGTGTAGCGTCAACAAACAAAGCAAAGGGATCGACTGACACCATCACAATTTCGTTCGCATTCGTTAGAAAATGTTGGGCCAATTTCAGAGTCGTATCTAGACGGTCGTCCTCGTAAAATCTTTGATTTAACGCGGAATAAATTTAATAAAAAAAAGGTAATAAAAGGGCACACTAGAAACTTTTGACAATTTTGAAGATAAAAAGAATAAAAACGATACTCTCTCTCAGCCTACCCCGACTTCCTGGAAATATTAGAGTAAAAAAGAAGAGCGAAACTCTAAAACTGTTATCATTCACAGTTGTATAGCGCTTCCATGGTGCTCGTCTTTGAAATTGCTAAAGAAGTTTAAATTACATTTCAGAGGAAAAAGAAAATTAAAAAAAGCCTAGGACGAAGGAACAAAAGATTGGAAAGGAATCGAGACCAAGTTTCTTTTCCGTTTCCCACTTTTGACAGGTATATGGAGAGCGAGAGTATAGAACACATTGCGCGCCATTGGGACATTTTCGGGTTATAAATTTTTGGCGCACAGATAGTAGCTTATTCTGCTCAACGTTAATCATAAGCGAGAGTTGTCATCCACGTTTTTGTGTTTTTATCACGCATAGTTGTCTCGCTGCTACTTCTACTTGCGTTAAGGTAAACCCATTAATAACTATGAGCCTAGTCAGGATTTTCTTTTATTTAGTAAAAACGAAGTAAAAACGAAAAGAAAAAGTGGAACTAGGTCGGTGCAGCCGCCGGTTTTTGTTTTGTAGGGAAGTGTCGAAGATTGTCGAGTGTGTAAATCTTGATTTTTAACGCTTCAAAACTATCATAATAATTATTCGATAATATGGAGGGTCAACTTTTTCATTTACCATACGTCTGTGTTATGGTGCTAGCGCGGAAAACACCAACCTTTGTTTGCTGACAAAGAAAAATAAACTTTCCGGTGGATTCCGCCGCAAGTATCCTGCAGAAGCGCTTGCTCACAAGCCCTCTCCCTTGCGGTCACTGGGTCATGAGTAAGCGTAACTGATTTGCCAACAAGGGATACGTGGCTCGTCTTCAAGAAGTGTTGTGTAGTGCGCCATTGGGAAGACACTGATAGCCGCATACCCAGGCGTTACACAACGACAACCACTAAAACAGATTCCTCACGGGTTTCTTTTTTTGTTGTGGTTTTCGGCTCCAACAAACGACGGATTCGTCCCTCGTTGTTGGATCCGACGTTTCCCTTAGTGTTTTCGCCCTGAAAAATCTAAATATCTTAAGAAATCATAACTTACCAACCTGAGGCTTCCCGAAAGTGTTTTCTACTTATTTGGTATTATATTGTGCTAGATTTCAATGCCTCGTTTCTTTCGAGTGCATTGGAAACAGTTTAAAGCGAGTAATTGAATTCTTTTTTTAAAAGATTTTGTTCCCTATGACTATGAAAATTCTGATTTGCTCTTTCTGCAACTAATAATTTCAATTTTCAACAGCAAAAAAAGAAAACGTCGGAAAACGCTAAATAAAAAAACAATAATTAAAAACCTTGTGAAGAGAATGGGGGCAAAATGCGAAGGTCACCGAGGCCGGGCAATGGCGAGTTTACATAGAAAATATCTCGCTACATTGCCACAAACACTATTTTTAGTCGAAACTTGGTAAGAAGAGTAAATTACAAGAAACGCATTACGCCCAAGCACATTCCGATCCATCTAGGTCGTGTTTCGCGTGTTCTCTTGTTCCTTGCTGCGTGCGTTAAACTACAACTGAAGATGCTCTGTTGTTTGTCTTTCGTTCCCCTATCAACTTTAAATGTCAGCAAGCGGAAGATAGGTCGCTGTCCGATTGACCGTAGGAAAAAGAATTTCGTCGTAATTCGGAAGTCGGAAAGGGCCACGTCCACGGAAACGTCAGCGTCTGACACGCGGAACGTGAGCCCCAACAGAAGACGCCATGAAGGCGGCGTTGTCGATGTCAATGAGGGAATTGTGGCAAGACCCGTAAAGGAGCCACCCTTGACAGAGATGGACGACGAGCACGGTCCAAGAGTGCAGAATGAACCGTCCTCGTCAAGTGATATCGAGGAGAAAAGGGCAAGTGCGCAGCTTGTAATGAGAGCTGATTGGGACAGCCTATGCCGCTTGAGACGACAGCAATGGAATAATTTCCCGCCTATATTAATAAAGGCGTGAAACTCGACCGTGACGAGCGTCGTGGCCAATGCGGAGGAGCCGTGCTTTGTGGAGATTACGACATGCGGCGAATTTGACAAGTCAGCGACAACAGACCCCCCAAAGACACGCATTCTTGCAGAGAATGCAACCTTGAGCGATCCCAAGCACCAACGGCTTAGGGCAACGGTTCTCAAATGGGAGTCCGCGAAGCCCTGCCTCATCGTTCAAGCCCAGCAATAAAAGTTGTATTATTTCAGGTCAAGAAAAAATGTTTCAGTTTTCGGGCGAGCTTTCTCGTGTGTATGTCAATAAGAAAGGTCTACTTCACATTAGCCCTTAGTTATGTCCATTTATTAAGTCATTATTATATGTAATCCTATTACCTATCCTCTCCTCTCACCACGAACGGTGTCCTCCATCATCTCCGCCGATCTACAAGGGGTCCACTAAACATCACTGGTTGAGAACCACTGGCTTAGGGGATGCGTTGGTTGGCTCATCAAGTGGTTAAACTACATCAACTGGATAGAGGGCGGATTTATGGCTAAAATTTGGGGCGGGGGGAAGGGGAGGAAGCGGTGGTGATTTTTTCTCAATTGCGCGGGCCAATAATTTTTAGGGTATCTAAAAAGAATAGTATTAATTTTGTTTTAACGTTTGTTACAGCATACAAATGCCCACCAAATATTTATTAGCTACGTGTTCTATATCATAAACCCGCAGTTGCTGTTTCAATGGTTCAAAGATTTTCACCTGAAGTACTAAAAAGAGAGAGAGAGAGAGAGAGCGAGAGAGAGGAATACATGTGAATGGTCCTGTATTCTACAACAGTGACTATCCCATTTATGCAACACAGGCAATTGAGCCACACGGCGTGACAGCGTTTTAGCAGATTTGCGATAAAATAGCATATACCAATTTAGACATAAAACACAACAAAGACCGGAGAAAAAAAAAGACGTTTACAGCTCCTGGTAATGCCGAATTAGAGCGCAGCTCTTGAGGAGGACGAGGGGAGGGTACAGAGGGAACGGTAAACATTTCCTCCTCTCTCCTCATCTACTCCTTTCCTCCTCCTCGCCTCCTCCCTCTTCTTCCTCCCTCTTTCTCCTCCTCCTCCATTCTCCTCCCTTCTCCCTCTCCTCCTCCCCCTCCTCCTCCTCCTCTCTTCTCCCTCCCGCGCGGTGCATTATGGAAAACGTCCCATAATGCAACGCGCGCGGCACCGTGGGGCATTATATAATGTTTCCCATAATGCACCGCGCGGTTACGCCGACGCGTTACGGCTACGCCGACGGTGACGCCGACGCGTCACGAAAAGCGTTACTCCGATGCGTTGCAATACGGCGACGGCGATGCCGACGCGTCACGAAAAAGCGTTATGCCGATCCGTTATGGCTACGCCGACGGCGACGGCGATGCGAACGCGTCACGACAAAAGCGGTACGCTAACGCGTTACGGTTACTCCGACGGCGACAGCGACAGCAACGGCAGCGGCGACGCCCCTCGAGCCGGAAACGGGCGCCTAAGAGCTGCGCTCTAAAAGGATTTGTTAGCAAGACAATTGTAAGATGGCTAAATATTATTGAGACTTTCTGATTTCTAGAGGAACGTTGTTATCTTAATTGTTATTTTTATTGAGTCACTCTGGAAAAAACACATTTCTTGAGAATGGCGTTACGCGACGGGATTTTGAATGTTTAGTTGGAGAAATTAGACTCTAATAGGGAAGTAGTGGGTGGGATTCCTCAGCGACTTTACTCTTAATGACTTGGTGTCTTATGGGATTCAGCCAAACAAAAATGACTGTTCGATTCCTTATGGTCTTGTAGTGGAGGCGTGAAACCAATATAAAAAAAAAATGCGAGCTCATATGTCCTTTAGCGCAGTGCCTAAGCAAGTTGGATGGAACAACATTAAAATTATTCACTAAACAGGCTCACATTTATCTAAAGAAAATAAGAAGGAGGACAGTATAGAGACATAATTATTTACACAATTTATCAAATTAAGGGTTCTTCACAGCGCGAACATCGCCTTCCATCGCCGTGCTCTATGCGCGTAGCGGTCTACCACCTTCTGTTGGTCGACGCTGACATCTCGATGGATGTTAACGATGGCAACACCGTTGAGTCGCTTTTTGCCACACCGCCATCTAATGTGAGTCATAATCCGACGAAGGGTAAAGAAGAACCTCTCAGCCGTTGCAACACTAACTGGCAGTGTGGCGAGAACGCGCAGCAGAGTTCCGGTGTTGGGATACAGCTCGGGCTCCGACTCTTGAAGTGTCTCCACAGCCGTCGATGGAAGAGACCCTTCTCTTGTTCTCGTATCCATTTCGCCACCCACAGTGAAAATGCTGCCCTGAGGATGGTTTCCAGTGCTGCATCTCCCATTCCGAGGAGCACGCCGTATTTCGCTGACAGGATAATGAGCTTTGGTTGAGCTTCCTTTCTTTACAAAATAATTATGGATGAGTTTCAATTAAGCTTCTAACGTATTCTTATAGAATAAATTAGAAGCTCAATTTAAACTCAATGATCATTTATGTAAGGGTTGTCCTGCACGTGGCGAGGCAAACGTGTGTTGAGGCAGTACACCTCCAGCACCTCCTCGGGCAAAAGCTGCTTTAAATCTTCCACGACGGATTGCACAAGTAGGAATGTAGACATGTGCGCGGAAGTATGACTTGGTTGTCTGTAAAGGCTATTTCGCGCAGTTCATGCACATCTAGTCGGGCTCCCATATTCTCGGCACTGTCTTCTGCATGTGCGAAAATTTCTTTGAGTGTCTTCTTGACGTTCAACGGGTTCCGCTTTTCGCTCAAGACGACAATCGTGCCTTTCACGATGTCCGAGGCATTGTTCATTTCGAGATCCGCCTTTTGGAGCAGCCAACTCAGGGGAAGGGGGACGGAGATAATGTCGTAGAGAGCTAGGGTTGCGATGACGATTTCGGCATTCAGGACTTAGGTAAGCAGGGATCTCGCCTTGGCAGCCGAGCTTTGTTCTCGTCTCTGGGAATTCGTTTCTAACGGCTTTTAGATGGTTGCCAGAACCTCTCGTAACCGCAAAACAGCGTTATGACGTTCTACCCAACTTGTTTTGGGTCGAACGCCAAGCTGCCATCATACATCGCGCCGCCAAGCTGCCATTTTACGCTCTTAACTTCGAAGAAGCACCGCTTTCCTTTCGCCGGAACATTTCGCGTCTGGTGAACTTTTCCACTCATCTCTCGCCCTTTTTTTAAATTTAAATACCAAAAGACGTTGCCAAGAAAATACAATTGGCCAAATCCACTGTCCTCCTTCGGCTGCACAAATCTAATTTGTTGACCAAATAATCACCTCTTGGCCAACAAGGAGGCATTCTTTCAGAATTTTTTTATCTCATTTTAGGGCGTCGGGGGGAAGGGAGGGGGGGGGGGGCGGCCGCCCCCTCCCCCTTTAAGTTTGCCCCTGACTGGATACGATTATCATGCAGTGGCGTGTTATTTGTTTGTTTGTTTGTCTTTCAAATGAGATATATCCCCTCGTCAAAACCAATAGTATCTTTGAATGTGCTCGTAGTGCATTTCTGATATTGACTGTAAAATCTAATTTTCGACATTGCCATTTAAACAAGGATTTTGTGTTTCTGGGGTTAATTGTTCTGCCGTTTTTTTTTGTTTGGGGCGAGGGGGAGGGGTTCTCGACGAGTCGGTGTTTTTCAGTGTCCATTTGTTGTGTCGAGCAAAAAAAAAAAAAAATCGGTGCTTATGGGGATTATGTTGAATAAAATATACATGGGCATACGATTCCCAAACTTTGAAGAAACATGCTAATGACCTGATTGCTTAAAAAACGTTCCCGCACCAATGAAAAAAAATAAAACGAGGTAAAGGGCTTGGTTTGGAGGGAAGAAGCAGCTTTCCCGGCGGTTTAAGTTCTGTGTTCCCGTTCAAAAAAAAAAAAAATAAAGCTATAAACCGTTCCAGCAAGTGGTCTAAGGCGTCACCATATTCTTTCACCCAGGCATTTTAACAAATTTGATGGGGAAAAAAGGGGGAAGGCATGCTCCCCATTCTCCTAGCATACGACACACCGGCCGTTCTCAACGGTTGGTTAGCACCCGCGGACTGTAGGGTGGCTGTAGCGAACCTCGAACGCTCGTTCGATGCTTCCGTCGAGAGGTGGTTCGCGATTTTTTTTTAAGATGTATGGCTCTCCAGATTGTCTCTTTGCTTTGTATTTTATTTCAATCAATCATCAACCAGGGTATGTTCGTCCTATTACTTCAATAGTTCTACCCTCAACCGATGCGTCTATTGCGTCAGCAGAAAATAATAACCTCATTGTACGGTTCTGAGTTTGAAGGGGCCTTAGATTATTTTTGTGAAACATCATGCGGACGCAAAAACGTTTTCTTACTCCGGGGTTAGAAACTTCATATCCCAAAGCGGTTGCCATTACGCGATTTCGCGTTCCAAGTGATAGGTGATAGAATTTAGTTAGTCTAGGAAGAGGCGTGTAACTTAGGTGCTTTCCTTTCACTTTTTATTAACAACAATGAATAACGTTTGCACAAACGACGTTGCAGGTGCATCCGCGTCGTTGGTTTTTCGCCGGTGCATTGAACTCAATTGTGTACAAGTCGTAGGAAAACGACATCTTATGTAAATAAAATATCAGCGAGCCACATCGGAGGATTAAACCGAATTAAACACCGGAAAACAAGCGGCTTATCTAGCTGTCCTTCCCACTTCGTCGTCCCTCAGCATCTCAGTGTTTATCATCTAAATACTCTTTTCTCTTCCAGAAGCCCCCAATATATGCTGCGTAATCCGAGGATCAATAGCTATTCTTTCTTCGAGATCTTCACCGCAAGAACCGGCAGCATCGTGTAAAGTCTCTTCAGTTATTGCAGGAGTTTACTTCCCCGTTATTTCCCCGCGCAATCATTTTGTAACGATGAAGACTCTTATCGATTAAACGTAGGTTGCTATAGGCTACACTTTCGAAATAAAAGTGATGTAGTCATTCGCTAAAAATAAAGAGCAAAAACCAACACCCATTATATATCTCGGCACGCAAAAAAAAAAATATCCAAAGGAATGAACTAAAGAAGATTGCACGAGTTGTTCCGGCCTCTTCAAAGTGATCCTTTCTAATCTAAAAAAAAAAGAAATATATATATATATATATATCCCGACAAAAAATATTAACGACTCGCAATAAACTCCCGCAGTGTTTCCCTCGCAACTCGGTAGGATTGCCCAACTTAACCACTTCTAGAAAGCGGCGGATCGGGAAAAAAAACATTTCCCGCGCGTTCGCGCTCAAATAGAAAAGTCTAGAAATAGAGCTACTAAAGCCAACCCCGTGCGCACTAACCATGTGACAGACATAAAGATGCCTTATCACCAGGAACTTATCCGATGATACAGCTATAGGCACTGACAACGTAAGAAAGGCAGGACTTGGCGAGTGGCAACCCTATCATCATCGCTCCGCAGCCAATGAGAGGGCGTCGTTAGCCGATTATATTGCACACGAACCAATCACGACGAAATAATCTTGAATTTGACCAGCAATAACCTTGTGTCTCTTATGTTGTTACTGACGATAGTAATACATTTTTTATATGTTGTTTTTGTTTTAGAGACACGATTTATTATATGAGGCCCGCCACTCCACCACAAAAAAAAAACGCTTAAAGTTAAAAAAAAAACCGAGGTAGATGTAAAAAAAAAGTGACTCTTTGATGATATACTTGTATTCTACAGGGTGTTTTAAATTTTTTTTTCATATTTGTTTAAAAGGAAAACGCCGTGAAAGTTACACTAACGCGGCCTGTGGTGGTGAGTTAAACGTCAAAATTGAAGATAATCGTCACGATAAGTAGGTTAATTCACAAAAAGTTGTTTAGTTTATTAACTTTGTTTTTATATTCCAGAAAAAGATGCGATTCCAATGAGAAAAGTTCTGAGCGACATCAGAAAACACTAACCATGTAAATTGTTGAAGCATCTGGGACGCGTGGGAAGCGCGTGTAAGGCTGAAGCCACCACTCGTGCAGCTCGCGCTAGGCTAGTGATGCGAAAAGGCGCCCCGCGCGGTTTTCCCGTCTCTTCTGCATTTCTGGACCTCCAGCATGGCGCTCGTTGCACCAGAGGTAACTTTAGCGCACCACCGCGCCGCCTTCCACGCGCCCCAAATCTTTCTAAAATGTACTAATTTAGCGGATTTCGACGACGCCTTGCATGTTTCTAGATTAAAACCATATGTTGATTTTCACAAACTAAAGAAGTAATTTACGAATGTTTGCTAATCATTTGACTCATCGGGACAATTAGCCCCCATATTATGTCTCCCTGGCCGTATAGCGTACCTACAGAGACCGCATTTGTGCAGCTTGAAAATTTCACGGTTAAAAAAAAAATGTACCGCACAAACAACAAACACAACAACACTATATTTTCTTACCGAACAAGGTCCCTTCAGAAGCAGATGGCAGTGAACCGCGAGCCGATCGGGCAGCGAGGTGATGTCTCTGTGTCATTTGATATTAGGAAAGTAACGTGGGCGTGCCACTCTTACGTATTTTATTTGCAAAACGTAAAAAGTTTTTTTTTTTTCCATGGTGCTTAAGACAGCCGAGAAGTCACTACTGCAGAGCAGTATACATATTTAGATTTTTTTAATATAACCGCTCTTGCC
The DNA here is from genome assembly GCA_013358835.2 of Ixodes persulcatus. Taxonomy (NCBI): domain Eukaryota; kingdom Metazoa; phylum Arthropoda; class Arachnida; order Ixodida; family Ixodidae; genus Ixodes; species Ixodes persulcatus. The sequence continues at coordinate 359,135 of JABSTQ010009213.1, read as the reverse complement.
TACTTTGAATACTGGATACAAATATCGCATAGGATTGTGTAAGAATTGTGACGAATATTCAAAACTATTTACGAGAATATTGCAAGTGGTTAGGTCCCTTATTTTTACTTCAGACTCCCGAGTGATCGAGCTCTGCGATTTGTAACATTGTATTAAATGAATTTTTTTTTTCTATTGTTGAGCTGTTGTTTTCAAAACGTTTTCTAAGTTTAGATAATCTTTTTTTATACTTATGCAGATCAAAATTAATTTATTATACGCACTAATCGTCGAATTAAAGCCCCATGATAGCTAGATTGTTTACATTTTTTTGTGTGTTGTTGATATAAATAATATAGCAAAATTTCTTCCCATTCAAGTGTGTTTTTGTTTAAATATATACTCGTTTAACTTCATGAAAAAATGTGACTGTCAATGTATTGATAAAAATTAAAAACTCTGAATTCTGCCATACTTTGACACAACCGTGAAACAATTGTTCATGTATTACGCTTTTCACGGAAAAATATGTGACCTCCGAAGAATAAAAATATTGCGGTAAAACGTTTTTTCGCCGCTGCCTACATCAACAAAAACCGCATCTGTAAAAGACAAAAAGCTAATCACTAATCTTATTGCTTTTGAAGATGTGTCAAAAAACGTTTGCGTCACCCCCGCCGTCAAAGTAATGCTTTCTGATATAAAATAGATTTCAACACCTGAACAATAAAAGTATCACATGAGTTCGTGCTGCTAAAGTGCGCACTCAGAAACAAAGACAACAAGCATAAATATTTTAAAACAGCTGGAAATTCCTTTTGTTCTCTTTAAGTGTAAAATATTCAACATGAACGCATACCATTGTGTGTGTATAAATTCTTTGTTTTCAGCTAAACCACACAACGCCCGTTTTACGGATACACAAATATAAAGAATTAGCAAAAATAAATGGAAAGAAACACGCCACTAACGACTTTTCCTTCCAACTTAACAAGCCTACCTTTAAAAAAAAATTTTCTTTTTCCCTCACCGAACTGCACCAAGAGGTACCACAGGGTCTATGCTAGACAAACTATTTAAAAGAAAATAAAAGGTAATCAAAGGGAGCGATACAAGATATTTTGCGGGAAGCGTGTCTCAACTACTATAAGAATATGATACAGAAATAAATAAAAAATGCGAGGCAGCCAAAACAAAATCAGCATCATGAACAGTAAAAAAAAATAAAAAAGTGTGGCTGTGGAAAAAAATAGGAGAGAGAAAGAGAAAGTGTTGTGGGCTAGACAAACGCAACTTTCGGAAAGTGCGGTCTCCACGAGTACCTGGCCCACCTCATGAACCAAAGTTATAGCGACCTGCACGCTTCTCTCTTCTTCCTTTTCGTTTAATAGTATACGCATTTTGTTTTTATTGCCACTCTTGAAAGCGTGATGAGAAGTAGGCTTTAAGCAGTTCTGACAGGAGATGGAAGGAAGTAAAGGCATTAACGCACACACCTACACCTTGCGAGAAGTTTAGGCACTAGACTCTGTAGGAATCCGGCACTCGTTAAATGGAATTAATGCTTTAGTGCCAAAGTATATTTAGAAAGTTTATAAGTCTATCTCTGGCCAAGCAATGTGAAGCAGGCCCGTTCCCGGCAAATGTTTTTTTCATCAGGTTTTCGCCATTCATTTCAACTTTGGTCCGGAATCTAGGTTCCAAGTTATTTCGTGTTTAAGTTGAACGGGAGGCAAAAAATAAAAGAGGGATGGTGGTGACACTACAGATTAGGAACCAGAAACTTTCTGTGAACTAAAAGCTGGAAAGCATAAATATTGCACGTTTCGAAGGAGGGTGTCGAATATGGACGAAATAAAATGTGGAAGAAATAAAAGAAAACCGATATTCAAAATGAAACTGGGAATAAAGGAGATAGACGGCTAACTAACTCACTTAGAACCCACCACCTGCTTAGTCCGCTGACATTTAAAAGGAAGGCATCGAAGCGAAGAGAAAAAAGAAAAACCTTAAAAAGGGTCAGATGTATAAACGAATGAAGATGAATTGTCGAACGAGAAAGGGAGACATAGAAAGAAAAAGTGAGAGAGAAAAGAAAGGAGGGAGAGAGAGATGGGAATGAGCGGAGAGCGTCGTTCCTTCTTCCCCTGCCCACCTTCTGCGAAAGCTCACACCTACCATTTGCGGAAGGGTCTGGGTCTTTCGTGCGTGAGATAGATATAGGCCTAGTTTTAGTGTCGCTAGCATGCTCGGGATAATGGGCCTGGGCAAAAGGGCGCGGCCGGCTTTTGAAACGGCGGCCACGATCCGCCCTTCGTCACCGCGTTGGTCAGTTACACTCCCCGCCCCCCCCCCCCCCCCCCCACCCACACACACACACACACACACTTCCCGCTTTTTTCCACACTGTTCGTAGTACATCCGGTTGTCGGAGAACTGTGCTCGATAGCGAAATGTCTGCGGCCCTTGAACCGCGCGGATCGCATTACGAATTGCCACAGATGGCAATTTTGAGTATAGAGATCCGACGTCCGTGCTTTCTGCAATGACCAAGCTTTGAGAGAAAAAACGTTGCCTGCACTTCTAGCACGGGCTGCAAAAAGCAAGCGTGGTAGTTCCCAGAGATATCAGAGAGTGCTTTGAGTGCCAAAATCAAAAACCTCAATTATCAGTTTTTCTTAATGTGTTTAGCGATAGCGATGATTATCCCGTGCTTCTGCAGTTGGGGAATGTCCGCTATTGATCGATATGAAGGTTTCAAGAACGACAAAGGTAAGAGATTGCCTATGTCGTTTAGAGTTTTCGGCGCATGTGCAAGTAGGAGTTTCACAGTGCTCTTTGAATACTCTTTCCCAAAAAAACCTGTGGCACGGTGCAGTGTTCTGCCCTTTACCAAAAATAAGTAACGAAATAGCGTTACTCGTTAGCTTGGAAAAAAGCTAACGCGTTACAGAGCTACTTTACCATTTTGCAAATGTAACAAAATACCGGTGTCGTTACTTGTCATGACTAACGGATGTTACTTTTACGTTAGTTTGTCGTTACTTTGTGTTTCGCTGTTAGTATATGACAGCTGTGTATAATAAACCGCCTAATAAACTTCGGCAACATTACACTTGTTTGGAGTGATTATTTGTTTCCTTATTTATTTGTACTCTGCAACGTCGGAGCATTACAGCAGAAGAGTGGGGTAAAGATCATATTTATACGTTAGAAACTCACACGAACAGCACAAGCCACCAACCAACAATATAAAAAAAAGCAATTAAAAAAATTCAAAATTTCAGTCACACCAAAAATACTAACACAAAACTTCACATTGCATTGATCAGGGTAATAAAAGATTCACTGTTGGTAGGATGTGTAATGTATATCCTTGAACACGAGACGCTTCGCGAGCGCGATTCGGTCAACTGTAGTGTATATCCTCAACGCGTTTTGCTGGGCCAGCTTGTTTGTCTGTCCTCGGCAGGATGTGCAATGTATATCCTCGAATACGTGACGCTTCGCGAGCGCGATTCGAAGAGCCGAACCTCACCCATAGCACCTGCCTGGGAAGAAGAAACCGCTCTGAATAGAACGACCGGTTGCACGCCACGTAATGGACGCAAACTAGACTTCTCTATGAAATCAATGTTAATCCGGTGAAATAAACGTTATTATATTCATTCATAAACCAACGTCGAGTTCCCAATTAACGACACGTCAGCACCCGGCCACCGCTGACACACTTGTTTTGGTTACAAGCGTGGGAAGGTCAACGCTTCCAAAATTAGAGTTTATCCTTTCTGTTGTTGACAGAACGAGAATTTATTTGTTTATGAAGATGAGGATGTGACCCGCTAGAGTAGCTAAGGACGCTGAGGAAAAATCCTTCTAGCGGCGGCGGACCGTTGCCTTCTGAACGGATGTCTCTTTCCAGCGAGATGGCTGCGCCTTCAGTGTATGGCGACGGTGATCTTAGATGCTTCTGTGATAATCTCGCTCTTTTTGGGCCCGGTCGTGGGAAAGTTAAAAATGTTTTCGGAATGAGTTTGAAATGCCGTCGTTTGTGCATAGTTTTGTTGGGGTTTCTATCCCACTTTTACGCAGTGTACAGCATGCAAATTATTTTGCTTTCAAACAATGATGCGGTCATTTTCAATCAAAAGTAACGAGTAACGGGTAACGTCATTTGAGGGGAGATACCTTAAAATAATAACGACATTTCTTTACTCCCTGGTCACTTGCGATTCTAACGAGCACGTTAGTACTTTAGTAGAAAAACTAACGCATTACAAGTAACGTCGTTAGTTGTAACGCGTTAGTTCCAACATTGCAGTGTAGTCGCAAGATTTGTAAGAGCGAGGTGCCCTAAAAGTTACATTTTAGACAGAAGGGACTCGTCGCGCTGTGTGAATACCGAATGGCTGAGTTCTGACGGATTACAAACACTCTGTTCAAGTGATGGTTTTGTGACCTACGTGAATCTAGCATATACCAGTGATTCGCGACGTCGGTTGCCCGCAAGCTTCCGGAGCTTCGAAGTGTCGGCGCGTCTACCGACGACAGTAAAGATAGCATCGTTGCTGAAATCCAGGAGCTTGTTAAGACTACACACTTGTCGAACATTTGAAGGACCGTACTAGTGTTTCTGATGCGGGTTACCTTAAAATTTAGGGTGAGGAAGCATTATATTTTGCGCCCACAGGTGTATTGATGATGAAAAACTCTGGGGAGGACCGATGGTTTGACATTGCAGAAGACATAACAATGAGTGCTTAAGCTCCTCAAGCTCAATGGACCCCTGATACCCCATGACACCACAAGTCTCTTAGTTCCTTTGTATTGTGACATCATTTTCAATGCACTGGTATGTGCATTGAATTAACTATCCCGACTGTTGACAGCGGCTCTGAGGAGCGACCGTATCCCCAACAGAGGCAATAGAGAGTTTTAGGGAACCGTTTTTGCACATCCGATACGGTACGATGGGCCCTCCGGTACGAAGTGCGCATGCGCTTGTCTTCTGCGATTTTACCGTAATGCGCTGCTCGAACCGTAAGGCGCGACCGGCACGACCAATGGCCGACATGGACGGTCTCGCTTGGTTAGCAAAACGGCTATTTCGCTGGCGGAGAGAGCGTGCCGTGGCTTCAAACATGAATAAAATAACTCGTGGTAGTGCCTGGCAGGAGCGCCATATGTGACAGCAAGTGCATAAAGTTGGAGTCAGCAAATAAGAAAGAGAATACAGATCAAAACGCATTAAGACATTCCCAATAGAAATAAATTAATATTTAGCAGCAGTGAAAATCGTCTGCTCGGTGGCGCAGTGGATTGGAGCGTCCATTTCGTTAGCTCGTAGCAGAGCGGTAGTAGAGGGTTCGAACCCGGGTGGCCCATTAATTTTTTTTTATTTTTTTTAATTGTCCATATTTCAAGTTTTTTATGTTTTCAGTTTTTTATGTTTTAAGTTTTTTGTTTTTTGTTTTATGTTTTTTGTTTTATGTTTTTGTTTTATGTTTTTTGTTTTATGTTTTTTAATGTTTTACGTTTTCATGTTTTACGTTTTCATGTTTTATGTTTTACGTTTTTTATGTTTTTACGTTTTTTATGTTTTTACGTTTTTTATGTTTTACGTTTTTTATGTTTTACGTTTTTTATGTTTTACGTTTTTTATGTTTTGCGTTTTTTATGTTTTGCGTTTTTGTTTTACGTTTTTTGTTTTACGTTTTTGATATTTTAAGTTTTTTTATATTGCAAGCTTTTTTCATATTTTAAGTTTTTTTTTATATTTTTGAAGTTTTTTATATTTAAATTTTTTTATATTTTCAGTTTTTTTTTTTATATTTTAAGTTTTTTTTTATATTTTAAGTTTTTTTTTCCATACAAACGTTGGGATGTGCAATTCGAGCTCTTATCACCCGTTTTTACAACTGCTTTATGACTGAGGGTTATCTGTAGTGTCAACAGAGTGAGCAACAGCCTTCTGGATCAAGGATCTGGATACTTTTTAGTTTAAAAATGTTGCATGAATTAAAAATTTGTGTTCTAATGCTAATCACATATATCCTATAAAACGAGCCCTTTAAATATTGGGTGATAGTTTTAATAAGTGCACTGCAGTAAAGTTACAGGTTTTCCTTTATTTTTTTTTTTTCGTGGTCGTACCGTACACGGCTCAACGATCGGTTCGCGGGCGTACGACCGTGATCGTCTGCTATCTTTACCGTAAGAGAGCAACATGGGCGCCGTATCTACCTCCGTCCCTCCGCCTCCTCCTCGCAAGCGGTTTTCAGCGGAAGATGATACCTTCCTACTTCGGGAGGTGCTAGGCGCTAATCCTTTTTTTACTCCAGCCCTTTGGGATGACGTCCTTAAAGGCTTAAATGCGGCGTCGAAAAAAAACTTCTCGTTGCGAGGAGCGAACGGATTGACCTCCTCGTAACTTTGTACAAGAAAAATGACCGCCTCAACCTGAGAAATGATTATATTTCTGTTATTTTTGTATTTTCTTCGCGATTTAATATTTCTAGTTTTATTTGTCCATAACTTTCTTAATACTCGACCCTGCAGTGGGCCTCGAGGGAAAGACACAGGATCGCTGGCAGACGACTTCGAATGTTGATGATAAGCGCGCGCGAGCGTGTTCTTATTTGTGTGTCAAATCGAGTTTGCTGTCGGCGACTTTTCAGCATATCAGGACGTGGTTGGAGTAAACATCATATTTGGTTGATGTAAAACACCAAAGCTTGCCCACTGAGAAGAACGTATGACTTACAAACCAAGTTACCATGTACGACCGAGGAACTATTTTATTCCCCGAGGAAATAAATCGGGTAAACAAAAAAAAAAAAAAAAAAAAAAAGGTGACAAACGAGCTTTCGACACCCAGATTCAGCCGTTGGCTGTCAACGTCTCCGGGATGCGCAGCGCCGATCGGAGATGGGGCAGATCCTCCTTTGTGAACCTGAACTGCCGTACGACGTCCTCCTCGTCCATCGACGCCAAGTTGAACGTCCCATACCTTGCCGCCAACAAGTGCCTTCTCTTAGTACGCAGACAGTCGTATAAAATAACGTTTTGTAAATTGTTTTCGCCAAGTAGAACCAACTCCAAGTCATCGTCAAAAAGATCGAGCGCCATTGTTGTCGGAAAGCTCGTCTGCTCCTTTAGCAGACGAACATTTTAGAACTTCGCAGTGCCAGTGGCGACACGCCATGGAGCGCCAGGTTTTGTATTACGGAAGCGCATTCATTCGAGTAAAAAAACAAGACGAACTATAAGTAGGTATACATTGTTTTAGGTTCTCGATATTTATAGGATGCTATTTTTATTTACTTCAGTTTCTGCGATTTGTATAAACACACGCAAATTTGCTTTTCTCGATGAGGCCGATGCAGGTTTCCGTTGCCAGGGGGCGCGACCTGTACCGATCGTCTGCTATCGTCTGCAAATACGGTTCCCCCAAAGCCGTTTCGAGGCACACGATCGGTCGACTCGCCCGATCCAAGGTATCGATCGTTTTTGTTTATCGATCGTATTTTGTTCCGGTTCCCTAAAACTCTCTAATATAGAGCTTTGGGGAACAGTTGTTGCACATCCGGTACGGTACGATGGGCCCTCCGGTACGAACTGCGCACGTGCAAGACTTCTGTGGTCGCGCATGCGCAGTGCGTAGTGGAGGACTCACCGTACCGTATGGGATGTGCAAAAACGGTTCCCTAAAACTATCTAGTACCAGGGTTACGTAAACAAATTTGAAACGATGTCCTTTCCATATAGCGCTACCAGGACCCTAGGCAGACGGCCTCGGAAATATTATATTTGCATTCCTCTTTGATACGTTTGATGAGCCCTAATGAACAGTTGATATACCTCTTCCTTTTTTAATAAGTACAGTGTTTTCATTGTTGTAAATATGGTAAAGGTGCAAACGTTGTTGGAATATTTATTTGTGAACGTATTTACTTGCTGAAGTCGCTGACTGTTCAAGCTTAGTGGAAGAGCCCTCTTGTTTCCAGCGTCAACGATTACGCGGCCCGTAAAGCAAGAGCTAATCAGATCATGCATCTATATCACTATTTGTGGGGCTGTCTTCATCGATATCTGCTATTTCATTAATAGAACACTCAAGGCAATTCTAAACTGTGATCATGGTATATACAAACACTACTCAAAGCAAACATGTTTCGGCTCTCATCACACGAAAACAATATTTGTGAACATGCTCGAAATATTCGAGAACATTTGCAACTTGTCTTTTTTTCTTTTCACAAACGACATGACAGTAACAACCACAAATATTTCCTTTAGCCTAATGAGCACAGTTTGTTTCGTCTTGGTTTCGCCCGGATGGGAGAAGTGCTCATTATCGCGCCAGTACCAAATTCCGCGTTACCCTTTCTGAGTTGACAATGTGCTCTGCAGTACATTAACACCGCCGTGCTGAAAACGGCTCCCGAAAAGAATTCTAACGCGGCACACGAATGCAACCTGGTTAAATAAAGGTGAGAAACTGTAGAGACTTTACAGATTCCAGCTTATTATTAATCATTGCGCAATTCCGACTTGGCGTGTGCTGTTGAAATACCGCTTAGAATCTTTATACAATCTTTATTTATAGCTTTTTGAAATACAGTTCAGATGTAAATCCCACATAAGCTAACGCTGGCTTATGCTGCATAGTAGTTATGTGGATGAAGGCCGTCCATTACGGCACTATCAATAGATCACCGGTTTATACTCCAAGGAGGAAATACGCAACAAAATTTCAACAAGCTAACACGCCAAAGACGCCACCGCGGTGACGCGAACGCGAGATCGAGAGAAAAAGAAAGAGAAAGGAACATTTTCATTTCATTATTCGTTGTCGTTGTCCGATGACACCGTAGTCTGGTGATAGCCTCCTGTAGTTTGCATCACCGAACTACGACAACGAGGTCTAGATAAAATATCTGGCACAGCATATCTCATAATGTAATCTTAGTTTACTCAAAAAAGTAATTTATTACAACCAAGCTAATTACTCGTATTACCGTCCGCATAGGCTCTTGCACGTTTACAAATTTTGTGAAAGTATTTTTAAATATCTGAGAGATGAAACAGTATCTTTGCGTATAAATGGAGCCAGCGGTTATCGTTTTTTTTGTTTCTGTTGCCCGGTGCATATGATTCTGCAAACAATTTTTTTTTCTGCTATCGTATTCGCACGTTTGAGGTTGAGAAGAGAAATAATACGTTTATTTTATTTGTTGTTTTCTTTTTGGTGTCTGCGTAGTTATTCCGACGTACGAGAAAAATATTAACTGAAAGCTTTCGAACGAAAAAAGAAGTTGCGTATTTTCTCGAGAGTTTCGCCGTCTCTCGCGTCTTCGGCGACGGTTCCTTTGTCAAAGTTTCGCGTCTCGAGTCACATTAAGAGCACCGCCTGGCTTCGCACCCATGGCACGCTTCCGGCTCCACATGCCCGGGAGCAACATTTCCAAGGCAATGGAACAAACCCGCATGCACCGAATGAGGCACACGAGAAGAATTAAAAATGCTGCAACACGCGCTAAGGATTGAGGGCAAAGCAGGATGACACTGGAGACGTGCACGTACAGATATAAAAGAGTATACGACTATGGTGGGCGCCCAAGTAAAGGTTGTGTTTTTTTGGAGCAGATATGTCAGTGTTTGTTTGCGCGCGTGAGTGCGTCCGTTTGTGCGTGTTTGTGCATCCGTGTACGCCTGTGTGTATGCCCGCGTGAGTGTTTGTCTGTGCGTGTGCGTCTGTGTGTGTGGTTGAGCGTGTATGTCTGTAAGCACGTACAAACTCATGGCTGGGCTTAAAGACACGCACAAATACACAGAAACAGACAGACATACACACACACCGCTTAGATACACGCAATTACCCTGTCAGGATTGGAGAAGTATAATGTTGTTTGCCTCTTTAGTTTCTGATCACGCAGCACGACATTCCTCAACGTCAGAGAATTCCATTCTTCTGATAGAGACCAAGATCAAAATCAGAGCAGTGAAAGAGCGACAATAAAGGTATATGAAGTCGGTAGAAGACACAGAAACAAACAAAAAAAAGTACCACACCTCTCTCTCTCTCGTATTGAAACACAGCTTCTGGGAAGGTATTTCCCTTCCGGCCGGAGTTTGGCCAGTGTATGATCTCGCCGCCGCAATGCCCCCCTCCAGAGTGAGCCAATCAGCCCGTGGCGCGGAGCGAGAGGCATTAGCGCGTGCGCGTGAACTCCCGGCTGCCCCCAGCTGAGCGAAGAGGGCCGCCATTTTTATTCATTCGCCTGGTGGAACGCACGGGATCGGCATCTAATTTTCGGTCATTTCCTTTTATATCGCAGGCTCTGGCAAACTAATGATATACTGTTATTCCTCGGTGGGTTAACAAGCTAACGAATGCAGTTTTCTCCATGTCTGATCGCAAACTTTTATTCAGGCAAAAAAAAAAAAAAATGTCGACCCGTAGCAGACGACGTGTAGCTTCAACAGTGCTCCCTACGGAAAGCGTGTTGCATCAAAATGGCGGCCATCTCTTTTTTGCACCCTCCTTCCTCTCTCGCTCCTTCGGCGCTCTCCTTCTACTCCTCCACTTTTCTCCTCTCGAGCGCCTTCGTCGCCACACTCATTGGCCAGACTCTCCCAATACACGGCTCTGCCGGCCGGATTCTCAGTTGGGGTGTCGCGAACTTTTGTCGACCGGATTTTAAGGTCGAACTTTCGGGGTTTGACGAACTTTCGAACTTTTATCCAGTTTTGACCGGTTCGACTTTGTGGACAGTGTGGCAAGACCTGGATACAAGCATGTCTAAATTTGGAGAATTTTTTTTTTATGCAAAGGGTTATTTTATTTGTATGAACAGTTGCAATTAAAAGAAACTAATTCTAATCACCAAAAAAGTTAATAACTTAATCTTTTGAACTGTATTGACTGAAATAAGCAATCAGTGCTGCCCTTAATTCATCCCTTAGCCATCACCGTCCAATCCGAAGCCGACTGGCCAGCCTGTCGCGCATGCGCATAGCAGTCGAACCTGAGTTGAACCTTTGTCGAACTTTTCCCAAGAAGTTTGACATCCGTAATTTTCAGGGTGACCCCTATCGCTGGAGCACTGAAATACGGTGACAGTCGAGCCGCAATCACCGTAATTGACCATCCAACAAGAAAGCCTATTTTTCTAGCCGCCTACGGGCGTACTGTGTGAGATCTTGGGCCCTAATATACACAGCGGGGCCTAGCGGGACCGAAGGACAGGGACATCGTCGCCTGCTGCGGCTGGTTGGCGCTGCGGAGCTGGCCAAGTGCAGCAGACGGCGATGTCCTGGTCCCTTGGTTCCGCTTCGTCCCGCCGTGAAGATTAAGGCCCCAGTCCACGACGGCGTCGGATCTTGTTCCAGCGGATACGACTCCTACACGTAGAAGGGTTTATTAAATACAATATACAAGCCATTTGCTTACCCAAGCCGCACGGATTATGGCGTAACATTGGCCTATGGCTGGGAATGGTCTTTTGGCCAATGGGCAAAGAGTGGCCATTCATCGCTTAATGCTAGGCCGATGGCTGAGGATGGTCAGTGACCATTGGCCAATGGCCAGAGAAAGGCCAGTCTTCGACCAGTGGCTGGTCCTGGCCAAAGGACCATTGCCAGCCATTGGGCAAGTCTGTGCGGCCTAATTTTTTTTTTTTTTCGCGAGAAAAGTAAACAATTTTGTTTCTTAAAAAAAAACAAAAAAAAACAGGGAATCCCAAGAAGTACAGAGCGCGACACTGTTAGCGCGAACGGGCGATCGCCGGTTTTTCCAGTTTTTCCCTTTGAAACCAAGGGATGTCATCCAAATTACTATTATTACGGAAAGAGTTCATTGAGTTCTATAACGTAAGCGATAAAATTTCGCGGTCGCTAGTACTATTTAGAAGTAAAATGCGAAAATGCGCCGATGTCGTGTTCGCCCTAACAGTGTCGCGATGTCTACTCTCTTCACAACATTTCAGCACCGTACTAATTGCTTCACGTCGTATTTGGAATTTTATAATGTTGGGGGTTCTGTATTTGTGTTTTGGTTTCTCTGTCACTTTTCTTTGTTGCCTACTTCTTATTTTGTCCTCGTTTATTTATGATGAATATACCTTCTAATTTTAGTCTCCCTTTTTTCTAAATATCATCTTGAATTTCTACAATATATCTTTCTTTTACACTCCCAAACTACCCCAATTAAGACCAGAGCCACACCCCAATGGCAATGAGCAAAAAAAACAAAACAAACACGATGGTTTAAGTATGGCACTCCGTCTGAGAAAAGTATTTACAAAAAAAAAGAAAAAAAAAAGCTCCAATCCACGCTGTGAGGGTGGTTGGAGAGCGAAACTGTGGTATCACCTGCAACGATTGCCCACTCTACTATATACCCTTTTCATTGTAAACGCCGCCAGGTGGTGCTCCAGTCTTTGACGTCCCGGAAAACTTCCGCCTTATAAGAGAATGAAAAAAGGCAACCTTAACACCGCTGCTTGAAATGTAGATGAGTCGTTTAACCATTAATTTCCCAAGGGAATGCCAAAAGAAAGAAGGTGTGCGAGATCTGTTAAAATGTTTAGAGTATTCTTGTAAATCTACTTGCCTCCTCCGAGATCTAATATTGTACAGTTGAAGGCACTCGTTAAATCTCCAACTTTGTTGTCCGTGTAGCATTTATGCTTCCTTGCACTGGTGAAATAAGCAAGCTCAACAGGCATGCCAAAAAGGTGCGACCGGAAGTCGCTTGGGACGCAAGCGGCAATTCATGATTGTAAATAACGAAATGTTGTATACCAAAAGAATTACCAAAAATAAGTTAATGCACTGTACCAACATTTTTTATATATATATATATGAAAGACTTTGTACGCTGCCGTTGCCGCGGCAGCTTATGCAACCGCAATCTTTACCGCGAAACGTATGCGAGGAGCGCTACATGCTTATCATCTATGACGTGGTGTTGACACTTGTTTTGTGGTTTTATTATTGAAACATGTGTCAAAACCACATGATAAGAGATAATGCCCGCGCGTGGATTTTCTGTCGACTATTTTATGTGTGAACTACTGTTCTGTTGACGGCACAAAAAAACCCGACCAACGAGTCATATACAGCTTCGCTATAAAAACCCGCCGAAATCAGCTTGTGATGAATCGTTTCCACTACTTTGTTTTAGTAAACGTATCAACAATTGCCTATCGCTGTTGATTACGAAAGCACGTGCCGAAGTGGCGGACAACCAAACGGCAAACACTGGAACTCTAGTAAACATTCCCCGGCCTTAATACAGCATGTGGAAAATATTTTTGAGGTGCCAGGAAAAACAATGAGGCCTAAAAATACCTGCTTTTTCTTATGCACTGAAAGAAAAACGGCAAGAGTGCACACTATTAATCAAATATGACACAACTTAAAGAAGAAAACAAATGTGAATGCGTCTTCGAGATAGAACACCCGAAAGCAAAAGCAGCGTCAGCCAGAGAGTTTTGCCGTTTTGTTCACGATAAATAAATAAAAAAAAACATTTTTTTACGTTTAAATGTTTTTTTTTTTTTTTTAAGATCTACTCTCATAAAACTTTTAACAGGATATATGAACCACTGAGAAAAAGGCTTCAATGCACTCCGTCTGTTTGGTTTATTTATGCAGATGTTTTTACGCCAAACCAGCGCTCACAGCAACCCTATAATAAAGAATAAACAACAAAAACAGGAGGTTGCTTAATTTATCGGGCAGTCACGTTGTCTCTCTCATTCATTTGCTCAATTTTGGTTTCTATCTCCTCTACTGTTTTACCGTTTTTTCTTTACTTTAGGAACAGCGAGAAGCTAGACTCAATGACGCGTCGATCCTGACCGCCTCCCCTTTCACTCGTTGTGGGGGACCTGTGCTCGTAAATAAGTAATTAATACAGTTACTGCTGTCATTAGTTCTCTATCGGTTCGCCGCCTCGTCTTTGTTATATCTGAACCTTTCTACTTGCCCTCTACCTCGTTTGTAGAGGCGAGAAAAAAAAATAACTGAACTAAAGTAGCTCCTATTAACTGGGCGAAATCTACCGCTTCATTAATGAGACCTGATTCGGTAGGTATACGTGTTTCCTAGAGCATAAACACGAAAACAAAAAGAATAGAAAGGGACATACACACCGCTGACTGACAACTATCCTATAAGTCCTATTCTTCGTCTTTTAACTTCATTACACTAACGTGGTTCCTGTGAAAGCCCTCTGAAAAGGAAGTACTTAGAGCTAAAGACGAAGAAGAATTAATTTAACCTAGTTGTTATTCAACGGTGTGTACGTTCCTATCTCTACTTCTTGTTTTTCGTGTTTATGCACTAGCCAACGCTCATATTTAACATGAACCAACTGGATCCACTTAAGACTGCAAGACATGACTCTTGGGTAAGGTCCAGATAGCGCGGTCACATCGTATGGAGGTTTCAACAGCCGAACGTTAAGCCTTGTTCAGACTGATAAATTGTCTTACGAAAGACACTAAACAACCACTGTTCTCGCGCGTTTCTCCCCTCATATGGCGATTCTTTCATGCTGGTCATACACAGATTATCTTTACACAAGTTCAAAGCATACCTAAGCATGAAGCAGACCTGCTGCGAGCATCTTTGTGGCGTGACTGAAGGTAATTTGTCACCATGTCTGCAACGTACAGTGCGTTTCTTATATGAATGTTTGAACAGTGTGGCTGCGGCTCGGGACTCTCTGAAGACGACACACGGCGTCTGGCGTCGGCGTTGTGTAATGCACGACACGCGGCGGGGTAAAACTAAATAAAAAAATGTCTGTTCTAAAAGCAAAAATTTACATAAATCAGATTTATTAGATTTCTATCAAATATATTCCATTTAAATCAATTTAATTTGACTTAAACCACTGAAGCTAGAAAAAAATGGTTGTTTAACACTAGCTCTCTTTTTTTTAACACGGCAGGTTAATCGATCAAGTCATCCGATCACTGATAAGAATGCGTATGAAATAATTACTTTTATCGTAGAGTGCACTTTAGTTCACAACTTTTTATTGCTGGAACCCAAGCCATACTAGAACGAAAAGCTTGATTTTTTTAGTTATTTCAAAATCTTTTGTTTGATTTTCTTTAGAATTCTAACTTGAGTGCAATTGGACAATATACACTTCTAGTTCGAAGCGGAAGGTAGAAATCAAGCCCAAGGCTCAGATTATCTCTAAAGATCACTTCATTCTGCTCTTGTTCAGCCTTATATAAGTCTTTCTTGCTTGATGCTTCTTTAATTTAAATAACATACAAAAAACATAAAAAGCATCAAATGACAAAAAAACGGTAAATATAAACATTTTTGCGGGAAAGGTTTGACTTAAATCATTATAGTAAAAGTGGTCAGACAAATATCGCGACTTAAATCGTAATTTTAATGATCTTAATTTTTATTATCCGCCCTAGACCAACACCACCTAGACTAGGAGAAGGCCACCGCACTTCCCCCCTCCTGCTCTCTGACGTCATCGCACCTTGCCCCAGAAATTTCAAAGCTTCTAACTATCTCACCTCCCGACAGAAGCCGCTAGCTGCGACACCGTCGTACGCGAACCCGGGAGGGAAGCCGTCGCCATTTTTGCGGGTTGCTGACAGCACGTGCGCTGCTTGTTTTTCTGTCGTCGTACGGCCGTTCCTTGTTGCAGTGCCCGTTTTCGACGAACTTATTTCTACAATATATCTTTCTTTTACACTCCCAAACTACCCCAATTAAGACCAGAGCCCACCCCAATGGCAATGAGCAAAAAAAACAAAACAAACACGATGGTTTAAGTATGGCACTCCGTCTGAGAAAAGTATTTACAAAAAAAAAAAAGCTCCAATCCACGCTGTGAGGGTGGTTGGAGAGCGAAACTGTGGTATCACCTGCAACGATTGCCCACTCCACTATATACCCTTTTCATTGTAAACGCCGCCAGGTGGTGCTCCAGTCTTTGACGTCCCGGAAAACTTCCGCCTTATAAGAGAATGAAAAAAGGCAACCTTAACACCGCTGCTTGAAATGTAGATGAGTCGTTTAACCATTAATTTCCCAAGGGAATGCCAAAAGAAAGAAGGTGTGCGAGATCTGTTAAAATGTTTAGAGTATTCTTGCAAATCTACTTGCCTCCTCCAAGATCTAATATTGTACAGTTGAAGACACTCGTTAAATCTCCAACTTTGTTGTCCGTGTAGCATTTATGCTTCCTTGCACTGGTGACAATAAGCAAGCTCAACAGGCATGCCAAAAAGGTGCGACCGGAAGTCGCTTGGGACGCAAGCGGCAATTCATGATTGTAAATAACGAAATGGTGTATACCAAAAGAATTACCAAAATAAGTTAATGCACTGTACCAAATTTTATATATATATATATATATACATATATATGAAAGACTTTGTACGCTGCCGTTGCCGCGGCAGCTTATGCAACCGCAATCTTTACCGCGAAACGTATGCGAGGATGCGCTACATGCTTATCATCTATGACGATGGTGTTGACACTTGTTTTGTGGTTTTATTATTGAAACATGTGTCAAAACCACATGATACGAGATAATGCCCGCGCGTGGATTTTCTGTCGACTATTTTATGTGTCTACTACTGTTCTGTTGACGGCACAAAAAAACCCGACCAACGAGTCATATACAGCTTCGCTATAAAAACCCGCCGAAATCAGCTTGTGATGAATCGTTTCCACTACTTTGTTTTAGTAAACGTATCAACAATTGCCTATCGCTGTTGATTACGAAAGCACGTGCCGAAGTGGCGGACAACCAAACGGCAAACACTGGAACTCCAGTAAACATTCCCCGGCCTTACTACAGCATGTGAAAACTGTTTTTGAGGTGCCAGGAAAAACAATGAGGCCTAAAAATACCTGCTTTTTCTTATGCACTGAAAAAAAACCGGCAACAGTGCACACTGTTAATCAAATATGACACAACTTAAAGAAGAAAAACAAATGTGAATGCGTGCTTCGAGATACAACACCCGAAAGCAAAAGCAGCGTCAGCCAGAGAGTTTTGCCGTTTTGTTCACGATAAATAAATAAAAAAAAACATTTTTTTTTTACGTTTAAATGTTGTTTTTTAAGATCTACTCTCATAAAACTTTTAACAGGATATATGAACCACTGAGAAAAAGGCTTCAATGCACTCCGTCTGTTGGTTTACTTATACAGAAGTTTTTACGCCAAACTAGCGTTCATAGCAACCCTATATTAAAGAATAAAAAACAAAAACAGGAGGCTGCTTAATTTATCGGGGAGTCACGTTGTCTCTCTCATTCATTTGCTCAATTTTGTTTTCTATCTCCTCTACTGTTTTACCGTTTTTTTTTTTTACTTTAGGAACAACGAGAAAGCTAGACTCAATGACGCGTCGCGCTTGACCGCCTCCCCTTTCATTCGTTGTGGGGGACCTGTGCTCGTAAATAAGTAATTAATACAGTTACTGCTGTCATTAGTTGTCTATTGGTTCGCCGCCTCATCTTTGTTATATCTGAACCTTTTACTTGCCCTCTACCTCGCTTGTAGAGGCGAGAAAAAAAAAATAACTTAGCTAAAGTAGCTCCTATTAACTGGGCGAAATATACCGCTTCATTAATAAGACCTGATTCGGTAAGTATACGTGTTTCCTAGAGCATAAACAGGAAAACAAAAAGAATAGAAAGGGACATACACACCGCTGACTGACAACTATCCTATAAGTCCTATTCTTCGTCTTTTGACTTCATTACACTAGCGTGGTTCCTGTGAAAGCTCTCTGAAAAGGAAGTACTTAGGGCTAAAGACGAAGAAGAATTAATTTAACCTAGTTGTTAGTCAACGGTTTGTACGTTCCTATCTCTCCTTCGTGTTTTTCGTGTTTATGCACTAGCCAACGCTCATATTTAACATGCACCAACTGGCTCCACTTAAGACTGCAAGACCTGACTCTTGGGTAAGGTCCAGATGGCGCGGTCATATCGTATGGAGGTTTCGACAGCCGAACGTTAAGCCTTGTTCAGACTGATAAATCGTCTTACGAAAGACACTAAAGAGCCACTGTTCTCGCGCGTTTCTCCCCTCATATGGCAATTCTTTCATGCTGGTCATACACAGATTATCTTTACGCACGTTCAAAGCATACCTAAGCATGAAGCAGACCTGCTGCGAGCATCTTTGTGGCGTGACTGACGGTAATTCTGTCACCATGTCTGCAACGTACAGTGCGTCTCTTATATGAATGTTTGAACAGTGTGGCTGCAGCTCGGGACTCTCTAAGACGACAAACGGCGTCTGGCGTCGGCGCTGTGTAATGCACGACACGCGGCGGGGTAAAACTAAATAAAAAGTTTCTGTTCTAAGAGCAAAATTCACATAATTCAGATTTATTGGATCTCTATCAAATATATTCCATTTAAATCAATTTAATTGGACTTAAACCACTGAAGATAGAAGCAAATGGTTGTTTAACACTAGCTCTCTTTTTTTTAACACGGCAGGTTAATCGATCAAGTCATCCGATCACTGATAAGAATGCGGATGAAATAATTACTGTTATTGTAGAGTGCACTTTAGTTCACAACTTTTTATTTCTGGAACCCTAGCTATACTAGAACGAAAAGCTTGAATTTTTTTTAGTTATTTCAAAATCTTTTGTTTGATTTTCTTTAGAGTTCTAACTTGATTGCAATTGGACAATATACACTTCTAGTTCGAAGCGGAAGGTAGAAATCAAGCCCAATGCACAGTTTATCTCTAAAGATCACTTTATTCTGCTCTTGTTCAGCCTTATATAAGTCTTTCTTGCTTGATGCTTCTTTAATTTAAATAACATACAAAAACATAAAAAGCATCAAATGACAAAAAAACGGTAAATATAAACATTTTTGCGGGAAAGGTTTGACTTAAATCATTATAGTAAAAGTGGTCAGACAAATATCGCGACTTAAATCGTAATTTTAATGATCTTAATTTTTATTATCCGCCCTAGACCAACACCACCTAGACTAGGAGAAGGCCACCGCACTTCCCCCCTCCTGCTCTCTGACGTCATCGCACCTTGCCCCAGAAATTTCAAAGCTTCTAACTATCTCACCTCCCGACAGATGGCGCTAGCTGCGACACCGTCGTACGCGAACCCGGGAGGGAAGCCGTCGCCATTTTTGCGGGTTGCTGACAGCACGTGCGCTGCTTGTTTTTCTGTCGTCGTACGGCCGTTCCTTGTTGCAGTGCCCGTTTTCGACGAACTTATTTCGTTGACGAATGCATACTGCGACATGGGGCGGTGTTGTGTACCGAACTGTCGAGGGAACTACAAGGGTCCCAAAGTTCGCTTGTTTTCTTTTCCGAGAGACGTTAAGCGAAGAGCGGAATGGCAGCGGGCTGTGCGGCGGCGCGACGTCGACGTGGGGCTGTTGAAGGACCCCAAGGTAAGCTGCATCCAGCGTGAACCTTCCGAATGGCCAATATGTCTCGTAATTATCCCAAGAAATACTAATTAGTGTTTTGTTTCTGTCACGCGCAGGTTTGCGAGCGTCACTTCAAACCGGAGCATCTGCGTACAACGTCCACGTATACGGACTGCGATGGACGAACCATTGAAGCTCCCATGAAGTTGACGCGGCTAACTCCAGACGCCTTCCCAGCCATTTTTCCTGACTGTCCTTCGTATATCTCGGATGCGCGCACATCTCGAGAAGAGCCTGAAGTGAAAAGAAAGCGAACTGAAAATGAGCTACTCCAAAAAACATTCAAGAGTCCCTAACAGCGTTTGAAGAAGAAGAAAAACAGCACAAAGTTCACAATCTCTGTGAACTGATTTCTCGTGTTAACGAGCGTCGAGATAGGAAGTTTTGGTGTACAACAGCATGTTAGACGTGCCTCATCTTCGCCCACATCAAACCGGCATTGCAAGCCCCTGAGCTGCTTGTGTCTGTGGAGTGTCACAGGCTCTCTCCGTTCGCGTGTATTTTAAGTACGCTCCGTTGGTGTCGGATGATATGTGCATTCCTTGCGAAATCCGTGACGTTCGTGTGCTGGATAACCTTCTGGACGACGTGGACCGCTCTATTGAAAAGAAGGCCCATCAACAGGAGGACAAGGTAAGAAGAATGCTTGGACTGGCTTTCTCATTGCTGGCTGACATTTGTGGCGATGAGTTGCATGATGATGACAGGGCTGACGCACTGATCTTCCTGAAGTTGCTAACGCTACAGTAAACTTTGCAAGTTGCCAGTTTACTCAAAAATAAAGCGGACTTCGGTAATGGCTAGTTTTTCTTAAGCTGGCAGTTTCGGCTTTTTGTTGCACAATATGATTATGACTGTGAATATGACTGTACCAAATGCTTAAAGTTTGTTTTTTGGATGCTCTTCATACATTGTAATAAATATTATAATGGCTAGTTTGTTTTGTGTTAACGTTGGCCAGTTTGGTATTTCTTTTTGTCGCACAATTTGATTACGGCTGTGAATATTACTGTACCAAATGCTGAAAGTTTCTTCGTTGTCATACATTATTGATAATTGTTATGAATGATCAAGTGGCTTGGGTTTCTTTTTTCTTTTCTAAAGCTGGTTTGTTCAGGTTTTTTTCGTCGCACAATGTGGTTATATCTGTCATAATGGCCGTACCAAGAGGTAAACGTTCGCGTCTTCCTTGTGATACACTGCACTTATATTGTAATCAATATTTTGCGATGTACCCGGGCCTTGTGTACCTTTCTTTTAATGCCATCGGAAGCAGTCACGACCGCCGTGATGGAGCGCAGCAGCAGTATTTCATCTCCATGTAACTTAGTATTCTTTTGAAAATTTCATATGCTATGCATCTATCGCGGCAATGCAGAAATGGGCGTTTTACGCATTATAGTAAAAGTGGTCAGAAAAATATCGCGACTTAAATCGTAATTTTAATGATCTTAATTTTTATTATCCGCCCTAGACACGGCTAGGACGCAATTCGCTATGTTTTTTTTTTTGTTTTTTTTTTCTCTTTTTAAAATTAAAAGTATGCTGCAAAAACTACTAGTGTGGCAGGAAGTGCTAATGTCGGCCTCTAGCCAATAGGTGGAAGGTCTAAAACGCGTAAATACACTGCCTGAGAAAAGTGCATTACCGTGTCGATGTCGTTTTTCGCGAACCGTAGCGTGCAGTGAGCACGGACAAATTGTACACAGGAAAAATTGCAGAAAGAGGTAGTAAGGCAGTTTATATAGGTAGAAAGATAATGGGAGTAGTTTGACCCTGTCGTTGACGCGTACCATCTCAGTTTCTTTTGTAAGTTGTTTTCTTGAAAAGACGTGGTACTGAAGAGAAAGACCGACCATAGCCAACAGATATGCGCGCCAGAGCACGTAACACCAGCAACAAACTCCAGCAGCATCCAAGACCACATTCCCGGCGCAGTCCTAATCAGGTTAAAAGCATGCGCCGCAGTTGAGATCTCCTAACGTTGTTGGCCAATCCACCTCTTCTGTAAGCCGTTTAAAACGAACAGGGGCTTGTCTTTGTTTCACTTAGCAACACAGAAAACATTAGTGGATTGCATAGCGCGTTGCCGTCACATGAGGTACTGTCACAGACGCCCCTCATAACCTACAAAGCTATTCGATTCGGCTGAAGTGAAGTTGAGGATACGATAACACTCAGATTATAATTACATCATATCATCAAATCACCGTAGAATCGGGTCTACTCAAAGCTGTCTGTAGTCAATATATTCGTTTATTCGAAACACTGTTTTAAACACGTATGGAAAATTGAAGGTTGCCGGTATGGATGCTGTAAGCTGCATTATCTGGATGGCGGAGGCTCAAAATACCCATGCATAAATAACAGTTCTTCTAACGAGTATTGCATTAGAACTCCAAATTCATACCGGATTTTACGTAAAAGGACATACCGTGCTCCTGACCGGTTCGGCGTTATTAACGTTGTTGCTGTACAAAAAAACTCACAGAATGAAAACGCTACCGCAAAAACTTCGGACGAATGCAAGTGCAACCTTTCTTTGTTGTTTGTTTGCATGGCATACTGGAAGGTACCATTATAACATTCACGGTGAGTATTGACGTTTTTTATGTGTATTTTGTTTTTGCTTTTTATGTGAACGTCGCGAAAAGACGAGGACCAGACGAAGAAGAAACACGGACGCAGCGCTGTGCTGCGTCCATGTTACTTCTTCGTCTAGTCCTCGTCTTTTTGCGCTGTTTTGAATTCCGAAGTATGTACCAACTCGCCCAAGCCTCAACTTTCGCGCAACTGCGATTGAATTGTTTGCACGGGCGCGCACGAAGCTTTTGTGAAAGTTTACGTTTCGTATCACGACGCGTTTTTCCAAGAGATGCAACGCAGTGGAAGAATAACTATTCCGCAGTTTGAATTCTTTTATTATTTATTCTGAACAAACTTTGTAATCGAGCGAATTCCGTCTATTTCGTTTGATTCGCAATGTCGTTGTTTTTTTAATGCGTGGCCGAACAGTCGTGGACGCGACTTAAACTGAACGTGGCGAGGAGGTACGTAATATGTGCTTTCGCACTCGCACGTACAAAAAGTACACTTTTTTTTTTTCCAGAAACATTGTGCTGCTGGAAAAAAAAAAAGATTGCTATCTTCGTCTAGGAGTTTTTAGAGCGCAGCTCTTAGGCGCCCTTTTCCGACTTGAGCGGCGTCGACGTCGGCGTTGACGTCGCCGTCGCAGTCGCCGTCGACGTCGGCGTAACCGCGCGGTGCATTATGGGTAAAGTTTCCCGCTAAATTTAGCGGAAAATTTTTCCTGCTAAATTTTGCAAAACAACTTTCTCCGTTAAATTGAGCGAAAAAAATTCCCCGCTAAATTTAGCGGAAAAAGCTCCCCACTAAATTTATCGGAAACTTCCCCCTCTAAATTCAGCGGAAAAAAATTTGCCGCAGTGAAAAAATTCTTCGCCAAATTTAGCAGAAAAACTTCCTCGCCAAATTTAGCGGAAAAAATTCCCCGCTAAGTTTACCGGAAAAAATTCCCCGCTAAATTTAGCGGAAAATGTTCCCCGCCAAATTTAGAGAAAGAAACTCCCCGCTAAATTAAGCGGAAAAAACTCTCCGCTGAATTTAGCGGAAAAGAATTCCCCGCTAAATTTAGCAGGGAAATCTCTCCACTAAAATTAGCGGGAAAATTTTCTCGCTAAATTTAGAGAGAAGGAGAGGAGGTAGGGCATAGACATCTCTTCGTACCTTCTCCTCCTCCTCCTCCTCAAGAGCTGCGCTGTTACCCGGCGTTACAGGGCATTTTAAACGTCTTAGAATGGATGCTTGGGCGAGTTGGATATTCATATTGAAGGAGATGCGCTAAAGTAAACTCACTCACACTCACACTCACACCAGAAAAACGGTCACTCACGTCGCGCTGACTTTCAACTCAAATTGTATTTTCGTCTTCTTTCGTTTTCTTTTACCCGTATTAAATTTGTCATCTCACTTCGTTCTCTTCTGTACAAAACAAATAGCATTGTCTATTGCACATTACTTTCGAGAGTCAAGATATAACAATTCTTTTTCAGAAAGCGTTATGGATGGGCTACTAACACAAGTGTCACTCCTTTTTATGATGGTAGTTGCCTCTATTATCTCACGTGTTATCTGGTGATGGTTCTTTGCAATTACGGTGCTATTTTTGAAGTCCGCAGTGCACCCACAGTCACGGAAGTGAATGCCCAAAAGTCCAGAGTTTGCTAAACGTCTTTCATTTTTTTCCTTTCTTTTATTTTAAGGTTTGTTTTACGACTTTGAAGAGAGTTCGGCAACACATCCTTTTTGTGTGATCTAGAAAAAAGAACCAACAAAGTTCATATTTGGGTTTAATTTTGGCCTGAATTACGCGATCGCGCAAAACAACCACTGTAAACTTTACCTGCTTTACAAATAAGTTCGGATCTATTCGATACTTTATATTTTCCTAGCGCAGTACTTGTGCACGCAATCTCCACCAAAACAAAGCTTGTCGCGAAAGCTTGTTTAAAAAGTAAACAACGCCGTCTTTTATAAATTTATACGGCAGTACATATAACCAATAACTTGATGCTCTCGGCACTCCATATAATTTGAGACACCATGTTGGAATTCCATCAGTGTTCTACCACTGTTGCTTGCAAGTATTTCTTAGTGTATATGTTAGTCCGCTTATGTTTCGCTGTAAACAACATAAAGCTCTTGGATTTATGAATATTATTAAATAAATTGAAACTGGAATTCGCTTAAAGGCATAAACACACATGCGCCCACTTTTCAAACATGATTTTCTATACGCAAATATTAAAACCTCCCTCGCATAATTCGCCTCTTGGGAACACGCAAAGCCCTATAGGACTTCAACTTGAAAAGGTCTTGAGCTTCAGACAGGGCGCGCAGGAGGCATAGGCCAGATGGAAGCGGGGCTTCACCGTTTAGCTTCTCCGACATTTTAGAAGTACCTGAATCTAAAATTAGTCGGGACACTAATTTTTATTGGCGAATCGAATCTCCTAATGGGTTGCCCAATTTTGAACGAGGGATGGCAGGAACACTTGTCGAGAATCTCGGCAAGTTTTAGAAAAGTTAAACCAACGTCGGTCTCCAATTACGCGGGCGCGCGTTTGCTAAAAAAAAAACCCAAAACATTTCATTTTATTTTATTTCATTAATTATTTGTAGTCTGCAGCGTCGAAACATTACATCAGAGGAGTGTCTGAGCATTCACGTGTTTTGCTTTCGAGCAGTTCTATGGGGTTGGCGCTTAATTGAGGAACTCGCCTTCAGAAGGGCTTTCGGACAGTTCTCGAGCGGCCCACGAGACCTCAAGAGCCGCGTTTTAGACGGTTCAATTTTATTTATATAGTTTTTCTTTCAAAGTCTCCAACCTAATTTACAGGGAAAAGGGGTTGGATTGAGCACTTCTATTGAAAAAGGAGCTCTTACCCCTACTTTGAAAGTTGCGTTAGGACACTGACGCGACGGTAAACACATATGTGAAACAACGTCAAAGACAACTAGGAAAAATGTTTAAAATAAATATTTTACGAGTGTTCCGAGACTTAATTAGGATTCTCTTTAGGCGATCCTGTAGATCTCACCTGGCCATCCACCTTAAGCTCTCACGTCGAAATGAGATTAATGGGCACCTTTGAGGACTTTTGGGTTTTTCTCGCGGATTTTGGTGTGATTGAGAAGCAACTAAAAATTAGGGTATATGCTGTGGAAACTGTACTTCAAAAGCAAACATTATACTAAAAATGTTCTTTCCAACACTCTTACACAAATATTTCTCCACTTCCTACAAAATATTTGTATAGAATAGTGTATACAGGCTATAGACATTCTAAAAAAAGGTATACACTTTTCTATCCAATATTTATGCCTTTTTGGCCGCTTCTTTCTGTAGAAGTTTTATAGAAATTAGTGCAAAGAACTTGTATGAAGAACAAATAGAGATTCTAACAACATTTCTATCCACTTTCTATCGAAAAGTGGCAAGTTTTTCTTGGAAGAAAAAGCTGAGCATTACTTTTATGTTAGTATTAATACATTCTTAAATTCAATCGGAAAGCAGCCTCCGCAAGGAGGTTCCAACTTGCCGTGATGTCGCTTCTCCGCATTGCATCTTATTATTCTATTACGTCGAGACTATAAAACTTTTATAGACGTATGGCAGCAGTAAATCTATACAGTCGGGTGATAAATATTTTATAGTTTCTAGCGTCTGTACTTTATAAACATCGATTAAAATGTTTATAGAAAATCGATTGAAGACTGTCGATACAGTGTGACAGGATAGAAAGTTGAAAGTTGTTAAAACGTGGATATAATTTTTATTGACTCCTTAAAACAAATTTAAGGGTGTGTGGGCATGCTATTTCCATAGACGCGCTAACATTTCAATTTAAAAATCAGAAACACAAGGAACACAATAATGGACTAGCAAAAATGGTGTGAATGGGAAGCAACCGCACCAAGGAAAAGGAAAATATTTATCAAAAAAGGAACTCACTGCATTAACCATCTTTACAACTCCTCTTTCTTGTGGAAGACGATGCCAAAAAAACAATTTGTTGTGAATGAAAAAACTGTTAAAGTGCAGGCGAGCTGTTTTAAGTTCTACATGATGATTGAAACCTGAGACTGCGGTTAAAAAAACTGAGACTTGTGATGGAAGAAGAAAAAGAGACAGACAACGTCTCAACGTGAAAAAGGAAGAAAAACGGACAAAAAACGTCTCAAACGTTGTCTATCCCTTTTTCTTGCTCGTTCACGCGTTTCCGTTTTCCAAACCACAGTCTTAGGTTTCAATCATCATGTATAATGTATTGTATATTGTGTGATATCATCGTCGACAATTCTAGACTTTTTATAACGCAGCTTTCAGAAAGGTTTGGGCATAAGAGCTAACTTCTGAAAAAAAAGTAAACACGCTGATTTGAAATTTTTCCGGCGACACATTTAACCAATGTGATAAACCACACCAGTACATTTAGAGTACATAAGAACGTCACAGCACACAAATTTGAACGGAACTCTTCGCTTGTGGATTTCAGTTTCTTTTTGAAAATGAGTTCGACGCTTTTTCGGGCACTCCGATTCCGCTCCTCATTTGATAGACGAGCGTGCAACTATACTTTGTTTCAGCTTAAGTCCAGACATCTGACGCGACGAGGGGATAGATCCAATGAAACTGTGTCAAAAATGCGAGTCACTAGGCCTTCTTTGTTCATGATTGATTCAGCAATGACAGAACACGTACAGAGACATGACAAAGACGATAATGGTGCGGTTTTGACGTTCACTCATTAATTTCATCACGTCGTAGCGTCGGCTGCGTCGAGGCTTAAGGTGAAACAAAGTATAGAGGCAGGCGTTTTTTACTATGGCTATAGTTAATCTATGGCTAAGGACTAGGGTTTCTCGTAATAGAATAGAAATGAAAAAAACGCAATCTACACCGACAAAATTTAACAGAACGAAGTAAATACGTACACGTCGAGACGAATTAAACATTACGTGTAATTGTATATTTTACTATTTATATATTTTTACTCGTTTAAGATAATTGACACCCCGAAAACTACGCATCGAATGCGCTTACACGCTCACAATAGGATAAATCGCTACAGCCAGAATTATCTCAGGAATGACATTAAAAGAGGCACAATATTATTCTCCCCGTTGTACACGCAGCAAAATGCAAACGCACATGAAAAGAAGAAAAACAAAAAACTATCCAAATTGCAACAGAGTTGACGGCGAAATAATATGAATATGGGATGGCTGAAAAGAAATATTATTATTTCCCTTTCATAATGAACGCGATTAATGTGACTTGTAGGAACGGCGTAACGAGGTAACGAAAGGTAACTTGTAAAAAACAGGAAAAAAAAGGTGGGAGGTTTACTGAAAAGCAACGAAAAGATACATTATGCAAATCAAAACCGGATAAAAAGTTCCATCACGAACGTTTTATACGCTCAGAACGATTATTCATGGGTCCACGCGGGTAAGTCTGTGGGTGGCTTGTCAATAGAAGAAAAAGAAAAACCTCCATTTATTTTCTTTCATTCGCTCACCGTGGGTCGTATAGGATAACTTTTCACGCACTCGTGCAAGCGCAGCCTTAGCACGTGGCAGCAGAGAAACAGAGAGGTATATAAATAGACAAAATATTCGCTAAAACGTTAAAAAAAAAACGAAAGGTACACAACACACCCCTGAATTGCTGACAGGCCATTTGCATTTTCATACAAATTATGCGCGTCGGGAAACAAGAAGGCGAGTTGTAAATTACGACGGTATTCGGACTAACCCAGGTCTCCGGATGTGGGTGTAATTCCGTCGTATTTTCTATTTTAGTTTTGTTTACTATATTGTAGGGTACTTTGAAGCTGCAATATTGTAGCTTACATTGAATCTACAATAATCGAGAAATGTTGGTAAAATTAGGATATCGTCTCTTTTCTCCTTCTCTTTTTATTGCTTTCCATTTCCTTCTTCCTCACTCACTTCCTTTTTTGCCCCTCTATGCAGGGGTAAATAACACAACTAATTTATAGAAAAAAAATTAGACTGTAGCATACCTCTTAGTCGTAATCGCTCTCTGTAATCCTGGGTTGGGGAGTAACCAACTTTGCGGTATTTTGTTTTATCGTGCAAATTGCTGTTGAGGACATCCAAGCAACGCAAGTGAATGCGATAGCACTTCTTTAGATTGTAATTATCATGTAACGCTTCGGTCCGCAGTAATAAGAAAGAAAGTAGCTGCGCATCAGCAATAGAATACTAACTGCGACTTAAAACATTACTCTAAGTCTAAGGTATGGTGCATACACTTGCGACTGCTTATGGCCGTGTGCCTAAATACCTCTTAAAATACCTTTAGTCGAAAACACACGCTTGCGAGATCTATCGGGCAGCGGTGCAACACTTGACATTTGAGTATATTTCCCATTTCTTTCGCGCATCCGTTTTTGTGTCTTTTTGTTGGCTTGAAACCTTATGGCAATGTTACAAACGACACTTTCTAAGCGATAGTACCTACATTTGATCACGCCAATACCTCGAAAAACCTCCGCTCCAGTGAAATGCAGCTCACGGGTCACCTCGTAGATGGCGCCAGCGTAGCAGTTTCGTTTCTTGTCGTAAGTGATTGAAAGAAATCGGTCGTAAGCAAAACGCAATTGTTTGTACGGGTCTTTAATCTGTCCCTTCTACCACGTATTAAAACTGTTATGTACCCTAAGTTGATGCGTTTATTTTCAGCTGGATTTTTTTATTGAGTTACCCACTGCAAGATGGACGTTCTGAGCACGTGAGCTTTAGTCCGCTTTAATTCTAGTAGTGCACTGTTAGCAAGTCTCGTATATTTGGCGAATATTTGGGGTGAAAAACACGCTATTTACACAAATTACCATAAATTTACACGTTGAGTAACGGATAACTCGTTCACAAATCATGCGAGGTTGTAAAAAACGTGTTTTGGTTCGGTCATACACGCACAACCTTGAAGCCGACCTCGAAAACACGCCTCACCCCTGGCGACGACCGCAACATTGCCGGCTATCGAAGCACCGGAATGCTTGGGGACACGCTTGGAAAGGACCGTTGAGACAAATGCCGCGGAAAGAAACATGTCTCGGAGACGGATATGCACCAAAAGCAATTGCGCCATGTCGCAGGACGTTGGTGAAACCCGCGCTTACCGTGCTCAGTGCCATTTTCTGGTCGATGATAATGCGGCTTCCCTCATGTCGCCCATGATTGTATTTGGTTTAGGGGTCTTGATAATAGTTTATTACAGACCACGAATAAAGTTATGGGTCGAATTATTCGTTTTAAACAGTTAGCGTGGATATAAAATGCGTGTCCTCGATCTGAACACGTGACATCGCAGTTGGTTTCGTTTTGGCTTCAACCTTCAACTGCAAGCGATCTGGCCACGGCGCAAGCGATCTGGCCACGGCGCAAGCGATCTGGCCACGGCGCAAGCGCAACGCCGATGTACGCTGGAACCTAGAGCCGGTTTGCTTTCGTTGTTTTTGTTTGACCGGAAAAACTCTGGCATCAACGCATGGCGCCGCTATTGTTTTGGTTTGACAGGACGTGAGAAGCTTCGCATAGAGCTTCACAGTTTGCGAGCACATAGCGAAGACGTGACCTGAGAAGTGCCCCTGTGATGTTCCCGGAAGACGGAAAGTATCATTCGTAATCGTCGTGTGTGCTTTGAAAGCGAAGGGACTCACAGGGTCCACGAGTGGGCAACCACAAGCCAAGGTTCACGACAGCGCTGCGTTGACTTCGGCGATCTCGTTCTGTTTGGGGCAACACGGCGATGCAAGAAAGTGCCGAAACGTTCGTGGTGTGTGGTGTGGTGCCCACGCTAACACGGACCTCAAATTGGTTCTTGTGGAGTAGAGGTTCAAAGGGTTCAGTCCCGTCGTCGTCAGCTGATCCGGTCCAGCTGGTCCGGGAGGACGCAGCGAGCGTTTTTAAAAGTAAATCTTCCTTCGTTCCGTTTCAAAATGTGGAAGATTCCCGACGCGTACTGTGAGTAAAAAGCTCCGGGCGTTTTCAACAAAATTATGTCGTTTTAATTGAACAATGGGCTTCAGATTGTTGTCCTAAATCTGCCGTTGTTATGCTTCGTGTTGTTGGACTGGATTTGAACAGCGACGTGTTTGCACAGCGACGCACACCGCTCGAGTAGATGATTCGGTCCTGCAAACGACCGGTTATACAGAATTTCAGGGAAACTTAAGTCACCACCGATATTTTTCTATAAATCTCGTGTGACTCGTGTGAGTTTGTTGCGCTCATCATGCGATGTGAATAAATTAGGGCAAGATTTCCTACCTGCCCACAGATGCATGAACTGAGACCAATTTTTACGTAGTGAACATAGTGCTTTTCCTTTACTTTGGGAAGAGGCGTTGGTGCATTTATTATGGTACAATCTTTGAGAGTTGAGAAATTGGGAGAGCGAGCAAGCTTTCCCGACTTTGTCTCTTTTCTCTCTGGCACTGCCCCTAGTTTCAAGTTGCAGTTTCAGTAGACATACCTACTAGCAGGTACAAACTGCTCTAAAGCAGGTGAAAGACTGGTAAGTCAGGACGGTGCGGACTCCGTGTTTTGCAATATGCAAACGATTTTGTTGTGCCCGTCGTTTGCGTCTCCAGCAAAACGAATAAGATGATCTACAAAGGCACAATCACAAGCCAAGATTTACGATAGCAGTGCGTTCGCTTCGGCGGTCCGTGTAGTTGTATTATACCCTGCTCTCTGCAACACCGTGTCATGACGAAGAGCTGGAACGGTCACGGTTTGTGCTGGGCTACCGGTTGACAGAAACCTGCATCGCCCGCATCGGCACCGAGTGCACTTGGGCTGTTGATGCTCAAGCCTTTCATCCGCGGCTTGTCGCCAGCTGATCCTGCTACTCGACGGTGAGGAAGCGGCGCGAGTGACCTCTGAAGTAAATGTAAATCCTCGTTCATCCAGTTATCCGGTGTCAAAGTGTGGAAGATGTCCAACGTGTACTGAGGGTGGGAACTACGAGCGGTTTGCCTTGCTTTTATAACCGAAACCAGAGCAGCGAGATGACTGCCTTGCGTACTCCAAAATGACGGAAACAATAAGTTTCAACAGGTTGAGCACGTCACCGCGGTAGTAGGCGAGACAGAGCACACTGTTTAAACGCTTGCAGTATCCACGAGTGCTACCAGAAAAATGACAACAGAGAAGGAGCTCGCGATTCAGCATAATGCAGTGCCACGGGCCCGTGAATTTTCAAAGTTCGGGGTAATGGCGGTATAAAAAAAAAAAATAAATAAAAGAACGCATCAGCGCCACATTAGTGATCACGAATAACACCGGTCACAAACTCCCAAGCCCCACCGCTCCACTCGACACCGACACGACATTCGACAACAAACTGCATCAAAACGCCCCAAAAGCGAAGTCTTCTGCTCCCGTACGCGTACTACAACTAGAGGAAGTGAAGTGTCGGGCGGATGTCCTTCACAAATACTTATATAAAAAATGCTTTGCACAAGGATAATTTCCATTGATTATTAAATACATAATAATAAAATCCTAATAATTTGTTTTTCTATCTGATTTAAGCTGGTCGGACTGCTCATAACACTGGTCGAGCATGAAAATAACAAACATTTTAACTTTTTCATGGCCGGTTTAAGATTTATTGTTAATACATCGTTGTTTTCACAACGGATTAATTTTACAGATTTTTCCTCCATACTTTTTAAATGCAAGAAGTTCTTGCATACGGCTGTCCGTTGTGCCGTGTTTTGTGTCTTCTTCTATTAATCTGTAACGGTCAGCGACCAAAGAGCTCACCCGCACATGTCAAGCTTATATACGCCGCGTGGAAAACAGGATGTTAGTAGGAAGTGCCGGGCGCAGTGTCGGTGTTGTGTTTGTGTATGTGTCGGTGCTGTGTCCTACGTGATACTCGTATTGTCTGTGATGTATGTAGGGTTGCTGTCTACTTGTGATAGTTCTCAGCGTAGTAACAAACTCCTGATTGTTTTTTTTTCACTGGCTGCGAGAAATCTCACTAGGTGGCGCAACTTACCGCCCTACTTCAAATTGTTTGCTCGAGCTGTTTATCCATGTAAGTTCAGTATTCGGTTTTTCTGTCTAGCGGTTCCGTATTCCGTCGTAGCTGCCGACGCCACCGACCGCCGACGATGCGCGTACGTACTTTTGCACGTAGCTACGTCCGCCACTTGGAGACTGTTTATTGTGTATAAAAGACATCGAACGAGAACAAACGCGTCCTGTGTGCTTTCAATTCGGCTGAAAGGCGCGCGGCTCGCTGGGCTCGTCTCTTGCCTGTTCTCGGCTGCTAGCCGCCATGTTTCATAAAAAAACACGCTGGACCGTGTTTCTCGGAAAGCAGACACGGTGCATCGTGTTAAGTTTACACGGCACCTCGTGTGTAGGCGAATAACACACATGGCTGCGTGTAAAACGAACACGTTTCGACGTGTCCGCTATGGGACAACGGTTTACACGTCTGGGCGTGTTATTTTTGCTAACAGTGTGCGTGCAGTGTTGCGACTGGAAACAAAAAGACACAGCAGGGCACAGCAGAATTTTCTTATAGCGATTTCTAACCCGGAGACAACGATTGTGACAATACCTGGGGTTGAGCGTCCGAACACAACGCTGAAACTCTTCTGTGCGTTTTGGAGTTTAACAAAAGCTTACAGCGTCCTGAATTGACTCGGAAACAAAGGTAAGCCGATCTGTTTCAACGGCGCAACATACGCTTTTTAGGTGGGCCCTTATTTCTTTGGGGCTGTGGTAACGTCGTCTGTTTTATATTATTTTGTAGGTGCCGAATAAAGTTTGAGTTTCTTGCAGATAATAAGCACGTACAAAAACTTCGTTCTGAAAGAAGTTGGCGATGCCACTAAGAGTGGCGCTTCTTGCTTCCTTCTACAGGCCACTCTAAAACTGAAGCCGATCTCGGAAGCCTTCGCCCAACAAAAACTCGAAATACAATAAATGAAACACATGAACCCTGAAAGATAGAGGCAGCCAAAAATGAATTCAGTTGTTCTGGTGTGCGTGGGCTGCCGGCAAAGATGAAACCGCTTTCAATTATTAGAAGAGGGCGGGATACAATGAAGTGAAACTCTACAAAACAAATATGTAACGAACGCGAAAGAGCACCTGCGTACAAAGCGTGAACTGTAAAGTGACAAAGTGAACCAGGTCTCGGGCGGATAAAGAAAATGCTCCATCCGACGCAGCATCGTGCTCTCAAAACCGATTCTCCGATTGTGTTTTGGTAAAAAGCAGCCCCCTACTTCTTCCAGCTAAACTAATCTTTAGAAATGCTCTTCAACTCAATGCCTCCAACTTTCTTTTTTTAGGTCTTAAATGAA
This sequence comes from Ixodes persulcatus, assembly GCA_013358835.2. Taxonomy (NCBI): domain Eukaryota; kingdom Metazoa; phylum Arthropoda; class Arachnida; order Ixodida; family Ixodidae; genus Ixodes; species Ixodes persulcatus. Next base: position 325,726 of record JABSTQ010009213.1, on the reverse strand, counting down.
TACAAAATATAATCCAGAGAGATTGGATATGAATAGATAAAAAAGGCAATACAGTCACACCGTCCCTGCCCGCCCCCGCACACAGAATAGGACATTTTATTCGATTTTACGCGAATATCTGCGAAAGAGTAAAATAACACGAATATTGGACGGTAAATAAACCAAAAGAGCGCAAAAGGCGCTACAGCATCTACGGGCAGCCCGCGTTTTCAAAGATCCTAGAAGGTGCATGCGCAGCAGCAGAAGGACGTGGCCTCTACTAAGGTGATCGCCTCGAGCTCCCGGGCAGTATGCGCTAGTGACACTTAATTCATTGGTGTATAATTACGTTCTAGAGTTTCTTTTTTTAGAAAGTACTGGAGTTGTAGGTCACGCCGCTGGAGTTGAGATGTACTCAGGTTTGAGATTCAGGCACATTGTTTACAGAAATGTAAGTGGAGAGTTGAAACAAAATTGAAAAACAAAGTTCTCTCCAACCTGTTCCACACGAGGTATAACAGGTTGCACATTGTTTACTAATGAAGTTTGGTGCTGTTAACCCCAACCGTAAGTAAAATACTTCCCAGTTGCTTCCACGAGTTCCGATGATGATGAGGTATAACGTCATTTAATTGAATTGATTTGAAATGAATTGAACTAAAGTTTATTTAAATATTAATGGGGCAAGCCTGGTAGGAAGGCAGAGACAAAAAGACACTTTTCCTGACTGCGGCCCCTAATTCCGTAGCTTGCAGCAAATGCACACAATTGTAGAAATAATGCAAAAGCCCAAAATGAGAAGTTTATAGTTATTGCAACGCGTAAATGTTCTGATTAGACCGCTACAGCTTGTCCCATATAGTTCTAATACTGTTCTACTCGAGCAGGAGAAAAAACAATAGTAGAACTATTGATCCACTCTTTGTGCTCTAATAAAACATGTTGTCATACTGTTGGTGCACTTTTATGTGTGCTGAGCACTTCGATTCAGACGTGAAACTTTTAGCCAACCCTTTATGTAGAACAAATAACAAGGGAATCTCGAAGTTATCAAAATCGTAAAACAAGTTACGCGCGTTGAAAACATTTTCTTTCGCCGCCGCGACGCAATGCGCACACGCGGCCTAGACACACAAAGATCTGGTACACACATTCGCTCTATACAGAAAATGACTCATATAAAAAACTCGCACAAAACACCACATAAGCGCGAGCAAATACGTAGATAATATAGAAGTACTTTTGCTGTGTATGTTGCATTTGCACACACACACACACACACACACACACACACACACACACACACGCACGCACGCACGCACGCACGCACGCACGCACGCACGCACGCACGCACGCACGCACGCACGCACGCACACGCACACGCACGCACACGCACACGCACACGCACACGCACACGCACACACACACACACACACACACACGCGCGCGCGCGCGCGCGCACGCACGTACGGCACGCACGCACGCACGCACGAACGCACACGCACACGCGCGCGCACGCACGTACGCATGCACGCACGCACGCACACACGCACGCACGCACGAACGCACACGCACACGCACACACAAACACGCACACGCACACGCACACACAAACACGCACACGCACACGCACACGCACGCACACACAAACACGCACACGCACACGCACACGCACGCACACACACACGCATACACACACACGCACACGCACACGCACGCACACACACACGCATACACACACACACACACCTATGCAGGACAAAAATTGGAAGTGAGAGTGTCCCAGCAATCAGCCGAACGCGAAACGTGCGAAGGCGAGCTTCTCACTGTCCGGTCGGATGTATTTTAAATGTCGTCCTCTCGTGCAACCAACCATCCCAAAAACAAAGCGGTGCAAGCACACGAAGCAGCGGTAGCGCTTCATCCGGCTGCCTGAGAATCAACCGAGGCATGCCACGTCCCTGGCGAAGAATATGTCCCATCCTGCCATTAGCCGGCTGCGAACGTGAGGGCTACGTGCCTCCTGTCCAATCAGCAGTCAGCCAGGTTCCACCTTACTTTCCTCTTCTACGGTATACACAAAGATGGGTTTTAGGGAATTCGCGTGGCACGAAGCTCAATGGTTGATTGGTCGGTCCACAATCGTGGACTTGGCCGTACCGCCTGCTTGGTTTAGAAAGAGTACGGCAGGACGGTGGAAGGCCCTAATTAGCCGAGAGCCATTCCGTGTCAGCCGACACTTAGGACTCGGCGGAATGGGGCTTGTCGAACTGTCAGCAAACCGCCATTTCAGCCCGACTGCCTTCCGGCACCCGCGCGAACATCGACTCCACGAGATAAACAAGGGGAATTGAAAATAGATTTGTAACAATTTTGCCGTGGTCTGCAATTGTTAAACTTTTGGTATACTCTTTTTTTTTGTTTAAACATGTCAAAATCTTTCCCCCTAAAAAAAAGAAAAATATATTGCTTTTAAGTGTATAAATTACAATTTTTTTAAAAAGAAAAAGCGAAGCTTTGTTTTTCGTTTTTTTTTTCTCCAAACTACAAACAAATGCGGTATCATTGCTTGTCCTCTGCAAGAGCTATGCTCAGCTGGTTAAATGGCGACTAACCCTTAGGCACGTAACTAAAAGTCAAACGTCTCCACATTCTTATTTGATAGTAGCCTGTCTGCACTCAGTTACACAAAAGTCCGCAGTAAAGCCAAATGCACAGGTCCGTGAGCTTAGCTTAGTAAAGTGATTTTGTTTGTTCAAAAACTCGTGCGTAAAAAGCACTTTCGAAATCCACGCGCTCGTTCTCATGCATCTGTCTGCGCAGCCTTAAGGCCGGTTCTCACATGCAGCGAATCGCTGATTTAGCGCTACTCATGTGTCGACAGCTACTTATCGTCTGCCATCAGCAACTGTATTGACGGTGCGATACAGAGCTGGTGAGCACTCCCGTCAGCACGTGCTTAGCGCAAGGCCAGCGCTATGCTTGCAGCGCTCCACTGCATGTGTGAACAGGCCTTTAGCCTCCTGTATAGACGCTTTCAGGCAGCTGTGCATGGGCGCCGCCATAACCGACCTTCAGTTTTTTTTTCTTCTATTCCGTGCGCTCCACTGCATCATTACCACAGTAGGTCAGGTCATTGCCATTTTAGATTCTACCGCGTCCTTGTCCCCATCATAGACCCTTGTGGAGACTCGTCAACGCCCGATTCAGTGGCTCGGCATCTCGGTAAGACAAGAGAAGGTCGGCTATGGCGGCTCAATTGGGCGCGCGCTGAAAGCGTCTATAGACCCGTTGCTCTGGGGCAGGGGGCGCGAGCGCGTCCGGAATACTAGAGTGCCTTCATACACACGCGCGCTTTTGCTTGAGTGGTGACATCTCAGCCATTTTTACGCCCAATCGTTTTTTATGCATTTTGAAGTACACGCAATCCGGTGTCAATCAGCTCGAGCGCGTAGCTTTGGCTAATGCAGAGACGCCATCTTAGCGCCCAAGTCACGCACCCAGTGCGCGAGAGCGTCACGCGCTGAACATTCAGTGCAACAATGGATGTCTTCACCCTGAGACAGACAGACATGTAGGCACCCTACGGAATACTTACCCAAGACGCGACCATGTTATGCTGGCTGCACCATCCAGGTGGCTCTGTAACGTTCGATTTTGCACGTGCCACGTTCAAATACAAGCATCTGTCAGCATCTGTAGATGCGCGGTAACAAAACGTCTAAAAAACTAAAAAAATAAATAAAAAATTATGCAGCTCGCGGCCGCAGCGTCCCATTAAACATTCCTTTCATCTCTGCATTCTTCCATAGCTTCCGCGGGCACGTATATTTCACTTTACGTGATAGCGAAGCCGAAGCTACTCGCAAACGCACGTACTTCTGAACGATGCTCGCACTGCACGAGCGCGCGTGCTTGGCAGGGACGCTGAAAGCTCGCAGCTCGCTCCTGCAGCCTCTGCTACGCTGGCACTTAGAATGGAACGGAGTATAAAAAACTGTAGTGGGGAAGCGTATTGACGCATGTTCGAAACGCGAGCCAAATATTCTATTTTGCTCGCCTGGAGCGCTGCTCAAAACTTGAGAGCTACGGGCTTATACTGGAAAGCCCGTCATATCGACGGCGGCAAAATAGAGCGCCTTGTGGCTGGGAAAGAAAGAGGAGAAGCGGCAGAACGAAGAACGCAATGGTAGCGCAGGAAGCGAACTCTCATCAGCACCAGCGGGACTAGCGGCCTCCCCCGAAAACGCTTATGTATTTTTTTTTCTCTTTCACTTTATTCTTCTTTCACAAACGCGGTAGCGTCGAGGCAATGTTGAGGGGATGCGGGAACGGTTGCACGGAGGAAGAGGAGAAAAGTGTTTGCCGACGTCACATTTCTCCTCTCCGAGAAAAAAGAAGTACAGGAGTGTTTTTTTTTTTTTTTTTATTTGACCGCTGGCGCCGTGGTGGCGCCACCTAGAGATCGCCTCCAGGACGCTTTGGGAATCCTCTTTCTCCGTCTCTCCTCTCCCCTTTTCGTGACAGCTTCTTTTAGGGTTCTGACACGCTTTCTAGTATAAAGAAGGCTATGGCACTGTAGATGTCTGTGAGATAAAGTATAGCTTCTCTATTTCTAGCCAAACGTCACCCTCTCTTCTCCGGTGTATCTTTGGCACGTCGGGCACGGCCATACATGGCACGCCGCCGCTTCTCTTTAGCTATCTCCACTTCAGTCCCTTCCTTCCTCTTGAGAGGAAGGAAGGGAATGACAATTAAAATAAAACAAGAAAAAACAAGCAGAACTTTGAATGGCGGAGTCTAGTTTAAGCTACGCCACGTCCCATAGGAGCATTCTGCAACATGAACTTCAAGTAAACATAATTATAAGATGACACTTTACGAAAAAACATTCTTAAATGGCAAAACAAATCATACTCAAAATAAGCCCACAGTTTGTTTTATTTTTCACGTTAAACCGCAGATGCAGTTAGATTAAGAAGACTGACCGCCCCCTCCACCTAATATCTGCAAACAGAATGTTTTCTTTGACCGCAATACAAAAAAGTAGGTTAATTAAAAAACAGTGATGAGTGGACACAAGTTACATATAGACAAGAACAACCATAATACGTAAAAATCTAGTAAAAACTTAACCTCGGGATTTCTCAAACGACCTTTCTATATCGCTTTCATAACATTCAAACATCAACAAAACATTTACGGCAAAAAACAGTTTGAGTCATATAAAATGACATAAAAAGAGATAAATTAAATGAAAGAGAAAGGAAGACAGTCATAGGAAACATTAATTCAAATGAAGTTTAAGTGTGGCTTTTGCTTGTTTTGGTAATCTTTCCCAAAATCAGCCTGAACTTAGCCTTGCCCCAAAAAGAGATGACACCGAGAAATCAGACGAGAAGCGATGAGCGGGCGCTAATCACAATACTTATTGTAAAACAATAGGCTGCCTTTTGATGAGCGTTCACGTCGTCCCCTGAATTTGACCTTGACGCCTCGCATCAGCAGACCTCAATGAAGACCAATCAGTACACCATCTCCTTACCAGGGAAGTTGTTCGATATCCAATAAAACAGATCGTGCCATTAAGCCCTTGCCCTAATCAAGTGCGCCACCCGCTCGTCCACACGTAGGTCCCGCCTCCTTCGTCCCGTCGTCCCTCGAACCCCCGAAACCCTCCCTCGGTTCCTCGACGCAGTCCACCCCACCTCAGCCCCAGAAGTTGCGACCGATAAACCCCAGCACGCCCCAGTGACTGCCTTCAAACAGCGCAGTGCCGCGGCGAGCGTCAGATCCCCCGGACAGATGAGAAGTCCACGTTCATTCGTTGCACGAATTATAACCTATCCCTCCTGCGGACGCCAGCACAACCACTGTCGGTCATTCCCTTATTTCAATTTAAAAAAAGAATATTTACCACTTTTTTGCGTTAACAGTTTATATTTTATTGCTTTAACAATGGTGCGCATATAAATGTGTTGTGACCTATCTACATTTATCCGTCTTTTGTTTTGGTGGCGGGTGCACAAGTATATGATAATTAAAAACGAGCGTGTCGGTGAATAAATACGAATACTTGAAAGGATAAAACATCGAGGACGGGTAGCAAATCAGGACTTTTATCTTCTTACTAGAAGTCCTGTTTTAGTCCCCATCCTCGTTGTTTTATCTTTTCAAGTATTCATAAGTATGTGATATTTATATATAATCTGTTTGAAGCCTGAGACAATAGCGCAAAATAGAGTCGAAAATGATGCAGTTCCGAGTTACGTCATTTATTGTTTTTGTTACCATAACTATTAAAAAGAACCTCCCGAAGCCTTACAGGGGCACCTAACGTGATGTTTATAGCCGTCGCTTTACACTAAACTTAAGACCAGTAAACTAAATCACATACAACCTTACAACCTAAGTTTTATCATGGAGTTAGTTGAGCAGCTTGCTTGTGTTTAATATATCTCGAATTTGTTTTGTGACACCGTACGATTTAAGCTTTTGAAAATACCTAATTACGTGCCAAACGTGTATTTTTTCTGTCATGTTAGGACTCCCAATAAGCTAGCTTTAATAATAATGCCACAAAACATACCTTGACCCGCGAAACTTATTCGGTATAAAACCATTAGAAAAATTTTGGAAATATTTGTTTTCACGTTAGAGGTTCTTGGGTGTTTCTATTTGAGAAATCATAGCTCACTAAGAGCATGTATTAAAATTTCACTCACCTTTTGTACTTGATTAGCTAAAATAAAAAGATAAAAGAAACATTTGAGGTGTTTTTGTTTTTTTACAGAACAAATTTTTGTTAATAAAATAAGCGCTTTTCGTTAGAATGTTATCAAGTTTTTTATATTAAAGAGCTTCGAGGACACAAGCACACGACCGAATAGCTTCCGCACACGGTAAACGAAAGTACGCTTTGAAATAGCCCGAGCACCTTCTGGTCATGGCACTTTCTGCGTGCACTGGTAAATAAATAAACAGACCTCCCTCTGCCCTTCGACCTGGATCCCTCTTCATTAAGGGCAAGCTCGGCCTTCGCATGGGGGGTCCACTCTAAAGTCTGCCACAGAAGTACGCCCTTTGTAACCCAAGCCAGTGTGACAAGAACGAAAAGAAAACACAACATTGGACGTAAAAGAAGCAGCCTTCGTCATTTCCTTTTTTTTTTTTTTGGGGGGGGGGGGGGGGGGGGCTGGCTTACTAGTATGAAGAGGCGACTTTCCAGATACTCGACAAAAAGTGAGCTGCAGTGATGGATCAGAGCCCGCAGACCGGCAAGCAAATAAGACGAAATTAATCCTTGGAGATGGGGAACAAGAGATACAAAGGACAAACACAAATCTCCAAATACAGCTAGATGACTGGTGCGCGACCGAAAAAATCTGCCTGGTCCGGGTATCGAACCCGGGACCTCTTCATTTCCGTGAAGCGCTCTACCAACCAGCTCGCTTGCACCTTTGGATTTAATTGCATTATAATCAAAAGCAAATAAGCACGGTCGCTCCGGCCTCTCTTTGAAGCCCACATCATAAGGGTGGTAGTTCCCAAACATAACGAGCGAGCAAAACGAGAATGCAGCTGCCTTGGAATAAGAGAACGGAAAAAGACATCACGCATACCTGTATTTTTCCTGTTTTCCTTCGCGTGTATATATACCGCCGTTTATGTTTATGCAAGTGCTGATGTTTAAGTTCTAATTAGTTAATATATGATGCTATTTCGAAACTTTCAGGGGGTTCTTTTTTATGCTTCTTTTTCAAGATTTAGTCGTGTTCTGTTGTGCTTTGATAGTGTTTTGTTCCATCAAACAAACCCAGAAGTGAGGTATAAGACACAAAAACAAAACCTTGTTCAGTGGAGTGGATTCCGAATGAAGAGATTGCAGCGCATTTCAAATAGGAATTTGATATTTCAGTTTACTTGGAAAGCTCCCAGGTAGTAGGTTTGGGAACGTTTAAGTGGTAAGCGTGCGATGATTTAACACGAATTATCGAAGGCTTTCTTAAAAAGGCTTTAGAGTGTTTTATAATAATAAAATGACTCCCTTGCGAAAAAATTATTCTTTTCTACGGCTGTTAGACACGCGTTTCAAAATGCAATAACAATTTGAATATAATTAAGTAATCTAGACGTAAATATGCCATAAAACGGCAAGCTCTGGAAACACATGAAAACTAGAAGCTCATGTGAACAAATAGCATCATGCGACTGACAGGCAAAGCCGTTGCTGCTATTTTGCAGACACGTCGTAGGAATGGTTCAGCAGATATCACATCAAAGGCGGAAATACAAAAAAGAGAGGAATAAGCGGAACGGAAGTCTTAGAGTGTCAAGGTGTCGGCTGGTACCGGGAAATAATTGGAAGCTGTTCTTCCGGGCCGCCTGGGGAACAAAAAATCGCTTAAAACCCACGATTCATTGATTCTGTTGTTTGTATTTTGCGTAGAAAATTGAGCGTTGTGAGTCTGCTGAGTATTCCTCGTTAAATTTCGGAATAAAATAGTAATAAGCCCGATGACGCTTTAAACTGCTCCCATGAAGCCTCAAGCCCAGCTTTGCCAACTCAAAAATTAAGAACAGGCAAAAGAATGCCGGGAAACAACTAAAAAACTATACATATAATGCGCAGGGCAAAATTCACGTCTTAACCCTATTTACTGTTATAATTATTCTAAAAACAGCACATTCATAGAAATAATCTTTAAAAGGAAGCTCTCCTTTTTTACTCTAAGTGTTTCCATGCATAGGACGATGTTCACTGCATTCCGCACTCTTACCAGGTGTTACCAGCTGTGTTCTCTGACCTGATATGTCAATGCACATTTTCCTGGTTATGATATTTCATCAAATATTTGGTGGCAGTGAAAAGATTTAGTGATTAACTTCACATGATTTGCAAAGTCATGTTTATAATTTGGAGTTCCCTATCGAAACTCTATGTTTATTTATACTAATTAGAAAGTGAAAATACAGTGGCTTTCAAGCCTAAATTGTCCTAGACAATAAGTATTTTAATGATTTTGCCTTTCATGGCGAGAATAAATGATCAGTCTTAGTTTTAGTTGATGCGTAATAATTATGCCTACATGTTGATTGTTGAATTTAGAAATTAAATAAACAGGATTAGCACGTTACTGAACTCACGTCCTTATTCAAAAGTTTGCAAATATCGTATATATTTAATCGTATCCGATATTTCTGCCCGTCATATATTCATATGCCTAAAAAGATGTAAACTTCTTTTCTTTATTTTTTTACGACACGATTGTGTGTTTATTGTAGATGCTTCAAGGCATAATTTTGCTCCTTCACATGATATATCCCCAAATCCAAAACAGTTTGTTCATTGAATGCAAAGAATTAATTTAGGTTTTAAATAACGATTCCGTACTATTTACTTCTCTAATAAATAATTACGTCAATAAAAAAAAAAAACCTTCGTCCCCGTTCCTCTTTGACTTGTTGCTGAACACTGTCGTATTAAGGTTATTTCTAATGTAACACCGCATATATATATATTTATATATATATATATATATATATATATATATATATATATATATATATATATATAATATAAACTAAAAGTAAAATAATATAAATATTTTTCAGTAAAATAAAAAAAATTAATTTTATTATACGGATATGGGGAACTGGTTAGAATAGCCAAAGCCAATTAAGAAAGTTCTATTTCAAAAATAAATTTAAAAAAAATCTGAACTTCCTAAGGTTGGCTTCTCCTCAGTAAGCCTCATTCCGAGGCAAAGCACGGTCTGCAGGAGCGACCGCCAGGCTCTTCAAGGAATGCACGATTATTCCCGGTTGTCCAGTTTCCCCTTTACCAAAGAACCAACATTCAATATGGCGCCTGTTCCGTTTTGCGTTACACGCGTTACATCATGAAAAAAATAGGCGACTTTTACTATATCACTCAAACAGCCCGCATGCAAAACACATTCGCAAAAAAAAAAAAAGAAATAAAAAAGTGCATTCATTGACAAGGACAATTGGCTTGGTTGATACATTTTATTTTTATTTCTTTTGCTGTAAGGCGTATTGTTTTTTATGTTTGTTTTCTTACTACTTTGAGTTTCCCAATAAAAGAATGTGTAAGGGCTTAATTTGTCAAATTAAAGTGTGGCGTCATTGGAAGAGAGAGCCCGTCTTCTTTTTTATTTTAGTTTTACGCTAGTCACTTTGATTGTTTATTCTACAAAGCCACTTGGTCAGAGGCAATTTGTTTGAAGGGCAAGAGGTGAGCGCCGGTGCATCTTCATATGAAGCACAGCTGGTAGCTAGAGAGAAAGAGTGGAGAAAGGAAACGCAGATAGGGGAAGGACAGTGGCGATGGTGCAGCAACACAGACCCCAATTGTACTTTCGTTAAAATGAATTCTGCACAAAAAGAACTTGCACGAACGTACAATCCTCCAAATAGAAATTCCTACTACACATGCAAATTTTGTAAACACACAATTTGATTGAAAATGAAAACCAGTCCAGTTTCGCAGTATCTGAGACAAAAAAAAAAAAGTTTAAAATATGTTTTTGCTTTCTGCGTTTCACGTACACTCTGTGAGTTATTAGTTCTGTATAAAATTTTGTTTTATTTCGCGTGTCTATATTTTGCAAAAATCAAGAATTATCTTAATTTGTGATACTGAAAAAAAACAATTTATATTTTGTTAAAGTCAGATCAATCGCAGTAACGTGTATTATGAATTTGCCGTTATCATGATTACAACATATTGGCATAAATATACTGCAATCACGCGAATGTAATTCGCTAGTAGGTTGTTCAAATTAAAATACGCAAACATATTCAAGGAATATTTTCGTCTAGTTATTGCTTGCTTTGCTCACTTGCCTGAATCGTATGACATTTTTCATTCTCATCGATGCTTATATTAGCAATTTCTTTCTCTACTATTGTACAAAACACAACCGATAACAGTTCAATTAAGTAAATAATGTTACTTCCCTACTAGTAAGAACTGCTTGAAGAACTTTAAGGTTAATATATTCTTTAAAATATATTGCTATATTTTAATATTACAAATTTTTAGAATAGGGGCCCAACGTTTGGGCGCCCCTTAGAAATTTAGGAAACCAACCGTAGCAAGGTTGGCGCCTGCGGCTTATAGAATAAGCGCTTGTCCTGAATTATAGAATAGGGTTTTCGCTAAGCAGCGCATCGCGCTTGACTTTTCCGCTTGTAGCGCCAGTGCGCCTTACAAGCGGAATAATGAAAGAAGTATAAAAAAAACCGTAAAACATGTGAGTTTATGAAGTACTTTTTGTTTACAAATTATAGTTAATGCAAAACCAAATCAACACAACTAAAAAAAATCTTAAATCGGTATAAATATTGCGAGCTGTTTACAACCAAAACAATTCAATCCGTAGCACCCTAATTTGGTGCTCGTTTTCAGATTGATTTGGCGTTTGTGGCCAACAAATTAGGCATTCATCTGTACCGAAACTGAGGCTCACCCGGGCGAGCATACTCTGCGAGTTGTTGCTTTATTTTGGTCTGAGCTGGAGCAACTTGGATGCCTTGGAAGACTTGTTTTTAAGATCAGTAACGTGCAACAAGCGCAATCCACTCGGAGTCTCGAAGTATGGAGAGGTTGCCTTGTGAACGGTTACCGCGTCATTTTAGACTTCAAGGCGGCAAAAATCAGAAGTTGGTTTTCTATTATGTGACGAGCGCACTGCTCAATATTTTTTTCTTTGAGCAAGATAAAGCGAAGCGAAAGCCGGCTGCACCACTCACTGCCAATGAACGTGGCTAATACGGCAGCGACCATGACGAAGTTGCTCCAAAGCGATCGGAAAGGGCGCCGCCTTTTTTGCCGAAGCAATCAAGCTCCAAGCAAACAGGGGCCCGCTATTTCTCGATTTTCTCGTTAGGGCGAGCTCCAACCCAAACCCCAAAACGCCGTTTGGGTTCGGCGCATGCGCAGTGGTGAATCCCTATATTTTTGGGGCCCCCAAGATTTTATTCTAAAACTCTCTATTATAGAACCAGAGTCACCAAATAATGCTACCGCAGATATCTGTTTACCTAGGGTTTCGAAACTCTCACTGATGTAACTAAGAATTTCAAATCTCTACTTCATCGCAGATGGCTGTTCTAATCTTTTTACTAAACGAGTCGTATTCTTGGCAGTTGATATTTTTATACTTAGCAAGTCTTTAATGAAAATATTCATCTCAAGAGGCGCTTAGAACGATAAATAAATAGTAATATACACACAGCCCACACGTCCCCCCCCCCCCGCCCCCTTAGTGCGCGGAGACACAAGCGGCATTTGAAAAATAGCCGCAGAAGAAAAACGTATTTAATTCAAAAAGAAAATCTTGCCATCGCAGGCCTTATTTGCACTTTCCGTCCTCCTCTAAGTTAAAGGTTTTATTTCCAGAAGAAATTTTATACAATTTCTTCAGTTTTCACGGCCCTGAACCCTGAAATCTCGTTCCATTTCATTGGTTTAGTGCGAAAGTTTGTATCCGCTTTTAACATGAAGCGCTCTTTGGCTGGCTGCTCAGCGTTTCGTAAAGCCTGATAAGTGAAAGCCTGGTAAGCGTGGCCCGCGACACTCGATGAAGATTGGTTAACGGCAGACACCACCTGACCAGAGTGGTAGGCGAGGAGGAGCTCGACCACCTGTGCGCACTGAGGGGAAAGTGGCTCGAGAGTACGGAAGGCTCTGGAAGATCGCCAGGTTTATCAGCTTTGCCTACGTAAAACTCGAAGTATCGCTAAACATTTGCGATGCTAGAACGTTCCACGTATGCAACAGGATTGCCTAGCAATTTGCCATGTATTTAATGTCTATGCCGTCTTTACTCCGTTTCAAGTTGGACCGAAGCCGACTCTGAGACTCGATAGAGCCCATCAGGCAGCTAGAAAACTGCATCATCTTGGCGTTCATCGTCATTGTACGTGTCCTATCACGGAGTAAACGAGTCAAGCGCAATGAAGCCGCCGCTATCCTGCACTTTTCCTGCTCGTGATTGGAGGAACCAACGATAGCAATCGCGCCAAATAAAACAACAAAAAAAACGCCGTTACGATTTACATTAGGTGCTCATTGACAAGTTTCTAGGGCAACATAGCGTCGGCTTGCGAGACTCAATTTTGTAAGACATTTCTAATTTCCTCAGGATATTCTGCTGCGAATCAACGTGGTCGCGCAGGTTCGCATCAAAAGCACCTTGTGATTTTGGCGTATATTAAGACAAACTCTTTATACAGGTATCTCTCATGGTTCAATCAACCTTCAAAGTCTTTGAGCGGAAAAAAGACGGCTACACAAAAGGTACCAAAACGCTTACGTGACCACTCAGTGGATCACTAAGCGAATTAAGACGATGACTCAGCACAGTAAGAATGACTCAGCACACTAAGAGGGATGACTCAGCGAGGAAATCATATGTCTGTCTTTAATGCATCGGCACTTGGGCTTTCGCCTTCAAGTCGTCTTAGGGATAGCATAAGAGACCCAGTGAATATTTAAAAAAAATCTCGTAATAAAAGAATGGTTGAGAAAGACGAAAAAAAATATTTTCAAGAAGAAGTTGCCAGTCACGACAGGCGTCAAGGATTGGAAAATAAAAGAACACAAACTAAACAAAAATTCCCGAACTTATTTAATAACTTTTTGATTACTAAAAATAAATACTGCATTTGCTGGAGTAATAGTCGGACTTTGTATGAACAATTTGGCCTTTGAATATACTGTACGATTAACTCAGAGGCCTTGTTGATAAACTGTACGACTATTACTGGAGCAAATACGCAATACGCTTTCAATCAGAAACTTTATGAGCGTCAATAAGAACCGCTAACTCAACCAATTTAAGGAAGACTTAAAGCACGTGTGAAGCGTGAGGGTGCACTTAATTTTTTTATTCATGGCTCAGCAAGTTTTTAATTGGTATTCCTACGTCTCTTTAGAATAATTAAAAAGTTAACTAGTGCGCTTTAACTAATTACCTGTCTAACTAATGTCTGTGTTTGTGTGCTTTTGTTTTTTGCACTTCTTAATGGTCGCTGTGGCAGGCTGCTTGTTCCCGTAAAGATATTATTCTCTGAACCACCCTATTTGCCGGGAGTTTCGATAGTATTCAAACTAATACCCGGTACATTGAGATAAATCTTCCAATCCAACAGCCTGCGCCAATACGGTTGCGTAAATTCAGGCACATAGGCTGAGTTTGGTTAACTAGTTAGGCTGTCAGGGGCTTCCATGATTTCTTGCGCTTCACTCCGCAAATCTTGTATTGCTTTCACCAAGCAACGATTAAATTGATTACTCAAGGTGCCAAAAGCAGTTCCACCGAATCGTTTGCGTATAACGTCATCCACGCTTTCTTTGGTGGTTTTTTCCGGTTATCTTATTGACTAGTTCAGACGTATTGTTTTTTTTACATTCCCCTTTGACCGGTGGAACTCGATATTGTGGTAGTTCCTCTTCGCTAACCATACTTTTTCAGACACTTTATTTCTCATTTCCCCGAATTCTCTTCGTAATTGAATGTCGTTCGGGTTTTTATTGCATCGGTTTCATTATTTATTTTTTGCGTAGCACAGTTCTAAAATATATTTTTTTAGCCAGTTATGTTCTCATCTTCGTTGTCTTAACCTTAAATTTCTTTTAGAATCACTGTATATGCAGTTGAATGTATCCACTATTAGTTCGTAAAGTACAACATGGTCTTGTCCCAGTAAAGACGCATTTATATTTACAAATAAGTCGGCCTATTATTTTGGAATCTAAGGACACATCTAAAACAATCTCCATCACGTAGCAGAATTGGTACTTCAAACATTTATGGTTATAAAGTAATTATCCGCGACTTTAATTTTGATAACACCAGATACTGTCATCATATCACTGATTCGGATGACTCCATAATCTATGCAGTTTCTAGTTACTTTGTCACCTAGACACCCTTCTCTGGTGTAATCACGGATTACGTTCTGTAAACCGTAGCCAGACATTATGTCTAGATAGTCTCCAACACTAGACTTGCCTTGGTTCATAACATCAATGTTCAGATCCCCAATGATGATTACACGGTCGGTGTTGCTGAACCTTCATAGTGAATTTTCAAATTCATTGTGAAACAAATTTAAACATACACTAAGTGGTCTGTATAAGGCTATAACAAGAAAAAAAAGGTAAGTTGTTCTTACTAAAATTACGATTATTTCAGCGTGATCTAGAGATGCTACAGGATGCTCAGATATCCAATATTTTTTTTTTTGTATAAAAAAAGTGCGCTCCCTCCTTTTCCCTTATGTCCGCGTAGTGACAGAAAGTAAAAACCAGATAACTGATAGTCACATTCATCCGCTGATTTTATGTGTGTTTCTGTTTTAACTAACACATAAAGACTGCTTAATCTTCTTCCTAGGTAGACATGACGTTGTTCCCAGTTTTTTTCTGATGCTCCTTACGTCAATGTATATTATAGTTAGTACTTCCTTTGTTTTTGCCCCGTCCATGACCTGACTCGCATACTCGTCCCAATGAAAAAAAATGTCGAGAATATTTATATTATTGATGGAGCTATCCATTTACCTCAGTTTGTATAAATCGGTTTCGCTTTCAATCCAGATTATTGCAGCACCCACTCTCTGTCTAGCAAAAACATGTCCAATCTTCACCCAGACATATCTATAACCTTTATTTTTGGCCGTAGTCTTTGCCACCCAGAGAAGGCTCTTCGTAGTTGTTGTTAAGTCCAAATCAAGTAAAAGTGCATCGTGACGGCGCACGTCGCCTTTGTGCGTTTCTGTCCAACTGAACCGATCACGAGCATGCAAAAAAGAGCAGAATCACTTCGTATTCAGTGGGCATAATTGGTGGAGGTGGTAATGCAAAACGCTCAAAGACGGCGAGTGCCGTGACGAGACACTTTTGACGCTGCTTCATCGTCTTCATTGGATCACAGCGTTGGTTTCGGTTGGACTTAACGCGAAACGGATCAGACTCGACTGGTACTCATTACGTGTAATAAAATTACTCGTAATCGATTGATTTTGTTTTAATGGTTTTGTAATCGTTTGATTACTTTTATTAAAACGCAATCACGAGAGCAATTTGATTGCCTTTGGCTATACTAAAATTACTCGTTACCGTCACTGTTTTCTCGTCTCCTTTTTTTTATCGCGCCCTTTGTTTCTGCAAGTTTGCTAGCAAGGAACCATAGAACTATATGCCTCTGAATGAAGGATGGTATTCCGAAATTGGTAGGATGAGCAGATAAGTAGCTCGTAATTCGATCATTCAAATACAGTACGAAATCCGGTACAAAAACGTACATACCCGTTTTCGAACCGGCAGAAAAATTGTTTTTTTAAAAATGTTAAAGAGAAACTGAAGCGGTTCTGTATTTAAGGAAAAACACTTCAAACGTATTCATTTGGCCTCCAGGATTACGAACATCGAGTTTAGTTTTCAGTTTGTTGCACGGACGCTGCAGAAATTAATTATGAAAGTACCGCCGAGCGATGCGCACTTGGCGGCCGAAAGATCCTTTTATGACGTCACAATTGGTCAGGTGTTTTATTATGTTTTCTGGCATTTGGTTACATCTTCAGGAATAACGAAGGTGATATTGAGATTCACGGGATTATATACGCAAGAAATCACCTCCAACTCATTTTTTTAGAGTTTCAGCTTCCTTTTTGGGAAGCGTAAAATAAACAGTTCGTTTATAAAGTAACGGTACGTTACTTTTCACGTTTAAAATAACGTAATATCATTTAATACTTTTTAACCAATAATAAGGGTAATTGTAAACTACTATTTCTTTAAAATAACTTGCGAAAGACTGAACAGAGTACAGCTTATCACAATACCAATCATTTGACAGCACACCGCGTAAAATCAACGATGTAATATGCACCTTCTTCACGAGGGCGCAGCCATGTTGAATGTATTCTCTGTTTCATACTTAGCGCGCAACGCTGTCGAAGCTACTGGCGCGAGCGTGGGGCTTGATCTCGCAGATCATTTGCACGTGTCCTCGCGCAAACAAAACCATAGATGAAGCCACGCGCTCGCGCCAGTAGCTTTGACAGCGTTGCACGCTAAGTATGAAACAGAGTATAGTCACTCCTGGAATGCGGTAAATCAACGTTTTGATCTCTCCACGTCGCTAGAAGGTGTTTATAAACAACACGTGAATGTGACACGTTCTTGTTTTGATTTCCCATTATTTTTTCGCATATATTCCAGGTTGAAATATTTTAATATTTTTTTTGTCCCGCATACCAGATACGGAACTTACGTGATTGAAAACGACAGGACACAGAAAACGTCTATACTCTGTTCACCGTTCAGCTGAGACTGTAGCCAAAACTACAAACACGAGCTAGCCCGCGCTCCTGGCTTTGAGACGTGCATTACTAGCGCGAGCGTTCGTTCTGCTGAAAAACGTTAAACGCAGCTTGATCGTGCTCTCGTGCTTGAGGCATTGGTTGCAGTCTCAGCTTAAAAGGATCGTCCGGTCAAATTTCGCATTAAAGAAAACATTTAGACCTCATTGTCAGTGGCTGTAGGAGTATCTTCTACGACAAATAAAGCTTTTGTATGCTTCCCTGGACGAGTATTTTAAACCAAGCGTGCATACCGTATTTACTCGACTATTAGCCTCACTGTATATGAAGAGAACCTGAGGGTTCGCTTTTCCTCGGAGCACGCGGATTGCCAATCACCGCGATCGACAGCATGGTTCCAGCGGTTTACGGGACAGAGATAACGTCTTCGCGAGAAGATACTATCTGTGAAGATTGCGTTTGTACGGAGAATCGTGTTCGCGATCTAGTTATTCGCTGTGTTAGTTATGCGCAACGCGATGATTGGCTGTATATATGTTCTGCGGGAAAGTAGACGCGAGGGCCTTGTTCATAAATAGTGTGGCTATTACTCGAGTAAATACGGTAAACGATGTTTTCCTCTTCCACCTTCAAAGCAGTGGAGGCTCTGACGTTACATAACGCAAAGAACGCCACGAATTGAAGTGCCCTTCGAGTTTTGTCCTCTGCGTGAGCACTACGACGTTGTTCACCCTCGTTGCTACGCTAGACGTATTTTCTGTGAATGAAAGCGAACTCCCGTTATGAAGTTTTCACGCTCCACACTTTTCTGCGAGATTAACATTGGCGAGTAAAATGGAACGCTGCGGTGCGTCGGGAGCTCTGTGTTGCCACGGAGGATTGAGGCATATAGGATCTGACTATTGCAAGCCTGTTGTGACGTCATCTCAGGCATGGGAGAACAGCCATTGATACTTCCGAAATTCGGCATGAAGTTTTGTATAATTATCCGCCATTAATTATACTAAACGGGGTGTCGTTTAATAAAATAAAAATTGCCTATATTAATTATTAGGCTGCCGCCAGGTAACCGTCACAAGATCTTAAAAAAACTTCTGGTTTTCGCAGGACAATCCCCTTAAGGCTGAACGGAGTATAAGTTTCAGAACGATAAAAAAATCAATGCCTTCCACGGCTTCGTCTTTCGCGCTCTAACCGAAATCCCGGGCACCATAAAACATGATGCTAAGGAAGATAATGTCATCGGTCTTCCCCCTCCCGAAGTTTGGGTGAGTCACTTTTGCCTGGGGATTGGGGAAACGAGATGGGAGTGCAGCAAAGAAACCACAACAATCCCTCCCCCGATCTGAATAAACAAACAAACGACAGCACAGCTCATTGAATTGGAGCAGGGATTTGCTAGCAATCTCCCTGGCATCTCTCGCGAAAATTTACATAAATAAATGCGTCAAACCAGTCGCTCTGTTCTTGTGTTTGTATGCCTCTATTTTTGTTTATAGTTCTCCGTGTTCCATTTTCGAGGACTCGTTGTTGCGGCACCATGCATTAGGAACGTTATAGAGAAAAGGAGATTATGGGAGGAAAGGCGAAACCCAAATAACGTTCCGTTGTCGTGAGTAATCAAAGTGAGAGGTTAGAGTAGCGTACCAAAATGGTGTTGTAGTAAACAAAAAATCTTACCACCAAACAGAAATAAAACTATATAAACAATAAAAGTAATCTATTTTACGGAAGTTGCATCTGCGTCAATTCCTTTAGAAACTAAAAAGTATGAAAAAAAAGTTGGTGGTGATTCAAGACAAAAAACGAAGTAATCTAGACCGCGAGTAGCGGAACAAAATCTCAAACTGTTTGCCTTTTTTAAGCTGAAATAGCACGATACAACTGTTTACTGGTTTACTCTGAAAAGCACTCTACGTTATTTAGAAAAACGAATAACGAATAGTGATGCACTCCGCTTAAAAGACTGCTATTGTGCTTATTGCAATTTCAAGGTAGATCTTAAAGGTGTAATATTTCCGAAACTGCGACAGTAAGAAAGCACAGAACGAACAGAAGGATGACAACAGACAAGTCCGTTTTGTGCTTTCTTACTGTTCTATCTGTTCCAACACGCTCGTCAAAATCTTCATCTTTCCAAAAACATCTTAATTCATGTGATTTGATATGTTCAATTTATTAGCAATAGCACTTCGTTCTTTTGATTCGGACGTTGATCGTTTCTTAAAGGGTCAAAGTAAATATTTTTTTCAATTTGATTTAGCATGAAGCTTTTTTAAAGCAAGCATCCAAAATCCCCGCACAAATTTCAAGTTTGCAACAAAAAGCGGGTGCTCAAGTTTCAAGTAAATTTATGTTTCTTCCTGTTTTTGCCACACGCTGTGCGCATAGTTATGTATTTTAATTCAACGACAAATTGTATAGTTACATAAAAAGTAGCGTTCGACCGACTTCGTCAGCTTATTGTGCAGGTCATCACTTGTAAACAAAAACGTTTATGCTGTAAAGTCATAAAAGATTTTTTGACTTGTTTGATGGAGTACAAGTTAATATAAATTCCGCTAACAAGTTCACCAAGATGAACTTGTTAGCAAACTTCCGCCCCGACGACTGCATGCTGCGGAATCCCCTTTCTGCACCACCTGGGTGCACCTAAGCAAAAAAACAAATAAATAAAAAAATAATTTCGTCACGTGACCATTCCTCTAACCTCTTGTCTCACAGGTCACGTGATAACCTAGTTATTATCCCCTCTTTCTTCCAGCCTGCACTGGTGTCTGAACAATACCAAAAACAAAGGTGTGATGTTATTTAGTTTTTTTGGTTTTTTTTTCCCCGATCCCTTAAAGGTCGTCCCGGTTATATCCCACACTGCCTGGTTTTAGCCAGGGCGAGAATATTGGCTTGGAATCACGGGAGGAATCATATGCTTGTCTTTTTAGACTTAGGCTAGGGCAGAAGCTACCACCCGTTACATCCATCCATCCATCCATCCAAACAGACACGTACTCTGTTTCGCAGTTCGACCGGAGCCAATGCTGCAGTCCGATTGAGCCATTCGATCAGCGCCAAAGTAACGACACCACGGCACTCGTCTACATTGTGCGCTTCATAACCCCGGCTAAACTAATCGCGCACAGAAAAAGGTCATGATAAGGAAGCATTCTCTGTGCGTGGTTGGTGTGCCCGATGACATAGCAAACGCAGAAAAACGACACGCGACATTATGGTGCTCTTTTAGCGCGGCATGATTGACTCTAACATAGCGTAGTGTTAGGTGCGGTCGGACCTATTATAATACGAAATATATTATCTCGCGAATTGCTTCATGTTTTTTCTCGCAAAAGCTGACGTTTTTTGTAGTGATGTGAGAACGGGCGGCGAATAAGCTCCGAAGAATTTGTAGCATTTCGCCTAAAATATATTTCTTACTAGGTATAAATAGAAATTATTACTAACTTGCGTGTTAAAGTATTCCGCCGGTGGGGAGAGTCAGCGGCGGCTATGCCAGTTCTGAAATAGGCCGAGATTAAGGGAACCTCGCCGCTGTAATAATTAATTATCTCTTCTCGGTAGCGGTTATCCGAGAATGAGTGCACGTAGAATTGTGTCTAAAGTATGAAAATAAATGCGCGAAGAAAGTTTAATTGCTACATTTTCCACTATGTCGTCATTGAATAATATTTGTTTTGTCATGTTATTGAGAAAAAAATGTCTTCAAAGCATGTATGAAAACGTTCTTTTTTCATACAAAGTAAATTTGAAAACTCTTTCAAATTAACGTGTGGTACAAATCAGCAACATTGTCCAAGTCTTTACAGCCAAACGGTTTCTGTTTTTGCCGCTCCCAACTTGCAGCTAGGTAGCATTAGAGCCAAAAATAAAGCCGAACAAAAATGAGCTGGTGACATATTTACACAGTTGGGATTGGTTAATAGCCAGCAATTTCTTTTTATTATACCGACTAAAACTTAGAAAAAGATATGTCGAAGCTGTTGGAGAACAAGCGCTGGCCATCAAATATCCTTGACCATCAGAAACATGGTTGGACTCCGGGCAAGGGACTTTACGGCATTCCAGATGCTGGCTTTCGGAACGAATCTATTCCGACGAATACTTAAACCAAACGAAACTCTTCCTTATAAATCGATGGGGATAAAGGAGCACGACAGAACGCAAGCTGCAACTTCGGGCAAATGAATCTTTTTTTTTTTTTCATGTCTCTTTGGTACTTTTTTATTCTTCACGACACTGTAAAAAATTTCTGCAATGTTACGAACGCTTTTGTCGTAATTCGGACGGACTTTGTGTCCGTTTTAGTTAACGGACAACAGACCCGTTTTTTGTTAGGTTGAATAAAGTAGCATACAGTTGTATGTCAAAGCGTTCTATAGTAGAGGATAAAAGCTTTAAAAGTGATTTTATCGTTGAATCCAGCTAAAAGCAATTCCTTATAGTAAAGAGGCCAAAGGCTACCAAGCATCCTACAGTACCCTGCAAAAGGAACAAATAAAAGGGGTGGTGGGAAACACCGAATAGAAATTAAGTAAAAGTCCATAATTCAAAGTGAAGTGCAGATAGGCACTGCTCTACCTCACTGGGAGTGAAGGTGACGAGTTGCATGTCTACAGAAGTGTTCGAGCTTGTGGTGATTGTTAAGGGGGTTCTGCGTGAGTGCACATAAAGAGATTACCAGACCATTGAAGACCACACCGAGAAGGAATGCTGTTGCTCTACGGTAGGAAACGGTTGAAAGGCACCGGAACAATTCTTGCAAACAACTCCCTTCAGATCTGTCTTGTAACCTTGCATTTCCAGAATGTTGTCTAGGAAGCATAATAAGACAACCCACTAAAGGACCACACTTGAGATCACCTCTACCCGCCAGAGAAGGGCCAGAATTCTAGCCAATCTCAGAGCAGTGAGTGATCTGGCACAAGCTTGGCTGCTGAGGAATAGCGTGAGCTTCCCCCCTTTGCTGAACACTTTCAACTGATCTTAAGATATCAACCTCACAGGAGTCTCATATGGAGCTGCGATTCTCTAGGTGTGGCAGGACCAGGGCTGTGAAAGGCACCTAAGTGTGCTATGGCCTGTTCCACTAAGCACGCCAAGTACAAAAGCCGGTGTTTCGCATGTTTTGGACAAAACTGCTGGCATGCTGTGTGAAGAAGCATAGCTGGTTGTTTATAGTAAATCGTGTCAATGTTGTTCTGCAAACCTTCGTGGTTTCTGGGGTCACCTGATAAGTGGCACCAGCATCAAGTCATCCGTAACAGCAGTGGAGTCGTTTGCAGGTAGGCATTATCAAGATAAATAAGCATGTTGAGAACAACGGGACTTTGCACACTGTCCCGTCAAACTGTCGAACACTTGGGCCACTGTAAATCGTTTCATGCTATACACTGCATTCTAAGCGACTCAACTTGCAGGCTTCTAGTATGCACACATTTTATTAATTCTAGTGTTAATGAGCACCAGTGGCTCGCTAAGCAAGTCGTAGGACTCAGCTTTTTCGGAAGCCGGGCAGCACGCACAGCATAGAAGCACCTTGCCCTGCTTCTGGGAGGTTACAGCTCCAGGTTACGGCGTCGCCAAACGGGTAGTCAGAAAGGTACCACGTCCAGGACAAATCTAGAGTTCTTAGCACGATCCTTTCCGTAAGTAGCATGCTCCACTGTATCAAACGAAAAGGTGACCACCATAAATCGAATCCTGCATCCACGTTTTACTTAACGCTAGAACTGACATAGGATGCGTCTCGGGGAGTGAGTGAAGGTGCAGCAGCTTATTTGAGACCAAGTGTCCATTTTGAGAATCACACTGCGAGTTGAAACAACGGAAAAGGCTCGCGTCTCGCAGCGTCGGCTGTAGAATGACCATTCAAGAGTTTGCACACTGTGAAGGTAACAGCGTTCACATCGAAGTATTCATCATTGAAGGGGGCCACTGAGATTTTAAGAGCCACTGATCGTAGTAATCGCATTCCAAAGACGCCGCATTGTCGTTTGTTTTGATTGTTTTTCACCAACTAGGTCATGTAGGGCTGAGGCCAGGGCGAAGGATACGTCGCCGGAAACGTAGGGGAACCAAGCCATATGGAATATTTTAGGGCATTAGCACCTGGCGATCAGCTAGGCGGCGCACGTTCAGTGTCTGGAATCGCATAAAACGCAGCCGTCCTGTTTAATTGCTAATATATACTTGGATCTTACGTTTATGTTCAAAATCCACTGCCTCGCTTCGCAGCTCTTGTCTCATCACAACATTGTCCGTTTGACGAACACCCTGTGTTACTGTTTTCATTAAAAAATGACTTAATGAGTACCGCTTCTAACATATGACACCACGCCCGATTCGGAGTTTCCTCCGACCTCGATAATAGCGGTTTCCTTCAGTTGGCATATATACAGGCAAGTTACAGACATACAATATATGTCCTCCACCGGCACTCCTGGGATCCTACAGGCAGCGGAAGGTTTCTTCTATCGCTCTCAATTAAACTTTCAAACGTAGGACCACCTCACTTCTGGGGCAATAGAAGTGGTTTCAATTTATTTTAGTTCTGTTTTTTTTAATAATAGGAAGCAGAAGCTCGCACCATACGTATACGCATACTTTAGTATCATGTATTGTTTCATTAAAATATAATTGAACCTGTTCACGAATACCGAATCTGCGGAGTTCAAAAAAAAAAAAAAAAACGAAACGAAACGAACATCTTAAAAGCAAAGGAATCTCATAAACAGCTCACAGGATATCCCCTCATTATCAACATTTTTTGGGAGCTCTCCTTTTCATATTGCAATTATTCTGAGCGGCGCCCTTAATTAGCTCACAAAAAGCCCCAATAAATACTAGAATATATTTTTTTAAGAAGTGGAAATGTAAATTTTTTTCTCCTGAAGAATATGGCCAAAGGTGGGACTGTATCGGTTCGTCATTAGCGCTGGGATGATAATTTATATTCAAAACGGTGACTGCTTCCGATCATGGAATATTGATCTTCCATACTACGGGTTGGCACGACGCCAGCGACAATTAATGCAGTAAAATACTATTTTAAATTAAAAGAAACGCATAAATGCCTACACTAAATGTGGGTCCTTAGTTTTGGGCGATTAGTACGCGTATTGATATTGTCACGAACGGAGGTGACACGAAGACGAGCAGTGAACTGACAAATAAAGGTTTAATGGGCGAGCTTGTGCCAACCAAAAATAAGTAACGAAAGAGTGTCGAGGCAGCAGAAAAGCAGGCGGCGATTCGGCGGCGAAACAGAGCGCGAGCGAGACTGACTCGACAAGGTCGCGGGTAGCTGCTTATCTACCGTGCGTCACTATCTCGAAAGTTCGGCAAAGAAGGCTCGAGCGTCGCGCGCTCGGGGCGAGGATGAACTGGCACTTTCGAGAATAACAAAAGCAGAGGGAAAGCCACGATTGGTGCGAGAATGAACGGCATTCTTCTAGAAGACCGTGACCAAGCGTTGCTTTCTCGGCTTTGCGGGCGGCATTATCCCCCCTTTTAAAAGTGCATCGCCCCGATGCAAAGCGAAAGGAAAACGGAAATGGCTAAAACATTTACGGTGAAACAAAATAAACATGCAGTGTCACAATCCTAACGCGCGTAGAACGGCTTGAGTCGAACTACGTGGACGACTTCGGGTCGTGGCTGGCGGCGTCCTGATGGTCGAGTTCCGTCGGGAGCACCTCGTAGTTCAAGTCCCCAAGGCGACGGATGACCTTGTAGGGTCCGAAGTAGCGTTTTAACAGTTTCTCGCTGAGGCCGCGGCGGCGAATGGGCGTCCACACCCATACCCTGTCTCCGGGCTGGAACTCCACGTCGCGGCGACGAAGGTTGTTCCGGCCAGCGTCCACACGGTGCTGGTCCCTTATTCGAAGACGGGCTAGCTGGCGTACTTCTTCTGCTCGTTGGGTGACCAGCTGGGTGTCGTCGGTGCCGTCGTCCGTCGTGTCGTGGGGCAGCATGGCGTCGAGCATCGTCGTCACCTTTCTGCCGTGCACCAGCTGAAAGGGTGTAATTCCGGTAGTTTCTTGAATCGCCGTGTTGTACGCAAACGCGACGTAGGGCAACACTTCATCCCACGTCTTGTGTTCCACGTCCACGTACATCGAAATCATGTCGGCGATGGTCTTGTTTAGTCGCTCCGTCAGCCCGTTGGTCTGTGGGTGGTATGCCGTGGTCCGGCGGTGGTTGGTGTGGCTCAGGCGGAGTATCCCTTGTGTCAGTTGCGCCATGAACGAGGATCCTCGGTCCGTAATCAGGACTTGGGAAGCGCCGTGTCGGAGGACGATAGACTCCCCGAAGAACTTGGCCACTTCCACGGCGGTCCCCGACGGGAGTGCTTTTGTCTCGGCGTACCTGGTGAGATAATCAGTTGCCACGATTATCTTGAATGGCCTCTCGTTCCTTTGGGGAGACCCGGTACGGCGGCCGATGCACAGGGAGCGCTTCCTCGTTGGTAACGATGCGGTGTTTCGCAACTGTTGTCTGGCGCACCCTCGACGTCGTCGCAAAGCAGTCGGCGAACTCGGCGAGGAGGTCTCCGAGCTGTCGTCGTTCTGTGGCACTGAGCTTGGGGTTAACGTCGAGCTACGGCAGCGGTGTACTGCACGGCTTACATGGCGAGGGCTCGTCGAAGATCGCGGCGATTTCGGCGTCGGCCCGGAGTTCCTCGACGTGTCCTACAGCGACACCTTTCGTGAGGTGCTGCGCCTCCGGTCGAAAGTTTGTCACGAGGACCACAGAACGTCCATCCTGCAGCTCCGCTACGCCCCTTGCGACGCCTATACCTCTTCCGAGAAGCAGTTGGACGTTGCCTTCCAGAAGGACTTTCCCGCTGGCAACTGCATCGATCACAACGGGCACAAGAACACTCGACCGTGGCGGCAGGTTCACGTGGTCCGCAATGACTCGGACGGCGGCTGGCGACGTTTTGGATCCTTCCGGAGGTAGAACGGGCTTTCGCAGCGTCAACCTGTTTGCTCCAAGGTTGATCACGGCACCGTAATCTCAGAGGAAGTCCATGCCAAGGATGACGTCTCTCGAACAGTCCTTGAGGACGACGAATTTCACGGGACAGGTCTCTCCGTGGATGTCCACGCGCGCAGTACACCTTCCCACTGGTGTGATGAGATGTCCGCCGGCAGTTCGTATTTTCGGGCCATCCCACGGCGTCATCACTTTCCGAAGGCGGCGAGAGAGCTTCCCACTTAAAACGGAATAGTCTGCTCCGGTGTCGACGAGTGCCTTCGCGTCGTGGCCGTCAATAGTAACGTTGAGGTTATTCGACACCGTCGAAGAACCGTCGTTCCCATGCGTCTCGTCGCTAGTGTGGGAGCCCTTCGGCGTTTGTGGAGGATGTTTCCGACGGTCGCCTTCGGCAACTCCACCTCCAGGGGTTGCCGCGCTTAGTTTGCCCGACGAGGGGCGAGGGGCGACAGGCTCTCACGGCGGGATCTGCGTAGAGGCGATGCTGGGCGGTGGGGTGACGGCGATCGGAATCCACGACGGGGAGACGGTCCCGGGGATGGCGACCGGCGGAGGTATTCGTCGATGTCCCTCGGTCGCTCGCCGTAGCGTGGTCGCGGGTCGCCGGGGTGGAGGCCGCGTAGCCCCAGCTGCCGGTACGGGCACCGCCGGTACACGTAGTCAGCTTCCCCGCAGGGGAAACAAAGCGGGCGTCGGTCGGTCATTCGCCACACGTCGGTTTTTCTCGGCGAGGGTCTCTCCGGGCGGACGTGCAGGACTTGTTCTTGGCGTCGAGGGTTTTGCGACGTTGGATTGTCCCGTCGAGATGACGCCTGGTATTGAAGGGCAACAGGCGGTGGTCGGCGGGCTACAGCGGCGTAGCTCAGCGTCGGTTCCTCGGGGGCTGGCACGTCGACTGGCGGTTCAGGCTGCAAGGCCCGCTGTACCTCGTCGCGTACAATCTCGGCGACTGACAGCGACGCCGGACGCTCAGCAGCGGGGAGCAGCTTTCGTAGCTCCTCTCGGACGACGTCTCGGATGATGTCGCGAATGTCCCGGGTATGGGCCCCGATGTCGTCATGAAGCAGCGTGGAGGCAACGACGCCTGGATGTCGTTGGTAGAAGGAGGCTCGTGCTTGGAGGGCGCGCTCCATGTTCGTTGCCTCCGTGCCCCGAGCGCGCGACGCTCGAGCCTTCTTTGCCGAACTTTCGAGATAGTGACGCACGGTAGATAAGCAGCTACCCAGCACCTCCACCAGAAATGTCACGAACGGAGGTGACACGAAGACGAGCAGTGAACTGAAAAATAAAGGTTTAATGGGCGAACTTGTGCCAACCAAAAATAAGTAACGAAAGAGCGTCGAGGCAGCAGAAAAGCAGGCGGCGATTCGGCGGCAAAACAGAGCGCGAGCGAGACTGACTCGACAAGGTCGCGGGTAGCTGCTTATCTACCGTGCATCACTATCTCGAAAGTTCGGCAAAGAAGGCTCGAGCGTCGCGCGCTCGGGGCGAGGATGAACTGGCACTTTCGAGAATAACAAAGCAGAGGGAAAGCCACGTCTGGTGCGAGAATGAACGGGAATCTTCTAGAAGACCGTGACCAAGCGTTTCTTTCTCGGCTCTGCGGGCGGCAGGATATCCCCTCATTATCAACATTTTTTGGGAGCTCTCCTTTTCATATTGCAATTATTCTGAGCGGCGCCCTTAATTAGCTCACAAAAAGCCCCAATAAATACTAGAATATCTTTTTTTAAGAAGTGGAAATGTAATTTTTTTCTCCTGAAGAATATGGCCAAAGGTAGGACTGTATCGGTTCGTCATTAGCGCTGGGATGATAATTTATATTCTAAACGGTGACTGCTTCCGATCATGGAATATTGATCTTCCAGACTACGGGTTGGCACGACGCCAGCGACAATTAATGCAGTAAAATACTATTTTAAATTAAAAGAAACGCATAAATGCCTACACTAAGTGTGGGTCCTTAGTTTTGGGCGATTAGTACGCGTATTGATATTGCTTAGAGGTGGTTATATCTTGTAGCAACATATACTCTTGGCTTCTCAAAAGAAGTTGCGACAGAAGTCGCACATTTGTTCTAGAAGTGAATGCGCCGTTGAAACAACCCAATATTAAAACTACAAGCAGCTGCCTCTTTTATAACTACCGTATTTTTCGGGCTATAGTCAGCGGACTATACATGTTGAAAAGTTGAAATTTTAGGCTGTGTCCTATGTACGCTGCAAGTTATAGAGGAATGTTGTTTTCAAGATCGTTCATTGTGACGAGACATGACAAATTTGGTGAATGAAAGAGTATATTAAGGATGATATATTTATAATAAAAACTTCTTTATCAGGTAAAAAAGCAGACATGTGTCTAAGTGTGGCGTGTATGAGACAATTTTTATGTAAACTAAGCATCAGGTGCGGACTATGCACTGCGTGCGGACTATGCACTGGGTGCGGACTATCTATACAAAAAACCTTTATTTTTTACCCCAAATTTCTACTTGCGGACTATACACCAGGTGCTGACTATAGCCCGTAAAATACGGTATGTAAGAATACAAATAACCTGCGTTAACGGAATTTATTGTTTTGACGCCAAAGCACCGCCAACTGTTCGCAACCCCGAAATATTACTCTCCATCTCAGCGGATTTAAAATTGAAAAAAAAGTAAAAGCAAGTGTCCGGGTGAGCCAGTCATGCCGTTAGAACCTTTCTTGTGCCTATCTTAAATAGTCTACTCAAGATACTCTATTTCAAATACTTTTTGTAGTATTTTGTTATCTTGCAAATACATTTAGTCTTGCGTACTTGCCATTCTATATTAATGGGCCCTTTTGAAAGATTGGACATGATCGTGGCGCATCCTCGTTGGAATTGCTCAAAACACTTTTGGGGGCTCCGGGCCACCTTTTCGTATAGTCCGCGGCTCCACCTGGCGTGTCTCGCTGTTCAAGTTCTTTCGTGCGTTTTCTTGTTCTTTCTTTCGCCATTCTAAACGTGTCTTTCTGTCGTTGCTTCACGTGCATATATTCTTTGAAATGGCTGAGGACGACACTGGAGGTTTAACGAAAGCCACTGTCTACAAGACAGATGACCTCGTTCGTCTTTATACTTTCAGCGCTGAATAGGTCACTGACGCCGCATCGGTTCCTACCGTCGACTCGTAGTCACGCAATTGTCACTTTGGTGTCGCGTCGTGCAAGCAACTGAAAGATGGATCGGCTTTGTAAGAAAAGTAAGGTAAGAAAAGTAATGGTGACCAGTTTCGATCCCGACCGAACTATTCACCTTGTGCGGAGCTTGTGCGCTCCATTTTTAAAGCCAGTTTTCTACAAGGAGCTGCTTTCGCTTTCCTTAAAAGCCTAAGTTATTCAAGCTTATTGCGTTTCGTCAATACACCGTCCTGTTTACCGCGCAACCGCAAGGGGCGTCGTCGTAACCGAAGTCGTGTAAACAAACTCGGTCTAGGTGAAATCCAGGCGGTCTTGATAACGCGATGCTCGCTTGCTCTATCAAAAAGTAAGGATCGGCGGGTTAGAAACCATCTCTCTTTAATTTCTGCATTTTTTCGAACATCCGACAAAGTGGGCCCAGGCAAACAGGGGGTTCACGATTGGTTGCCAAGGCGCTCCGTCAGGGGTCTGTCGCCGTAGGTCTTGAATTTATTTCGCACGATTTAATTGTTTTAGCATAACTGATATTTCCTCTCTTCTTTTCGTTTTTAACGTCTCAAGACGTGAATGTGTACAGCGCCCGCTTAAAGAACAAAAAGCTTTATTAACTTTTTCTTTACTTGAGTACCGGGTACGGCATGGTTAAGTTAGACAACCTCTCCTGCACACTTACTCTCTCTTAGTTAAAAGCAGAAGGGTCTGCCGTCACGTTGTTGACCCGTCCACCTGGCACGGGGGATTTGCGTCATAGGCTTCTGAAACGGGGACTTTTCAAAGCAGGGCAAAGTGGGCGGGGTGTTTGACAGCGGGTGCTTTCGGGCACCACCTGCAAAAGGCAAAAGCGAGAAGGTGTTCCTTCTCGCTTTTGACTGAGGGGACAAAGTGCTTGCTTTTGGTGGTTGATCAGCAACAGAGGCAGCTGTCCTTGAATTGACGTTCCTCCTGAGCGTGCACCTGTGTCCTTCACTCGCGTACTCATCAACAAGTCTGGCTGCCTGATCTAGTTCTATAGACCTTTTCATCTGAGTAGTTACCCGAGCGCCGGACAGAGGGCGCTGACGCAGTCGGCGCCATTAGGTGGCTTCAATTTGGTTGGTTTCGGTTTCAGCGCGCTCTCGGCTGTGTTGGTGTGTTATGTAATTCTCGCCTAATTTCGTCACACAAATGTGCCCATTATAGGGCACAACTAATAAAACTGTGGTACTGAGCCAATTCGAGAACCACGAAGTGGTTTCGAGTCATATTCGCCGACTTTTTTACGAACGCTTTACGATGCATCTGGTCATGTTCGTCGCTAATTTCTGTCCGGTTCGGCGGCGAAAAAACTACGATGCACAAGGAGGGTTCCCATCGTTTACGGCCTGACTCACTGACCCTAGTTTTCAAAAAAATAAACTAATGAAGAGACTAATGAGTAGATATATAGTAAAAATGCAGGTCCACAACCTGATTAAAAACCTCTTAAATCGCGAAAAACACCCGAAGTCGCAAAATCACTGACTGATTTTCACGGACACCAACTTTCTGTGAACTTTAGAAACCCGAAATGTCTCCTATAATACGCAGATATTCTAAGAAATAAGTGATGTTGTCTCGGACTGTTTTCTTTAAAAAAAAATAAGTACTCAAGATATATTTCGATAGTCCGCGTCCTAGGTCGGGTGGGAAGTTCCTTAGCTATTGACCTCGCTAAAGTACTTATTAACAGCATTTAACAACGTTGGCGTTAGAAAACGAACTACTGTAAACGACAAAAGTTTCGCGGGGACCTAATTTTCGCGAATTTCGCGAATCGCCTACAATTCGCGAAAAATAGGTCCCGCGAACAATTTGGGCAATATGTGAACGCTACGAAAGCTACACTCGATTCGCGAAAATTAGAACCCGCGAATAATTTTGAATTTTCAGCTTTGGCCCGATTTGCGAAAATTTGAGCCCGCGAAAATTAAGTCGTTTACAGTATTTGTTTTACTGACTTTTGATTACGACGTGCTTGGCACATGAGATAAGTGATGCCCATCAATTGAAATCTGAAATTTTGTCTTTGTATAAACTTGGCCAAATAAAATTAAGGGTACGAAAGAAGTGATCTCTCATACGTTTGGTTGAAGTCGAACGCTAAGCACGACTTCATGAACCTTCATGACAGATCTCATCTCCATGCAAACTGATACGATTTAAAATCAACAACCCTGAATTTGGGTGATTTTCATGTTGATGGCTTCTTTTCGGCATCACATAATGCAAGCCCTAGGCACTCTCAAGCTGCCTGTGACAGATTATTTCACAGGGGACTTTGTGTTTGAAATAAATAAAATTCATTTATTAAATTTTGTATAAAAAATGTTAACACCCTTTAATGACTGCAGATATGTGACCGAGCATAGTGTACAGTTTCTCTAAATTCATAAATAAACAAATCAAGCAAACGTTTCTATTGCAAAAACGATTTAAGACCGTCTAACAGTTTCAGGTGTAATGTCGCGAACAAACAAATCGCCCGATGTGGACGTTACCATTATCCCAAGCACCAGATAAAATGTGAGTTAAACGTTCGTCACCCGTATATCTTATATGCCCTATATAATCAAAAACAACTATTTTAAATTTGTTATGAAGGCAAGGCCAGAGGCTTTCAGGAAACACACATAGCTTCATATGCTGAGTAGTATTTTGGTCACATTCCTTAAGATTCTAAATGCGCGATTATACATATACATTGCACTATACTTATTTCGAATATTCCGCCACTATCACTGTGTAAACTTCAGTTGTCATAACAAATTGGGCTCAATATGCGCCAGGTCTGACCCTGATTCCTGTATCTCTTCCCTCCTCACACGTATCCGGTACGCCGACGGTGAAAATAGTCAAAATCGGTTACAAAATTAACTGCATATGTCGTCGTGCACATAATGATGACATGCAATTAAGTTGTAAATGTAAACATCGAGCGGCAATTTACAATAAGGCGAAAAACGCGGTGAAATGCGACGAAAAACGCGAATGCAACGCCTTCGCCAAGTTGCGGAGGGGAGAGTGGAGCAACGAGTTGAAGCCACCTTATGGCGGCCGCGTCACGTGATTCCAAGATGGCAGCGCCCATGCGACGAAGGCCGAAAAGGTCTATATCGGCTGCTCTGGATATACAATGCCGGACTACACATCGAATCTTCCAAATCGCGGTGGGGCATGTTACGAATTATTGCGGAATGCGTCATGAGCCAAGCTGCCGTCAAACTAAAGCACGTATGGTGCCATGTTCACAATATACGAGTCCTGTTTGTTCCTAAAATTAAACACGCATTATGTTGAAACACGCATTATGTTGCATATCCCGAAGTATTTCAAAGGAATCTTCAATTGCAGCATCTAAAGCACTTAGTCAAGTTCATAAAGTTCACAGTAAAATGTGAATTTCAGGGAAGTGATCACAAATGGAGCACCCCTTTCTGACCTTTTATTCTCATATTTCCGGATTACAAATCTTGCCAAGTATCTTCAAATGTAATTCAAATGCCTTTTTTAAATTATTTGTTCTTATATTACCGGCTTGCAAATCCTGCCAGGTATCTTCGAATATAAATCAATTAAGTATTCAAAGTATTTGAAGTCTAGTCAATATAGCACTTAAAGTAATTTGAATACTTCTCTAAGTATAATTTAAATGAGGATTTAGTATGCCATCTAAAATACTTGTGTTGAGTATTTGGCACAATACTGGTTAGAACAAAGCACGCGAGGTTTCATCAACGTGTTCTCAATTATGAAGCGTTGTCACGTTTCAGAGCGCGGCTCTTAGGCGCCCGTTTCAGTGTTTTGCGGCGTCGGCGTCGCCGTCGGCATTGGCGTAACCGCGCTAAATTTAGCGGGAAAATTAAAGTCACGTGAGCTCACCACCAATTTATTTCCTCGCTAAATTTAGCGGGGAAATTAAATTTTCCGCTAGATTTAGCGGACAAATTCAGTTTCTCCACTAGATTTAGCGGGCAAATTGGGAGAAAAACTGAATTTGTCCGCTAAATATAGCGGAAAAACTCAATTTACCCGCTAAATTGTTCTGTAAAATTGACGTCACTGAACTTCCTGCTAAATTTAACAGGGAATTGAATTGGTGTTAAGGCCGCGTGGTGTCAATTTTACCGCTAATTCTAGCGGAGAAACTAGATTTGCTCAAAGTTGAGTGACACCAAGTTATGGGACGTCGTTTTTCCCGCTAAATTTTGCGGGGAAACTGAATTGTAGAAAGAGGAGGAGGAGGGAAAGGGCAGAGAGTACGGAGGTGGAGGAGGGGCGTACCATCCCCTCCGTACTCTTGCCTCGACCTCCTCAAGAGCTGCGCTCTAATTTCGCTTTACAAAGAGTTGTTAACGTCTTTCATTTTTCTTTTAGAATTTTACTAACGTGCGAGGCCTCTAGCTTTTTTTGTTTTACAGTTTATGCCGTATCAGAGTACGGCTCATGCCTGGGTTAAAATTTTCTGTCTATTTATTTCTCTCGATTACGTGAAAGGCTTGCAGTCAACGTGAATTTTGGGAGATACAGATCTGAAGGGTACGAAAAAGTTTCTCCGTGATGACGATGCAAAGAAAGATCAGGTTCGCAATGTAGCGTTCACAGGACTAGTGTCTGCGTGCCTACGCGAACGGTTCCATCAAATATGCATTGGCTACGACAGCCCAGGCTTGCAGTCATCGTTCGCGCCTGATTAGTTGATTAGTTAGAACGAGAGGTTTCTCCAGGGGGCTTAGGAGAAGCTGTTAAAGCACGACGTACCCACGAGGAATGCAACGGGCTCGTCGCTAAGCCTAGCTCAGGTGAAGGATGGTCCTAGCCGCGCTTCTTCGTAAACGCAATAAAAATTGGCTTCAGAATTACTGAGCCCACTTTGAATTTTAAGAAAATGACAAGGAAGTGTTCATGCTTTTTATACATTTATCTTTGGTTTGACGGAACATGTGTATCTTTTATAGATTGTGTTATGACGATGTACTTTCTTGGTGTATTCTTATGGAGGTCTATGCATTTTGGATAGCGTCACTTACCCTGTGGCAGATATCCAGGCCGACAAGAAGCTCAAATCAGTCGCAGGGTTTGCGCCTTTCTCGTCCTTTATATTTCCGAAGTTTCAGAGTGCCGATGGGGGCATCATGAACCTCAAAACATCTTTATATTGAACTTTTGTTTAGGTAAACTCGTACGTATACCTTAACCAACAGAAACCGAAAACTCAGCATGTTTTTTTTTAGATCCTTGATTAAAATTGGAGCGTGTTGGCATAGAAGAAGGTCTTCCTCGAAAATAAATGAGAGAGTCGCTTAAGTTTGACATTCCGTTTTTTTATGTTTTTTAGATGAGGCGAGTCGGTCTGTGTAGTTTTAGGGTGTCAAAGATGCACATAATCTATATCATTAATATAGAGGATTTTCTACGCTCTCTTAGTTCGCTTCGCGCTCTTTTGTTTATACTTGTCCACTTTGGTTAGGAAAGTCAATAACATCATTTTTTTGCGCTAAATAAGCATGCGACCTTGCATAGTCTCAGCTGTCTATGAGACAGTTAAGTTAGATTTTGGTAAAGTTTTGTCTGGTGTCCTCAGCATAGTGTTGCTGAAATAAAGTTCAGGTTCAAGTTTAAGTTCAATTAAGGCATACTCAACCAATCTTGACGTCAATGCGCATTTACAAACCGCAGTCCACCGATTTTCTTAAATACTTGCGTCAAACTTCGGGAAAAAATTAATTTAAAAAAATTAATTTATACACTACTTTTCACTTCTTTTCACCCTTGTACTGCACTGCACGAAAAGAAGTCCCGACAGAAACACCTGGTTTAAACAATCTCCTTATATTTTGTAAGAAAATAGCTCATCTACAAAGAATACATACATAGTCCAGATATCAAGGGATATGTAGAAAACTTAACACACGATTAGCACAAATATCGGGTTACCTGTGTAACCGTTTATTTTACGCATAAAACACTGCATTCAACTCGCCATTGCAGAATAACCTTTCCAGCTTGAATAGTAACGTATGTAGAAATCCATTCTATTCGTCAATATTCTATTTGATCTAAATACGGATAACCTAGGATGTCATGTTTCGCCGAGTTTGGCAGTGCACAACTATTAGTACTCAATACATTCCAATAGACCGATCTCACTAAGATTTCGGCGCATGCCTGACGCCGCCATAACTTTAATTCACACGAGGCAGACGGCGGTGCACGAGAGGGCCTGTGACGTCTCGTGCTCTACATGCTCAGAGCTCCAGCGAGATTGCCGCGCCTGCTGAAAGACTGAAGTTCCCCCGATACATTGCGGCAGCGATGGCCGGGTGGCGTAGTCACTCTGGCTGGTGAGATGAATCTATTCCCACAATATTTATTTATATATTTGCAAGTACCCCACCCCCTCCCGGGCCCCTGGGGACATTCGAGACGGAGTGGTTGTTTAGTGCAAAGCAGGAACTGGCGTTATCGGTAGCTCAATGTTTTCGCATAAGACCCAAGCGAAGGGGTTTGTGCAAAGTTTCTCATTCCTACAGTTCTAAAATATCATGTCGTCTTAATGTCTAACAACGTTTGTATCGCCTTGAATTCAAATTGAGAATTACACGTGAAATGGAATTATTCGGTAACGAGAACATACTAGCCCTTTCAGTCGTTCAGCTATCATTGAACCACCATCGCTCCATTGAGGCTTACCGCTCTCACTAATTGCGATCAACACATTCGCGGTCTACTATATCTCGGTGGTTGCCAATGATTAACTAATTAGCGTCTTTCGGACGATTCCGTAACGAGTCTCGTTACTCCATCACTCGTGTCTCGTTACTCCATCACGCAGACACTCTCAACGAACGGGAACATTTAATGCAGGCGAACGCCTGACATCCGCCCTAAGCGCAATGCAGGTTGGCGCGATAAAAACACAACAAAACACAGTGCCTTTAAAGACGTTTAAATTGAAACATTGCCATTATGATACTCCGGAGTATTCTACGATTGTGCTCATCTAATTATTGCCTAATGTAATTAATTTTAATGAGCGCTTGACTGATAACAAGCGTTGGCAATTTAATTTTTACGGCGTGTCGAAATTCTTGGCTGGAGCATTCTTGGCGGAGACACGAGGAACAAATAATCAATTTTATTTTTCATCGTGCATGCGAAGTACAAATGTTAACAAAATAAAAATGATTGAACAGGAAATATAAAGTGAGCGCATTTGAGGTGTTTGTAATGAAAGGCATTGAATGGGATACTGGGGTTGTAAACGCGACTCAAGTTTACTGGCTTTTCCCCGATCAGAGGAGACAGTTGAATTCAAAATGTTTGAACGTTTTTGCAGTGCGTTATAGGAAAGTTAATTGTCGCTCTTAATACATCTGTAAGTGTCTTGTCCATTATCTTTAAGGAAGTGTCATCGGAGTCAATCCTGCGTAAAAGCGCACTTTTCTTTTTGCTTG
The DNA here is from genome assembly GCA_013358835.2 of Ixodes persulcatus. NCBI lineage: Eukaryota > Metazoa > Arthropoda > Arachnida > Ixodida > Ixodidae > Ixodes > Ixodes persulcatus. The sequence continues at coordinate 288,741 of JABSTQ010009213.1, read as the reverse complement.
AATATAAAGTGTTTATATCACACCAAGTATGTCTAACACATTGAAATAAAAATGAAAGTACCTATACAAATAAGCGTGTTTCTAACTTGTATTTCATTATTATGCTGCTAGAAATTATACCTCACTGGCAGATGGCGAATAAAATTCAACACGGACAAACACAAACATTAACAACAGCAGGAGCCAACAAGGACTCACGCGCAACCACAATTGCTTTTCTTATTTAAAAAATCCACACGTCACATATAAATAATATCTTATGCAACAAAACACAAAAAAGAAGACCACTTTGAAATAATAAAGTTTCGTTTTCGAACGGCTCGCCGATTTCTACTTTTATATGTTTTCTAACTATTTTTCTCCCTTTTCTATATTTTCCTAGTTGTCTTGTGCGTGCACGGTTGAAAAAAAAGAACGCTCAGAAAAACCTTCAGCTCCCAAATTTACACAAAAAAGATAAAAATGTGAGAAAGAGCAATGGAAAAGTGTTAGTAAAAAGGCGATATTACTCGCATTAGTTCTGCCTTGTTTGATTTGTACCGGCTGCCTTCGTTAGGCATCATCTAACGCACGCTTTTATTACGACGATCTGCCACCCTTCCAGGGACACACCTCCGCCATTTCCTTCGAACGCAGCCGCGTCGATTGAGTCCCGTAAGAGAACAAGGACTCACCGCCGCTCTTGTCGAGCAGACGAAATTTAATTTCTGTTTTGGGGATGAGCGAAGAATGAGCATCTTCATTTTACACCAAAACCGTGGCAAGGCGAGGATACCTCTCTTCTCACTCCTGTTGGGAAATAAGAGGAGTCAATCCTAAATCCCCAGGGAAGATTTATTTTTCTGGGAAGAGGAGAGAGGGTTTAAAAACAAGATAAATACAAAGTTTCGGCGGGATGAATAACAAGATTAATCGAAGCGAGCTGTTTATGCGTTGACGTTAAGGACACATAAATTGGAGGGAAATGGCGAGAGCACTAAACGTATTATCGAAGGTTTCCCTGCGTTCTAATATGGCGAACTTTTTTTTTATTTTGTTTGAGTTGTTGTTGGAAACAAAGGTGGCACCCAGATTAAGAATGTTTGCTCACTGACAGTTCAGTCCTCTGAATTCGTCAGAACTAAACGTCCTCTTTTAGGGAGGTGCTTCTAACACGTGTTCGTCTGGAATGCTTACCGGGGCTTCTTCTCACAACGCTCGCAGAATTATGCAGAAATATCCAGTAACTTAAGGATGAAAAACAAAATGTGTCCTCTACATTTTTGACAAATTAATTTTTTAGGCCTTTCAGGTCAGCGAACACACGAGTATACAAAAAAGCAAGAACAATAAGATAAAAATTAGGTCTCCACTTTAAAACAAATATTAGCGGTCAGCCACTCCTCGTATTTCTCGTCTTCCTCACTGTTTTTTTCTGTCTCTATGAGTTTTTGTTATTCCTTTAAAGTAACCCTAACTACACATGCGGTCGGCCTCCTGGTGCTTTTTTTTGTCCAAGCCGAGCTTGTTAATTTTTCCTTCGCTGGCCGAATGTAGCCAACGCCATGGCAGTATCTTCAAAATTCCGTACCGCTTCCGCTCTAGTCCTTTTTGTAGGCAGACCTAAAATTAAACAGGAACGCCTCTCCCCTATGACGTCACATGGCCCAGAGTCTATAATCATGCCCTCCATCCTTCCTACTCTCGCCTCCGTCCTGCTAAGCGCTGCTCCACAGAGTAGGGCGTCATATGTCTGAAGTCCTATGCATTTTTGCAGATCACGTTTCTCGCAGACAGTGCCCGCCAGTTAACGTCGATGCCTGCGATGAATGACATGGTACGCGCATTGCGGTGTGTATGGAACGAGACTATAATTGTTTATGAAGTTGCAATACGATTACTATATGTAGTCAAACACGTGCTGGGAAAAATTCCCAAAACACAATTATTTATGAGTTTTTTCTTGATTAGTACGTGTAAAAGAAATAGTTTGCGACCAAAATTAGTTTTACGTGTTTGACGCTGACGAAACAGATACTGCGGACGTACCTTTTGTGGTATTGCAACAAGTTAAACTCAGTACTCCTCTTATGCTCATATTGAAGAGTGAAATAATCGTCACCTACATTGATACAAACTCCCGAATAGGACGTTTAACCGCGACCGCGATTGTTTTCGCCTCTGGAGGGGCACACCAGGCATTTAGCCAGAAAATACTGTAAAGTTGTAACCCGTCCTCAATGCTTTGTGCACACTCTATTTAAAAACAAAAAAAGTCCCTTGAAATAATATTATATGGCTTATTTAAAATTAAAAAAAAAATTCGTACCTCAAGGCTGCTTTCCAATAAGTAATATTGTATGAGTTAAATCAAATCTACTCACAAACTTCGGCGACAACTTAAGCGAATAAAGTGAGCCCCGAAGTGTGATATCAACCGAATGCGACTGTTGTGGTAATAAAGCGATTAATCTACTACCACGTTTGCTGCACAAGATTGTAAATGACGCTAGAAACCACAATAGGAAGTCAGCCGAACAAATAGCTTACATGCATGTGGCATTCTAGTATACGTGCACCTTCAGATACTTAGAGCCCTGCGCGGATGAACTTTCATCATCCGCATCGAACCGCATCCGCAATTCTCTTAAATAATTGAACCCTGATCCGATCCGCATTCGCAGACTTCTTATACGCATCTGAACCGCATCCAAAAAATACGGCACAGCATTCGACCCTCAATCGGCATATTCATTTTACATCATGAAATCAAGCATGAATAAAAATAAAAGCATTTGTATGATATCTTATTAACCGCCTGCTTACCTTTGTAAAACAATAAAATCAACTCTTCGTGTCAAAGTACGGTGAAAGTCATTTTATCGTGTCCTGTTTTATAATATTTATACATAATAAGCGATCGTCCTTCCACAGACACTACTTCGCATCGCCGCAGAGATGATCGAAGTTATGAGGGCCGTCTTGGGAGTCCGTGACACTGGCACTCTGCCCAGAAAATGCGCTCAAAAGAAAAATAAATTTTAATATCTATTTTCTTTTTTTGCTTTTTATGAACATTTCAAGCAGACGCAAATGTTATAAACATGAACATGAACAAAGGACAAACTAATAACGTTGTGTCATATTATTTGGGCCAACCAATAAAACGTGGGAGGGTAAAGGCGCTCACTCAACCGCAGTGAAGTACTCTTATATGTGGAAAGACGAGAGTACACAAGTGGGAACGTACCACAATATTCGATAATGGCCACACCTCTTATCGATTTCAATTTTAAACACTATCCGCAAACTGCATTATCGGAACCATATACTTAGAAAACAACTCAGTGCCAAATGTCGAGAAAAACAAAACTCTCGCACACGCAACGATTAACTTCTCGAGGTTGCTGCGTAGTAGAAACGAAATACCGTAAACATGAACGGATTCGAACTAGTTCGCCTCTTTTAAATTATTACGCTCTAATGAGAAGTCTCTCTCCGTAGGTGGACTTGATGCTACTGGGGTGGCATGCACGAACTGCGCTATAAGAATGAGGTACGGAAACTCGTGCTGGTGCAAGTTCCAACACTCCAGAGGATCGAATTCAGTCTCCTCGATCTACTTGCAGGCGAAGAAGCAACTTGCAGGCTTTTTTAACAATCTTGTGGCTCGTACAATTTGGGTTTTCATTGCCCAAAAAGTTTTTTTTTTTTTTTGCTCTTTCCCTTCCAAACAAGAACACACTCTCCCGAAACGACCGGTGCTCCTGAATTCTTTACTCTTTGAAGGGACAGCATCTCTGGCAAGATAGAACATTCTACAGCATTTGTTTGGTGATAATGCATTTTCTCTTGACGTAAAGAACAATTTTCTTCGTGATAGGCACCTTTTATCTAAGAGAGTAGTTCGCTCCCGCGATACATTCGATGATGCCCTTCATAGTATCACTCACTTATTCTCTCTACACTGTGCGGTCGCGCATATTTATGAACCACGTAGGCAAACGTTTAGATCCGGACCAGTAGATATTTGTATCCAATTCGCATCCGCAGCCCCTGTCATTTGCATCAAATCCTAAATCCCCCAAATCTGATTTTTGTTTATCCTCGTCCGCCAGTTTACTCCGGATATCCGCGAATGCTCCGCCGGTAATCTGAGGGTATCCAGGGCTCTATTAATAAGATAGTGGTGTTTAGAGCAAAAAAAGTTTGTTATGTAATTATGTAATTATGCAATGTGATACAAACTCATAGTGACTTAGCACAAAACAAAATTACAAATAAAAAAATCTGTGAATAACTGTTTTTTTCCTGTGTCCAGCAGTACCACAATAAAATGTTTTCGCTTCCTACGATGAGGTTGGGAGACAGAGCAGGCGATGATCTCCCTAGTCCAAGACGGCGGCCAGTCGGAAAGGAGAAAGAGAGAGAAAGAGAGAGAGGACGTTCACCTTGGTCGACGCAGAATAAATTCTTTAAGCAATTAAATATGTACCGGACACGAAAATTGCGTTGTTCAAGTCATGAAAATCGCACGGGGAAAATCCTCTAAAAAAGTGTAAGTTTCCTGTTTATGCGTTTTTTTGGAAAAGGGCAATTGTAGCTCGCTCATCAAAAGCCCATTTTTTGTGAGGATTCTTTAAGCCGCTTGAATAGGTATTTTTTACCTTGCGTAATATCTGGGCAATTTCACGTTAACCTGATTCCCTACTACACTTGTTTGACACTGAAGTGAGAAGAAAAGTAAGAAAAAAAAAGAGCGAGAAAACGTTTTTATTGTCATGCATACGCCCTTTCTGGCGCTCGAGGTTAAAGTGACGAAATAAACTGCTTCTCAAATGTAAACAACTTGAAGAGGAAAAAAAAAGGAAAAATTACTTTTGACGAAAGAACCTAGAAGAAGGATATTGCGTAATCTTTACAAGAACGTATAATCTTGAATCAGCGTTCCATAGACGTTCTGAATGCAAAGATGAGTGATTTTCAGGAATGTAATTTACTTTTGGGCCAGAAGAACCCAATATAATTTATTGAGGTAGATGTTTTAATTGACCATATTTCATTTTTGTGACAGTTTCACTAGAAATGTTATATAACTATTGGTACAACTACGTTCAGCGATATGATTGTTTAATGCTACCGTATTTATTAGAATCTAGGCTGATAGTTTTTTTTTAAATACCGATACATCAAAGTCTAGGGTCGGCTTAGATTCGAGGATTTTGAAACACGCGACGATTTCCAAGTAAAATTGAAGAAAGTGGCGCGCACCTAGAAAAAAAAGTATTGTAGCCATTACTAGCCGAGCCAGTAGCCACTTAAGTACACGGGCGGTGCCGCCATTTTGACCTGTGTTGATAGTGGCCTGCATGCGGCGTGGCGTTTTCTTTTTATCAACAGCGCAATGGCACCAAACAGGCGGTGCCATTATAGTTCCGCTTTTAAAAGAAAAGTTGCTTTAGCCGCGGAGTTGTCGTCGAACGTTGTGGGCGGGACTTCAGCGTGGATGAAAGAAATGTCCATCGCGTTGGAGAAGGCAACGGGAGAGGATATTTGCGTGTGCCGCAACAAGGATGGCATTCACCGGACCACGAAAAGGCCGTCACCATGAAATGCAGATGGCATTGGCTTACTTCGTTCGAACGCAGCGAGCAGCTGCCCTTCCAGTAACGACGGAAGTGCTCCAGGCGAAAGCGAAGGAGCTTTCAATGGAACGAGACATATCGCGGAACGACATCCCTGCAACTTTGATCGTGCGCTCCTTCAAAAAGTGCAGCATATCAAATGCGCTTGATGGTACTGAAGATAGCGCACTGTTTGAAGATGACACTGATAAACAAGTCAGTGACGAGGCTAGCAGCGATGATGACTCAGAATGAGCACGGCATCTTCATGTTCAGTAAATGTCTTCTTTTTGTGAACGCTGTCCCCGACTTTTCGTGAGGCCTACATTCAAGGTAGTTTATTTTGTTTTTTTTGGCTTTGGATTTTCTAGGGTCGGCTTAGAATCGGGGCCGGCCTAGATTCGAATAAATACGGTAATATTGCGCTAGCAACGTCGTAGAACCCGTTTGAGCAGATGATCGTTAAAACGCCGTTTTACCCCGCATGATACTTGGACACAGTAAAGCAAAGCACATAAAAAAGAATAACGTGGCTCACCCATTTGTGGAGATATGGCAAAATCAATTAGCCACTCGGTCATTCAAATCGATAAACTAGATCTTGACCGATTCCGTTTCTGGGCACCACCAAAAAAAAAGATCGCCTCTGGTCCCTTGTGTGACCGCAACATCGTGATTACAGTGTTCTCTTTTGTACGAACACACAGGTTTAATTTCCAAGAAATTATTATGACGCAATCAAATTGACAGAAGTACTCCGTCGAAACGCGCATCAACCGAGGATTGAAGCAAGCGGCCAAAAACCCAGAGGTGCTACAAAACCACGCCATCAAGGCAGTCAAGAACCTGAAGTAAATACAAACGGAAACGAAAAGACTGAAGGTGCGATGCAGTAACCGTACCTCTGCGACATCTTGACAAGGACGATTCACATTTCGGCATTATTCGTGCGTTGGCCAATGGTGATATGCAACAGCTGACTTTTAGCCTCCCTTCGTGGCTTTTTTGCTATTTTATCTTCCTAAATATCTTATATTGTTTCATTAAACGCAGCTCGATGGTATCTCGCATTGCTGATGTGTTCATTTTTTGTTTTTTGTTTTATTCCATATTTCTGTTTTTGTTGCTTTTATTTACTCATTTGGATTTCTTGTCACTCCCTAAGCCCTTTCTCCGCGTTTGTACTTTAATCCTGCACTTCCCCAATGTCCCAATCCTTTCTCACTTTACGCACACACACTTCCCTGTGAAATATTTCCCTCTATGTTTGCGTTACCCACCCCTTTTCTGTATTGCGCTTAGTTAACCTTTTTCTGTTTTTTTTTTTTTTATCGCAGCTAGTTCCTACATCTGCCTCTTACATTTTCCGAGCTACAAATGCACTCTCTTTATTTCCGCGTTCCGGGTGCTTTATTGCCCACGCCTGACGATCCCGCTTCCCATTTCCTATTTTTCTTTATCCTACGTCATTTTTTAATCACGACCCGTTTGATGTCTCTAAAGCGCCCGTTCGTCCATTAAAAATAAAGAAGCAAAGCTGCTACAAAAAAAAAAAAATCTAGAAAAATACTCAAGAAACATTACATGAAAAGCAGACAATGGCGGATCTCTGAATAAGTTGGATAGAACAGGCGGCAATGTCACGAAATGACAAACGTTTTTTTTTTTTTTCCTTTCTTGTTTCGCGTGGAAAAAGGAAAACTAAGTAGAAAAGCAAAAAGGCTACGTATTTGTTCGTTTCTTGGGCAGATGTGCGACGCCCTCCAAGTAAATTCACACATCTAATTCGCCCAAGGTTCCTGTTTTACATTTCCATTTCCAGCATTGCCTTTCTGCTTTTCGCAGTGTCATTTGTCCAGTTTTTTCGTTCGGATTCCTTACTGTTCACTTTCTTACGCCTTCTTTATTTTTATCGCGGTCGGCCCAGCTTATTTGTTTATTACACCGACACCCCCTGTCTTCTTCGGTCGTTGTCTGCTACACTCCGCACAGAAGGGAAAGCTACAACACGCTCTCGAGACACTTTGCCGCATCACTTAAAAAATACATTTGACGGAGCTCGCGGTTTTTCGCTTACAGGTAAAACATGCTTTGATCACGAAATCTGCACCCGATCGAAGCTTTCTCTAAGCTGCAATACGCTGTGATTGTTTTGAAATGTATCTATGATCCTAGCAACATACTGAACCGTAGTTTGAATCTTCAGCAAGAAGTAAGTCACCCATTTCTGTCTGAAATATAGAGACTTGTGTCTGGACTGTACTGGGGCAATACGACACTCCAAGCAACAAGGCTAGCCCGGAGGCTTTAACGGGTATCACGGGCCAGTGATTGTAAAGATGCACGCTGGCACAACAAGAATCCATGTCCAAATCGGAAGGCTCAAAAATTTAGCTCGCGATAGAATAGTTCACAGTTTAAACTCTCGCAGTGCAATCTATTGTGCTCAACTGCTTAGCATCATTCGACTGAATAAACGAGACTCCCCACTATTTCTTTCATTATCTTGTACACAACCCTTTGTTAGGCATAGTATCAAGACACCGAAATACCCTCCTGTAAAATATTACTTTTCTTTTCCCCTAACAAAAAACAACTTTTAACAAAAAACGTGTTCTATTGAACGTTATTTATGAAAATACCGTTATGAGCACGAGTCATCAACAAGCATCATTAAGAAGCGTCATGAACGAGCGTCATCAATACACGCACAAAAATAAATAGATGTCACATGACCTCACGTCACAAGATCTGTACACCAACTAAGATAACCTGGGAAATCTGGCGGGAAACTTGATGTCACGTGACCTATTTGCCGCCAGTTTCCCACATGCAAGGAGACCTGTCGTCACGGGACCTCTACACCAGTTCAGTTTGCCCGCTAAACTTAGCGAGAAAATTGTAGCACATGACCACCAGTTTCCCGGAAAATATAGCAGTGAAATTTGCGTCACGGGACCCTCAGTTTCCCAGATCAATATTACGGGGATATGGACATCGCACGACCTTTCTTTTCTCTTTTCCCCCGCTATGTACCTTACATAAAAAAATATAAAAAATACCACATAAATAAATTTAAAAAATGCAGATCTGTGTGTTTTTGTGAGGGACAGATTGTGTGATCCCCTCTTGTCTTCATGAGTATGACCAAGCTTCTGTAAACCTTTTAAACATGTATGTATTCTTGGTAAGATAGAAACGAGCAACGTTTTTGTTTGAGATAGCCTTAATTTCTGAAGAGACAGGCAGAGGTAGCTCACGTACCTGCTGCATCCCACAGGTTCCCCCGCCAGCACCGCCTACGCTTTTCATACCACTGCATTGGGACTCCATGCCTTTTGATTTTATTTTATATATATTTCTTTGTTTGGTGTTTTGTTTGCTTTTCCTATGTGTCTGGACACGTCCCCTCAGTATAACACGACGTTTATGAAATTAAACGCAACGCGCCAAACTACAAAATATAGCTTTGTTTTCTGATAATATATACGAAAACGAGGTGTGGCTTGCTGGCTTTGAAGTGCAAGCTCATAGACATCCGGTGTATGAAGATGCGTACAATTCATAATGTAAGGTATACTATACGCTGCATATTGTGCAGATGAATATATCGCTACAACGATGAGCACAAAATCTCTGAAGGTATTCAGAAAAAAAAATCAAAAAGAACATGGTGCTCAGATTATGAGCCTGCTTTAGCGTGCATTGCACTGCTCCATCCTGACTCTTTTACGATAGCTTTATAATAAAGTAATATTTACTGTGTTAAAAAGGAGTGTTTTCAAAACCAATCGTCTTTCACAAGGGAGAGTTACAATGACTATGATAATTTGAATTAAAAAAAGATAGCATTACCGCTAAAAAATCCAAAATAACGCTAATACTTCTAGCTAAAATAAAAAAAAGATCTCAAAAAAGATACTGCACGTACACTGGTATGCACTGCACAAACACGGCGTTTGTCCTTTTCCATATTTTGCTACTACAAGGTATTCAAGAGTACCATATGTTACCAGCATAACTGTCACCCGCAATTAGTTCGTATCAGCCTACTAGTACATTGTATAAAAGCCTTTTTATTTGTGAGAGAAAACAAAACATGTTATCTGGCGGCCACTTGTTAGTGCTAGTTGTATCGAAATCTATAGCTCCAACCAAAAAAATCAATAGTAACGAAAACTCTAGTTACAAACTATATCCTACTGCAACGCCATGCACACTGCGACATGAAACACGTTTCAGTATGGTGTTTAACGCAGTGCACGCAGAGAGAGGCACAAATATAAAAAAAATAAAAACAAGACGATTGAGGAGCGGCTTTACCATTGATGCTCCACGGAAAACTTCCCCGCTTTTTTTGTGCTCGTTAAAGTCGAACTAAAGCTAAAAGTCAAGCAGAAAACGATGGAAGTGATGAAAAACAATATAAGTGGCGAAGTAAGGAAGAGATTAGGTAAATTTAGACCTAACAAACAATCCTAAAAACAAAAACAAAGTAACGGGAGCACTGTACCATTGGGACATTGTCGTTACCCTGGCACATACATTTGCCTTTGATTTCAACCGTAAAACATGTCTCCTCCCTAGTCGCGTACAGCCCCAGAAGCGCGAATCATCCAAGCGATGGTGCAGAATAAAGACATAATACCCTCAGTCCGTAATCTATTTTTAAACACCAAAGCTCATGCTTGAAGCACGGCGAAATTACTGAAAGAGAGAAAAAACAAAACTCTACGCAAGACGAACTGCATAACAGGCATACTGAATTGACAAAACGTCAACGCCCAGCGGCAAATATGCGTCACAGTTTTTTTTTTCTTTTTCGCAATTAAACTGGGACGCGTAAGACAACTCAGATTGGGCTAAAATGAGCGGTGTTTCGAGACTCTGTGTGTAGTTATCCGTCATTCTTAGAAATAAAGATGTGGGAACTGCCAGAGCCAAACATTTTTGGGAGGTATTTTAAGAGTACACAACGGCAATAGAGGCTAACGAAATTGCAAAGCTGGAGAGGTACAAAAACAGGGGATCTCTACGTGAACGCCTCACAGAAGTAGAAATGCGCTTTTTTTTTCGGTTAATGATTATTCTGAGTAAAAAAAAAAAAAAAAAAAGACAAGCAACAAATGACAGACTAGGGTTCGAAATACTGCGTAATATATTTAAAAAAAATACAAAATGATAAGAAAACAGAATAAAAATGCGATCGTTCTCTGGCCTCCCGTCTGTCGTATATGCTTGGCGGACGTTTCCAATCTTGCTCTAGAAGGCTAAACCATAAATCCTGAATGACCGTTTTACTTCGGCTGCTCGTTGCAGACATCTCTGGGGGAGAAGATGTATGTACAAACCACAAATGAGCCGAAAATAACTTGTTTCCCCTCTGCACCTTAGCGATCCAATTTACAAAGTACGAAAATAAAATAATACAGTATCAAGGCATAGTTTAGATAGTAAATTATTCTGCTATAAAAAAACGCGGTAATAATCTATTAAGGTAAAGAAGATAATGGAAGGTTGCCTCTATCAGATCAAATGGTTTGTACTCCGCGTAACACATAGCTTCGTCCCGAGCTCCATCCTGTTTGCAATATTCGCTGTAGTAATAAAATAAAAAGAAATAACAGAAGAAGCCATATTTGTTCCAGGTAACCAAACAGCGCCTGTGCCCAAAACGGCATTTCGGTTTTGAGTAAATATCTAACAATACAAAAAATGGGACACGGAGTTCGAGAAAGCGTGCTCGGAAGAACTAAATAAACTACTCACGATTTTGGAGAGCGAGGAGACGAAACGAGAAGATACTTTCTCAAACGGTCATTAGATCGCTCTAGACGGGAACACAAACTATATCCTATTCCGAGTGGAAAAAAATACAAATGGAAGGATGACGAATAATCTGGAAACATAAAGATAATCAACCAAGATAAAATGCATATTTATAGTTTATTTTATGTCTTTAACCCAACAGTGGACTACCAAAAAGAAAGTCAAGCTTCCAAACCCCCCCCCCCCCCCCCCAAAACTCTATGAAGTAATTAACCCGTACCGGTTATGGCCAACATACTACGTGTATGCGGTACCGTTGTCTGTAGGATGACAAACTTTCAGACCACTCATATCTTTGTCGTACTAGGCACATGGCGAGTTCTTCATCACGCAAACTGACATATACAGGTAATAACTGTGATAAGTATTCGCGTAGCTAACTTTATTTTAAGCCGCCTACAAACCCCTAAGTAATTTGCAATTGCCACTAAAAGAGTTGAGTAGTGCACACAAGAAACGAGATGTGCCATCGACGGGACACCAAAATATCGTAAAAGCCCTCGTCGCTTATGACTGATCCTAATGCAGTTGTGCTATTAACCCATCCGGTCCTGCTCTTTTATTTTTTTTCTGTTTTGCACTTTCTACATAATTCTTCCTCCTTCTTACAAGTGAGGTGAACTAGAAAATAATCTGTACCTTCAAGTGGAATAAAGATATGTCCCATGTGGCGATGAAAGATATCAGCTGTAGAAGAACACAAAGACACACCAAAAATGCAAGTACGAACCAAGTAGAACGAATAAGTCTAAAGCATTCATCGTCGTTTGAGAAGCATGATAATATCAAACACGAGGAGTTTAAAAAAAATATGGGAGGCAAGACAGAGTGTCCATCTCAAATAAAAACAAAACACGAATGCCCAAGTTCTAACCTAAAATGTGCTTTGGGGAGTTGCGCGCCCAAATCGTCCCGAAATTTACCGCTCTCCGAAATGAAAATGTCGGTGCATGTAGTACGAGTTTCCAGGGAATTGTCGCTTCCTTGCTTCTTTTTTTTTTTTTTTCTGGTGAAGGGTTTTTAATTTGGCAGTTGATTATAACGTTGTATATCTCCTTTGATGTTTCTTATTATTAGTTCCTCCTGGGCGTTGATATTTGTCGCTTAATTGTTACGCCCGTAAATGAGAATGTCAAGCAGCTGAAAATAATTGTGATAATAAAATATCCAAGAGCCAATTACAAAAGCGGTGCTGCGATCTGAACCAAGAATAAAATGCGTTAGAATTTGGCTGAGCAAATTTAAGGTTATGCTGATCTATGGCATATTATTTCCACCGCCATGACATACCTTAATATTTGTCAAATGACTAGAGTATTCCATGTCTCACCTTAATGCCGAGTGCCATCAAGGCTAAGAAAAGCGGATGGGGCAAATCAAAAAGCACGAAACGCGCGACATCACGGCAATTGTCAAGTTGCTCCGCCTCTGCTATATTCGGCTGAACCAATCAAGCCCAGTGAATTTATCATATTTTAGCGCTTTTAGTGTATGGTGTGTCGATGTTTGTACAGCGCTCAACCAAACAAAATGTACCACCGTAGCACGCGACCTGGGTAGAATAATTTTACTCATGTAACACGTCAGAGAAACGCCTAGATTGGCGCAAGCATGGGAATCCAGGGTAGCTAAACTCGTGGAGCAAAACATTCTTCGCTTTTTGACGTAGCGGGGGGAGTGACCAAAAGAACGCCGCAAAGTTTCCTCCTCCCTGCGCGCGCTCAACTTCGCAACTTTTGACGAAAATTCCCCCGCGATCCCTAGGCGGTGCACGAGAGCACGAGACAGCGCGGGGAGGCGAGCGTTCACGCCGCTCGCTGTACGTTGTCTTTGAGCTCTCTAGCGCCGACAATCCCGTCATGCCTCGCCCAGGCAAGGAGCGAGAGCAGACGACGGGAGTTCGTCTGCTACGAGGAGGTATTCGCACAGCGGAGCTGAAAGAAAAAGTTGGTATTCTGCTCGAAACCGCGTCCCGCGGGCCACAAACTCAAACGCGAGCTTGAATTGTAAGCGTCTGATATTCCACGAAGGGAGGAATCGACGACCTGTGTTTTATTTGCAAAATTTGGGTCGCTTTGTTGCCGTACAGACGCTGAAACCTACCAGTGTGTAATGAAAGGCCCAGGACAAACACAGAGGCCGCGAGATCTTGCATCACCTGTGTGCAGGTGAAAAGTGGAACATTTTTCGACAAAGCTCCCACAGCAGAAACCTGTGACGCATTCCCTCAGTGTCCGGGAAGGTTAAACATAGAGACGTTGCCCGAGGCTCAAGCACAGTCATATTTGAACGGCAGCTATCTTGCCCCGTCGTATTTTGTTTGAGAAAGCTCTCGTTCTCAATGCCCTCACCAGGGAAATAAAAAAGTCTTACGAAACGTATTGCTAGATATTCCAAAGAACTAGATTAAAGCAGTATCTTTTCAGTGGTTCACTCATAATACTATGCTTAAAACGAAGCAAGCTTTTGCGCGTACACTGCCATAAATTTTCTCAAGTGTATGCTGTTTTGTAGTCAGCTGGCTTCGGAAACTTAGGCCGTCTGTAGATATCTCTGACAGCCTAGTTTCTTAATTGGAAATCATCGCAAATATAAGTGACACGTTGCAGCAACCAACGTTTATAGATAAACGATGGCAGCGACTGCGCTCCCGCATTCCCACCCATCACGTCGAACAAAAAGGTGCTAGTTTCGGTTTGAGGTCGCTACTTTTCAACAATATCTATAGCGACAGCATCAGTCTGCACTAGGTGCATTCGACAAGTTCGCCCGGGGCCTGTTCTCCGTGCAGCACTCCGCGGGTGCAATGCATTAGAACTCTCACAGTGCAAGTCTGGATCGCGGATCGGGAGCCCGTCACTGGCCTCACCGGCGGCCATTGCTTGACAACAGGCAATACGCCGCGTCCTGTCTAGTTCTCCCTTCGTTTTCGTCCTTGTTGTTTTGGCGTATTACACCATGAGGCAATACACGAAAGTCTAAGGGAGAAACACGTAAAAATAGGAAGCTTGTACGCGGTGCTCGAGGGCGAGTATTTTATGACGTGCTGCGATGAATATATCGGGTGCTTGGAGATCAACTAGACATTCGTCAAACGTTCGAACATTGATTTAAAAAAAAAAAAATAATAAATGGGCCGGAGCACCACCGACTTTACTGACGTCGCTTGCTTCGGTTTCTAAATAAACGGCACGTTCAGCGACTGAACGGCACGCTCCGAGTTTCAGTTTGTCACGGAAGCCCTCACAGCAGTTCAAAGAAAAAGCTTTCACCATGAAGTACTATGTACAAGCGGTTAAAACGATGTAAATGTCCCCAGTAAAGGCCTTCCAACTTATCGTTTGCTGAGCTCTGATGACTCCGAGATCACGGATGACACCACAATAACTCTCAGTAGCCCTTGTCTCATTAAACACATCACAGTTAACGCCCAACAAAGTCGCCCTCGACCCTCAACCACACAACGTTTATTTAAACAAGATTGGTATTCTAACGCGTTTAATATTCTTGCCCACAATATTAACTGTTATTTGCGGAAACACGATAGAAGTTTCATGATCGAGAACAACTTACTAACGTAATAAAATTGAGTTTCCCCGTTTCTCCTATAGCATGCATTAGATCGTGTCAAGCGATGGCTGCCGGTGGTGCCGCTCGACCCCAGCAATACAGGCCTCTATCCGCGATCCAGCCTAATAAGAGATCAGTGGTGCCAGTGCTATTAGACATAAATCGTGTATTTGCATCGGTACACCCATACCTGCCGGATGTCGGGAAGAGGCGCAAAACCGTACATCCGGCCAATATTGAAGCCGGTTTTCGGCCGAAGTTGCCTCGACACTCGCCAAGAAGCAACGTGTTGTTTCGGCGACTCGTTTGTGTAATTTAATTTTTCAGTCATTTTATTGGGTCCCGGGCCACTGTGTACACCCCAAAAAAGGAATGTACTGTGGTCATTACACCTCGACGAGAAGGAGGCACGTAGACAGGATTTTGTTTTAGGGGGGGGGGGGGGGGGGCGCCCATGAAAAAGTGCTCTATGAGGGGGAGGGGGGAGAGGAGGCCCCAGCAAAATGGAAGATTTCGGAGGGGGGGGGGGCGGCCCTTATGGCTCCCCCCCCCCCGCCCCCCTGGCTACGTGTCTGACGAGAAGGGGTATTGCAGTTTTACATCTTTATAAAAAGGTGTAGTGCATTATCACACGTTTTAAGAAACGTGTTTAAAAAATCACACCTTTTTAAAGGTGTGAGGTTTACATTTTTTATAAGGTCTATTGCTACACTTATTAGGGGGTTAGTTATTGGATACCCCACTTACATGTATAAAGGTGTGAAAATGTGTAATTTGTATGTGACCTCTAACGGAAGAAAATCTCTTTCATGTGATTACATCGCGTGCCGATGAAACGATCTGTCGATGACACGTCGTTCGATGAACTGATTTGACCGCCAATGAGTGACGATTGCCAGTAAAATTTCGGGGAAATAATTCTGCCGGCTGCCGGGAGACTCGAACCTACCCAAGAATTATCCCGGTTCTTGTTTGTTTTCCAACATTCTGAATTGTATACCAGCTTATTAGTACCTCTTCGGATATTGCAGAAAAAAAAAAAAAAAAACGATGGCAGCCGCAAAAACTCTGACAGCCCGGCTCACAGTCATGTGGGAGACTGACAGGTGCTCGTCAGTCGCCACCATGCCTTGAAAGCTACCGGTTTCGAAGAACCGGAGCGCGCAAAGATCTTGTGGTTCCACGGTCATGGTAGACGCGATTGTCCGCCGCCTCGAAATCCGGGCGCCGAACGAAGCTCGTCACAGAGTCAACGCACAACGGCTTTCGATAGCCGGTACTGTCGCCGAAAGTCGTTGTCGGGGAGTTGAAAGGCGTCCCCGGTGGTCTCAGTTGCGACACCAACGGTGGCGGAAGACAAGCTCGGCCGCAGCGTACGGCACCGCCATGTTGACAAAGTTTAACTTCGCCTCGATCCGAAGCGAAGATCTCGAGCTCAAACCACGGCTCTCGCAAAGTTCGGAAACGTCACTTTGACGTCAGCGACAACTTCGACAAACGAGGTTTCTTTTTTACACAAACTTCAGAGGGATTTTGAGCGTCAGCAGGTCGCCTAGGGACAATCTGTAAAGCATTAATTTTAGCTTGGCGTAGGGATGTAGGGACAAATGGGCGCTACGTCATCGGCGAAGCCGTTCAATCAGCGGGCTCCTCGCGCCCCTCACGCGCCGCACGCGCGCCTCGATGAACTTTGCTACATTCTGCCTCTCTCAAAGAAATGAGCGTTCGAATGATTGACACCTCGCTCGGCGCGACGTCAGCGTCGCGAGAATTCTTGCGGTTGTTTCGCGAGCCCTGCTCTTTAGCTTTATGTGCGTTATTTATTGCTTGTTTAGATCTCTGCAGGTGGTCTCGTTTTCTGCACCGCCGCCACTGGGGACCGTGAGCAGGCAGACGGCATGTTGCGTCGACTCCAATCTACGAGGCAGGAGGACCTTCTTTTGTTTCGCAACTGTTGCGCGTCGCCCAGAGGCAGTGAAATAACGCAGCAACGGTTCGTGCGGGTAACTGTTTCGTGTTCCATATTACACCGGTTAGATACGC
Organism: Ixodes persulcatus; assembly: GCA_013358835.2. Taxonomy (NCBI): domain Eukaryota; kingdom Metazoa; phylum Arthropoda; class Arachnida; order Ixodida; family Ixodidae; genus Ixodes; species Ixodes persulcatus. The sequence goes on along the minus strand of JABSTQ010009213.1, from coordinate 271,696 downwards.
CTTTCGTCGAGTTTTTTCAGCTAGACAAAAATTAAGTTTACAGTTTTCCCGAAGGGATAGTTGTGAAACTTCATGAAAGGGGACACAAAGTTTCAATTGTGCCCGCTTTTACAATGAGCGAACGGCGAATGCTTTTTTGTATGTGTCCGTTTGTATTTGTGCGTCAATATTCAAAAGAGGGTGAGCCCTCTGTTTCTAATAAAAAAGTGAAATGGTCAATTTGTTTTGTATTCCCAGACGTACTTAATATGAGGGGTGTTGAATGGGTTACTACGAAGACAAAAATTATCCCACACTAACATAATTTGAAGTATTGGGTAGGGAAAGCAAAATAGAGGTATCAACTTTTCTATATTCTTCATTCAGAGATTACCCCGCACTGCCCAAGGGCGTTACAGCAGAAGGTTACAATGCAAAAAAAACAAAACAAAAACAACTTAATTTTCACTGCAGATTTGCAGCTCCGACAGCCCATTCTACTGTTGTATCGTCTTAAAAAAACCTTGTACAGTGGGAAAGGTCCGGGAAGTCAGAATCGTGATAATTTTAAATTGTATTATACTCAAAAAAAAAATTTATATAAAAAAGAAACTCGACTGCTTTCTTTCTACCTGGATATATATATATATATATATATATATATATATATATATATTATATATATATATATATATATATATATATATATATATATATATATATATATATATATATAAATGCCGTTCCGCAGCGTACTGAAAAGCAACCACACGGAAATATCAAGACGACAGCCGAGGTTTCGCGAATAGTCCAAAGCTAATTAAAGGCTGGATAACTTCGGTCTCTTATTGGAACACTGGCAAACTTCAGTATTTTATTAGACTGTCACGTATCGCAGAACAATTGTTATTATAAGTTGTTCCGCTGGAATTTCACGCAGGGTGGTCAGTGTCTTCAGTGCATCTTCCGTCGATGCACTAGACCCCTTTCAAAACCTAATTTTCTTGGACATAAAGCATGTCATCAATACAGTCTAAGACCTTTCCAGCGGCAGTCTCGAACGAAGCGACCGGGCAAAAAATGCTGAGTCACTGAGCTGTGGACGCATGCGCAGCGTCTGATATATCGCACAGCAGATCAACAGCGCATGCTTGGAAGGTGTTCCACAGCCCAGCAGACAAAGATGGCAGCGCGCAGGAGGCGATTTCTGCAAAGGTCTATACACCGACGCAGTGCTCGTGTCCTTCACGTGATCAGAGTAACTGCCCAAAGAATGACGAACTCGAATAATTGGCTCAGCAGTTCCTAGATGGCGCGCACTTTTGAAAAGGGTGTATTCACAAAGCTCAAATATCATGTGTCGTTGTTCTCCAGAACGGCTGAACTAAATAGGGAGTTTTAGGATAGCATACGCAAAGAATGGCGTCTTCGCCACTGCGCATGCTTGGAACGCAAACTGCTGTTTGGGCTTTGCGTGTGCTATTTTAGCCTACGCTATTTTTCGGAAATTGAGCGCGTACGCAACGAGTTCTTGCGCTCCTTCAAGGAGGATTTGTGATGAGAAGTTGGCTAAAGCCAAGACGGTCCCACGAGCCCAGTTACAAAAATAGCGGCTCCCAGGATCGCGACTGAAGCCGCTTTGGCGGCGTCGTGAGCGTGACGTTGACGGCCTTTTCGGGATTGCGATTTTCAACGCTGGCCGACAGTGTAAACCCCTAAGGGAGGAGAACGTCACAAGCGGTTCGGAAAACCCAGTAAGGTGTGCAACAATCGCCGGGAACTTGCCGCTTGCGACGCGCGAACATATATCTCCGCGAAGGCACGGTGTGCGAAAGTCAGTACTCGAGACCTCCCTTGCCGAGTCGACTCATGAGGACAGGACCGGTCGACTGCTTCCGTTGCATTATCATGTTTAAAGGACTCAGAAATGTTACACTAGATGAAAACAACGTTTAGAGCGCAGCTCTTAGGCGCCCGATTCCGGCTTGAGCGGCGTCCGCGTTGCCATCGCCGTCGGCGTCGGCGTAACCGTGAGGTCACGTGACCCCCGTGGGGTCACGTGACATCCGTCAGGTCATGTGCCCCCGTGAGGTCACGAGGGTCATGTGACCTCACGGTTACGCCGACGGCGAAGGCGACGCCGACGCCGCTCGAAGGGAGGAGTAGCAGGCGGGATGAGGAGGCGAGGAGGAGGAATGAGGGCACTCCCCTCATCCCCCCTCCTCCTCCTCAAGAGCTGCGCTCTAATTCGGTGTTACAGGAGTTGTAAGCGGCTTTCATTTTTTTTCTTTTTATTTAGGTGAGAGTTGTTTTGTGCTTGAAATAAAATTTGCTACTGTATATTGATGGACATTGGAAGCGCGAGATGCTTGGTCTTTTGCTTCGCGGCTGAGAAACACATTTGTAAAACTTCCTTGCGTAGCGTGCGCTAACGTAAGCAATAAATTTAGCGCTTGTGTGCGCTAAAATTGTGTTTGTTATTCCAAAACTCCCTAATGTAGCTACTACACTTTAGAAACGAAAATTTAGTTTCTAAAGAGTCTGTATTCCAAGTCAGGTTAGCCGTCCTGGCCGCGGAATCGGAAACACTTGTGGAGTAAGTCAGCAGGCCGATATATGCACTCGGTTTGGGGAGTGTTCAGGGACGTCACATCCCCTGGTTCAAAAAAGGGGAAAGAGGAGGGGCGGGGGGAGGGGTCGGGGCTTCGGTAGACACACCTTAGTGACTCACACGCGAACCTATTACACGGATCCCAGGTTTGCTTACTCCTTATCGCGAAAGCGAATCTGGGAGGTGACCAAAAGTTAGCGCATAAAGAACTGAGGCGTGTTTACCTAATCATCGCCCCCCCCCCCCTCGTGAAGCAGATGATGTAACATCCATGGAAACTTGCCAAACGGAGTGCCGCAATCGGATTGTTGAGTACTCCAGTAGCTTTTTCGACTACGCGTCCCGGCCTGTTTCCATTCAAGCGCCCCGTTAGGGCCGGTAGCCGTCGCTCGACCTGTTGAATGAATGCCTAGGTTCCTTTTCCAAACATAGTTGTCCACGCATCTTTTTATTATTGTTATATTATTAATATTATTATTATTATGATCAAAGATGTCACCTACGAACATTAGTTACGGAAGTTGAGCTACCGACTAACTATAACGGCGACATGATGTTTACTTCACGCCACGTGCCATATTAGAGTTTGGTGAAGGTTATTTTGGAGAACAGGCTTCTATAGTCACTAGGGCAGGCAGAGTGTGGCGGCGAATCCCGGGTATTTTGTAATGGCTCCGCAGCCAATCAGATTGTAGCACTAGCCAGTAAGGGCGGAAAAGGTCCAATCAAGAAGCAAGAACAGATTAAGAAGCCCTACGTTTTTTTTACGTTATCGGTGGCTGTACCACCGGTGGTCCTCTTCACCTTGCAGAAGCTCGCAGATCTTAAAAAAAGAAAGTTATAAAGAAACAAAGAGACAAACGCCAAGGTCAGGAGGAAGGAAGAAAAATGGCTGGCCAGCCCGCATAGTCTTAGCACGGGCATCAACGACCCACGACTGGGTATCGACAGAGCGCACGATGAGCGCGAATGCTAAATAGAACAAAATAAAATTTGGCAGCGATCTTTACCTTGAACGTCCGTTAAGACACGAAACGCAGTATTTAAGATGGAATCATTATTGAAGTTTTGCTTTATTTTAATTTGAATGTTTGTATAGGTTCCTTGACGTCAGGTCACGTGATATTAGTTTCACGCCAAATTTAGCTGGGAAACTGAAGTGGTGTATAAGTGACGTGACATCCATTTTTTCGATAAATTTATCGGGGAACTTGAATTTGTCTGAAGGTTCTGTGCCGTCAGGTCACGTGATTTCGCCGCTAAATTTTGCCTCGAAATTTAGCAGGAAATGCACGAAGGGACGGACGCACAGAAGGGCAAAATGTTGGGATTGGGTGGTAGCCTTAAAAAGCATTTCACGCTTTAATAAAAGAAAACGCGAGAAAAAGTTGGGTAGAGGGAGAGCCTATGAGCATGCGGACATGCTTTCTTTAATTTCACTTAACGCGAAGCAGCCGAGAGGGAAGCGGTATTAGGCAAATGCCTGCCCGCATCAAGAGCCCGTGCAAGTGTCGTCACCCCGCCACGTCCGCCAGAGAGGATCAAGAAGGGACATCTTTCGGTGCCGTGGCGGTCCTTCGGGTAGTGAGTCGACGAGTGCTCGAGGTGCGAATAACTCGAGCCTAATTACGCTAATGAGCATGTGGGCCCTCGGTTCATTTGCGGCCAGGTGGGAGACGTGCTCTTACCACGCCGCCTGCGTCTCGTCAAGGATAGTTGAGGGGACCGAGAGAACGGCCTCTTCCTGGTGGGTAGCCAGAGGCCTTCAGAACGCGAAGGGACCGCCTCTTCAACGAGTCACTTTATTCGCTTGCACAGAGCTTAGATGTTTCTCATTGAAAAAATATTTGTCACACCACAGAGAAACATCGCTTAAGCCGTGGTCACACTCCTTATAATTCATAAAAAAGACAGTCTGCATACAAATCCCAACACGAGTCACCGCGAGATTCCGTGCTTTGAATGCCGCATGGCAATGAGTTTAAGGAGAAACTTAGCACGCGGCATTTGAACCACGAATATTGCGGTGACTCGTGTTTGCAGACTGTCTTTTGTATGATGTATGCGGTGTGACTCCGACTTTAGGGAAAAAAAAACTGAACAACCTAAGACACTCCGTTGGGAAACGTTGAATCTCGAGGTACAGTGCTTCAATGTTGCCTAAAGGTTGTGACTCCAGCTAGTGCAACGACATAATTAGGAAGAGCTGTTGATATAGTGAGTAATATCTGTTTAGTAAAAAAGCTTCACAATTTTTATTGGATACTGTAGCTCAATTACGCGTTCAGCATCTAAGTACACTTTTATTTTAATTCTTGAACCACGTATGTCACAAATCTGGCTTCGTTAGCAAGCATCCTTGCGTAGCTGCACGCGAAAAAACTGTGCGTAATTAATTTTAGGACACTGGTGTTTAACTATTTTTTTTCGATGTTTGGTGGGTATGCGTTTTATGTTTGTTTTCGCAAATGTGTTTTAGCATTGATAGGTGCACTAGCCGCGCAATGTTGCTTACCTGTGGAAATCACTGGTAGGTACGCTGTCGTGGCGGTTACCGTCGGCGTCGGCGCGCTCTCCACTGCTGTAGCCTGGATCCACCTCACTTCAAGCCAAACCAGGATACACAGCAAAAACCGCCGCAGGTTTGGCCGCCCAGGCATGGTGTTATCCAAACATGCCACGCTGACACGTCACTCACGAGAAAACGGGGACACACTGGCACGACGATGAGGCGCAGAATTCCCGACACCTGACCCTATACCCCAAGCACCAAATATATTAACAACCACTGTACCAGTTCTGACGATAATCACTCAAAACAACCACAGTGGTGTCCTGTGTTGCACCAAATTGAGTCGATTAATTATCCAGGCGCAAAATCGCTGGTGGGGTTCTCGGAGATCGAGTGCGTCGTCATCGGAGGACTGTTTTCCGATGCGTGTGAGTTGTTCTCGCAGGGGTTCCCTTGAAGAAATCCGACACGTTATGAGGGCCAGCCTGCCCCTGCGGTCTCCCGCATTCCTCAAGCACGCCGGTATACTTCGATTCGCTTCCGTAAGAGCAGCATTCTGAGATCCTCTTGAAGCATAAGAAAGAATTTATCCGCCGCATTTTTTTTCCTCGCCCGCTCCTTTTCGTGAAAACTTGGCAGTCCGCGCATGAGGAATGAAAGTCAACGTGCGACTTTTCCGTGGCCGACGACCAACCGAGCGTCTTCCCTCGCCGCGTCCCACCCACACTGCGATCGATGTTTTGCGGGATCGGCGCTCGGTGGCGCCATGTGTCGGCGTTCGGGCAAGGAGGAAAACGTGAGGTCACAGCTGACGTAGCTGTGCCGTCATATTCGTGGGGAGCCGCACACAGCCGTTGCATGGAAATGCAGTACGTGCGCAGGTGAACTAGTGGATGTTGATCATGTTGAAAATTACCCGAGAGTGTATGGAGGTGAAACCGATCGAGGACTTCGAGGCGAATCAAATTGATCTTTCTTTATTTTATGTCTGTAAACTGGGCCACAAATATAGTACTAGGTTCTGAGGACCACGCAAAACCTTCGCTACTTCCCACACACCATCAAACTTGGCAGCTTTACACGGGACTACCAAGCTGTGGTACTGGCTGTACGCGAACACGCGACTTTATAAAAGACAGCCACATCGCATCAGCCTCACCAATAGTCTCACTTTCACGGATAAACGTACCAAAGTATACAGTTCGCATGCGGCGTGGCATGCCAATCACGCCCAGTGGCACGCGAACACCTCTTGCAGAACCCCCGTAACACTGGTCAACCACGCGCTTCGCATCAATAAACTGAACCTTCGAGAGTTTCCCGGTTAGCTCAGAGCCATGCTTCTGCGAGTTGATCATCTTCATCCGTGAAACCGAAATTATTTTCTGTCTGTTAACCTTTACTATGATGAGAGAACACTGCCACGAAATATTAGCCCATGGATTGACGGATGCCGACGATTTCCTGCCTTTATGTCTGTGCATGTTTCTGTGTGTAGCGCCCTCTCTTTCTCTTTCAGCCCCCAACCCCCTAAGCGGAACGAGATATGACAAGGTGCTTGTGGATATATTCTTTTTATTCCTCTTGCCCCTTACTTCTCTGACAACACCTCTCCTCTTTCTTTTCACGGGGACGACGGAGTGGCGTTGTCAACCGTGCTTGGTACGCCGGGTGGCGCAATATCAAAGGCGGCGAACAAGTCGAAGAACACCATGTCAAGTTGCTGGTCATCTGTCGTTGATCGGTTGCAAGCTGTGTGCCTTGTCCGTCATGCGGTAAACGAGGCACATTTGTGTCGGTTACTCCTGCATCGTATTGCGCTATACAAGATAGCGACGTGGTGAAGCGAAGAAGTGCTCGCGCTACTTTCAGTTGCTGACAATACAACTATAGTGCCATATGTGGGAAACTGAATGGGGCAGGAAAGAATGGGGTCACGGCATTCAGCTTTTGATGAGTGTTGTCCCCCCCCCCCCCCCCCCCCAAAGCCCTCCGTATTTTCCAGTGCCGGCAAATATACATGACTAGCCAGTACAAAATCAAGTTTCACTTTTAATTTTATTGTGTACCGTATTCTTGACAGTTGCTGATTAAGTATTGATGTCACAAAGCCAAAGCGCCGCAGTGAATACCGGCAATGCAAAAAGTATACCCTATTATTTCGGGACGGCTACAGTGCATAACGAGCTCGCGCCGACGTCGCCTTTTTAAAAAAGATTGCATTTGGGAATGGGCACTTGCGACGACGCGAACTTTGGCGATTTTATCCCATTCTCAAGTAACCGGGTTGGTTTTCATAAACGCCTTTTTCTCGAATTCGTTTCCGCATTTCTGTATGCTCTCGTGGAAACATCATCAGGTTCGGCGATACTGTACTTAAAATGCAAGTGCACGGTCTCTTCTTCCTGAGCAGAACTAAGTGAAAAATAAACACTTAAAAAGGCTCGAGGTACACCTAAGCACTTCTTCTGAGTTGCGAATGCGAAAGCACGCACGCCGCTCTTTGCTCCCTTCTTTAATCTGCGGCGTACAACGCGCTGACTTTGAACGTAGAACGGTGGAGCCGCTGCCTCGCGGACACGCAGCGCCATCGGGAGAGCCATCGTACAAACTGTCGTGTGCCTTGCGGCGCGAGGAAGGAACAGACAGCAACGTAGTTCCCAGCCGAACGAACCCCTTCGTCTATTCCATGCGCCGTACGACCGATAAGAGGCGAGCGAACGCGGTGTTCACTGATAACACAACAGTGTGATAACACTCAGGATGACACCACACAAACTGATGCGCTGCGGCCAATGGGAGCCTCGTCGACGTGTGCCAGCCAATGGGACCGAAGTGTAAAAGGTGTCGTTGGCTAGCTTTGCGCGTGGTTTCATTAAGGTGCCGTTTTGCATGGTTTCAAAACTGATGACGTCGGCTCGCTCCATGAGACAGTTAACGCTTTCGCATAAAAATTAAATATGCTTAATAAAAGCCAACAGCATCCGTTTATGAATGATGTTGGCTTTTGTGAATGTTTTAATAAAGATTTAAGCATTCAACGGCAAGAAGTTAAATCTTTTTTCTTTTCATGAACGTTTATTTTTTTATGTTGCATGTGTTTTATGCCTTGTGTTGCTCTCTTTTGAAGCAAGCAAAACCAGCAAAACCGCTATCTTGTTGAGATATTCAAGTCAGAAAAAAAAATGCGATGAGATGAAAATAGAAGAATGAAAAGAATTTATTTTACTCTCGAAGAAAAGGTTGACTGGATGATAGCTCTCCTCGTGTTTCTTATTCTGCATCAATCTAGATATACTTTCCTCTTTTCCTGATTGAATTCCGAGACCCCTTTTCCGACACCTCTCGCGTTGCTTCGGTGAACGCCCTTGCTTTACTTATTCATTCTCTAACTTTCTATTCCTTTTCTTTATTTTGTGTTTAGTCGCATCATTTCGTATGCATTACTTTATTTTCTTATTACGCTTCGCCGACGATGATACGGTTCTTTCAGTGTGTAGACTATGTTTAATGGTGTCGCGCGCAAGCAGTCTTTACAAAATGGGACTTATTTAAAAATTGTGTACCACTGTTTTTTTCGCGCTCGTGTGCACCTTATATGTACATAATATTTACATTATGGCGTTCCTTTACACTCAGTGTATAGAATGTTGTCATTCCCTTCTGCCCCACGAGGGACTATACAGTTTCGTCTTTCATCTTGTCGAAAAAAATAGACAAAATTTTTATACTTGTATTCACCTCAAGAACAGTAGTAAAAGAAAGCCTGCCAACTCGCGGAGTTGTACAAATATCCTCCTTAGTGTGTTGAATTAAGATATACGTATACGCATTGCTTAGATTAAAGAATTACACGCTTCAAACCCCAAAGGCATCGCTTCTTCTCCCGACAACCAAATCTCGTAAGGACTACTTCGCGCAGCCCATCAGTAATGCGTAAAAATGTATTTTCTAATGTGACGACGGGTTTAGTTATCATAACAAAGCAAGAATACAAAAATTTCAAGTTCAAGTACTTGGGTAAGACACCGGGTGTGTGCAAGATCAAGTCGACTGCTTCTTCGCGCCGACTAAAGGCGTGCGCCTTTCTCTTGACAGATTCTCTTTTCATTTTTTTTTTTCTCTTTTGGTTTGTTTTTGTAGCTTTGTGCGTAGTTACGGACGGACTAATTATAGATTTGAATTTGGGGCTTGATGTGTTTTGTTATTTCTAAGTTATGCTTTCTTACTTCCTTCGGTTTCTTTGCTCGCATTATTCATTCCAGCTTTATCAGAGAGCTATAGTTCGCAGTATCTCTGCAAACATCCCACCTGCTACACTAATCATCGTTTTAAAACAGGGTACAAAGTGAGCATGCCGAGAGGCATTTAACGCGAACGCAACCTTAACCTATGCCCACAATTCACTTCGGGGGTATCGGTGGTCGAGTTGTGAGCGCACCGTGACCTGAAGCACGAAGTGCAAAAGTTAGCGCTGCCACGGTTGTATCAGTATGTTATCCTTTGAATGCAAGGTTGATAAGTTACATTCAAATTGTCTCCATAAGGACAGAGACAGACACAAGAAACATAATTACTATTAGTTTGTTGCAGTTTATTTGGCTTCCTTTTAATATTTTATGAAAACAAATTCCAGAGCACATTTGTAGAAGCATCTTCAGTTGAATTTCATTTGGTGTCACAGGTTCGGATGTTAGAGATCCCATTTAAACAAACAAATTTGGAATTTGACTTGGACCGCTGTCCAGGTGTTAGGACCACACCTTGGCGATAGACTTCCCGAGAGGCGGAAGGAATTGAGAGCAAAACATGCCGACGTTGCGAACAGTATTTTATGTCAAATAATTCAAACGTACGGGAAAGGCGCACAGGAAGTACACACGGTCGAAAGAAGGAAAGGAAAAAAAAATCAAAAGTCAAATCGAGGTTGTCATACAGTTTTGGAGGGGGAGAGCCGAGTCAGGGTCCCAAGATGCCGGTGGGCGTCCGGTTCGTTGCGCCGCCAGTCGGGGTCGAGAAGTCGTGGCGGCTTGGGTGTTGTAGTGACGCACAGCATTCACTCACAAGCACTCACCCCCCCCCCCCCCCCCGTCGAATACTTCTCGGTGGTCGAACAACCATACCGCCGCGGACCTGCTCAGCGCCGAACATTCCACACCGACGCAGCCTTGCTCCGGTGTTCCAACGTTCCACTACCCTCGCGCGCCCGGGATCTCGTCGTCTTTTTTCTCTTCCTCCGATCTCGCACGAAAAAAAATCCTAAGCACGCGCTCCTGTCCTCGGCGCTGGCGCACCCCACTCACAAACACGGAAACGAACAACACCATCACCATTGCAGGACAAAAAAGTTACTGAATTCTGTGACACTACCCCTTATTTTAAAAAATATTCACGCAGGAATATTTAAAAAAAAAAACATCACATAATTCAATGCGCACTATCTTCATGTTTTACGCCTGACATTTTCAGAAACGACCTGAAACTCGGTAATGAATAACAATTCACACAACATTTAAATATATTTCTAGTCCTATCCGCTTTGCTTACTGCATATTAACAGGTTTCACAGTACATTAATTTTTTATAGTATAACTCTACAATCGACTGAGGTATTCTTTCCCGACATTTAGAAACCTTGCGGTACACCAATATTGACTGCGAAAACATGCACATACAAACTATATCTGTACTCACGTTACACGAACACCGAAATTACTTCATGCTGCAAAATATTTTAGGTCTGCTTCAATAAAGTTCTTCTATAACACTTTTCAACTCGGCTCAAATCCTAAGCACCTAGAACCTCGATCATTCCATTGATACGCCTAACCAGATTAATAATAAACTCTCTCAAAAACCAACCCCGGGAGATTTTAGTTATACACTTTCCAATCGATTCTCTAGAGTATTGTTTAACAACACCCGAAACTACAGAACAGCGCTGCTGCACTTAAGGACGCAATAAAAAACAAAGCAAAAAAAAAAAAACCAAGTTCACAAACAAAACACGCACCCACATATAATCCTTCAATATAATGCTCCAAAAAAGCTCATCCAGTTTCCAAAGCAATATTCGTTTCATGTGTTCAACCAGTAATAAAACAAATAAAACTAACCTGCATGAATTGTTTTACGGTGCACTGGACAGACATGGCACATCAAAGACGTTTCCACATTAAGTGGCTTACGGTCGTGTGTATGATTGTCCTGCTGATGCTTTCTCGGATCAGCAGCAACAGGCACTTCGTTTCTCGAACTGTGTACCCTGTTATTTTAAGCACTGTGCGTCATTTTCAACAGTCTGCGTCTTCGAGCGTTGCTCTTTCTGACGCAAACAGGCTTTCCGCTGTGGCGTTGAGCAGCCAATCTGTAACTTCTCAACGCTGAGGAGTTGACCACATGGACGTTATGATCACTTGTTCGCTGTGCTCGCCGAACATTCTGCCTGGGCCGAAACCGCTTCACAAAAGCTTCGCTGTGAGAGACTCGGCTTTTCCACAGACGCCGGCTACGGTCACTTCTTCCTCGAAGCTTTCTCTTCACCTTGTGGTTCAACAGGTTTCTCGGTAGACTTGCTTTCGTCGCAGGTCTGATTCTAGTGACTTTCTTCCTTCTACGTTTCTTCATCTTAAGGGCAACTTGTGAGCCGCTGCTACCTTCTAGGTCTCTATCACCTGTTATCTCTTGAAAATCAAGACTTGCCACCAACTCAGCCGTTTCATTAATTACCCAAACGTCACCAGCTCGTACCCATTCTCTAGAAGGCTCCGTTCTGTTTTTTGCCACTCTGGCTCCTCCACGGCAGCGATCACGGGTCCTTCCAGTTGTCGACATGGCAACTGTTCCATCCAAGGAATACTGGACTTTCCTGCCCTCTTTGATTTCATCTTTCATCGCTGCAAGTCCTGCAGGCTTTTTCATTACCACCTCATCCGCAGCTTGACCGATACTGGTCCTCTTGACTTTCACATCTCGCTTACTCTTCAGTGGACCCGCTGAGTTTCTCCTGTTGGATATCTTTCCGACACGGTCGAAGAGCCCCTTTAGACTGCTGTCTTCTTTTTGTAGTGTCGCATGTTCCTCGGGCTTCTCAGGTGCACCTTCAATTATGGGCACTCTCAGCGGGGTGGCGTTCTTTGCCGCCTGTCACTGGGACCTTGTTTCCATGGCTGCGGTGGCACGAATCTCTACATCTTGCTTCTCATCGTGAGGCAAACCCACTTCAGTTTTCTCCGGTCTATTCCAGCCAGCTTCCGGGTCGCTGGGAGCGCGCACGTTAGGGAGGTTACCCAAAATCAGGTCGTATAAAGGGTTCTCCATACACTTAGCCACGACGTTCCCACTGTAGAAAGGAGTAAAGGAGTCTCAACATGCGCCCTGGCCTCATGCAAGACCCTCGCAGTCCCGTCCACTAAGTACACAAGACTCGACGTTCCGGTCAGGTTGTCATCTGGTACGAGGCTTCGGCGCACTACGACAGTGTTGCAGCCCGTGTCACGCAACACAGTGACAGCTTGTCCGTGTAGTCTTCCGGCAGCTACAGGCATGTCCCCCATCAGACGAGAAGTCCCGAACACTGCGTTTACCACTGGCACCTTGGTGCCGTCCCTTAGCTCGACATAGCCACCTTTCTCACGACCGGGTACTGCGTCCAGCTCCTCCCTGCTTGCTTGAACACAGGAAACTTGCGATCCTCCGTCCCGGTTCCAACATTGACTAGACGTGTGACCGAACTTTCCGCAATTTCGGCAGGTCCCAGCTTGGCTGCTCAGTTTCTGACCGAGTTTGCACTGTGCCGCTAGGTGTCCACTTCTGCCGCAAAGAAAACATTTCCTAAGAAGTTTACTGGCCTTGTACTGTTGACCGTTCGATGTCGGTCGAGATCCAATTGCCGCAGAGTCCGATGTAGCCTCCTCTCTCCTGGCCGGCTCTTGCTCTTGGGCCTCCAGATAGCGGTCTGCGAGGTCAGCCATTTCGCCTAGCTGCTTGCTCTTTCTTTCTCTTAAGAAAAGCGACATTTTTTACGGGACGCTCCGAATGAACTGCTCCGTGAGCAGCAAATTCCGTAAGGCGGCAAAATCTTTCGCCGTCCCGGACAGGTCGACCCAACGGTCAAACAGGCTAGTCAACCTCGCCGCATATTGTGTACCGGTTTCCCCTTTTTCCGGCTTAGCACTTCTAAACTTGTCTCGGAAGCCGTCCGCAGTTAACCGAAACCTCTGCAGGAGCGCTTTCTTTACGTTATCGTATTCGACAGAATCCTCCGGGGTTAGCCTAGAAAAGACTCCAAGTGCCTCCCCTGCCAAGCATACGCTAAGCGCAGTGGCCCAGTGTTCGCGGGGCCACATCTGCCCGCTCGCTAGTCTCTCCAAGCGCATCAGGTAGGCACCAAGGTCGTCTTTCTTCTCGTCGAAGGTGGGCAGCCAACGCTGAGGACTCTTTCATAGCGTTGTCCCGGTCCCGTTTTCGGCAGAACTAGTGGTAACAGGGATCGGCGACGCGTTCTGTAATTCTTGCAGCCTGATCCTCAGCTCTAGGGTTCGGTGCTCCGCTTCGACACTCCTCTCTTGCTCTTGCGCTCTTGCGGCTCTCGTATTCTCCCTTTCTTGGTCCACCCATTCCTTCAGGGCCGAACCCTTGAGCCCGAGTTCTTTTCCGCAGGCCATTAGCATGGCTGAAGTCGCGCGGTCCCTTTGCTGGATAGTCTGACTCTAGAACCTCTCCTCTGCTCCCGATCAGTAAGCCGGGTTGTGCGCTCCCGCAACGGCGTCAGCCTCACAACGCGCTCCCTACGGCGTGGCAAACTCACTCGCTCACCCTCCTCCTCTCGGGATAGATCGTCACAGTGGACAGCAGGTCCTGTCGCGGACGCCAGTTTGTCACAGGTTCGGATGTTACAGATCCCATTTAAACAAACAAATTTTGAATTTGACAGGACCGCTGTCCAGGTGTTAGGACGTTTCTTTGCGATAGACTTCCCGAGAGGCGGAAGGAATTCAGAGCAAAACATGCCGACGTTGCGAACAGTATTTTATGTCAAATAATTCAAACGTACGGGAAAGGCGCACAGGACGTACAAACGGTCGAAAGAAGGAAAGGAAAAAAAATCAAAAGTCAAATCGAGGTTGTCATACAGTTTTGGAGGGGGAGAGCCGAGTCAGGGTCCCAAGATGCCGATGGGCGTCCGGTTCGTTGCGCCGCCAGTCGGGGTCGAGAAGTCGTGGCGGCTTGGGTGTTGTAGTGACGCACAGCACTCTGGTAACCCGGACGTGCAACGTCGGAAAAAAGAAAAAATCAAAAGTCAAATCGAGGTTGTCATACAGTTTTGGAGGGGGAGAGCCGAGTCAGGGTCCCAAGATGCCGATGGGCGTCCGGTTCGTTGCGCCGCCAGTCGGGGTCGAGAAGTCGTGGCGGCTTGGGTGTTGTAGTGACGCACAGCACTCTGGTAACCCGGACGTGCAACGTCGGAAAAAAGAAAAAATCAAAAGTCAAATCGAGGTTGTCATACAGTTTTGGAGGGGGAGAGCCGAGTCAGGGTCCCAAGATGCCGATGGGCGTCCGGTTCGTTGCGCCGCCAGTCGGGGTCGAGAAGTCGTGGCGGCTTGGGTGTTGTAGTGACGCACAGCACTCACTCACAAGCACTCACACCCCCCCCCCCCCCCCCCCCCGTCGAATACTTCTCGGTGGTCGAACAACCATACCGCCGCGGACCTGCTCAGCGCCGAACATTCCACACCGACGCAGCCTTGCTCCGGTGTTTCAACGTTCCACTACCCTCGAGCGCCCGGGATCTCGTCGTCTTTTTTCTCTTCCTCCGATCTCGCACGAAAAAAAATCCTAAGCACGCGCTCCTGTCCTCGGCGCTCGTGCACCCCACTCACAAACACGGAAACGGACAACACCATCACCGTTGAAGGACAAAAAAGTTACTGAATTCTGTGACATTTGGTTTATTTATTTTCATAAGATACAACGTACATGACAATGTAGGCGTGAGAAAAAAGCTGTCAGAGGAACAGCTGACAAAGCCGCAGGCCCACTCATTAACAATCCTGCAGTAGAAGGAAAAAAACAAAATCTACATGCCGTTCAATTTCCAGCATTAAAAGGGAAACTTCACAATAGCGTGATGAAATAAATTTAAAAAAACATCGACATACAGTTTAATTTTTAAATTAAACAAAACAAAACAACAACAAGAACAACAAAAACATATTAGCATCACAGCTGCGTGCATTGAAGGAGGTGTAAGAACTGTTGAAATAGGTTGGAAATAAGCATATCCACCCTCACGGCTTACTAATCTTCTCAATCTTACACATTTTATTTTTCAGTCATCGGGTTTATGTTTATGTGTTGAAGTTCAAATTTTTACTCGTCATTACATAAGCATCATCCTGAAAAGCAAAAACAACACAAAAATTAATTTCGATAGATGGGTGAGTGCGAATCACATTCTATTGTAAATAAATAAAACAAATTAAAGACGTTTACAATTTTCTGTTATGCCGAAGGAGAACGCAGGTTTTGAAGAGGGGGAGGGGAGGGTATGCCCCTCGTCCCGCTCTGTACCCTCCCCTCCTCCTCGCCTGCTGCCCTTCTATTAGCGGGGTAGCTTAACCCGCTAAATTTAATGGGAAAAGTTTCCTGCTAAATTTAGGGGGGAGTATTTCCGATCCATAATGACGTCACTCATGACGTCACGTCTCACGTAATTATAAAAACGTCCCGCAATGCAACGCGCGGTTACTGCCGACGCCGGTGCCGACGGCGACGTCGCTCAAACCGGAACGGGCGCCAAAGAGCTGCGTTCAAAAGCGTTTGAATATTGGTTTTGAATGATTAATTCACTGATTCATTCCTTCGTTTTTTTTTGTGCCCATAAACAACTTGTCGCCTGGATAATGGTGCACAAAAGATTGCTCTCAGGTTAGTTACAAACGCCAAAAAATTTGGATTAAAAACATCAATATCTGCTCCGCCGAGGGTGTCATACAAGTGTTGAATACAGGACATGGGACTGGTTGGGATGATTTGATTAACATAAAAAGTCAGAGAAATCCGAAACAATCGACTCGAATACTGAATATTAATAGCTGATGTGATATCAGGCGAATCAATTAATCCATGAAGACATTTATATAGAAAAACTAGATCTCGCGCACGTCGTCTAGAACTCGATATTGGGCAATTGCATCGTTTCAAGAATCTTGCATAAAAATAGTAAACAGTACGACCAATCTAACGATAATAAAAAAATCTAAAGAATCGTTTCCGAAAAGTTTCTATCAGCACTTGACTTGATAAATTTAATACAATTCCAGACAGCAGAGGAAAACTGCAACTTGAACCGGATAAACGTGAGGTATAAATGTAAAATACATGTTGACGTGGAGAACCCTTGCGTTATTCTAGAAATGACGCCCAGCTTACGGAAAGAGTCATTTATAAGGTTATTATCATGTAGAGCAAAAGATAGGAAAGAGTCTATGTACACACCGAGATCACGTGTTCACCCGACCCTTCGCAACGGAATATTGCCGATCTCGTAACGAAGGGCGATTTTCGTTTTCTGTTTACTTTCATAAATTCAATCATTCTTAAACCGTGTGTACCTTCGTATTGTTTGGTTTTCTTGTTATTTATATATTTGAATGCTATCGGGAAGGTGCCGATCACTGTTTATGAGTTTGTAACTTTCATCCGAGTGCACCTTTCTTTTCATTCATGTACCTATGTGAACTGGAAGGGTCTAGTGCCTTGTCGGGCTACGTTGCCCTTTGTACTGGACCCTCTTTCCGAAGGAAAATAACCTAAATATTCTTCATCTCACCTTAGCACGGACTAACTGTGAAGGCTGTGCAAGCGCGAGCGGCTAGCTTCGAATGCCTTGACTGGAGCACTCGCTGCACGAGCGCTCGTGCAGTCGCCGAGGCTTCATCCAAAGCAACTAGCTCGGGCTTTTGGCACGGGCGGCTAACAATAGTCCATGCCAAGGTGAGACGAAGTTTTTTTTTTTATAGATATAACAAAAAAATGTCTATTTTGAAGGGGGTCCTTAGAACACACTACCAATTTATTCAATGTGCCCGACGTTTCGAAGCCCGCTCGGTTCCTTGTTCACGGGTGTCTGCATGTGGGACCAAAAGGTCACAATCTGTCGTCGTTATCTTCTTCTTTCTCTAAATATTTTTTTTTGTGTGTGTGACGCTTTTTAGTTTGTGTATATAGACAATTGCAAGCATGGCGGCCCGACTGGTGCCCAACGCGTGCCAGCACGTGAATCGTGCATGTGGACGTAACTTTGGCAAGCTTGCAGTTGCAGGGGCATGCTCGCACGATCACAGACATGGCGGCAGCCTGCCCCTCCGCTTGCAATCGTCCATTAGCCACGTGCGTGACCGAAAGCGTCGCTGTGGTCGGCCTTCCACGATTGGCCGAACGCTGAATATGACGTCGAAAAGGGGATTTATCATCGACGGAAATAAGAGGAATGAAAGAACTTTAATTTTGACGGTGTTGGCAGTGTTCCTTTGAGAGCGCAATGATTTCAAGCTTCCACCATGCTAATAACAAACGCCATCGTACTTGTTGTTTGCAAGGTAATGACGTCACAAGGGGGAACCACAGGAGGGCGCCACCACAACTTCTCGCCGCTAATAGCTGCTTGGCAACGCTCTCGATAGACAGGTTCAGGCTGTTGTTCGTATTTTGTAAAAGTCAAGATTGTAATATGAACCGTTTCCTAGAGTTTCTTTCTCAGACGAGAAAGTAACTGCTGTTGACGCTTTAATGACCAGACAGGAAAGGGGGAAATGCCCGTGCGTAAATGTGATCCGCCCATCACGGGGGAAAGACTCGCACGGGCAGGGAAGATGGGAATAGAGGAAGTGAAAGGGTATTGGGCAAAAAGTCTTTGACGTGGCAGCAAACCGAGACATTCGATTGGGTAACTGCGGATGTTGGGGGTAGTGTGTTTTGCCTAAAACCACGTTGAGTGAGGGGAAGCTCAAAATATGCAAATTGGGGCAAACTATTTTCGGATATAGAAGTATTAAGACACAAAGTCTCACACCAGGTGGCGCAAATGCCGGCTGGCATATCGTTTTACCCGTGATGTCGAATTGATATGATTACATTGCCATAGCTCTGCTCTCGCAGACATTATAGTAAAGTTTAATGCGTCAAATTGAAGCTGTCGGTCACAAACGGCGCATTAAAGTAGTGATGTAAGGCCACTTCACTGAAGAAACTTCAAACCCGCTCAATAGGACGGAACTGCTGTCGAAGGCGATGGCATGGCCGGTCTTCTCAGCGTGTTCCGTCAGCGCGTGACATTGAATGTCTTTCTTCTTCATGACATACTTATGTCTGCGCAGACATTTGGAAAAGTTTTTAATTTTCCGCACATACGAGGCGTCGCATTAAGAACGAGGAAATCGGTAAATCTGTCCTTGAGCCTTTTCTTTTGGAGAATATTCTTTGGAAGAGAAAGATAATGTTTTGTGGTTGACACGGGCTTTTGTGTACTAATGTGTACCTGCGATGCCGTATGATCTCAGAGCGCGAGCGAGGACCTCGCTTGTGCCATAGAGGTGCGGGACGGGCCTTCGTCTGGGGGTGTTTTTTGTTATAGGCTGCAGGAGAAGGACGTAATTGTTTGTATATTTTGCTGACGGATATTGTTGGATATTAAAACTTGTTTTAGGGCTAGCTGGTTCACACTGAATCACTTCGCGAAATGTGGCGGAGTCCTCCGTGGCTGCGATGACACCGGGAAGGCCATTCCAGTCCACAATTTCGTCGGGGAGAAGGGCGTTTTGATGTGCAGTGGAAAAACATCGCGGCCGGGCTATTTTTTTAGGATGATCTAGTCTAGAAGACGAATAGGTTGGCGGAGTGAGAAGAGTCTGATGCAGTAGGGGCGAATAAAGAGAAAGATCAGATTTCATTCGAGTAACACTAGAAAAACGTGAGTAGTCAGACTGAATGAATCCGGCCGCACGGTTTTGGACAGCCTTAATACTGTCTGTTAGTGAAGAAAGGTGAGGGTTCCAAATGGAGTATGCATACTCTAATTTCGATCGTACTAAGGAAATGCAAAGGAGTCGTTTTAGGTTACTTGGGACAGATCTGAAGTTGCGACGGAGGTAACTTAGGCTTCGGTTGGCAGCAGTCACCACTGAATTAATATGAGTGTCCTAAGATACGTTTTTAGTTAGAAGAACACCGATATACTTGTATGTGTCAGTTTGTTGCAGAGTAAGAGGAGAGGAAGTTTGGAAGGTGGAACGAGAGTAGCGCATGTGCTTACATTTGTTAACGTTGAGGGACATTTGCGAATTACTACAGCACTTATTCATAGAGTCAATGCCATTTTGTAGCGCTGCAAAATCAGAGGGAGATGTTATTTTATGATGAACGACACAGTCATCTGCAAATAAACATATTGGTGAAGATACCTGAAGTGGCAGGTCGTTGATGTAAATAAGGAAGAGTAGTGGACCAAGGACTGTTCCTTGGGGCAAACCGGATGTAACAGGGGCCAAGGCAGATGAAGAGTCGTTAGCATAAACAAACTGGTCTTGTTGCGAGAGGAAATATTTAATCCATGAGAGTACGTTGGTGTCAAGGTTTAACGACGAAAATTTTAGTAGCAGTTGGTTGTGCGGTACTTTTTCAAAAGCTTTAGCAAAGTCAAGAAACACAGCATCAGTTAGAAAACCGGAGTGAATGTTAGAAAAAATGTCATGGGTTAAGCAAAGAAGCTGTGTTTCACAAGAAAACTTTCTACGGAAGCCATGATGTGCCTAGTTAAAAAAGGAAATGAAATCGAGGTGAATAGATAGATTCTTATGGATTATGTGCTCCAGTATTTTTAAGGTACAGAAGTAAGAGAGATAGGCCTATAGTTTAAGGGAGATGATTTATTACCGCTCTTGTGAACCGGAATGACCTTTCCGATCCTCCAATCGTCAGGAACTGCCGCTGTATTCAAGGACTGCTGAAAATTTTTGTTTAAAAAAAGGCTCGACGAACACACTGTGCGCTTCAGTATTTTAGAGTTGATGTTGTCGACGCCACAGGATGATGAGACTTTCATGGATTTACTAATTTTAAGAATACCGTCACAATCAACATATATTGGATCCATACAAGGAAGGTTGTAAGCAATGTTTGGTAATAAATCTAAAGGACTTTTGATGGTGAACTGAGCAGAGAACATGTCATTTAAAACTGAGGCACAGTGACTCGCGTCTCTTTTTTTTATATTCATCTTCCAGGTTAAGTGACGAGCGTGGAGTATGGTTATCAACTTGCCCGAATAGGCGAGGGTTATTGAGTAGCAGGGATGGAAGGGTTTCCTGGTCGAAAATACGTTTCTGTTCCGCAAGCATGCGTTTGTACTTCTTTGTGCATTCATTGTACCTCTCCCAAGATTGAGTGGTGTTTTTATTTTTGGCTGTCCGAAAACGGCGTTCCTTCTTATTGTTGAGTATTTTCAGCGAACGCGAGGACCAGGGGTTAGAAGATCGGGGACTTATGTTGGTGCTTGGGACATGCATTTCAACAAGTTCTAATAATTTGTTCTTAAATTTACACCAGTTTTCGTTCACATCCCTACTATCAAATTTATCTAAGACGACTGAGAAGTAATTTGAGAGGTCCATGTTAAACTGCTCATAATTTCCTTTGTTATATAGCCTTATCGTTTTAACAAGTCCGACACGTTCAGGTGCTTTAAATGCTAAGTCACAGTGTGATCACTTATGCCTTCGAATCCAGACAGTGACGAGATACACTCAGGTCGATTCGTTGATACCAAGTCTAATATATTTGAGCCCCTATCATTTACTCGCGTTGGAAAAGAAACCATATGGGACAGATTGAAGTCTAAACAAATTTTAACAAACTCACGGCAGTCACTGGTAACATGAATACAATCTTGACCAGGCGAATTTCATTTAATATCGGGGAAATTAAAATCGCCCAATAAAATAACAGGATGGTCAGGAAGTTGCACACAAAAAGCGGACAGTTCGTCATGCAAAGAAGGCACAAAATTAGATGAATCATCAGGTGGCCTGTAACAGGCACTAAGCAAGATTGATTTAAAACCTCATTTTATTGAGACCCAGATTGCTTCGATAGTGCTGGAGATAAGGAGAAGGGAACTTTGGATACTTTCATGCACTCATATTAAAGCACCATCACCAAGACGGCCGCATCGATCTCACCTATAAATGATAAACTTAGGGTGACTCGGCAATATTTCATTGCTATCTATACCGGGATGAAGCCAAGTCTCGGAGATTAGTGCAATTTTAGCACCACAGAAGGAAATAAGAGAACAAAGTTCCTCTCGTTTTGGCATTAGGCTACACGCATTTAAGTATAAAACACCAATTTGGGAGCTAACAGCGGCAACAAGGGGGGTGTAACAGCGGAAACAACACCAATGGGGGAGCTAATAGCGGCAACACTTCTGCTCCCACTCCCTGCCCGGTCCTATGGGGGAGTTTCAGTTACGAAATCCGAAAGTGCGTCGTAGCTGAATGTCTTAGGGCCAATGTGCAATTTGTCAAACCAAAGTTTAAATGGGTGACCCTGCGGTTTTGCGAACGAGTAAAGTTTCTTTCGCGTGACGCGGATATTCGCAGAGAAATCCTCAGAGATGGTAATGGGTGTACCTGCAATTTAGGCCCACAAAGAAGTAGTTGATTTTTTGTTTTGTAAGAGGAAAAGCATACAATAACCGGCCTGTCTTTATCTGTGCGCACGCTCAATCTTGGAGCTATAGAGCGTAACACCTAGATTATTTTTGACCAAATTTATTACTTTTTGTTCAGTGGATGACCAAGATTCACCTACGCTATCGGGTATTCCATGAATTATCAATTACATCGGCGGGAAAATTTTTTCATATCATCAATCCGGGACGTCATGGCTTTAGTTAGAGCTGTTTGTACAGTGGCAAAATGCTGAAGTGCACAAATATCTGTTTTCGCCTGTGCGATGGTTGCCATTTATTTTTTGAGAGAATTCAGCTTGGTGGTAAGAACAGAGACCGAGTTCTCGAGTTGCGTCTGCTTATGAAGTACTTTCTCAACATAGGGTTTAGAGCAGCCTGGCCCGTCGCCAGGCTCGTTACATTGGCGTCAAGTTTTAGTAGCAATACATGCACATCCTCAATGTGCTTTCGAACAACCTTTGGAGGGCCGGGGTAGGTTTTGACGTCACCAGAGAGTAATAGTAATTTACCGAAAACATGGAAACAATCGCAAGCCAAACAAAAAAGCACTTTGGGGCACGGGAACCATAAGATGAATACTTAGCTTGAATTTTTTGTATGTAGTGAGAAACGTTTACAAACCTGCACAAAGGGCAGCATGTCGTGTGTGAGCGTTGGTTTCGTTACGGCGCTCCCGTGCCCACTGAAAGGGGCAGCGTTGGGTCCGTGCTTATGTAGGCCGGCGGCCGGGGATTTTGAGGGCGTTTTCTGCCAGGTTGACGTGTGAGGGCGCTTGGACGAAAGTTTTGGCGGGGCTCGATGAATGACACCAACCGGCGGACACTTCGAGCGACTTCCGGTCAGCTATTTCAGCGCCATCTCTTATCCGTTGGTATTCTATTAAGAACTTCCGGTTTACGCCGGAAAATTTATTTAATAGGATGAGATACATATTATTGTTGCTGCTTACAGATTTCAAAAATTATCCTGGTAAGGTGAAACAAATATTTTGGTTAGCTAAAGTTTCGCCCTCATACTTTGTTCTCATTGGTCGGTTGTTTTTTGTATTTTGACCGTTGAGAACAGTTCCGCGTCGGCTGCCGTGGTCGCGGCTGCGTCGGCTGCTCGACGGCGCCTTTGCCAGCGGTGCGGTGGTGGATTTCGTTTGCGGCAGTAGACAGTGGCGTTGCGTTTACCAGTACGCCGAGCAAACGGAACCTTGTCTATTGCTCGACTCAGTGGTGCTCTAATTGCGGTGGCAACAGCTCTGCCAAGTTCTTTGGGTTCCCGAGTGAAGAAAGGTAAAGACGGACTGCTGCTTTTCGTTATACAGTTTCGGATTGCCGAAAACTTGCTGGTGCATGTTTCATTATGGTACAGTTATTGTAGAAGGCCAGTAGGGACAGGGCGTTTATGTTAAGATGAGCGGTGTGGGGGGGATCGGTGTTCGAGCACCGCAGCTTGGTAGCACGTGCGTGGAGCAGCTCGCGCTGCAGAAGGAACCTGCGAGAGGCCGTGGCGATCGAATCACTGTCGCTAAATACTGCAAAGTTAAATGTGTCATTGCTGTGAATACTTGAATAGTAGTTTTCTGTAGATCTTGTTACTTTTTTTTTGTACCGTGAAGTGCACGTTTTTTTTGTGTTTTTTTTTTCTGTATAAAGGACGTACCTAATAAAAAGAGAACTTGCAAAAGAAGTTTGGACTTGTGCTCAGACTGGCGATGTGCGCCCATCTTAAGCTGCGAAACATCAGCGGCCGGGCGCACTTTGCATTCATTGATTGACGATCTAATGAGAAGTGGCTGTCACTGAACATGCACTGTTGCCGAGCCGATCTCAATCGAGCGACGCAAAGTCAAGTGCAATCGTTTCGGAAGCGTCGGACATTCGCAGAAAAAGGTAAACACACTTTTTTATATAAAAAAGATATTGCTATTACTTTGTTTTGTAGCGAGACGGCGGCAATGGGAGCAGTTCCCTCTTCTCTCAACATCAGCGACAATAGGATGCAAATTCGTTCGGAGTTCGGAGGCTGCTCCGAACTCCGAACGAACTCCCTCCTCCTCTTGTCGCCGAGGGTGAGAGAGAGGGAGAGGAGGGACAACACTTCTCACACCCTCTCCCACAACCAAGCGGTTGCCATGACGACGGCGCGCGTATTGTTTTCTTGATTTCTTATTGTTCTCGGAGAAACCCAACGCCCGTTGGGGGAGATTTGGCGCTGCCGTCTGCAATTGGAGTCCCTATGGGAGGTATAGGAAGTGTCCGCCGGTTGATGACACGGCTGGAAGCGTTGGCGATAGTGGCCCATAAGAACAGCTGATGACAGAGGCAGAGCCCAGTGACCACGCGAGGACGATGACTTTCTTGAACAACGGGAGTTGCACAAAGGGAAGCATGTCGTGTGTGAGCGTCGGTGTCGTTACGGCGCTCCCGTGCCCACTCCATGAGGTGAAACGAAGTATAGGATGAATGCATATACTCTGTTTCAGCTTCGGTCCGAGCGCGGCCTATGTAATGAGCGGAAGGGCCAATCAAACAGCGAAAGAGGCACAACGTCATGGCTTGCTATCTGCAGTTGATAGGACCAGCCGGTATTCGCCGTCTCTCTGTGCGCGCTCCTCCGCCGGCTAGTCCTATCAAGCGCAGAGAGCCCGCCATGACGCTGCGCTTTTTGCGCTCTTTGATTGACCCTTCGGCTCATAACATCGGCCGCGCTCGGACCGAAGCTGAAACGAAGTATAGTTAATGATTCTTAAACGCTACGAGGTGCATGCCACAAACGCAGTGGAGAGATACATTGTGCAAATGCGAATATCGATGCGAGAACCACTAATCTCCAAACTCGAAACAGATAAGGCCGAACCCCAATGACTGCTTCCTGCTTTGGGAAATAGATAGTTGCGGAGCATGGCCCATCTTTGCGATAAAATATAAACAAGATGTGAAAAAGGAAAAGAACCTGGCACTTCCAACGTGGCATCGGATTTTGAGCAAAAACAAATTGGGGAAAGAGTGGGTGTGTGCGGGGGGGAGGGGGGGGGGGGAGAGGCAGGGGTGGTGTCATTAGTACAGCATAACATATAAGACGATATCGAGAAAACGGTGCGCTTTCGAAAATAGCCGTCATAAATTTAACACATCCTAAAGTTCCTCCGTTCTAAGACCCGTATGGGATCTGTGAGAGCGCAAAGGAATCGGGGAGCATAAACTAGACAAGCCATAAAGTATAGAATGCAAAACAAAAAACAAAAATGTACTTGAAAAATTAAAGATGAGGTGCGTGCATGAATACAATTCTTATGTTGCTTTTGTCGTTAGTGTACGTGTTGCTTTCTATCATTGCATGTTTTTACGGCACTAGAGGGCGTGGTGGCGCGACACGCTCTAGATCGGTCTTAACTGGTCTTCCGTTTTTTTCTTCTACTTTTGTGCCCTTCATAATACCGAAGAAAGCAGAAAGAATCTCGGTGTCGAAGAGAGTGCGGCAGCTCGCTTCTCCTATCTCGGAATCGGTTTCGTGCCGCGGTTGACCTTCCGACGTGATTGGGTGAAGCGAGGTTTGCAACAATAGAAGTGCCGATCTTTCTAGCGCTTCAACTAGAAGTCCTCGCGCAGAGGAGGTGCTTGCCTATTGCACATAGATCGCAGCGTAATCTATATCAGCAGTTGGGAGATATTCATTCATTATGTGCATACGTAGGGCGAAAGTTTGATTTAGCAGCTTCAAGATCAGGCAAAGGACACCGCCGTTTGCCTTTCCACTCAAATGTGTGTGCATGTCTTCGAAAAAGTGTGATTGAAAAGTGTAAGGTTTTTTTCTAGCTTCTTTTGTTTTTACTCTAGTTTGCTTAGTATATTTCGCCAAACAATAAGATAGCCCGTAAAAACAATCATATTAATTTCTATTTAATATTTCGCCTAAAACACCGCTATTAGTATGGACAGTCTTAAGTAACACGTTTCTATAAATTAAGAACCGAGCCTTTTTGAATTTCCCTTTTTGTTTGCAACAAACAACGGCTTTCTTGTTTTTCAGTTGAGCTATGCTAAGGCATGCACAAGCGGAGTACAAATACCTCTGTGATATTACTCGATATGGCTACGCAAGGTATATATGAACTATGGCTAATGTCTTATTTGGCGCTAAACCGTTTAGCTGATTTTTTGGCATAAGTATTTTTCGTTCCTTGTCGTAACAACGTGGAATAGTAGAACTGGAGTCTCTCAAGAAAAAAAGTAAAGATATTAGCTTTGAATTCAGTCGGTTCCCTTCATTGTATAAAACAAATAGAAATGAATATAAATATATAAACAAACAAAATAAACACTAATCAGAGTGTGCCTGTTCCCCTTCTGTGCTCAGTTCGCTGTAACCTTGGGTTTTATTTTGCTGTGGAGGATGGACCTTTTCAGAGCACGGACATTTTACTCCCCCTTTTTTCAAGTCTGAGTAAAAAAACACACACCCAAAAAAAGAAAACAACGAGTCTTAGGTCTAACATAAGTTTGTAATATAGTTTGACATTATTGATTGGTATTCTTAATTTCTCTAAAATATTCGGTAGGTTAAATTTTACTTATCCAAAAAAAAAATATTTTTAGGTTATCGTGTTTATTGATTCAGAACCTAGCTACATTTCGACCGGGGAATTATTGTTAAAGTTACCTTAAACAAAATGAAATAGTCTCCACAAGGCTCCTTTTTTAAGTTGAAGATATTCTTAGTACACTACTTATTTCCTCAGCCGTCAAGGGGCGATAATAGCCTGTTCAGTAAACATAAGATTCCTAACACGTTAATAACCTCGTGACAAAATTGGCAGTATTCCAAAAGAAGATACCAGTCTCACCGAAGTGTTCCAAGACCCGATGTGGCATCAACCCAATGCCCTTCGCAGAAATAGGAAGCGGCCTTCTGTGCTCATTTCATATATATCTCATCTGTGCTAGTTAGAAAGGGGACTGAGCGGGCGATCAGTGTCGACAGCACTTCCCCTCTTTCACATGGACGATAAAACACGACATGTGGAGGGCGATACTTGGCGTTTGCCGCCTTCCACGCTTCAACTGTCGGCGACTCATAATTTCTAACTCTGACAAGCGGCGAGCGGTGACAGCCCATCTTTTTGCCCTCTGAATGGTCTTTCAGTTATGGTTGCACACTTTTTGTGCGAGTGACTCTGTTCCCTAACACCATATCGGTTTCCCCGACTGCGTTTCGTTTTGTGAGTAATTTGTTGTTTGTCTTTTAATACTTGTCAGTGATAACATTGGTCTCTGTGCCATCATTAAAGCGCCTTTGTTTGCTGGAATAATGATCGTGCGTTGCTTTCTGTCAGTATCCCTTAACCGTACATAAACGTGAAGTGTACCGCACGAGATTGTGGCTTTGAAACGTGTTTCTGCGGAAAGAGTGGTCGCGCAAGAAAGTCCAATTCCAAGTCCACGACAGGCAGCCTTCGCTGCCCCGTTAGCTTAAACGTAGACGTATAATGAAAAAGTGCTTTTATACAACGAATATGTTTCTAACAAATTCTGGGGAGCTGAGAGTTTAAAAAAAAGCGCCGTCAATATCATAAATATTATTTTTATTTATTATTGTTATTGTTATTGTTTTGTATTGTTGTTGTTATTGTTTGTTATTGTTGTTTTTGTTTTGTATTGTTGTATTGTTACGATTGTGTGTGTTCCGAGTGTCAAACTGGCCAACGAGGGGACGTGAAAAGACGGTTTTACGAGGTGGCCATTTAGAGAGGGCTGGTTTAGCGAGGAAGAACCTACACATTTCCTAGTTACACTTCTCTGCCGCTCATTTGTGCAATATCAACTAGCAAAGATTGTTTGCAAGCAGCAGCGGAAGTCGGCCGTTGGGTATGTTGAGTTTTAACACCAAGCATTTTCGAAACACCATGGTGTTCTTCAAAAGGATTACCCCGCTAAAGCTCACTCTATATCAGTCTCTTAGACACGAATGACCTTGATTCATTCATTCGCAAAATTAAAAAAGACCATAATTTAAAAACAAATAAGTAAAAACATATTTAGAATGAAACGTTCAGAGAAATCGGTCCCCTATCACTTAAAAATACGTGGCATGGTGTTACCACACTGTAAAACTTTATATGCTTTTAATAGCGCCAAAAATGTAAACGCAATTAAATAAGCCTCTTAGATGCGTGCCCACTTGTCTGAGATATTCTCCATCCACCTTCTGTCTCCATATCACACGAGAAAATTAATCTAATTCGGAGGATCGTTACAATACCAGACGATGTTTATTCGTTTCCTCTTCCAACGTTCATAGCAGGTCTTTTGGCATTGCCGGATTTCAAAAAAAAGTTTGAATATCCCATAATCTGCTTCGCCGTCTCGAGTGGTTCTCCGGCGTTCCATTTAATCTCCCGTATTGTTCGAATAACATCTCCGAAGATGCGAGCTTTGTTTTGTTTTACGTCATACAAATTGAGGGAAGATGGCCCAACTATACTCCTTGTAATAATAATAAACCAAGTGAGAAAGGGGAGGTGGGGGGGGGGGGGGGAGAGCCCGGGAAGTAAATCACAACAAACTTTGTTTCAGAATTGTACAGACACCCGCTGCTCGCTCCCGCGAATCAATAGTTGTTTCTGGATGCGATTATAAATAAATACTGGCGCCAAGCAAATGGCTATAAGAAAAACTCGAAATCATAAATACAATGAATTTAAAAAAAAAAAGAAAGATCGATGGACTTGTGGCCTTGGAAACGAAATGCGTGGGATCAAAAAGGAGACGTAGAAAACACAATGGCTCCAATAAATATCAGAAAAATGTGACTGACACTGGGGTAGTAGACAAACAAATAAAAGGAGAGAGAATAGAAAGCAACGAGGACGAAAAAACAGAAACATTGTGGGTTTTATCTGTACAAAAAATTCAGAAATTGATTGAGGGTGCTGGAGAGTGAGAGTGACTAAACTAGAGGGGAAAAGAATACGGAAATATATACGTACTGAAAAGCATAAGATAAAAAAGCTTTGAAAAAATCAATTATAACGGAAAAAGACGATATATAAAAATATACAAAAGATACAACAAAAAAAGGAAAATATAAATGAAAAAAAACGCCCAAGATTTGCCATAAAAAAAAAGAAATGGCAAGAAGTCAATAAGAAGTCAATAATGCGGAGAGGAGAGTGAGAAAAATTAGAGAAAGAAAGCAAAAGATAAAGGGTGACAACTTGTAATTGGAACTGCATCCAATATTCCCTGCAACGCTTCCGCTGGATGGTCGATGGCAAGACAATTATTCGAATGAGCGAATTAGTTCTGGGTCGTATCGAACGCCCATTTTGTACCGCAACGAGCAACGAACGCGTTTCTAATGGACGGGAGTCGCGAAACCGGAGCTCCGCAAACTGGTTGAAATGCTATGTTTTATAATGCCTTCGACTTATAGCGTGAAATAAAACTACCCTGTACAGCGAAATCTACGCTGTTATAATTTCGGACTTTTTATTTGCTAAGCGTGGCGTTTTGAGATTTATGATTCACGTTATCTGTTCCTGTGCTTTCTGCCGTTCGAACTTTAGTCTGGGTGAAGCCTATCATGATTTGCTTGTATAGATGGATGTTGGTTGGTACATAAAAATGCCATTAGCAGTAGCAACAACACTTTACAGGGGAGAAGGTTCTTTGATGAATGCGGTTAATAGGAAATCGGACGGAGGGTTTAGTATATACTAGTGCCTATTCCAAAGTAAAAAACTTAATTGCCACTTCCTCAAACGTTTTGGGGTACCTGCATTAAAGAAACAATATATTATTTGTTGATTGAACGTAGTAAACGTAAATGATCTAATTCCAGGATTCTAAATTATTATTTTAGTGCGCAAGAATGTACTTTCAAACATTTGATGGTTCAAATTAAGTGAATTAAGTCAAAATACGAGGGGCGTTCATAAAGTTCGTATTATATTCACGAAGGAATAGAGATGCAGCAATCAAATTCGAGTAGGAGTTGAGACTTTCTCTACATGTTCGCCATGAAAAGTCACCCACTTTTTCCAGCGATGCACCGCATGCCAGAGGCCATTGTTATAGAACTCCTCGTCTTGAGTGTTCAGGAATCGCTCCACTTCAGCAATCACTTGGTCGCCGTCCTTTAAATGCTTTCCTCTTATTTGGCCACACTAGAAGCGTCTGTGCCATTTAACCAAAAGTGTCGTAAACTGGGACGTTGTCCCCGAACAACGCTTCCAGATTGGAATGAATATCCTTGGCATTGCTTCCCTTCAAATAAAAAAAAACGGATCACTGCATGTGCTTGGCACCGACGGGTGGTGCCATTTTGTTTCGTCTCCCTAGCGGCGTTCCGAGCTACTATAGCATGCGATGTTTATACTGTGCGGAAACTAGAGGGACGCGCGCTCATGTTGATGCCTGTTTCGTTCCGTTTCATTTAATTTTTTGTGCCAATAATACGAACTTTATGAACGCCCCTCGTATATCCTCATATAAACGCTCCTAAACAGCATGCACGAAGGTCTTCTTGAAACATTATTTTCGATATTCATAATATTTAACATACAAGTTCTGGCGAGCAAAAATGGCAAAAATTTTAAGGAGCAAAATATGGAGGCGAGCGAGTTAGGACACTTTATAATCTAAAGTCTGATATCAGGATAAATTAACTAACGGACAATTAACGATGCAATTTTAAAATGGGTTATACCTGGGAGGTTAAATAATATTTCACGCCTAACCTGCGGTGTTACAACTTCCTCCTTTAAGCATGTTGTTTACCCACCACTACAATAACGAGTGAATAATTGAACCTTATGCCCCGCGAACTAAACTTTAATACGTCGAACGAAGCGAGTGACCGCGAAGCAAGTATACCTATCTTCCATTACGAACTTGGGACTCCCAATTAAAACTATCCAACAACTGGAAGCCATCCCGTATTGGTGCGTCAGCCTTTTGAAGATGGTAAAGAGGAAGAGGGGGGGGGGGGGGGGGGCAAGCTTAAATACGAACCTCGTAGTTTGGGCACCGAGTTTGTGGCCCGCGGAAAATGTCAATTATAAAGGTCCAACGTCGGAGGGCGTCTGTATTCACACTCGCTTTCCAGATGATGAAAGGGTTCAAAGCTATAGATTTTCATGCGGCGCAGCTAGCTTGTAATTGTGGGGATGCAACTACGAGCGGCATGATGATGAAATTCTGGCGCTGGTTGATTGGCTCTATCGACTTACGTGGTTGGAAACGGTCGGACTTAGAGTGAATTGTCATCGGCTTGGCTTTAGTCATAAAAACATGATGATCACGATGTCTTAGTTAATTAGGACTTTCGTGAATAAATATTTCGCGCTGAAGAGACCATAAAACACGCCAGCGTTTTTCGTTTGTTTGTTAGGAAGTAGTCTGCTTTTTTCTAGCTATACTTCTTGCCCTCTACACTAAGGTGTGTATTCGACGAACTCGCCTTTCTTTACATTCTCTATCTTATCTGTTCAACACGCACTGCGATAGGTTGGCGGCGATAGCCTTCTACGTTTTTCGCGACACCCTCGAACGCATAAAAAGTGAATATTGCCCGTGCTTCTCATGGCTCGTCACAGAGTACGGGTATGTGGAGAAGCTACATCGGCTATTCTCACTGAAAACGTAAGACACGCAGGGTATGGCTGCTTACGTTCTCGCTCATTGCTTCGTGATTGTTTTTGTGGTTATTTTTGGTGAATGCAGCAATCTGATTGGATGAGGAGCAATAATCAGATGCTCAGAAGTAGCCATGCCCCGAGTTTTTGAAACTATCACTGACCATAAGTAGGCACCCTTGCACTATGCACACTTCACTCTACAAATAAAACAAAAGATGTATAAAGTAGAAATTAAGAAGTAACTTACAACACTAACAAAAGCTATATTTTACGTGCCCATTCCACAAAACAAAAAAAAGGATGGGTAAAAAGATCTCGCCGCGAGATGCCTGGAAGTTTCAGCTTCCGGTATGATATGCCCAGATCCCCGGTTGGGACCCATCTGTCTTGCGCCGCTAGGAAGAGAAACAAATGGACAAGACGGCCTGCGCCTCTCATCACATCACTGGCTAAGCGAGCGTGAGTGGATGTGGACTCCGCCACTGGACGTTGTCATATCCCTCCCGTACCGGAGATTCGACGTACGGTCCGTTGGAGGTTGACAAAGGGACCCCGATGATTAATTTACTAGGAGATCGCTGTGACACGTATCAGTGTCATTGACATGATCGTCTAACTCGCGGAGCGTGTATTTTCCGGATTCTTTCCTGGGTGAAGAAGGTTGTGAGCCTCGCGCTTGTTATGTAATTCTAGTAGAGTATCAAACCACGAACTTTCCTTTATAAAGAAAACAAAAACACAAACGAGCATCTGTTTAAATTGTTTCACGCAGTAATGTCAGAAGAAAACGGGGACCTTTTTTGAAGAGTTATTATTGCGAAGATAATTAGCGTTAAAGGCTCGCGCAATCGGAGGCAATAGACGGGACAATATTCCAAAAGAATCCGCCATAAAGGTAAAGGGGAAATTATAAGCACAAATATTCGCTCGAATATACAGACTCGTAAGTTAAAAACTCGGCTCCAGAGGCGGTTCCCGCGAGTCTTATATTTCTGCGTTACGATCTCGTCGGCATGTGCTAGTTTAAGGTCCTGGTTGAGAAGGTCGTGGGTCATTGTAGATGTGCGCTCATTTGAGGTTGGCGTTCCCGAATGAGGTGAAGAAGGAATGTTGCAGATGAAGAGGTGTTCGCCACCTTGGTATTTGTAAGTACAGTAAGCTCCAAGAAGATTTCTTCTCCTCAAACTGCAGTGTAAAATCAATATGTAACGAACCAAAAACGAAAAATACCTTAAAATCCAAACTCGGCCCTCTGCAACGCCTTTTGAAGAATGTGAGAATTTTTTTCCACTGAATAGTAGGTGGCGAAGGGAAAGAAAAGCCAATATTTTGTATCTGGTCACTTACTACATTTATAAGTAACGTGTTGACCTTTTCGTCACTAGACTGCAATCTCGGTTGTGGTCTTCGCTCATCACTCGAGCAGTCAAGTCCATCTCAAACAGGTCGTTGACTTGAACACTAGGGACAAAGTACTCTCGAATTTCACCTGACATACGCACCCCAATGGATGTGGTACGTAGACTGTCAATTCCTTCATAAAGCCACCCAACCTTATGTCAATCAAGCAAACTCCTTCTCTGGTGACTGCCAGTCTTCTGTCTCTTTTTTTTTTTCCCAAGAAGGCTACCGATCAAAAAAAATAACGCTGTTCCTAACTACTTCTACGTCTGCTTGATTTTTTTATAACTTGATTGATTACAGAGAAGTTCAAAGAGTAGAAACTTGACAGCTTTCATCGAGAGTGAATTAGGCCCATTGATCCTGGGAGCCAGTGAATGAAGAACGGCAAATGTCGAATTATTCAGTGAGTGGATAGAGCATGATGCTTTTTCGGATAAGCTCGGAGCAGCCCAGCTGGACGCGCTCGAGCGAGAGCAATAATGAAAAAAAAAAAAAAGAGGTCAAATCACACGCTAACACTACGTCTTAGCATTCGTCTAGAAACGAGCTCTCTTTAAAATCAATAACCCATCTCTGTTGACAGCGGCTGGGACCACTGTGTATAGAAACGAACACGTTTTCGTTTTTTTTTTAATATAAAGCTTCTGCGCATGCGCCGTTCTACAGCCAGCACTACCACCCTGACGTGACGTCAGAAACATGAGTTTCCGTACAGCGATTGCTTACGAATCCTTCGTGCTGAAACTATTCGCCCCACAGAAATATTTTTTACGAACTGACGAGCGCTGAGTCGCATAATTATATCGGTGATGCAATCGCAACTGGCATGAAGCATCGTAAATCTCGGACATAGATTTTGAGAAAACATTATCTCGCGAAATTTCCAATTTCGTCTCGCAGCCGCCCGTATCGACGGTGGCGCTCAGCCACAAGCCGCCCGCTCGGTCGGAGCCCGGAAGCAATTAGCGGAGGATTTCTTCCGCGTCATCACGGCCAGCGTTATGGCTCCTTTCGCTGATCCTTTGGGAGGCAGTGTTTGTTATCAGCAACCCGCATCAACCCCCTCGAAAGGATGCGTAAGGACGTCGACGCCACCCATAATTACACCGATAAAAGCAATTATTCACCAGCTAGTTTTAAAAACACCTCAACTCCCACAGAAACATCCTCCTCTCTCATGCCGCTGTTCCTGCTCAACACCTCCTAGAATACAAGGCCAGAGTGCTCTGCTCGTGACGTCGCGAAGGAAGGCAATCGGGGGCGCGCGTCGAAGCGAAGGCAACGTGCGTGGAACGACCGTTGTAACGCGCTTTTAGTCACATACGCGTGTCTTATTAGCTAAAATGAAAGCTGCGCACAGAAACGGGTTTAGAAAACGCTTTATTTCACGGGAAAAATATTACACCTCTAAATAATCGGTACGAAATGACACGAGGTGTGCGTATAAGACGTCTATAGAAAAATGTGATTGTTTTAACTCGAAAACATTGAGTCACGCAACTATTTCTGTAGGAATGCATATTTTATACAGAAATACTTCGACAAAATGGCGAGACACGCAGTGATTGGACACAGCAAAACAGATTACGGTTAAAAATCAGGTAGACGTAGTCAACGCGGACACGACAAGACCAGTGTCACTTACGCTCATGTAAGCGATGTTATCGCGTGCAGTCATTGAATTCTTGCATTATACCCCAGCCACATGGCAAAATTAATGTAATTTCGATCGAATGACATTATGGGGTCGACAAATCAGCTTACGACGCTCGTATAATCACTCAAGACCACGAGCTGATTAAATTCCATATCATTGAATGAAACTATATTAAACTTTCCGTGTGGCAAGGGTACTAAACTTACTACGTAGTCAACTAATTTACTTCTCCCTATGGGCTCGAGCTGCCTTAGAACAAGATATAACTTATTTTGTATACAATATTACTATTACCTTAATACAGTTACGATTCTAGTATAAACGTGGTAAAGGCAATAAAAGAACATTAGTATAAATAAACACATAACCACAAACAACGCACTTTCAATAATCACACAAACTTGTTTTTCACCTTGCAGTGAAAACTAGATTACCACGAATATTTGCAAATGTCAACGCAACTGCACACGGATAACGACAAAAAACAAACTTCAAGTCTCATAGAATAAAAAAAAAATGAAAGCCGTTTACAACTCCCTGTAACGCCGAATTGGAGCGCAGCTCTTGAGGAGGAGGAGGGAAGGGTACTGAGGGAAGGGTATAGCCCTCCTTTCTCATCCTCCCCTCACAGGGGTCACGTGACTTCGGGGGGGGGGGGGGGCACGTGACCTGGGGGTCACGTGACCCCCCTTTTCCGAGGTCACGTGACCACACCCCTCCCCCAGGTCACGTGACCTGGGGCGGTCACGTGACCTTTGGGTCACGTGACCCCCCGTGCGGTGCATGTCCGAACATGCACCGCGCGGTTACGCCGACGCCGACGGCGACGCCGACGCCGCTCAAGCCGGAAACGGGCGTCTAAGAGCTGCGCTCTAAAACGATTGCAACATTTTACTTGCGTCCTACATGACCAAGAAAGCCCGTAAATAAGTTGTTTCTCACCTGTCGATCGTATCCATACGTCCCACAATATCCGTGACGAAAACATTTGAACACGAACTCCAAGAAGCCTCTCTCTGTTGAGAGCGAGGTCTATCGATTAATTGACCAGAGACATCGTTGGCTAGTTGTCACACATACCGTAACAGGACTTGTTTCACGAATCTACGTAAATGCCGTAGTATCAAGCGAACACAAAAAAACTACCCGAGACTACGGTAATGACAGAAATACGACGGGAAACCAGTCTCAAAAGTACCACACACGAGAGCAGCGGCGACGAAAGGCTTAACGTTGTCGACCCATCTCTTGCTCGTGAGCGCTCACTGCGACAATGACTGGATTTTTCTTCGGTTTCCTTCCCTTCTGAAATGTCTCAGCGTTCCTTTGCAGACAGTCAGCAGCTCACACACAACGTAAATTTACCAGAATCGGAGCCCGTATGAGGGAAGAATCCGGAAGATGTGGCATCGGAGCCGGTTTTTTCGAAAGGTGTGGGGGAGCTGCGGGACTGCACGTAGTTTCGCGGTTACGGGGATAATCATAAATATAAATTTGGTACTCTCAACCTTGGAAACGCGTTGTATATTACGTTTATATTATATATATAATAAATTGTACAAGAGTGCGCCTTTAAGACGTATATTAATGTCGGATAAACGCGCACGAACACCACCGCGCCGCTTGAAAAGAAACATTTTTTTCACGTCGATAGGATCGATAGCAGATATTTTCTCACGTAGTTGTGCCATGGCCTTCCTTCCTCCGATATTGTGACGTAACTTCTCGGAGCGCTATGGCCTTCTTCTCTAGGAGGTGTCGTCCTGCTACGGCATCCTTTCTTATATACGCGCACGAAAATGTAACAAATATTTTAATAGAAGAGTATATCATACTTCGCTTTCTTGCATGAGGTGGAGCGCCTACAGCGCCAAGCATTCCCCGAACGTCGGGGGAACTCCGTGTCCGAAAAAACATCTCCGCTTCGCGCTGTCCATAATGTAGCCATTTCGCGTTTCGACGAGGGAGAAGGCTGCCACGGACGCACCGAGATACCGGATTCGCCAAGACAGCAGAGACGTCTGTCTTTGGTGGCTCGAGAGGTTTCCACGACGCTAGATTTCGACAACAAACCGTTTCATTTTAAAAGAGGAAGACACCAAGGCGAAGCTGTGAGCGTCCAACCGAATCCTGCTACGCAAAAGCTGTCGCCGCCAAGGCCATTTGATGTTCGCGAAGCAAGATGGATCCCATCCATGGTAAAGTATTTGGTGGGGAAGTACGCACGTATAGGCTAATCACCTCTCTCCGACTGTGGGCGACCTTTTTTAGATATTTTAATTTCTTTTCTTGTTAGGAGCACTATTGTTTGCACGTTCCCTCACACCCCACTTTTTCTTTCGCATTCTTAGCGTTAACCAAAGTAACTCCTTCTCCTTGTTACCTTTAAAGAATTACCTCGGGTTCTTTTTTCTTAATATTAACCTGGAAAAAAGTTAACAGTATTAAGAAATGAATACAAAAATTACAGGAGGACGCCTAAATTTCGCTTTATGTGTGATACTCAATAGCTAAACATAAACCCCATGCTTGTTCCCAAGTTGTGCCAGAGTGTCTGCGTGGCCTAGGACAAGATGTGTTCAAGCGAGTAAGCGCATGTGTGTACCTTCCCTTAAGTCGAAACGTTCTTGTATAAATTACAAAATGCTTTGCCTGCCAAGGTTTTTTTTTTTTTTTAACGAAAGGAATGGATGTGCCACGGTCGGTTGACTGCATTTTGTGTGCAAAACACGAGATCATAGGACATGATTTTATTTTTTGTTGGGCGCTGTTTTTGTTTCTGTCTTTTTTGGACAGGAAATTTTCGTTCCAGCGAACATTGAAAAAACAGTTCAGTATTAACTATATAGATGACCTTGTACCTTTTATTTATCTTTTTATTTGGGGGGCGGGGGGCGGGGGGGGGGGGGTTGTGTAGCATATGGTACTTGCGTATGGGCGCCAGGAATGCCGACCCGAATGCGAAGGAAATGCGGTTTTATTTCTTCAGTTTTATAAAACAAAAATAGAGATTGTATTTGCTAAGTGTGAACTGAAGCCCGAGTGGCTAAGCATTTGCAAGAGTCTGCTCGATATGCGAAAGTTTTAACATGTTCTGCGAAAGACCTTAAGAGCTTTTAAATTAACTTGACATGTTCGCGTATTTTGCAAAAAAAATAAAAAGTTTCTACGTGGCCTAGCGGGTAGCGTGCCTGGCTTGCGACCGGAGGGTCGTGGCTTCGATTCCAGGCTCCACCTAAAATTGTTTGGATTTGTTCTTTGAGGCCAATGAATTCCTCTCTAAAGGGAAGTCATTTAAGACATGCGACGAACTTTAATTCACATTGCATGTCATGCTTAAAACGCGTTCATTTATCGCGTGACGTCACATTTGACGTGAGCATTCTGGGTTCTTTCGAATTCCCGCTCGAGGTCATGTGGCTGTGGTGTCATCACCCTACCGACCAATCGGGATATTTCCGTCCGCCCCCGACTACGTCTCCGGTTTTTCTGCAACACGAGCTCTTTAAAGCAATCGCTTCAATATATACCCAAATAGAATTAGAGCGAAAACATATCAGTCAAATGACAACAAAGAAATGTTTGCATTTTGGCTAAATCTCTTCTCGAACGTTCAAGCGCGCGCTTGCATCTACCGCGCTATATGCGCGACAACGAAGCGTGATT
Organism: Ixodes persulcatus; assembly: GCA_013358835.2. Classification (NCBI taxonomy): domain Eukaryota; kingdom Metazoa; phylum Arthropoda; class Arachnida; order Ixodida; family Ixodidae; genus Ixodes; species Ixodes persulcatus. The sequence goes on along the minus strand of JABSTQ010009213.1, from coordinate 233,486 downwards.
TGGGGATCGGAGGCCTAGTGGGCTAGCGCGAAACCAGCTCGGAGCACGTGGAGCAAAAGCTTGCGCTGCAGAACCCAGGGATCTTGGGTTCAATCCCCACCCCTGCCCGTTTCGAATCTGAATGAGCATCGTGCCTGCGTGCGTTCGTGTATGACTACAGCGTGATGCATGTTAAAAACCCCAGGCTTGCGGTTGTACTGCACCGGCCGAATTTCTCATCTAAAGCTGAGAGTTGTTGGGGCAGACTAAGTTAAGGTTCTATAAACATACACACACCCCAACTGAAGCGCTATTGGGTCTCTCCATATCAACCAAAGAAATTGCAAGGTATGGCATTGCTTATCAGAACTTCGTAAAACTTTATATTAGATCAAATCTGGTTATTTTGTGAAGGAGTTCTACTTTTTTCTAATGTGCATATTCATCGGATTAACAAAATGTTGAAAACCTAGCGTTGTTTTGAGTTAGCTAAATACCGATATTCATCAAACAACTAACCGGCAAACTAGAAACAGGAGATAACAGTTGTTGTAAATGTTAAGGAAACAAAATTCTTTCTCAAAATATCTCAAAGTACGCTTTTGAGAAATATGTCAGCCCGACACATCATACCTACGTGACGTCATTCTGCCAGTAGTAATTCCTACTTGTATTTGGCGAGAAAAATTTCGATGTTGCCTAATGTTGCAAACTGTAGGCAGCAGAAGGCATTCACTCCACGGCAGTGCCACCACATTGGCCTTTTTAGTGAAGTCAGTAATAGCCATGCATAGGCTCAGGATCCCATGCACTTTTGACAAGACTTTGACTGCGTTGAAGATATACGGGACACTGTCATAAAGTTAAATATCGTTTATTTTTTATTTATATATTGGAGATTTTATTTTGCTGTATTTTACAAAAGCAGGATTTGTGTGTATTCATCACTGCTGAGCAACAACAGATCGGTTGAAACATGGGAACGCATGTTATGCTAAGGTGTCTTAAATACGTATCTCAGGGGTGTCTTTTAAGTTTTGTATAGAGACCACGCATCGCAATGTCCCAGAATTAACAAACAGTACGACACTGGGACTACGGTGCAGTGCTACGCATTAATGAGTTTTTGCAGATCATTTTCAAAGACCCGCCACCTTTACGGGCACACGCTTCAGAGCATGCATCGAAGTCGCAACGCGAGCTCTCACTACAAAGAGCGTGACATGAAAATACGTTCTGCTAAAACTTTTTGTAGGGACATAGTCTCCTCTATACTCACAAAGCCTGGCGGTTCCACGACGAAGCCATTGAGTTCCCAGTTGCAGATTTGGAGCGCGAGGATCTAGTAGCACAGAGCATCAAAGAGTCATCTCTCGGGGAAACTGGACGTCAGCGCACAGTCTTTTCAGCGGTGAGGACCGGAAGACACACTCGTCCGCTCATGAGAAGTGTGTTTCGGTGTCTCGCCGCAGCGGAGCGCCAGTCACGTAGCTGTCCTCTCATTCGTTGCCTGCCTCTCCACCTTTTCTATTTCGGCGGCCGCTTCTCGTGGCGATCTTCCAGGCTTTTTCAGTATATAGGAGTCTATGGTAGGGAGTATTCCCTGCGGCTGTACCTGGGTGTGTAACTGCTGAGCGCGAGCCTCCATGGTTGTTTTGCAACGTGCATTTCCCGCCTTCAAGTGTGCCGATCTTAGCAGCCTATTAATGCGAGCTCGTTCTGCAGCATGCGCTCGAAAGTGCGCCCTCAAACATTGCATCCAGTGAATACCTCCTATTGTCGTGATCCATGCGTTTTCTTGCAAAGGCCCTGCCGAAGTAAAAGAACGACCTCGTGCTTCACCATTGTTACGGCGTATTATCTAAAGCACTGAAAGGTAAACGAGCCATTATACTCATGCCTCCTTTTTGCAAATACCGTCACCCTGAAATGTTTGTTTTTCCCTGTCCGACATACGACGCCAATGTTTTCCGCGGCGGGGCCTTCTCATCTACAAGGTGCTGCACGCCCACGCTTAAAAATGGCGTTGTCTGCGGAAGGGAAAACATTGAGAAACGAGTCTCTCCTCAGGAGAAGAGACACTATCGTGAAAAAAAAAGTTAACTTTTTTTTAATAGAGGGTAAAGCTGCAGTCACGATTCTCATACATCACACAAAGGACACGGAGTGCACAGCAGACATGAAAACATAATCATTTGCGGACGCATTTCAGGCATGTTTGTACATATGTTTGTTTGAAGCGTGTGCACGCTTTTAACACGTCTGCACACTATTTTTGTCTGACTAATGTGAGGAAATCGCCATACTGTAAAGAAACAACTCGTATGTTGGCGTCTGTAGAATTCTTTTGTACAATGTATGAGCAGGAATCCCGCCTCTGTAGGCGTTCTCACATGTGGCGACCCTAGCTTTTCGTTCACTAACTGACTGCAAAGCAAGGTACTCAAGAACATTTGTCTGCTTTGTACATCTTTGCATTTGTTCCATCGCCAGGATCGCGGCAAGCCGCCACCTATGCACACTTATGACGTCACCCGCCGAAACGTTTAAGGGAAAAAAGAGAGGCGCGGCAAACACACCAGTCGCTGACGCGTTTCAAGCGCCACATATTTTTTTTTGTCTATAAATTAAAGTGCTGGACGATGCCCATTCCAGCGGGAAGCAAACAATGAACTCACTGAAAAGAACTTTCCAAAACTGATTTTATCTAAGAATGTTACTGGGACTACAATAACAACCTAAACGATCCCACTCTGTTCAATTCAACAATCACGTTCACCACCATTGATAGCTGTTGAGTTGATTCGCCGGTAAGTTCACCTTCACAACCGCAATTTTTTATTTTTGTTTTTTGTCCTGGCGCTGATCACAATTTATCCAAGCTTTGAGATGCGCTTGGGATGCTCAAGGCGGCGTCGGCGCTCTTGTGTAAGATACGAGCAATGGTTTGCCTCAATTGTTTTTATGCCGAACAAGCGAGTCTGCGTCTCGCTCGAAGGCATGTGAAATCGAATAGGTTGCACGTCCTTCGATAGCAAAATAACACAAAAATGTTTGAAAGGATTTTTGATAAAAGACGCAGATTGCCTTGCTTAAGGATTTATTTCAGATAGGTGCGAAGAAACGCCGCGATTTTTGTTCCCTATTTTCAGTACGCATAAGAACTAAGATATGTATGGGCCGCCTGGTAGAGTAATGGTCGCCTTCCCGATTTAAGCATTATTTGTTTGACGCCTGTACATTTTTTATGCGATATGGCGATAAATGGCAGTAATTATTTATGATAACTACTACGACAAGAACGTTGGCAGATGCGCGTATTGAGCAAACTGCCCTTACACAAAAGAGACTTAGAATTAAAATTAAATAGGAGATATTGTCTAACATAAATTAGGAGAAACCCTCAAGACTGGGGCAACACGAAAGACAACACAGCACAAAAGGCCTCAAACCAGTCACAAATTAGCTCTGCTTGAGACGTTGTGTGTTGTGTTTTCCTCCGTCTTTTCCCAGTCTAGGGGTCTCCTCTTAAATTATGTGAGACGTAGTCCGCATCTTAGAAATTTAAAGTAAGCAAATTTGTTCCTAAGAAAAGCTCAAACACAAGCGACATCTAAGTGATTCCCTCATAATTGAACCGTATGAATGTTGAACTCTCGTGCGTTACACTTTGGAGATCAATACAGAGTTTTTGCGCACGCCACTTATATGTTTTTCTCTTTTTTTTTTAAGTGACGTATCTAAAAAGAGATAAGACCACTTTTCGTGCTTTTAATTGAATAGACCAATCTCAAAAGACCGTCACCATAATAGATTCAAGTAGATAAGTCACCGTAACTAGATTCAAGTTTTGACGTAGCTTGCCATCATATTAAGTGCAGAAGGCGCAATTAAATGTGTTTCTTTGTTTTTGCAGATAGAAGAATTGATACTAGTCGTACTAGGACAAGCTTTTTAAAAAGGTGTATTGAGTGCTCATATGCATAGGCCGCGCATACATAATAGCAGACAGAAACATTCAGGCGTAAATAAAACAGATGCATCAATTAAACTGATAACACCATAAAGATGACTTCTCCGAGGTATCATATTTGCCAACTGTCGATATTTAGAAAAATATGGGGCTAAGGAAGGAAGAAACGGAAGTATTAAACTACCAGAAGGCACTTCTTGGGTGGTAGTTTATTCTAGCCTTTATGAACAACGCTGTACTCAATAGATCTTGTACAAAAAAAGAAAGAAACCATTAGCTGAATATTTTGTCCTTGTTGAGATGAGTTCATGACTGCTGTTTGCGCGGCACAAGGCCACGCTTTAGAAATTGTGTCCAGGATCGGAACAAAATATAAAGGTCGATATAATAAGGCCGACGAATTGGCTATGTTTCGCCATGCTGCTGACATATCTCCCTCTCTCTTCACCTCTCTCTCTCTCTCTCTCTCTCTATCTCTAGCTGCAATAACGTGGTTATGGATGGAGCGGCCGTGTCGCTGCTGCTACGGCGACCGCAGCGGTCCCTTGGCGGGCCAGGGAAAACAAAAGAAAACACACTTTGTCCCTAAAGCATTCTTTGCTTTTTTATATTATAGTTTTATTATAGCTTTTTGCACGATCATGTTTTTTCCGGTCTCTGATTTTTTTGTGTCTCCCGTCCGTGGCCCCTGGGAGTATGTTCCATTGACCCGTGAATAGGACGAAGCTGCTGGTCGGGCAACGAGGCTCCTTTCTTTCTTGCAAACCGGCTCTAAGGAATGGCACACCATAGTCGGTTTCTTTTTACCTGCAGTACGTCTGCGTATATGAGATATTGGCAGCGAGTATAAAGAAAGTGTCGATCTATGTTGAATCGGTACCTGTAACTTCCACCGGAACATTCAATTTCGCGTTTGGAGTAAGGGAAAAACAATTCGGATTGCCGGTTTGAGAAGTTTAAGCCTGCTATAAACTTTATTTTGTCTAGTACCAGCGGTGAACCAAGCCTGTTCTTTGAGCGAAGAACAAAGAAGGCGTGCTGCTTTTTGTGGAAGCAACACCGACCAATATACAGTGTGTTGTTTCTAAAAATGACACTAATAAAAAACAAAAAGCCGTGAAAGCTACACTTATGAGGTTTGTGCAGATGAGTTATACGACCCGGGAGACATAGCATACGGCGCTAATCATAAAAATCAGTCGACTAATTAAATAAAACTTGTTAATTAACCTTTTTTAATTCCTGAAAACAGGTTAATGGTTCCAGTCAGAAACTTGCTGGGCGTTATCGAAAACCACTAAATAAGTAATTTTTATAAATACTTTGAGCGTGTGAGAAGCGTAGTAATGCGCCAAAGTTACCACTTGAGCAGCAGGTATAAGTCTGGGACTCTAACAAGAGAGAGAAACAATCCCTACTGGCGCGTTATCGCACCGTTAGCCATGCTCCTGCTGCGCTAGTGGTAACTTTAGCGCACTGCTGCGCTTGTCAAGCGATCAAAGTCTTTCTAAAAATTCTGATTTAGTGGTATTCGATGGAGCTCAGCAAGTTTCTAGTTGTAACCATACCCCTATTTTCACTAATTGAAACGTTAATTAACAATTGTTACTTAATTAGCCAGACTGATCGTTAAGATTAGCCCCCTATATTATGACCCCCTGGAAGAATATAACTCACCTGCACAAACTGCATAGATGTAGGTTTTCCTGTTTGTTTAAAAAAATCTGCTGAGGAAAAAACAAACAGCCTGTAGATTTTTGCTATTAAGTCGCGTACCTTTTATACGAATGCACTCCTCACGGCAGAACTGCCCTTCCATTTCCAGTCCCCGAGTTCAGCCGGCTTCCGCCGACGTGCTCGTCTTTCCGGGAGCGAGACAAAAGCTACTTCCGACCCGCGAGTCGCGGGTAGTATGACCGTGCCGGCGGAAGTGGTTCCCTTCGAGACCGGGGAATCGTTTAGGCGACGCCCGGACGCGCCAACGGGTCGGCGTTTCCGAGGCAACGGACGCCAGTGCACTGCTCGGGATGCGAGAAAAGCCGGACAGATCGCGGAGGTGGCTCTAATTAACCCGCTGTGTCTGGAAACTCGAGTCCCTCCGCTTTCGTCACCCTATAGTCCACGTCTTGCATGTTCCGCAATGTCCGGATAGAGTAGCGTCCCTGAGCTGAAAAACAAACAAACAAACAATGGGTATGTTTTATTGATTGAGTGGCATTGGGTTGGTGTTTGAGGCATGGAAAGGACGCAGATTTCATTCCTTAAGCCTCGGACACACTTGTTATACATCGTACAAAAGGCAGTCTGCATAGATTGCTTGAGGCGTGTTTTTTTCTTTTATGCTTGACGATCACATTAATTATTCAAAACTCTCTGCAGACATGTTCGAAGCATACATATGTATGAGGCATCCATGCTCCTAAAATGCATGAGGCGTGTCAGCAGAAAATTCTTTCATAATGTCTGCAGAGAAATTGTTCCTTTTGTATTACGTTTCAGCATCTGCGACATCGCCTTCAAGAGCTTTGGGATGTTTTCAAGCTTACTTATATTTAAATGCGCTTACGTTGTGTTTTGCTGGTACAAAGGAAGTGTTGATAGACCAAAGATATTTAGAAGGTTATCGACGTTAGACGTCTCCCGTTCAAGTATGTCCCTTAAGTCTTTGTCAGTGACACAATTACCCACGAGCTTCGACTACTACGCGAGATGTGGTAAAAAAAGAAAAAAAAACGACGAACTACACTTCACGCTATGTCAGTTTAAAGTACCGCGGATATGGCGAAAAACTAAACGTGAAATTGATCTTTGCGACATACGAATTTCTATCCAGGCAAGTAAACAAATAGAGTTCAGTGTTTGGTTGTTGTTTTTTTATGAGCAGATCTTGGTATGCGCAATGTTATCCCGGACAGGTGGACAATGTCAGTGTTCCAGGTACAACCCCCGGGTGTCGGCAGCGCACTTTTCACTTTGTAATTGGCCTTATTCATTATAGTGCCATCTCTCGGCGGCGGCGGGCACTACCTTTGAAGCCTCTCCATCGTGTCCGTTCTGTCTGCTCATAAGAACAAGCGTCCTGCGCGCTTGTTCTTATATGTATTTTGAAATGTGTTTGTGTGTGTGTTTGGGGAGTGGGGGGTGGAGAGGGGTATTTCCAAACAAATTATATTAGCAAGCCTGGTTGAGACAGTTGCGTGCATGCGCTCAGAATGTCCGAAAGAACACCGACGACATAGTCACCGGAAAGACTGCTAAACGCACACAACACGACAAACAATGCAAGATGTCGCCTCGTAAAACAATCAGGAGCCGCAGCTATCTCGGTGCCTATGTCGTTGTTGTCGTTTTGGTTGCTGAGGTCGCAACCGGCACAAATGTAGAAGCAAGATTTAACCAGTCCTCAAAGGGGAAGCTGAGAAGTTTTTTTTTTAAAAGAACAAGTTACAGATAACGTCTAGAGTATCTTTTATCCCGTGATTCAGAATATCACGTTCGTTTTCCCCGAAGATGTAACTAAACGCGAAAAAAAAACACGAAAATCCTCTGATCAACCGTTACGTCTTACACAGATCTTTCGACCGCCTAGCCCGTGTCGCTCTTCTGTACAACGCGTGCGATTGCAAGCTTACAAGGTATATGCCCCTGCACTGACACCAATTGTGAAGGTTTTTTTTTTTTAATCGCAAGAGTGCGGTTGCATAGTTTTGATAGTGCTAAAGATGCGCTAGAGCGAAGATTCCGAAAGCTCTTGATATGACGCCACGCTCCGGGATGAAGGGCTTCAGCGGTTCTTTCAAGGTGATTTTCTGCAACTACCGTGCACCAAATTTAAAAAAAAAATAGTCTCGATATTCGTGATCATAGAGGCAAAATAAATACAATTTATGTGTTTTTCCTCAAATACAGACGCGCATCAGTTTTCTTTTAATGAAGTATAGTGGGGAGTGCCAGATATCGAGGTAATTTGACAGAACCCGCGGCAGAAGCAGGCATCATGAGCTCAGTCCTTTTGATGTTATGATAATTAAAGTACAACGATAGATTATTCCAATATTCGCCATTGAAAAGAAAACCTATGCGATCCGCGTATTCATTTCGGTCAGTTTCTCACTTCTCCGTTCATTGCACAGCGAGACACACCAGTAGTACGACATAACTTTGAGACCGTAGCAGCGCTCTGCCCGTAGCCTCAAACACGGGTCGCCATGTTTGAGGCTACCGAAGGATCGCGGTCCGATCTCCGACAGATGAAGCGTGAATCTGTCCCTGCGTTTTATGTTCTTTCAATTATTGATACTATCCTTATCAGTACGCTCTCTATTTTAGGTCTATTTACGTCGAGTGTTTTGACGAGTGGTCCTTCCTGGCCCGAAATAACAGTGACAAAAGTTTGAGAGAGCGGCCAATGTAGAGAACGAGGACGATGTCTTCGATTTGGTGAGTCACGCGACGGTGTGTGTCGTTTTACCAGATGATATGTGCCTACTGATATGCCCGTTTTTCGATGCTGGGCGAGGAAGTGCCATTCTTCGACCCGGCGAAGAGCTGGGTCTGACTCAGCGTAAGGTAGGACGGAGAGTGTCGAAGAAACAAAGTGTTTCTCTTTCCAGTTTTGGTGATTCGTTTGGATATACACCGCGAGCATCGAGGAAAGTGTACGGTTAAATTGTTCCATCGAACTATTGCTGTGAGGAGGGAATGCGGCGGTGGGGCAGCGAATAGTTCGGCAAGATCGGAGGAGATGCTGTATCACAGATGACAGACTGTCTCTCTGCCCCGGTCCCATATGCGTGTATTGACGAAGGAAAATTATTTTGAACAAAGAACAATGCGAGTTTACTGTGATTACTATGCTGAAAGCATTTGTTTCTACGCACGGCGAACTCGGTGGCGCTACAAATTTTGGCCTGATCAAAGTACACTGTTGAGGCGGAAGGCCTGCAGAGAGAGTCGTAACACCTCCCGCCAAAAATACATGATATTGGAATCCGAGAAAACTATATATTTTATATACCTGCCGCACGGCATAATTGAATGTAACTATCATTCAATGACATTAACTAATTGAAGAATCAGGTCGCGACCCTGACTACAAGCGTCGAGCATGCACCGAGTCGCACCGGGAGTGGAGCGCGCTCGTTGGCCGATCAGAAAATATCATTGAATGAAAATGCCAAAAGATTGTACCATATGGCAGGAGTCACCTCTTCCTTTTTTTTCCATCCTCTATTAAACACCACTCTTTATTGTCCAACGTTATTAAATGCCAACTTAAGAAACATAGGATGTAACTTATTATTTTCTTGCTTTGTGATTGGTTATTCGGTGCCCTTATAGGCTAATGCCGCAATCTGATTGGTTGGGGAGCGATAATGAGATGTCTAGGCTCGACACGCCGTGAGTTCCTTGAGTTCTCGGCGACTTTAAATATAGCGACTCAAACAGTGAACAACCAATGGGAATCCAGGCAACATTCGTTGGTCCACTGTCCTCTCGATATCTGGTGGAATAATAATAACGATAGTCTTTACATTTTCAAATAAATCAGATTTATTTATGCTAAATATAATTTAGGATTTCAATCAGATTAATTTTATTTAAATCACTGTAGGTAGAAAATAGTGATTCTTTAAAACTAGATTTATATTTCAACGTGTCAGTCTGATTTACCAATTTGTTCAATCGCCGATAATAACGCGGAGAAATAATTACTATAAATGTCAAGTAAAGTTTATTTAACGTTTTATTACTGTAATATCTGCCATACTAAAAAAGCAATTTGCCTGATTTTTGTTTTTGTTAGCTATAAAACTTGATTGCAGAAGGACATTACTTGTCTAGTTTTCGTTTATTTTTTTTTTTTTGCTTTCTAATTGAGTTGAACTATATCACGTTACGAAGGTTACAATTGAAGGGTATGGTACACTGTTAAACAAACTTTTATTCTACGGGAAAGAGACAAATAAAAGACATGCCATCTTTCGGTATTACATCCAATTGTACCGTTTTTGTTCACAAACTGGAACTGTATTGTATGAACTCATTTTGAGCTATTTAGGTAATATAGCGTCAATTTCTCCCCATGATAACAAAGAGGAAATTGCAGAAGAGCCTCTATGTGTTCATAACAACTTCCCAGCACATTGAGCTTGTCTAAAAGCGCTAAAAAATTGTTCATATGTATCGAACTTCATCACTCCACGAGAGCCCATTCCTACGCGAACCGCAGCACGCAGCGCGCAGAGCGCGGAGGACGACAGCCACAACATCACGCCACTCGAGCGAATTGAACCAGCTCATGCACACCCCGTTGGAAAACGTATTGAGCACCGCTGTGCTCCCAACATACGTATGCATTCAATCCGTCATTTACATGAGACTGCACATTGCATGTGAACTGGGCGGGACGTTCATGATTTGTTGTACGGAAGGTGGGCGGTCAAGCGGCATGTGCATAATATAGACATGTTTCTTTCGGCGAGTTGGCGCGGCGCATCCTCAAGACGCGATGTATTTCTGACGTGTAACGTCTGAGAGACGCGACCACAAAGGCGGCGTTCTAGCGTCAGTTAATGCACTAGCTAGGTGCAAATGTAGGCGTCTGTCAGCGTCTGTCTGTGCGTGCTAGTGCCTGAAAAAAAATGAAATTATCAACAAAACTATACAAGTCATAGGCCTCAGCGTACTATGGAAACGCTAGGAGTGCGTTCCTTTCAGCTGCTTTGTTGTATTTTGTATACCGTCCGTGAGAAAATTAGATGAGCACAATGACATACCTACGAAACGCGACCTAAAAATATTCTATTCTGGTCGCAAGCGGCGCTTCTATAAAGTTGAAAGCTACGGACCTATAAATTGACTTCATTTTTTTATTAAGATGAAAGCCTTATATGTCTAATCGTTCAGTCGACCTTCAATGTTCATGAGCGAAAACACGTCGGCGACACGAAAAGTACAAAAACACGTTGGCGACACGAAAGGTACCAAAACCGAAAGTATAATAAAACGGGGCGAAAAGTGCATCGTCAAAGAGCGCGCTTTTTTAGAGGTTCGCTATCACCGGAACTACACTCTTAATCTCAGTTCCACTTAGGTTCCAGTTAGTAACTGGGACTTTTTTGCAAACAAGTTCCGCTTAATTAGGGGAAACTGTGTTCCATACACCTCTTAGTTTATGCAGAACAGTGTTTCAAATAAATTGTGAATGGTATATGTAATACAGCGTCCCACATATTAACATCTGGAAAGCTGTTGCAAATACAGTAACAAGAATGTTATGTGAAACGGTGTTTCATGTATTGACGTTTGAAACAGCGTTTCAGATAAAGTATGTCTGGTATGTTCCCGTAATGTTATTCCAAATATTTCAAGCGATTCCTGTCAATCCTTAAAGAATGCCATTATATGCATGATATGAAAACAAAAAGCTGCAAAAAATACTTCTGGCTAAAGGAATATTTCTGGCTGCTTTCATTTTCGCTCTCTGTTAGAGCAGGTCGGATGAAATCTAAAGTTCACAGTGCATCACAAGATTAGAGCGACCACAGCTCTAATTTCTACCGGCTAATGTTTTAGAACAAATCTAAAATGACATATTGACAAACTATTGCGACAATAGCAGGCTTCTAAAACGAGTCATTGATATATGTGTTTCTAACACTGAACTTTTGAATTTGTTATGGCACAAACTACAGAACTGTTGAATACAGTTCCTCTACTGGTATGAAAGATTGCGAGAGCTCTATATTTGTTTCTTCACGAACTGCTAGAAAGTAAAGATGACAGCAGCACAAACATGGGTGTGAAAAATCTTTTCTTTGCAGCTTGTTTTCTTTGTTTTATTGTACGTGAAGTTTACAGCAAGATTGATGATGGTCTTCACGTCCGACTTAAAGACATGCATTATAATACGTTGCTTCCTTTTGGTCAGTGACAACTGCCCCGAGTGAATGAATGCACATGTAAAATAAACACCATAGCACTAATTCATGCCTTCGTGAGTGTCAGACACGTTATTAATTACTTAACTGATATACCTAAAATCTCGCTTAAAACTCATTTATAGTGGTTGGACCTTCGAGATGAGAGTGCCGAGGTTCCATCACCAAACTTATCAATCAAATCGAGACACTTTTCGCAATGTCGCTACTCGGTGATTTTGTGGTATCAGAAAGTGCTTCAAAAAGGATTTCATTCGTCGGGGCTTAAAAGTGCTACAATATAAGTATATATCTTTTTCAAAAATCTTCCAAACTAGGTTTTACAAATATATTCAAACAAGATCGGGCTGAGAAATTTCGGATCTAGTACGGATCTGAAATTGGGTGTGAATAAATGCTAGGTTCAATCTGAGCAGGTCATTTTTTATAGTACTAAACTTTTGCTGCTTAATTTTGAATCCAGTGTCAATTAGGCATTTTTAATACTGCCTTATCTTCATCCAGGGCTCTATATCAAACCTAGCCTTCGGTTCCAGTGATACACTCTAAAAAAAAGGGTGTATTATTACACCCTTTGTCCCATGTAATACACCCCAAAACTTCAGTTCGACGTACAGCGCATTGACGTCAATCTGTCGGTACTAACTCTCACGAGAGACTTGATAGCCGTGTGGTAACTTATTAAAATAGTTAATGTACGTTTTAATGACTACAAAAAAAATAATCGGGGTTTTCTTGGCCCCTTTGCAAAACCTCAGTGTTTTATTTCTGTGGTATTTGATGCGTACTTTAGATATTTAATAACTTATATCACACCGTTATCAAGCCCCTCGTAAAATTAGGGGCCGTCTGTTCGACTATAGTGCGCTGTACGTTGAACTAAAGTTTTGGGGTGCATTATATGGGACAAAAGGGTGTAAGGTGATACACTTTTTTTAGAGTGTAGTTTACAATAAATACATCGTCACATTCGAATCAAAGCGGAGATGCAGGCGTAATGCAGTTCGTAATAAGGACAGAGAAGGCTGTAGAAAAACCGAGAACTACGCGCGTCCTACCTACTGCCTCCTATGTCCTTCAGTTTTTTAGCGCACCGTATCACGAAGTCGCCATCGAAGTGCAGAATTTGATAGGACAGTTTCCTTTTACGCAATACCAATATGCATTGGGCGGTTCGACATGGTAAACAAATTGAAATGACACGTCGGCACTACATTTAGGCTCAGCAGACACAGGTGCGATACTTTTCTTGCGACAAGACTTTTAATATCGACAACGCCTTTTTTTTTTCGCACCCTTTGAAATTCAATAAAATAATCATATCAATAGTAAAATGTCAAAAATGAAAGGAACACAAGTGATTTGTTTCAAATTATCTACAAGTTTAATATACGGGTATGCACAACACCCAACCAATGCCGCAATAAAGTGCGCCAAAATGAAACTGCTGTGTTGCACACGAAAAAAACTGTGAAACACGCTTGAACTCTTCACGTCTCGAATAAGAAACCATAAGGCGAATAACCATACCAACGGTGGATTAAGCAGTTACAATTGAAAACGAGCGTGTTGGATAATAGATAAAAGACTTGAAAGTATAAAACAGCGAGGACGAGGACGGGAACAGGACATCTTCCATTTATCAAGAACATAAAATGGCACAGCGATAAATCCACCCCCAAAGGTTTCGACGTTCTCAAAGAGGGAAAGGAGATAATTGTTGTAATAATTGTTATATTTATAACAATTATCTCCTTTCCCTCTGAGAACGTTGTAACCTTTGGGGGCGGCTTTATCGTTTTGCTATTCTATGTTGTTGATAAATAAAAGATGTCCTGTTCCCGACCTCGTCCTCGCTGTTTTATACGTTCAAGTCTTTTATTTACGGATTGAGCACCACGGCGATTGTAGACAAAAACCGACAGGAACAAAGCAAACGTCTGTCGCCAAAAGGTTTGTAAGGGTAAAGTGAGTACTCACGATGAGAACAAGGAACTCAAATCAAATCAAATCAAATCAAATCAACTTTTATTTTCCATCACATGATGGGGGATACCAAGGGAAAAAGCTGCTTATATGCAGCTTGACGAGCCCCTGGCACCCCTACATGGCAGACAGCGCAAAAAGAAATCATCGAATAAGCAAACAAATATAAAAAACAATACAATGTGCATTTTTATACAATGTTAATGAGTCATAGAATGTGCTTTTTTTTTTATACAATGTTAACGATGCTATTTTTATTAAGTGAAGTGATATCAATTTCTAGCGATGCGATATGATTTAGTAAGTGAGGAAGTGCATGTTTAATTCTTTGATGTCCGAAGTTCGTACGTGATTTTGGTATTTGCCACGGATGTGGCAAATACCAAAATACCAAAATACCGAAGTTCGTACGTGATTTTGGTATTTGCCACGGATGTGGCAAATACCACTCCAAACTTGTAATCCGAGATCACAGGTCACACAGCCTAATCGCAGGTGAAGCTGTTATAAATACTCAAAGTCGAACCGCACAAATGCATCATGCACCGCAGTCGCCCGGAACAAATGCGCAGTCAGAGGATTCGCTTGACGTGGTGACCATTGCATCAACAAAACGGAACGACCGTAAGCGCTGAACCTGTCGTGGCGCGGGCGCACAGACGCGTTGCATGCTGCGGCAGGTTCCTCACCCTGCAACAATGCGCGATGCCCGCTTTCAAAATTCTCTAACCGCTCGAACCATACCACGTGAGTGCCTAAACAAAGCAAGGGCATACACTGGAACTATATTCGTAGTCGCAGGAAGAGCGTGGTAATCAGGTTCACTTTATCGTATGCGTTTTGCTGTTCTTGCCGGCGCCTCTCTGAACGTTGGCCGCCTCCTTTGGTGTGTATTTTTTCTTGGTTTATTTGACTCGTTTTTGCTCGGCCTGCGCGGATTTGCCGCCAAAAGATTCTAACTGAAACGCGACATTAGTAAAAAAATAAGAAAATACACTTCCTCAAGGTTTTAACCTGATCAGATTGGCGCGAAAGAGCAGCAGCGGAAGTGGAACGACAGTCTGATCCAAATAACACCTACGGGCTTCACATAAAAAATAGAAAAATATTAAAGCGAACAAAAGTGGCGTTTTACATATATTACTCGATCCACATAAAATATTGACTCGTTCCAGAAAAAAATGTGTGGAAAGCTAATTTAACTGGAACCTATGTGGAACCAGATTAAGAGGGTCCAGCCGACGCCACAATCCGAGTGAGGCAATGAAATGGCGCCAACAGTGCGTCGTCAGAGTTGCGCGCTGTCTTCGGAGGTACGCTGTCACGTTTACATCGGCGCTTGGGCTTTGGCCGTCAAGTCGGAATACGGATATCATAAAAACGCTGTGATATTTTTTTTTTTTTTTTGGGGGGGGGGTTTGGGGAGAAAGGGGGGGGGGGTGGTAGATTGCGCCACAACGCACTCATACCACCAAGTTTTTGCATACAATTTAAAGGACCAGTGAACGCACGATTATTAAACCGGGACCCGGCGCCAGCATGCCGTGATGGCATAATTTTGGATTATGAGAAAGCGATGATGAAACGCGCATAGCATTTAAAATTCATTCATGTCTTTAAGCACCTTAGGCCTCGAAAACAACTCTGACGAATGAGCAGAAGCTTGTTAATTTACAAATATAAACGGATTAAATTGAGTGGCTCTTCGAATAAAATGAAAGGGTTTTGGGATAAAAGTGGTGATAAATTGGTTTAAATAATTTGTTCTTGGATTAAATTGATGCCCACTTGGATTAAATTGTAGTACAACTGGATGAAATGCAGGGACGCTCGGATAAAAAAAAAAAATCTGGCACTTTGATTATAATGGGCGAGTAAACCTGGAAACGTAATGGCGTAAATTTGTTAATTCCATAAGCTCGTGCCTGGAGACACTCTTTCACACGCTCTGAAACAAAACAGAAAGAAAAAAAAAACGGTGCGGATAAAATGCTGTTTATCACAACATTCTTTTCGCTGTATCTAGTACTTTGAAGCATGACTTAACAGCTAGCTGATAGTTTGGGGCAATTAAAATTTCTGTCATGCAGTGAAAGCTAATAAGTGAGTTAAGAGGAGTGGAAGAGTGGAAGAGCGGGAAAGCAATGTCTTTTAATTTCATAGGACAAAGGTTATTTTTATCCTAATATATTTAATGCAACACATTATCTAGAATAAGATATAAGCTTGTGCCATGAATGGTTTTGCTTTACTGCTCCAAAAGGAACTCTTTTTTTTTTTTAAACATGTATCAAAACGATGAAATCTAATCACGTCACTGAGCATTTTACCATATAATATTGATCAAATCAACCAGAAAAGAAGGATTTCATGCTATATATTATATCTAAAACAGGAGAAGGCTGATTTGTGAGCCTGACTTAAGCTTTCATCAAAACAAAATTGTAGTAAAAGCTGGAAATAGTACGACTTATGGCATGCACTCGAACTGACTAACCTAGAACGCTGTTTGAGTTCTGAGGTGTGTTGGTCACAGGGTATATGCTAGGTCGGTACTCACTGAGCCTGACCTACTTCAGGAGATATTAGACTTAGCATGGTTTTCTACATCGAGGGATTCACTGCAGCTAGATTGGCAAAGGATATAACAAACTAATACGGAGGAATATACTGTAAACGACTAAATTTTCGCGAGGGCCTAATTTTCGCGATTTTCGCGAATCGCCTACAATTTGCGAAAAATGCGTCCCGCGAACAATTCGGGCAATATATGAATGCTACGGAAGCTACACTCGATTGGCGAAAATTATAACCCGCGAATATTTTCGAATTTTCAGCTTTGGCCCGATTCGCGAAAATTAAGTCGTTTACAGTACTTGCAATACTTGACGATGAACTGAATAAATAAATCAAATAGAAAATAAATAAATCAAAGAGGTTGTAAGTTTGCCCAGGTAGAAGCACTGACTAAGGAAGCATAAGTTAAAAGTGGTTATAATTTTTCCTATAAATAGACCCATATCACATTTTAGGACCACATTTCTTGCAGACAACTCGTGGGCATGAACCCGGAGGAGGAGTTCTGGCGTTCTTCACGGAAGGTGGTTCTGGTACACCCGAAGGTCCAAGGAGCCTTTTAAGAACTTTCCAAGTTCAATAAGAAGTGGCAGGAGTGTTTAGCACTATAGTTTGTTGCAACATAAGAAATGGAGCATAGGGTTCTCCCACAAAGCCCTTCCCTGTTCCACTCAGCAGAGCGAACGCTGCAGAGGAGGCAAGTGGAAAGAAGGATACCACTAATCATGGTGTTAAGAGAGCCTTGTGGCACCGCCTTGGGCCTTGCCACTTAACCTGGGACAGACTTTAGGTTATATGTTTTAATTTATCTATTCAATATCGTTATTAACACACCTTACCCCAAAATAGAAATTTTAGTGTTGAGCCAAGAGGCTTTATTTGTTCATTCATTATTAGTGAATTTTTTCCAAGACAATTTGCATGATCATAACTGATCATTCTATCTAGTCAGCTGGTACTATTTATTTTGAATATAACTTAAACATTTGAGGCAATAAACACTTGGCGTTTGATCACAATGTGTTCACTGCAATTATTCAATACGATGAGGACAAAATAGTGCATTTTTAACCTTTCTTCGAACCGTTATGAATTTAGAAATATATTTTCCACGTGATATGTGCTCATATTGCAGGCAACTACCAAAGATCTCAATGGTACATGTTGCAGAACTGGACTTACAAAACCTGTCCCCTGATGCAAGACATTTACAGTGCTTTTTTCACCGTAAAAATAAACTATGCATTGCCGAAAAATTCAGTCTGCGCTCAAATGTAGCACTAGCTATTTCTACCAGATGCTAATGTTTCAGAACTAGCCACATTATTCAAAAGATATAAGTGATATTAGGATGGTTTCAGCGGAAAGTGAGTCCCGTTCTTGTAATCTCATATCGTTCATCTTCATTCAATCATGGGCAACCATTTCTCTATATAAAAATTTCCGAAAGTCACTTATAACGTTTGAATAAAATAACGATAAGCTCTGACACTTTACCGTTTGGTACAGACTCTCTGCTCTACTTTTTGGCGCAATCTGAGCATTCGGAAATTTATGGTTTATGTTTGCATTACAAATAGCGCAGCATCTTGGAGGGGACACCTCGTACAAAAAGGTGAGTGGGCAGTCACATGTAAAAAATAAACTTGTGCTAAACTCTTTTCCAACATAACGTGTGCTGTATTTGAACATGAGGCACACTTCCCGTAGCTATCAGCAAGCAGCACTTCTACAATCATAATGGAGTACGGGACACGTGCGTGCTAGCCTTTATGTAACATGGCCCGTACTAAGGAATTATGGTACATGTTCCGTAATTCAGTGATATGGAACATCTTGTGGCAACAAGGTTAGCAGGGATATGTCCCGTACTGAAACTGTCTTTTTTCTAAGCGTATAAAATAAGCTAAACGCCCTGAATTTCTTAAGAGCGCACGTCGTTTTGTTCGTATTCAGTTTTATATAAATATTTCTCGCTTGATGATTTCTTTTAAATTTAAATACGAAACCGAATGCACATAAAAAGCATCAAACATTAGAGAAGCGGCAAATAAAGAAATATACTTTATTATCGGGATTATTTTGTGGATTATTCTCCACCCTGCTCAAATCATTGTTACTGCCCCGATATTGTAATTTTTACTTAAGTACTGCAACCCAAAATACCAAGAGACAACTAAAATAACTAAACATAAGCAACGCACAACTGACTCATTTTTACTAACCACAACTCCTAAACCACAATTGAAAAAGATACACAAATTTTCATGACCTTATACAAGGAAGTACATACATAAATTGTAGACTCGTCAAGTCCTCGTATTACAGGATACAAGAGTCTAGAGGAGAGCTGTGTACTTAGACGTAGTCTCCGAGGAGAGCCCCGCAAATTCTTGGGAAAACAGCAGGGACTTCCTAACTCTAGGTCTGCTTACCCTGCGGAAACGTAGCAGTTCGGTCAGGGAAGAGTTTTGCCCCGAGTATTCACAGGACACGGTGAAGCAAAAGGCAGGCCACTCGAGAAAACGTTCAAGGCGTCGTAATAATGTTACTGAAGTACGCGTACCCACCAAGAGCTACAAAGTGCATCGGCTTAGCGTCTTTCGTTGCGGCGAGTGCTCGGCAATGGGATAAGAAGGCTTGTTGTGGACGTGCCCTCCTTCATCGCTCTTTTCTTCTTGTGCTGTTAAGATAGACGGCGGTGGTAAGAACGGCAGAAAAAGTTAGAAGGAGACCCCAATCTCTGTGTGCTGCTCGTGCGTGTGGGCGCAGGAAGTGAAAGTGGCGTGGAACATGGCGCCGGAACAGCAAGCGCGTTTCCGCGTGGGTTATGTCTTGATATTATTTTTTTCGAAATTTATGTTTACATATATGAGGTCTGATTTAAAAGGCGTTTCAATATTTCCACGAAAACGAACAAACTTGAAAGTAAAAGTACGGGCGGAGGCAGGAAATATGTTAGGTAAATATAAATTCCGGAGTGGTAGGTGCTTCACGGGCGGTGCGCGTCTGGGCGAAACGCTTTTGGGCGAAATAAAATTGATGCACCGGTTTTTCTGGTATAAACTGAATGAGGCTTCTCTGAAAACTTTGACCCGCGTCTACGCTCCGGCATTAAATCTCGGGTGCCGCTTCTTTCATCGTATATTTTCTTTCATACGCACGATGTAATATCGGCCCGGAATAAACGCGAGCAGCCGAACACGTGGACATCAATACTTGCTGCACCAACTGGAGGCCCCTGGAAACTTATATAACTGCGAAGTGAAATAGGGGCTGCGAGGAAGTGCGTCCTACTAAATATTTTAGTAGATAATACATGTTATGCCTCGAAAATCCAATGGCCTTGTCGCTGGCATCATTTGCGTCTTTGGAGGGTGGCTGGACGCGCGATGACTCTCGGACTTCTCCTATGAATTAGGATGCCGCCACTTAGCGCACTGGACAGCCTCCGAGACAGTTGTCTGCTGTTTTGGGGAATCTGGTAACTCGGTGTGTAGGCGGCAACTCTTTCCCTCGGTGGAGCGCGACAACGTGGACTGCACGACGCGCACGCCTCCTCCCGGAAGCGGGTTGTGCCCACTGCTATGTGAATATTTCTTGCTGCAGACGTGCTATCTAGTGATTCACTGAGTAGAATGCATTCAACTATACTTCGTTCCAGCTTACTTCCAGACACAACCGACAATACGAGTTGTTGGGACCAATCAAACAGCGTCAAAAACACACCATCATGGTGTTCGTTATGTTTCTGTACGTGTTCTATTATGGCTGAACCAACCATAAATAAAAAAGTCCTAGCGACTTGCGCCTTTGGCACTGATCGACTGGTCCCCTTACCTCGCAGAGTCGAATGTGTTTGGACTTAAGCTAAAACGAAGTATAAGAAACCATTTGTTCATACTTCGATCTGTTTGACATTTTCGTAGTTTCGCCACACCTATTGTCGCTCGCTCGGCAGGTGTCGATTGAGGAAAGCATCACAAAACCGAGAACAACTCTGGAAGCCCCTTGTTGCGCGTTGCCTTCAATGTAGTTCCGTGCCGAGCGAGTGACGACGACCGGTACGAAACTACCAGCGTAAAGCAGGTTAAGTGCCGAAGTTTGTTCTGCGCTAATCGACGATCAGAACACCTCAGGCACATCGGAGAAGGACGCATCCCGGGAAGTATTATCAGTTCCCAGGGGCCTCCAGGAGGAGCAGCATTTGTCCAATTGAGACACGCGTTCTGATGTTCGCGCTTTATTCGGGCCCGATAGTACATAAAACGTCATCTGTATCTATCTACAAAACGCAAAGGTACAATATGTTAACACTTGTTTGGTGGGAGCAGCGAAAAAAGACGTAGGCACAGGACGAAGAAACGCACAGACAGGGCGCTGACTTACAACTGAAAGTTTATTGCTCTGCAAAAGATAAAAAAAAAACACATAAAGGAGGAAGGGAAGAGAACGAACAACGCAAACCAATAACATTCGGCATCAGCCACGCCCACACGCTGTCACACAAACCTGTCACACGTTTTAACGAAATCTGCCTCGTCATCTGAAAAGGGCAACGAAAGGAGCGCTCATACACGTGTCAGTTTCGATAGACTTCATAAAATACGCTTCGTCTATCTCCATCACAGTCTTGTTTTTGTGTTGAGACAAAATCCTTATATCATGAAATGATGGCGAGCAGCCACACCTATCACAATGGACCGCTAGGTTCCCTGAGGACGAAGAACGCAAAGAAAGCGAATGTTCCCTTGCCCTTATGTTTACACACCGCCCAGTCTGACCAATATACACCCGGCCACAGGACAGCGGGATCTGGATTCGGTCAGGTGTATATTGGTCAGACTGGGCGGTGTGTAAACATAAGGGCAAGGGAACATTCTCTTTCTTTCCGTTCTTCGTCCTCAGGAAACCTAGTGGTCCATTGTGATAGGTGTGGCTGCTCGTCGTCATTTCATAGTATGAAGGCTTTGTCTCGACACAAAGCAAGACTGCGAGGGAGATAGACGAAGCGTATTTCATGGCGTCTATCGGAGGTCACACGTGTGTGAGCGCTCCTACTGTTGTCCTTGCAGATGACGAGGCAAATTTTGTTAAAAAGTGTGGAAGCTTTGTGTGACAGTGTGTCGGTGTGACTGATGCCGAATGTTATCGGTTTACTTTGTTAGTTCTCTACCCCTCCTCCTTTCTGTGTTTATTCCTCTTTTTGCAGAGCAATAAACTTTCAGTTGTAAGTCAACGCCCTGTGTGTGTGTTTCTTCGTCCTGGTCACGTATTTTTTGCGCTGTTCCCACCAAAGAGTATGTACCACCAACTAGCCCAACTACATGCCTTGATGATGTTAACATTTGTTTTCAAATGGCTTCTACTTTTACTTATTTTATTTACAAAATACCCCGCAGCGTCGAAGCATTGGAGCAGGGGAGTGAGTTTCACAATTGATCAATACCATCAGACACATATCAATACACCAGCGCACGAAAATACACTTCAGCACAGTATGTTTCTGTAACATAAATTAAAATCATCCACACGTCATCATGCGTCATCACAAGTTGAAACGCGATGTTAATGTAAACGGCGGCATTAAGAAGGGCAGAAGTAGTAAAGGGGAGATAAAATTATCAAAGATCAAATATTCACATTCCATATATAATTTTTAAAAAAAAGATTCAACATCAACTGGTACCATATCTGCAGGCAGGTCGTTCAATTCGTATATGGTGTTCGGGAAAAAAGAAAAAAAAACTTTATGTAGTTTGTCTGGCGCTTTATTTCACGTATTTCTTTGCGGTGGTCCCTCCTATCTGAGATGTAATAGTGCGTTTTGAGATATACAAATTTCCCCCCCGGTTGGATTGTTATATTTAGCATAAATAATTTTCAGTCTGCTTCTTCTACGTCAGGTATCAAGACCTTCCATTTCGATGGAAGGTTTCATTTGTGTGACACTTTTTTCACTTTGCTATTTTTTTAGAATAAACCTAAATGCTTTATTTTGTATGACCTCGATCTTATTTATCGATTAAGTATTTCTGGTGCGGGTCCCACACGGCACTTTAAAATTCTGAACGAGGTCTCAGAAATGCACGATATACAGCTTCTTTTAGAATTTGGGGGAACTGTGCGTAAGTTTCGGATGACTAAACTAAGAACCCTACAAGCTTTATTCAGAATCCGATTTATTTATGATTAACAGACAGGTCCTCAGAAAGAATAACACCTAGATATTTAAATTTAGACACCGTCTTGTAACGCGTCCCTTCCAATGACGTTAGAGGAATTAATACTGATTTTCGTTTTACTAATTGTGACATGAGCGCAATTTCCTGTTCCTAATCTTAGCTGCCAATTTTGGCACCACAGACGGATACGATCCCAGTCCTGTTGTAACAGTGACACTTTGGCGGTATTACTAATTGTTCTGCAAATTACACAATCATCCGCGAATAACCTTAGCGAAGGCACAGGATGCTCTAACAATATTGAAGACTAAAAATAATAGTGGCCCCAAAACCGACGCCTGAGCGACACCCGAAGTTTCATCCACATATTTAGATTTCTTACTTCCCAAGGCGAAACATTGTTTTCTTTCACTCAGGCAGTCTTTTATTCATGTGAGTATTGTATTATCAATATTTAGAGAACTCATTTGATTTAACAATAAATCAATTATTCATTCAATCAATCAATTTTATTTACATCATCATCATATAGTAATTTGGACTGCAGAGGCAAAAAGTAAACAGTTTTGACTTTACAGGCCTCCGCAGTCTTTCAATTGGCATACTGTAACAATAACAACAGCCGTCAGGGAAAACCGAACTACAGTGACATGGGATTGCAAAAAAAAAAAAAAAACACTTATATGATCAACACTTACCCTATATACATTATTTTGCTGCTAGAGGAAAGATTTTGCCCTTATACACAAAGAACGACAGCATCTAGTGACTGGATGAAGACAGGGAACAAAATATATAAAACGGGTGCCTTTATAGCTCACAAAGACAATTTACTTTTTATTTGTGAAAACAGAGTTCTTGAATTTTATTTAGATGAAGGTTTGCAATGTTTGACAAATTATATTTTTCAACTTCATTTATGACAAAAGGAAGATTAAAACCTAACATTTGAAACCCATAGTTCAAGCCATTTAATAAACTTTTCCAGCGCTCCCTTTCCCTAACGTCATGGTTTCAAAATGTAAGTTAAATTTGAAATACAAGTAAAACATCATTCATTACATCGAAGGGCGGATCTATATCGTGTGTGTAGAGTATACACATATGAACCAAGGATGGATGTTAAATGCACCTCTTTGAATAGAGGAGTGTCTGTGTGTGTCAAAAGACACCAACAAATGGTAGTAAGACGATCGAACGCTTTGCGAAAATTGTTAAAATTGCGTCAGTTTGCAGTTTCGTTTCAGGTGCACTAACCAATCCTGAAAGTTCAATTAATTGAGTGAGCAAAAAACGTCTTTGCAGAAATCATGTTAATTTTTAGAGAAAATATTGTTATCTTCCAAGAGTTTCATAACATTACTATACAAGATATGTTCCAAGGCATTTCATAATATTGTCACGGGTGGTGACCAGAATAACAATAAATAAACAGGAATAAATAAGCGTTTAGTGTGCGAACTTGTGCCCAAAACAAAAAGGGAATAGAAAATAATAACAAAGCGTCGCGAGCGTCGAAGTCGGCGAGACAGCAGAGTCGAGCGCTGGGGCGAAACTGATCCCGGCTCGCCACGCGGAGAGCCTTTTGTATCGGCGTGGGTTTCTGGAACATCCGGCCTAGAACGTTCGGGGCGTAGAACATTCTTAACTCGCTGAAACGAGAAAGTTCTCGAACTTGCGAAAATGACAAGTAGAAAGAATAAATAAAAGACACTTCTCTCCCAGGAATCGAACCCTCGCTCAACGCGTGAGAAGCAAACACGATAACCGTTAGGCCACGGCAGTGCTGCCTACTTGGCAGCTGTGCGCGAGGCAATATATAACTCAGTGATTTAGAACTATATTTTCTACATTTTATTTTTATCCACCTGCGCAACCTGGTACGACATATGTTTTGTTGATTATTTTGGCAATTAACCAGTTTCAAAAAATTTGCAAACAATTTTATACAAAGTTTTGGACGCTATACACGAGCACTCTTTTAACACTGCTGAAAATGTCTCATCCGGACCAGATGCCTTTCCCACCTTTAGGGAGTCTAAATATCCCCCCCCCCCCTTACAGTCATTTGATGGGAGTCATGAGGTTCTTCAATTTATCCGTAAACAGTGGCAGATATCTAGCCATCCCTGTCGAAAAATATTGACTTAGAAGTAGTCACTGAAACAGCTAGCTTTCGCAGCACTTCAGTTATTATTGTAACAGAGAGAATCAGAAATGCTGGCAATGCCAGTTTACTCTTTACGCCTGTTCGTAGGTAAATCCAGAATGCTTTCGCATTTGTACTCATAGCCCTTGCTAATCCAGAAAAATATTTATCCTCGCCATTTTTGTAAACTAATTCCAGTTCTCTTAAACGGTGCTCAAGATTGGTGCATGTTTTTTTTTTTATAATTCTTATATCCTGATATATTCTTATATACTTGTACTGACCGTTTCGTTTTCTTGCCTTGCCATTAATCAATAACTCACGTCGAATTTCTCTGGCACGTGGAGAAAAGTGCTTCGAAATGCAGTAATAATGTGTCTTTCAATTTCTTGCTGTTGCTAAGAATTTTGTCGGTGTCTGTTTATGATACAAAGTTGGCAATATTCGGGCGTTTTTGATTAGGCACATACATCCATATTATATGCACCCTCTGCATTTCGCCAACAGATACCTGCAGTCTATCCCGGCAAAAAGCCATAATCAAAGTTTCAGTTGTTTCCCAACTCTCATACGAATTACGGTCTTCAATACCATAAAAAAATAAGTTTTTGTATTAGGCTCTGATGTTTTCACATCATCTAGTTTCCTAGCCACGCCTTACACGTTTTCTGAGTGAATTTGGTTATAAATTCGTGCCTTGTCTTGCTCTGTATGTTCAAACGCTTGCATCTTAGATTCCAAGGACTCGATCCTGTCCCCAAAATCGCTGATCAGGCCATCCAAGTTCGTTGTTTTTTCTATGTCGCCCAATTTACTGAAGGTAGTAGCTTTACTCTCCTGTACATTCTTTAGAATGGCAGCCATTTCAGTGTCTCGGCCATGATTTTTCTCAACATCACCTCCCAGAATCTGCAGCTTTAGGAAAAACACTCTTATTGACAGGAAATACATTTATGCTCTTTGTGGGAAAAACAGAAGCAACGAAAAACAATCATCGCTACGGTAGCAGGGAACTTTTGCCCTTTCCTGAAGCAAACAGAAGTGCCTGATTACACACATGATTGCGCGATTTCTGCCGCCCTTCCCATTGAAGGTCTTGAGGGGTCATTTTGTATGAGGCATAGAAGTCATCCAATTTTTCCGAACGGACGTGACGTAGATGATCATGCCAAAAGTGATGGGCATTCCAGCAGTGACGGGGCACTTGGATGTGGTCGGCGAATGAATCATGAAAGTCGTCTTGCCTGCGCTGCGTGACATCGCAGATCCCAAAAAGCAGCAGCTGAAGTAAACATAAGTGCCTGAATACACACACGTTGAAGCGATCTCTGCCGCCTATCCCACTCAATAAACACTCTCAATACAAAATTCCGCAAAATGAATACTATCAATACCAACAAGTTCCCCGACTAGACACCTACCACACATGTCTAAAGTACTAGTATCCGCCACTGAAGTAGCAAGAAAAAAAATAAGAACGCGTCATAGCATTTAACTTTAAAAAAACCAAATGTTGGTAGGGAAGGGCAGAGAACAAATCATAGATACTAAACATTGAATGTGCACCCCAATCGTTTTGGCCCCTTATCCTGAAAATCGCCGTATATGCTGTCAGAAAAAAAAAAAAAAACAGGTTGGGCTGCAGATTTTGGTTCCCTTTAATAAAGAGAACATAAACGCAACAAGCGAGATGTTTTAAACATGATTCCATAACCCCGAGACTGAAGGTAACGACATCAGATATGTTTTCTCTATTTAGTGGAACCAAATCCCCAAAGCAATCTGTAGATCTGCTTCTTCTGCCGCAAAGTCGAACGAACATGTCTAGCTGGGACAGCATAGAGGCGATAAAATGAGGAAAAGCAAAGATAATTAACTCATGAGTCGGCGGTTGTCGCGATTACAATGCGGGTCGATGGATCCTTTGTTACCTTCTTGATCTCCCCAACCCCCCGCAAAACAAAATCGTCCCAACAAGCGTTTCAGCGTTCAATCCACGTCCACCGTACACATCAAAACAAATTTCGCTGTCCTAAAATTAAAAAAAAAAGAATGGACTGAGTAGTAAACGATAACAAGATGATTGCGGTCGAGAGTAGGGGAAAACAAAGTAAGGCTCGCAAATCTATATATATATAAAACCAATACAAAAACGCGAAACAAAACTGGTGGAAGCGCCAAGAGCTCCCATCAGTCTGAGACCCCGAGTCTCGCAGAAAGACCAGAAAACCGCTGCGACCTCTCGCCGCGGTTTTCGCGACTCCGTCGTCGCGGGAAGTGTTTAGGGGAGAGTGTTATTAAACGGGCATTGGCTTTCGAGCAGACTCAATACGTCTAAGCTCGGCTCAAAGGAACAGGAGTTACTTGAGTTGTACTAGCCATTTGCATCCTTTAAAGTGAGAGATATCTATTGTATAAACAAATGTGCTAGGGCGCTAACATAATAAAATTATAGACCCCGTGCGTCAGTTGCGTATTGTTTTTGTTGTCCCCGTTCTCACGGTTGAATTCTTAAACGCTACTTGACTCAAAACTCCAGTTGAGGCCGGTTTTGCACAGTTTAAAGTAACATCTCTAGCGCGAACAAATTACGTGAATGAGTTTAATAAACATATAAGCCAATATGAGATCAAATTAGAACCTTTCTACGACAGAGGCCTTATAGAATTTATATAAGTTATAATACGTTAATTAAACAAATCATTTTGTTAATAGCGCGAAGCGTAATCTACTCAAGATATATGGCAATGTGGCATTAGGTGTTCAATTTTACAGCGGAGCTGTTAAGGGCTAGGTTCTCCTGGATCGTGTCCACCAGCAAACAAATGATGACACCGGACTCTGGACCAGTGTTGCGGAGTTGCCACTCCGGAGTTGGAATGATTCCGGAATCATTCCGCATTTTGGAGACCCCGGAATGTAATGGGAATGAAATGGCGGCAACGTTGAGGGGAATGGAATGGGAATGGAATTAGATGCCTTTTGCCCGGAATGGAATGGCCTTCGGGCCCTGAGAGAACAATAAATGAAATGAAATGAATGGGCCCGGTTCTTTATTTTTTATTATTTATTTATTAATATATATATATATATATATATATATATATATATTTCTTTTTTTTTTGGGGGGGGGGGGGGGGAGGGGGGTTACGTTTAGCTATACCGAGCCAGTCAGCGAGTCAGTTGTTCAGAAATGAAATTAATACAAAAAACAAGCGTCAAAGCAAAGAGCAGAGGGGGGAGTGGTGGCGGTGGCGCCTTTCACGGATGCGCTGGCGACGGGCTTCACTGCTGTTACACGAGAGCGAAACAAGAAACCAAGCACCAAACAAAAGAAACGAAGGGTGCGGCAAAGAAAGAAGACGCCATGCACTGCACGTCATCGTCCTTCTTGTCTTTCCTTTTTTTTTTTTTTTCGACGGCATGGAGAAAGCACGCGCGCGCAAAGACTGGGATCTGGGAGCGGGGGGTAACTCATAACTCGCAGAGCTCCGATAACTCGCTTAATCGCACGCCGCCAAAAGATGATCAGTTATTGTTCTCTCATAGTTTGAGGAGCGTTGTTTAGCAGGTGGCCAACCCTGCTGCCTTCCACGTTCATTCGCGCGCACTCCTTTGAAGTGCGAAATCTGGGTTCGCTTCGGCATTAAAACAAAGCAAGATTCACTTCTCTCTTCTCCTCTTGCGCTTTTCTCCAACGCTTGGTTTTTTATACTGCATTTTTACGTCTAAGTTCGCCTTTTACTTGGTCTTTGTTCCGATGCTTGTTTTCTGTGGTATATGTTGTACATTCAGATGGACTAGGGTTACAAGCAAGCTAGAGGATTCCCGCTCGTTTTCTTTGACTTTAGTTTCTGCATACTTTGTTTCACCTTGCGATGGACCGCTGCGGACGCTACGAGTCACCCCAGGCAATCCCCACGAGCTTAGTAAAATCAGTGCTTTTTGAGGCATTTAGCATTTTTTTCTGCAATTGTCTATGCGTTTGATAATGTCAGCTTTCAGCGGCTTATGCCGGCAACAGAACAGGGTTGGGCAGTATCGTATTTCAGCAATACATTTTGTATCTGTATTTCTGTATCGCAATACATTTTTTCACCAGTATCTCTATACCTGTATCAAATACATGTGGAATGTTTCTTTTTATCGCGACACAGTCAGGATGAAACGTATTGCGTTACATTTCTTGAGAAATACCCCCCCCCCCTCCTTTTTCTGAAAAACAAAATACAAGTCCGAACGCCTTTTTCCCCCCTTTTTTATTTTTTCTTATTTCTAAGGGCCTTAGGGTCAAGGAGATGTTGGTGCAATGTTACTATGCTGAACAAGGTTCCTTCCGATTTTCCGAATTATTTTTCTCTTCTGAGAAATGTTGCGTAATCGGGACTCGAAACAGGTAGCGTGCCAGGAGTTGAGTCGGAGCATCTTCTACCGCAGGTCCCTAGGTAGGGATTTCACGAGTCATTGCTTACTGGCACCCAATACCCGCCGCAAGTTAGTTAGAGCCTCGAGAAACAGGAAATCAAAGGAAGTGTTGCTTGGCCTGTGGCCGAGTAGCTGAGTTACAGCCCGTTGCAACACCAGTCTGGCGGTGGTTGACTTGAAATAGTAGGATGACTGATGCAGCGAAGCTCAACACATATCTGAATGCGTCTGCGCATGTAATATTGCACTGCTCAAGGGACATCATCAGTCGACGTGAACGTGACCCGCTGCTCTGGTGATCCGATAACCAGGAAGGAGGCCAGACTTGGCCTCGCTGTGCCGACCCAGACTTCGTACACCTGTGACTGGTCTCGAGCGCGCTGTTTCTCGGACAGCTCGCACCTGTGCCGGCCATCTCAGGTCGCAGTCCACGAGGTCTCTGTTTGGATGATGCTAGGCGAACCTTGAGGACTGCCATTCATGCGTTGGAGGCGGAGGGTCGGCAGGAAGGACCGTCACAACAGTGATGCCACCGTATCGATTTCGGGTCCATATCACATGAGCGAATGACGTTTTAGCGAACAGCGACATTTGAGCGAATCGTCGTTTTAGCGAATAACGGGGGCGCGCTGCGCTTTACGCCGCTCCGCGGCGACAGTCTGCGGCGGCTCATTACAAAACTGTGAACCCATTTGGCCCACCCGAAAACGCCACTTCGCGGCGTCCGACTATTCGCTAAAGTGTCATTCGGTGAAACGTGGGCGTTCGCTAAAATGTCATTCGATCAAGAGAGTGCCTCCCATCGATTTCTCAACCGTAACAGAAGATAAGACGTGCTCCAGGATGCTTCAGGTGGTCCACTATTCTCGAGAATTCCAGATGCAACTGCCTGCACTACCTATAACGAAAGTATGTATTGTCCTTCCATACAGCAGCGTGGGTAAAGTTTCATGTTCAAGGCAACGCCTTTATATACAAGAATACTAGTTCCTTCCACCGTGACGGCATGTGATCAATGTTGACAGGGGCGCCCTTTTTGGACAGGAGAGTGGTGATGTTATGATGGAATGTATTTAGAGGTCGAAGTCGCTTCGCATCACTCGTCAGACAGACAGGATGCCAGGGAAGGGACCGCGGTCAATCCTTGATAGAAAGTTTTTTTGAACCCATTGAAGGCTTCTTTCCGTCCTTAACCACTACCTTCAAGGCGAAGTGCCAAGCCTACGGGATAGTTATTTTGGGATAAAAGAAAAACTTCCACTTCACACTTCAAGCTTCATCTCATTTGGCGTCTCAAAGAAATTTGAAAAATGTATTGCATTATCAGTATTTGTATTTCTGCCTCCCTAATATGCATTCCTGTATTTTAGAGCGCAGCTCTTAGGCGCCCGTTTCCGGCTTGAGCGGCGTCGCCGTCGCCGTCGCCGTCGCCGTCGGCGTAACCGCGCGGTGCATGATGGGTAAATTTCCCCGCTAAATTTAGCGGAACACTTTCTCCGCTAAATCTATCAGAAAAGTTTTTCCCGCTAAATTTAGCGAAAACTTTTCCCTGCTAAATCTAGCGGAAAAATTTCCCCGCTAAATCTAGCGGAAAATGTTCCCCGCTAAGTCTAGCAGAAAATTTTCCCCGCTAAATTTAGCGGAAAATTTTCCCCGCTAAATCTAGCGGAAAATATTCCCCGCTAAATCTAGCGGAAAATTTTCCCCGCTAAATTTAGCGGAAAATTTTCCCCGCTAAATCTAGCGGAAAATTTTCCCCGCTAAATTTAGCGGAAAATTTTCCCCGCTAAATTTAGCGGAATATTTTCCCCGCTAAATCTAGCGGACAATGTTCCCCGCTAAATTTAGCGGAAAAATTTCTCCGCCCCCACCCCTCGAGGTCACGTGACCCCCCCCCCCCCCCGTGCCTTCCCCTCCCCCCCTCCCCCCGCGACGTCACGTGACCCCCCCCCGTGCCTTCCCCTCCTCCTCAAGAGCTGCGCTCTAATTCGGCGTTACAGGGAGTTGTAAACGGCTTTCATTTTTAGAGTGCAGCTCTTAGGGGCCCGTTTCCGGCTTGAGCGGCGTCGCCGTCGGCGTCGGCGTAACCGCGCGGTGCATTATGGGAAATGTCCCATAATGCACCGCGCGAGCCCCCCCGCGGTCACGTGACCCCCCAGGTCACGTGAACCCCCCCCCCCCCCCGAGGTCACGTGACCCCGGGGGAGGCTCGCGCGGTGCATTATGGGAAATGTACCATAATGCACCGCGCGAGCCCCCACCCGGAGTCACGTGACATCGGGGAGGGGGGTCACGTGACCCCCCCTATGACGTCATCATCACTGATGACGTCACAGGCATCCGCATCGTCATCGTCATCATCACTGATGACGTCATCGGCATCGTCATCGTCACGTGAGGTCACGTGACCCCCCGACGTCACGTGACACCCCAAGGTCACGTGACCCCCCCAAGGTCACGTGACACCCCCAGTACCCTTGCCGCCTCCTCCTCAAGAGCTGCGCTCTAATTCGGTGTTACAGGGAGTTGTAAATGGCTTTCACTTTTTTATTTCCAAAAACATTTGCCTCTTTTTAAAATGTATTTCTGATACCTATCGCGACACAATCTTACAGATATATTTGAGTATCAGTATTTTAACTACTATTTTCATGCATCTCAGTATTTGTATTTCCAAATACATTTTTGAGTATTTCTGCCCAACCCTGCAACACAATGTAGCTGTCAAGTGTCAATTTTAACGTTTAGGAATTAGAGGAACGGAATGGAACGATTCAGCCATTCCAGGAGTGGGAATGGGCCCAATGTCCCCATTCCTAGGAATTGAAAGGAATTGAATTATCGAAATCTCTAATTCCCGGAATGGAATTGGAATGGAATGGGGGTGCCCATTCCAAACACTGCTCTGGACACCTACCACCATCTATGAGTGACGGTAGCAACCAGACAATTGGTTGCTGCCGTCGCATATAGATGGTGGCAACCTTTCTTCGGAGGAAGAAGAACGGGAGCGGAACGAGCGGCGATGTGCGCATCAGCCCGAATGGTTCCGCAACCGCCGCGAGGCCGCTATCGGCTTAAGTTCCACTGCGTCGAACGCTTCAGATTCCCTTGCGAAAGAAGAGCAGATCGCTCGCCTGGAAAGCCATCGTCGAGAACAGAAGCTACATCACCGCTGCTCTTCCTTCTTTACCAGAATGGAAAGGCTGAAAGTTTTCCAGATCCAGCGATCTCCATCAGCTCAACACTCTAGCGAAAGTTGTCTCGAAAACGTTCGGTGGAACTTCCACGCCGGATTATAGTTAAGCACGACTCGGTAACAAAGAACTCTCACGCGAAATGAGCGTGGGTAGTGAGGGTAAAGGCAGAGATCTTTCGAAACTTTGATAATCGAACCTGGCAGCAATGAGGTTCACGGTTGGCCTGCCTCGTAATTAAAGCTGAACAGAAGACGCAATATGTCCCCGCTGTCTAACCCTGTTTACGTTCCGCGGTGATTGTGCCGGGTCAAGTTTACACAGGTTCGATTTACTTAATTAACTCATTTCCCAACGATTGCGTTCGTTTTCATTTTACTTGTTTTTCAATGATCATTGTTGCGAGTTTGTTTTCAGCTCTGCTTGCTTCTCCCTGCCCTTTCATGGCATGCTTCAGTATGCGACGTTTCGTTTCTTTGATTTTATCTATCGAATTTAGTTATGGTAAGCCGAGTGAAATTGAGGCTGACCACCGTTCTTTATAGTCCAGAAAGTTTGCAAGCGAGAGAAATGTTTTATTTAAATTTGACGCTCATTTTCCCCAGGGGTACATTTATGCTACTTA
This sequence comes from Ixodes persulcatus, assembly GCA_013358835.2. Classification (NCBI taxonomy): domain Eukaryota; kingdom Metazoa; phylum Arthropoda; class Arachnida; order Ixodida; family Ixodidae; genus Ixodes; species Ixodes persulcatus. The sequence goes on along the minus strand of JABSTQ010009213.1, from coordinate 200,447 downwards.
ATAACTACGCAAGTTCGTTTGGTGTCACATTGAGCTTGTTCACTCCACCTCATCAAGTACAGTTTCAATTGGTCACTGCTGGGCGGCAAAAATAAAAAAAACAAATTGGAAATATTGGGCATGACGAAAGCTAAAGTAATGAACGAGCAAGGATATTGAAGTTAATTTGCAGATGCTTAGGTAATCATTTTGTGCCCTAATTGAAAATCGTTACAAGACAATTTTTCGCTAAAAAAAAACTGAAGCAGTTTTTTTTTTTTTAAAACAAGAACCCAAAATCGTCTTCATTTGGACTCCAGTATAACGAATATTGAGATTACTTTTCAATTTAGTGCACAGAGGCGGCAGAAAAACGTTTTCAAAGTTCTGCTGAAGCCCCTCCTTCCCACAGCTGACATCATCTTAAGTATTTTCGGAATCTCCGCTCTCGCACATCTTCAGCTCATGTCAAGGCTATGCACTCGCACTCTTGCTATGTTGACAAAAGGTAAATAAAAGACGTCATGACTGGTGTCCGTGCGGGGGAACATACCTGGCAAGCTTGCAATTGCACGCGCTGCCCACACGAGCGAGACGCGGTTGACGGCCGAAAGATCCTAGAATGATCTAGGGTGCCTTCATGTGCGCTTTGCTTGGGGTGATGACATCTGGCCATTTTGTTTCGAACTGTTATTTTTATTTTTTGTTCTGAAGCGCGTGTCCCTGCACGCGCTCGTGGCGCTGACTGTGCTACGGCGACATTTTGTTTCCTGCGATTTCTTTGTATTTTCCCTGTGAGCGCGTGCTGTCCGCATCGGGTACTACAAACGATGGCATCACTCTAAACAGAAGGACATTGAGGCACTCTAGAATGATCTACCGACTGGTCAGATGTTTTTCGTGTTTTCTCGTGTTTAGATACATCTTCGGGGAAAATGATCGTGATATTCAGATTCACGGGATAAAAATACTTTAAAATCACCTATAACTCTTTCTGTTCTCAAGAACCTCTTCGGCTTCTTTTAAATTAACGAAGGTTTACTTCAATTTGATTATTATAATCAACCATCACATACCAAGGTAAAGAAGAGGAAAAACCAACCTTGGCGTTTCGATTCTTTCTGCGAAAATTAGCAAGAAGTTTTTTATACAGCTCAAATAAAACGAGAGATTCTAAAACAGACCTAGAGGATTATATTGTTTTAGAAAAAAAAAAGAAAACATGCTAAAACTAATGTAGGCGGTATCATACTTTGTTAACCAAAATAGGAGTCGGCACGACGTATTATGTCGCCCTCTTTCATTGGTTCTCTAGGTACATCCTCGGCTGTCTAACTCTTTAAAGGAATTATATAAATAACTTCTGTGGTTATTTTACAATTTTATAAGCTATCGAGGCACTCATTCTTCGAGATCGTGCGAAGAGAGTTCTTCAAGCTCACTTGAGATCTATATTCCGTTTCACCTTAGGTGTATGCGAAGGTAAAACTGCACGAGGGCGCTCAACATTCTGGGCAATTCTGGTTTGCACGCGCTCTGCTAAAGAAAAAGGGTCGGAAAAAAAAACGCTCTGTTTTGAAGTATGAACTTCGCTAGTGCTTATGCTGAAATCCAGAAAAGCGTATTGTTTTGCAAAAAAAAATAACAAAAAAAAACAAGCTAACATGCGGCATTGCACGAATGACACTAATTGCAAAAGTGTCCTCAACGAATATGACGCTAGGTTAACGCATCTCACAGTGGCATTAGATGGTACTTATTATAGGTATGGAGTGTTGCGACGACCGTAGATGTGCAAGTGCAAGTCTAAGCAGCGTGAGTGGTAAAAGGTGACATCACCGATGTCGATGCGTAATTAGAGTTCATCAGACGCTAATTGCCCGGTGCATTTTTAAGCGTGAAATGTTTCAGTGACGAGGTATAAAACAACACATCAACTTACGTCTCGCGCTTGCTACTTGAACGTAAACATATTTTGAAGAAATAAGAGTCGTCGGACGCGCAAGTGCCGTTCCGTGAGTAGCGCGCCAAAATCAAGCGCCCGAGAGAACTACTCAACTAAAATTAACCGACACAATTTAAAAAAAAATACACTTACAAGGGTGCCGGCTAAGTCGCTGTTAAAGAGACGGCGGGCACGCGGAAAAAATGTTAACTCAACCACACAACAACTGCATGAACATCGCGCCAATCTCCCAAGATACGATGAGACGTATCTCTAAGCCGTTCCAACCAAGTAATCCTTCTGAGCCGTACCGTTCGAGCGTTTGACATCCGAAAGCCCTTTAGAGTTCGAGCGATTTGCATTGAGCCTGACGGGCGACGAGGATGAAAGTCCATTTAAGCAGAGGGGACGCTCGTTTGACGTCAATACCTTTCAGTGAATACCGGCTTTTGAAGTGACGCGTCTTGAATGCAGGATAGGCGAACGTCCGAATTGCCCTAACTGGTGTCAGGAAATAGCCCAAGTTTCCAACGCTTGCGATAATGAGCGCCCTAATGCTATCGAGTCGCGAAAGTTGCGCCAAATGAGTTTCAACAATTCTGATATTTAGAAGCGCTCATGGGGCACTAAAATATGATGTAGTGATTCATTTGGTGCAGTTGTAATGTTGTATCAACACTTGAATGCACCGGCGACTTTATTAACTGAACCAGAAGTTTTATGTGAAACGTGCTTTGTCTCGTTAGGGGGGCAGGGGGGGGGGGAGGGGGGTCTAGATATTTGTTAAACCGCCTGTTAAAGCGATGCTGTTTGGCTGAGCCAGGTGATGACGCCCCACCCCCTAGATCGACAATGATTGTCTGGTTCTGTTTTTGGAAGAGGGCCAGGAGTTCAAAACCCGGGTCAGCGTCGGTATCTCCACTGCGAGAATTGCTACCGAGTGCACATGCCCCTCGTTAAGCCAGTCACTATACTAACCGATGAAGAACGCCGAGAGCGTAGACGTCAATCCCAACGAAATGGGACTGAAACCATACGTTTCACCTGCAGGACAATTGCACAGTAATTTGCTATGCATTTCTTTGCAGTTCCTATATGATTACTCTTTCGGATTACTAACGGGTATCAACGACCGTTTTCTTACTGCAAAATAAAGGTCCAAGTTACAATAGAGACCATAAATGAAATACACTTGTAGTTTTAAATATGATGAACATAAACAAGCTTGTGCTATGTTTAGCTTCAACACACATTCGTGCACTGGAAGCCCCGCATAATTCACGCACATTCCAGGTATCAAAATAACTCTTTTTTTAAATGTTCCAAGTACAACGACCATAAGCATTATTGGCGACGAGCTTTATTACTGGTATCTGGTGAAGGATTTGCTTTCTATTGTCAACAAAGCGGGTTCTAGTAATATTTTTATTTGTTTAATGATCGACAGTCAAAAGATAATGCGCCGAATTCTGTGTGCGTGCGCAGTATGCACCTAAATGTAACCATGACAGGATTGTAATTAACTTACTTGCAACATTCGAAAATTCTGTAATCCTACTTTCGTATAAAAAAAAGTCACTCAAAATGTTAGAGCCTTACGATCGAAATAAAATTCCAGGAATTTGCAACAACTTACCGGCGGCACTTAACCGCGAAAATTAAAAAAAAAAAAACACCAACATTTCTGTTTTCTTTTACTGAAACAAACTAACTGCGATACGTTGGCGACTGCAAAAGTGCAGTGGCCAAGGACGAAGCGCTGCGCTTCAATCGTCCCTCGTTTGGTCAATGCCCGGAACTTGGTAGCTCTCCAAAGCGATGCCTAAACACTCCGTTTTCTATTTGAATTAGCACTTCTCAGCGAAAACCTTACGCCGTCGATTGGGTGTCAGCCGCTAATATTACGACGTCGCACCGCAGATTTGTAGCCGATGGACCGAAAACAGTCACCTATAGCTTTTACTGATACAACAAATTTAGTCGCAAGTTTGGTTGCCACAATATCTCGCTTTTTTATTTAGTTATACCTGGGTAAATTTCACCCGCTCTTTGGGTTTGTAAGAGTTAATAAGCGTTCGGAGAGCATCGAAAGTCCTAAGATACTATTATCTCAAATTTAGTTATAAAACAAATTGAACCATAGCAATTTGTGTGCCTATATTTTCTTTCTGAATAGGCCCTGGGTAAAGATGCTGAGCTGTTGTATGATAGTACTTATAATCCAGATGCATTAGAGCAAACAATCATATATGTGGAACGTGAGGGGGTGTCGCTAATTCATAAATATGTCATGCAATTAAAGCTTTATCTAAGCTTTAATCCTGGGTCACACTGCTTAGTGATGCTAAATAAGCAACGCTTCAGTGTAACGACATTACCATAAAAAAAAAATTATCAATCAGTTTGTAATGTCTTATTTTGGAATTCATTAGCAAGTCAATAGAAACTCAATGATAATTTTTGTAAGGGCTTGCCCATATTGTGGCTTAAAATCATAATTGCCGGTTATTTCAAGTTTTATCTGAAATCACGAAAACGCCTTTTCGCTCTCCACAAATGTTTAAGCAGTTAGCGACAAAGCAAAGCAATGTTACATAAGTTTCCTAGCAGCGAATCTAATTCTGATGAAGTCACACTTTTGAATCATGACGATCGGCAGTTGCGTCTGCTCTGCAAAAGCACCAAAATGGCGGCGCCCACAACAATGTCGGAGAATATTTAGGGGCTCTAACACTGCTTATACATCATGCCAAAAACAGTCTGCATACAGATGCGAACGCGAGTCACCGCGACATCAGTGCTTCGAATGCCCCAGGGCAATAAGTTCAAGGGAAAACTTCGCACGCGGCATTCCAACCACGGATATTGCAGTGACTCGTGTTTGCAGACTGTCTTTTGTATAATGTATGAGTGGTGTGACCCCAGCTTTAAAGGGATACTGAACCAAACATTTTAGTGTCCATAATAAGTGGCGCGCGACCTTTCCACGAGCTAGTAGCCACCGGTACGCACGAGCACACGCAACTAAATAGACCCTTTACGAAAGTCAGTCAAGCAACTATGAGATACCGAAACCGCCGCCATTACTGCGTCGTCGTTTCGGTTCGGGAGCGAGCGATGGCAGGTGCTTGTGGCAGTACTCCCGGTACCTTTGGCTGCGGTCCTCAGGGACGAGTGACTTTGCCTTCCCCGTGGAGCACTGACCTCACTGCAGTTCCGCGTAGCTTTAACAAATGTAAGATAGAGGCGTACCGCGCCTCGACACTCGCTTCGAGCCGCCAGGTTGCCCGAAGCAAGAAGTTCATCAGCGAGGCCTACGTTGATCCGGCGTCGGTTCAAGTGTTGAGGTAAGGACTGTTCTTTCTTGTTGCCCGTTCAGACCTAAGCGTGAGCCAACCCAAAGCTACAAGCGCGCGCATCACGCCATGAACGTGTCTTTTACGTGCAGGCGGACTTGTGCCGTCTGCCGCAGCGCCGTGCACAAGGAACCGCCAAAAGAGGCCTAAGATACTCGCGCATCTTCGGCCTCTTTTGCATGATGAAACGAAATGTAATATTTTCCCGCTCGTTGACTTCTCACAGCTTGAGATAATGTTGCGAGGCTCAGTGGCGTACGGACTAAAGAGTACCAGGCGGGGGGTGAGAGGTAAACAGAATCGCTCTTGCGTCGTGCCGGTGAACTTCGCCTCTGTACGCCATGCTTAATAGATTTTTTTTTTTTTTTTTAGCAAAGGCGCCTGTTTTGATTGTATTGCTTTCTGTGCTGGCAAGTTTCACGTAGACGGTTCGACGTGTGTGGTGCCCGCGAGCATGCACTATGTGCACTATCAGCACGAGCATGCTAGCTCAAAAGTTAGGACAAACCAGTCCCAACTTTCGGCGTAGTAGAAGCTTCCGGCATTTAGTAAAGGAATAATCGCATATATGACGCGTCTTTTCTCACACATAGCACTGCTAAGATTATGTATCTTACTTATTTAAAAAAACAATGTGGGTGAACACAGTATGTTTGTTCACTGTACAATCTATGCAGTAAACATAAGTAAACAAGAACGCAAATTTATTTCAGATCCACCACCGGAGTGCTCATCAAAGCAAGCTGCTTCAGGAGCCAGAGGAAAGCCAAAGTAGGAAACATGGGAGTAGAAATAGTGTGGTTAGAAAAATGTGGTTGTATAACTTAAACGATGCAGACGGAACTTTGCAATAGAAACTTGTTTCCGTTGGGCTGTTCTACTGGTTGTTTTTAAACAGCCTTCAGTCAAGGCTCAGGTGTGTCTCTCTGTCCCTATTTGTTTTTTTACAAGCTCTTGAAACGACCTTAATAAAATCAACTCTCCTATGCATCCCATGTGCACGTCTGTTTTACTCTCCAGTGTTATTCTCAACAACACATCGTTCATTCATTCAATATTTTATGTTGTGGCAGACAAATATGCTGTGCGATGTATTCTGTGGCATGCTGTGCCTTTTGCGGTTATGATCGGATGAGTTCTATGCTCACGGACAAAGTTACGAGGTTATGGGGTCAAAGCACTTGAAGAGCAGCTCTAGCAGAACGTTGCGGGGACGTGCAAAGCAAATCGTTCTCGAAGGCCCGATACCGCCCCGAGCGCTCGCTTGAAAACATGTCTAGAAGTTGCAGCACGAGCTCCCGATACAGGCATTAAGGAGACGAAGTCTACCCCTCCGTGCTAGCAAGAGCAACCATGCAATGCCGATGTCGTGAACATAAAACAATGTTCTATCGAATTCCATGTAATGTCGTGACGTGCGAGCACTCCTTGCGTTCGTTCTTTTTTTTTCTGTTTTTGCGCGAGTACTTGTGCGGACGAGGTATTATTCGAAGCTACGTTCCCATACCTACTAGGAAACTTCACGCAACCTGTGATCGGACACCACAACGCAACGTTGTCAGAAATCAAATCTGAATACTGGTCAGGAGTCGCTTGCAGCTACGGGATCCATCGCACGATTACTCGTGTAGTTCAAACCAGACTTGTGCCTATCTCAAATACTCTACTCAAGATACTGTATTTTAAATACTTTTTGGAGTATCTTGGTATCTTGCAAATACTTTTGATCGAGAGTATTTGATACTCTATTTTAATTACAATTCCGAGTATCTTGTACTCATTATCTCAAATACATTTTTGACATTCCGCCATTTTCCGAGTTTTTCGGTATGAAGTGGCGTGGGCGTGGCACAACCAAACGTGTCCGAGTTCTTCGGTGTGAAGTGGCGTGGGTGTGGCACGAGCAAACGTGAACATTCTTTCGAGCAACCAAATCCTGTTGCCTTTTGGTAGAGCTCGTGAAAAAAACATCGCTTTTTTGCCGATTGTGAGTCATATCTCAGCCAAAAGTTCGTGCAATGAAGGTTTTCGCCTCGCCTTCCCAAATGCGTTTTTTGTTTCCTAGAGTTTCCCCCGAAAAATCCTCAAACAGAAGGGGTGGTTTTACGGAAGTTGGGATTGCCAAACTGAGGCGCAGCGCAGACCGGAAAACGACCTACGACAACAATGCAAACTTGAGTGTCAAGAAAAAAAATAAAAATTAGAAGTGGACAAAAAAAAAGACATTTTTGTTTTGCTTGTTGTATATTTGACCCCCCTACGGCAAAACGTTGTTTATTGTCTTTTTGTCGTCAGTCCGTCACTTTTTGCTCTCGCGAACACAGTTTGTAAGCGAACATTGATAAGCAGAGAACAGGACAGGAAACGAACTAAAAGCTGGATGACCTCTCAAAATTCCAACAAAGTGTCCCCCAACGCTGAGTGCCTTTCTGAACGCACCCTACTTGAAGAAGGTGCGACCACTGCCGTGGCTATTATGTGGGTTCTCTTTGTTATCCATTCACTCATATCCGTATCCCAAGTTCGTTTATAGTGAACACCCCATATAGAGAATCCGTATCCCAAGTTCGTTTATAGTGAACTCCCCATATAGGGAATATGGATTGTGGTTAAACGATGCGTCTAAGGTGCTCCGAAGGACGTGATATTCGCGACCTCTTTCTTTCTGTCCCAGAAATGTTTTGTAACATGTATCAGTGATATCGCCACGCGCGTCGCCGAGCGAGCGCGAGGCCGAATGGTAACCGCGCTTGGCTCTCGCGCGGAGCCTCCGGGTTCGATACCAGGGAGCGGACTCCTCTTTTATTTATTCTTTCAACTTGACATTCTCGTTACTTCTAGAACCTTTTCGTCTGATTGAGTTACAAATGTTCTACCCGCGGAACGTTCCACGCCGAATGTTTCAAAAACCCACGTGGGTACGGAAGGTGCTCCGCGTGGCGCTAGAGAAAGCTTGCGCTGGGAAACTCCTTGGTTCGATCCTCACCGCCCCCGCCCTTTTCGGTCTGAACGAGTTTCGTACAGACACGCGTTCGTGTAGTCACAACTGCGTGATGCACGTTGAAACCCCCAGGTTAGCGGTTGTACTGCACTGGCTAAATTTCTCATCTACAGCTAAGCGACCGGTCACCCGTTGAGGCGTACCAACATCAAGGCTGTATAAACATACAAAAGCAAGCCAATTCTTTTTTTTTCTTCCTTTATTTTTGGTCCGGAGTTAATTTCGTCTTAGCGCTCGACCTTGCTGTTTTGCCGACATCGACGCCTGCGACGCTAGCCTTTCTCTCTTTTGTTTTTGGCACAAGTTCGCCCCCATTAAACGTTTGGTTTCTTCAGTTATTCACCGCCTCATCATTCGTCATTCGTAACAATATTCTGCTCCTTGTAGTTGGACTGCATAAAATAGCCCTACAATTTTTTTTGTGTTTTGGCGTGCTAATAAACCATTCTGGTAACCCAGATTTTCAGAGCTGTATAATTGTCGTTGTCACTGACGTTGATACAAATTAGGCTGGGTCCGGACATTTCATCGAACGCCGTTTCATCGAAGCCGTTTCATTGAACGCAGTTTCATCGAACGCCGTTTCATTGAACGCCATTTCATCGAAACCGTTTCATCGAACGCTGCCTACTTGAGCGGTAGGAATTTTACATCTAGGAAATATGTTTCTTTTTAGCACCGGGAGGATAGCAGTGTTTAAATATTTATTATAATTTATAAACCTATACATGTATAAAAGGAAGAAACCTTTTTTGTCAAGTTTCTATACTTTTTTTAGTAAATGATGACCTCTGTTAATGTGGCCAACAAGAAATGGGAACACTGACGACACTTTTTGAAACTGTGTTCATCAGATGCAGTGATGAACGCACGTCCGTTCAAGGGCGTATATCTTCGTCCTTGAAGATACCTGTTCTGCTTCAAAACGAAGCCGTCTTTGAAGCAGTGATTTGTCTCCGTGTCCCATGATACGAAAAAAAAAGCGTGTCTCCCCTTTTTAATAATTTATTAAAACCGACGAAACCATGGACCTGTCGGGTATTCGACGTACAGTATATACACTGCATGTTGAAGATCCGACCGGTCCACGGTTCTGTCAGTTACAATAAATTAACGAAAAGGGGAGACGCGTCTTTTTTAGGAACATACATGTTCCTAAGAAAGACGCGTCTTTTTTAGGAACACACAAAAAGCGTGTGGCCGAGAACAGCCGCCTATTTCGCCAGAAAAAAATAAGTCGCGTATCCACTCAAGTTTTGATATATATAGCTACCCTCTATGATTCAGTAGCCAACGTTTAGGTTGAGAAGAAATTGACCGTGTAGTAACTTTATTTCTGGTGAATTTGGAGCGGCGTCAAAACTATTTTAAAAGCGTAGTAAATTATGTAAAAAGTATTGTATTGCTCTAAAATTCAGTAAAAGGAAATTCGATGAAACGGCATCAAGTGATTCGATGAAACGGCGTTCGATGAATCGGCGTTCGATGAAATGTCCACTCATTCGATGGAACAGCGTTCAATGAAATGGCGAATTCGATGAAATGTCCGGTACCCAAATTAGGCAATGCGGAAGTATCTTTAAAAGTAATTGAGTTACATTTCTAAGTATTTGTACTCTACTCAAGATACTTTACAGTGAAAGTAACTTGAGTAGTATTTTAAATACTTTATGAAGCAGGTATTTAGTAACTTAACTTAAATACTTTTATCGAGTATTTTGTCCAACACTGGTTCAAACGCATTTCGAAACGATGTCGCGTGGACAGGGGTTATCCTCTATAGATTATTTTTATTTGTGCTAACTTTACACTCCGAAGCGGTGAACACGCGCTCGAAGCTTCGAAAATCGTTGAGGCAGCAGCGGACAGGCCAAATGTGATCGTCGCTCACTCCGCGCGGATCTGCATGACCCGATTTCTTCGAATACTGGTGTTTTTAACGTGAAAAAAAAAAAGACTCACCTTGCGTTGTTTTTCACCTTTTGGCCCTTTTTGGGTGCATTGAAGGACGCAGCAATGGATTGGCATGTCAAACGCTACCACTGCCGAACGCAGCGGAATGGTTCAGGTTCATCCGTGGCCCATCGATGCTTGACGACGCAGTAATGGCGGATTTTGTCAAGTTCGCGCAACCGACACTAGAGGCGCTGACCTTCGTAAAGGGTCTATTGACATCATAGTCCCCCATTCACGCTTAAAGGGTAACTGCAAAGAAAAAAAAGTGTTTTTTTAAACAGCTTAATTGGGACAAGCATGTCAGAAAACAAATCTTCCGCGAAAAAACAAATTTTTTCTAGCAATATTTACGCCACAAGACGTAATTTAGTCGGAGTCACAACTTCTCCACATTTGAAACTCCCGCTCTTTCGACGCGCGCGGAGTGGCTGTTATACGTCACTCCGTAACGTATAGCAGCCACTAAGTGACGTATAATACCAAATTTGTGGCGCGCGATTTAAAACGGACGTAATAGCCGCAAACTAAAATCGGTCTCGCGCAATAAATATTTCTGTACAAAATTTTGTTTTTGGTGGAAAAATTGTTTTGTGACATGCTTGTCCCAATTAGGCTGTTTAAAAATACGCCTTTTTTCTTTGCAGTTACCCTTTAAGATGACTGTAAAATGTATGGGCATCGGATAAAAGAATAATAAAGACAAGATTTTCATCTCCTCAAGTTAATGCTACGTGTTTGTTACGCCAATTAATCGCCTACCTTTTACACCAGAACCAAAACAGAGATGAAAGCCACGTCTTTATTCTCTTTTTGCCCGGAGCCCGTACATTTTACTGTAATCTTAAGCGTGAATGGGGGACTATGACGTCAATTTAGTTGCGTGTGTTCGTGCATACCGGCGGCTGCTAGCTTGTGGAAAGGTCGTGCTCCATTTATTATGGACAGTAAAATGTTTGGATCAGCATCCCTTTAAGGTTTATAAATGTGTTTGTGTGAGTCTTTGCGTGTGCGTGTGTGTGTCTTTGTTACATTCAGGAATTCACAAATATAAAAATAACGACTTCTGTTCAGAAAAAGCCTTGTCGAGACTGCCAGCTTTCCCACAGATGAAAGATATTAGGCGGCTCAAAGCGTCTAATTTACGACACGAAAGCATGTCCTACTAAAGCGTCGTCACGCAGTGCGAAGACCGTCGCTGATTGCGTTGGCGGGGAGTCGGTCAAGTATACCGCACCGGTCATCCAACGGCCGCGCAAATTCAATTGGCACTCGCAAAGCTGCCCTCGGATGGAGAGAGCTCGTTGTACTGGCCATCTCCCCCGACGACAGCGAGTCCTCGTCAGTATCGTCGTGTCACTAGCTGTCACTTCGCTGAGACCTTTGATGTGGTTGAGGTATCCCGGGAGGCGTGTGATGCCACAAAACTGCAATGAGCCCGCCGAAACAAGTGGAAGGTGGTTTAGCAATACGGCATGCCTATTGCACCATCATTCAACGATTTGAGATAAAATACCCTGTTTCATGCGTTGGTAACATTGTTTTTATCAAGATTTATATTATGGCCTCGTGCTTATGGCACGCCATGGTATGAGAGAGGGAGAGAAAGTGCATATATAGGAGTCAGGTAAGCGGGTGGTTAAATGAGATGATGTTCAATAAAATCGTGAAGCTCGTATGTTCGTCTTCGGTTGGTGTCAAAAGCAAGGCCCTTTGTGTATAGTCATGCTGCCTGTAAATATAGAAAGGGAACAACATACATGCTGTGAGTTCTTTGTTTTACGACGCAAATATGCAATATAAATATTACAATTTTAAAAAAGGCAACGGAAGTGCCCTCCGCAGCTGAGATATGCGCTGGGCAATGGCCATACTGCCATAACTTTCTTGTAACGTCTCTATGCTCTAAAAAACTCAATTTTGATGACCCACGTTTTTGTGATCCCATAGAATCTCTTCTAAATTTCACCCATGCTAGAAGTCCCACATCAAATTGATATCATAGCTTTTGACTTTGTGAAAGCTGTCGCAGTCAAGCCGGTTGCCGTTTGGTTGAATAAGCTTTGACGTAACTTTTGCTTTCAAACTGTTGCGATAGCGGAAATCCCGTGAAAAACCTAGGTCATGCGAATCCGGGTCAAGCCGGGAAAAGTCAAGACATTTCCGATATCCTGTCGCAAAGAAAAAACTCTCCAGACGCATTCACCGGACCTACAATTAATTCTGTCAAGCCAGGTTCACATATGCCTTTTCTAAGTAGGCCTATTAAATGAAAATACCTTAATACCGTACATATGTACGCAGATTAGAGAAATTTATTCACGGAAGAGGGCCTAACATGCAGACACTCTCTGAAGGGTGCCTGGAAACAAAACAACGTTAAACTCAATGCATAAATTGCATATCACTGACAAAAACAGTCTTCGTCTGCGTCTAACGGTGGGAGCTTGGGTAGGATTTGGTATTGTAACGTATCTTATCGGCATGATAAGCATGACGGGGCGTATGCCCGGTTTTCTGTGCGAACTCGATAAAAGGCCACTGCACCGGCCGTGGGAGGCTTTTTGCTTGAGATGGGACTGAAATAAAGTCGCCTGCCACAACGAAGGTGTCGTCACTCCGGCCATCCCGGCCGAAACGTTACAGCTGGTGGCAGCGGTGGGATGAGCGACACCGGGGGCCTGCGGCTTCGGTCGGTGAGTGCTGGTCGTTTTTCCGAGTTTTCGAGTGTAACTTTGTAAGGTTTTGACCGGATTCCGGAAAAGCAAAGTACCGCACTGCTTCATTTTTGTTTGTTTCTCGAGCAAAGGTGCCATGGACTTCGATAAGATTACGAAGCCTCGATTAATAAACCTAGCGGAAGAGCTGGGTGTAACGGTAATGAAGTCCATGAGAAAAGCGGAAGTAATCAAAGCAATTAAGACTTGCGGGGCCGACCTTGACGAAATGAAAGAATGTTGGGATGAGGTCGAGAGGAAGCAAAGACGTGAGGAAGCGGAACTCCGGATGATGGAGGCAAAATTGCAAAAGCCGTCTGATGAGGCCAGAAAAGTGGAAACTTTAGACATCAAAGCTTTTTTGCAGCCTTTTCGAGGGGGATTCAAAAATGCGTGTAGACAAGTAGAGTCCGCAAATATTGAAGGGAGTTATTCTAGCTTTAAATATTTTTATACTGACTTGTAGCATTATAAAATGAACAAGCTTCTGTTATAAAACAAAACATTGGTATGTGAGGTCACGTGGGCGCAGAAAAAATAAAACGGTTCGGTTTCTCGCTCCCAACTATGTGGGCTGCTTCCAAAGCCAACACCCAATCCAGACAAGGCCAAACCAACTCAGTAGATCCACTGTATTTTGTAGATTCATGATGTATGGAGGGGGATGAGGGAAAACTAAAATGACGGGCATATGCAACATTTCGTGGCTTCGGGATTTTTACGATTCTTCAGGTACTTTAATTTGCTATTTTTATTAGAGCATAATAGCCATTTCTAGAGGCCTAGTCAGTACTACCTAGATTTATCTTTCAAGCCAAGGTAGAAGCGTGAATGTTGGCGAATGGCAAATTCGTACCAAGCTTGGCAAATCCAAAACAAGGCAAATCCAGACCAAGCCAGGACAAGAAAAGACGTAACTAGATATTTTATTTGCATTGATATCTGCCTCTGTTATGAGCCCGCAGTGAACCCAGTCCAAGCCACACAAAGCCTAAACGTCCATTCCTATTCCTAGTGGAGCGGTGTAGCTGCGTCTGTTAGAACAACAGTAAATTTCTCTTAATTAGGGAAAAGCCAGGCCAAGTCAAAACGTTCCCGCGCATAACTCTAGGACAGTTTTATTGTCGCAAACAGTGGTCAGGCTAGTGTCCGATAGCGACACGACAGGTTATATCAAATTGGCGTGATCTAAGGACAGACTAATGACATATTTGCCCAATTACTAGTTGGCTGGTCAAAGCCGCCCGCGGGGGCCGATGCGACATAAAGCAAACGTGCCCGCCGATTATCCCATGGCCGCCATCTTGAGTCTTTATTGCTGCGGTCGCACTGCACCTCGTAATGGTTAGTGGCGCCTGAACCATCCACTGGGTCGTCCGTCGGGGCGGGCGTCCGGTTATCAATATTTGGCTGGTAGTCATTCGATGGAGATAGAGGCGGCGTGGCATCTATTCCACCTATGAAACCCGGTTTTGTATTTCTACTAACGCTTAGTGACGTCCAACGTTTCCAAGAGCGGCACCTCGAAGAACTGGCGCCATATGACTCCTCTTTGTATTGCCCGTGGTGAAACTAACAGCGATTGTAAATAAATAAATAAATAAACCAACACGTTCTCGCGCAAATCGGAAGTTTAAAGCGCTCAAAAAGGAAAAGAAAGATGAAAGCCTCTAGTTGTCTATCCTACCCTTTCGGCTTTTAGAGCGCAGCTCTTAGGCGCCCGTTACCGGCTTCAGCGGCGTCGCCGTCGCCGTCGGCGTAACCACGCGGTGCAATATGGGACATTTCCCATGTTGCGCCACGCGGGGAGGAGGAGGAGAAAGAGAAGGACGAGGTGGAGGGGAGGAGGGGGAGGAGAAGGGAGAAGGAGGGAGAGGTTAAGAGATGAGGGAGAGGAGGGAGGGGAGGAGGAGGAGGAGAGGAGGCGAGGAGCCTGAAGGATGAGGGGAGGAGGAGTTGATGGAAGAGGAGGAGGGGAGGAGGAGTAGGGGAGGAGGAGGACGAGGAGGAGGAAGTGGAGGGAGGAGGGGAGGAGGAGTAGCAGGGAGGATGAGGAGGTGAGGAGGAGGGAGGAGGAGTATACCCTCCCCTCAGTATCCTTCCCTCCTCCTCCTCAAGATCTGCGCTCTAATTCGGCGTTACAGAGTGCTGTAAACGTCTTTAATTTTTTAAAGATGTATATTCCTTAATCTCGGTAAAACCTTTAGAAATCGTCGAACCTACGCACCGTTGTGCGATTAGCCAATGTCAGTGTGGCGAGAATACGCTGATAGGTGAACTGGTCTTGGATAAAATGTGCTCAGTGAGTTTATTAGTATACCAACAAGGTATGAACAGATTTAAATACGCGCATTGATTGAAAAATATACCCGCCTATTTTCGGGGTACGACGTTTGTTCGCATATCACCATGCTTCGTCTGTTCACTAGCTTTGATAGATAGACTTTTGCAGAGGCATCGTGTTATTTAAATTTATCTAAGCCTCAGATTTTCTTCGGAATTCGCTATGTATCTTTATTGGGTAGCGCCCGAACCGTTGTCTATAGAACATTCCTAAATGATGCATCTGGCAGGTGCCATTTTTAGTGTTCGTGCGTTTGATTTCTCCTTAGCTTGCATTAAGAACGTTCGCGAGCTCAGCTATGAAGATTACAAGTGATGTTGTAAACAACAAAATGGTGTATACTATTTTGGCTACTCTTTCCCTTGGTCAGTTACATCCGTCAATCTCGTGCAAAACATAGAGATCTAAGAGGTATTTTGGGAGACTGGGACAGAACCAGCATTATGTTGCTCCAGAACGATCGATTTTCTTTCATTAGACTCCCGTCTGATCAGTGAAGTGGCTGGAGGAAGCTTTGCGCGCCGAGGCACAAAACCAATAAACAATAAACGAAACTGGGCCGCGTTCGTGGTATTCAGCGGTGTTTACGGTACCTGATCTCGTAAACAACTCAAACAAAACTTTTTTTTTTCTGACAAATTGGTTTTCTATCGACCCGTCATCCTCTATGCCTTTTGGAGCATTATCAATTAATTAGCATTATCCTTTATGTCCTTCTGAAGAACACGGCGCAACCTTTGTGATGGGCTCATTAATAATTTGCGGAACACGTACACGAAGACAGGCCGTAACATTTAGACACAAATCAAGCGCAGCGGAAGGGTCACATTTTTCCTGTTTGCTTTTTCTTTTTTTTCTTTTCATTTCTATCTTCCTTTTCTTTTCCCGATTCTACTGGTCCTATTTTTGCCGCACGCGATGCTTTGTTCTATTTGCGGCATGTCGCTGGCACGATTCTTACGTGGGGTCGGACCGTAAATTAAGCGGTATTTTAATTATGCCCGTGTGTTTGTGTAACAAGGAAAGGTTTTTCTGAAAAAATAGGGAAGCGCTCTACGTCTAGTGTTAAAAAATAACGCATAAGAATTTCTAGTTTTTTTTTTTTTGTTTTCTAGACGCATATTAAGAAATGAATTATTTGTGATATCGGTCAAATGTGACTGCACGGCGGCGAGTTCGAGAGCAAGCACATACATATGCTTTGATGATCAGCTTTATTTCGCAACTGGTGAATTCATCGGTAAATCTCCCGTTCATCGACGACTACTATTAGGGCTGGCCTGTTATGCCTCTCCTGTGTCATTTTAATCTTTTCGGTGTCTATTAATGAAAATATCTATAGAAAGCATGTTATTGGTAAAATACCGAAAGCAGAGTTGACGACAACATGTTAATGGCTTGATACCCCCGAAGCGAAGCTCTTCACCGATCGGTTGCTCTTTTGTAGGCGAGCTTCGCCTAACAAAACTTATAACAACCTTTAAATATTTTGTTTTAAGCAAACCTTTAGCTGAGCGTTATTGACCTGTTTTCAGTTTAGGCCGTCATTTTCGTTTTTTTTGCGTTTTTTGGTGGACGAACAACATCTCTTAGCTCCAGGTTTAACACAAATTCGTTAAATTCCATTACTTTTTGGACGTTTGTATGCTGAAATTAAATAATATTATTTCACAGGGGGCTATCGCAACTGATTGGGAGGGTCCATAGACAATCCTAACAGAATTGTAGATAGTGATTTTATTTACAAAAAATCTTAAACTGATTAACCTCTAATTAAATCTGTTTAGGTGTCAGTTCCAGACAAGAGTTTTAATGAATAAGCTATGGTAACAAAAGTGTGTCGTGATTTAATGTTACCTAACCAAGCAATCTCAGCTCTTCAGGATTAACATAATTTTGAGTGCTCGAAATACTCTCTTTTATAAAGCTCTAGGCCGTTTGAAGTGGGCTTCAACATTTGAGCCATATAAAACGTTCTTCAGTACACCTAAAAACGCCGAAAAAGATTCCGCAACTCACTGTTAGTCGCCACTGCACCGTCTTCCACGCACACTATCGGATAATGGATTTTGCTGTTTGCCGTGAAAGATGTTCAGTTGAATGGAAGTAAGATAATAGACAAGGCTGACGCCATCTGTTCCAAAACGCAGTATCAAATCTCTATGAGAGAGCAGATCCAAAAAGAGTCCAGCACTCTTTTTGCTCAAAACACCAAGATGCCTAGCTTTCAAAATGTCAGCAGATCTGTAACATTACGATGCATGGTTTTCCATCTTCACGGATTCTTAGACGGTATGGATAAATTTAGAAGATAAAAAACGGGCTATATTTATCGCTACGTTCCATATATTTATCCTTCGCGCTAGCCTGCTCGTCTCCCCTGCATTCCTGCGTTTCGTCGCTGTTTTTCGGTAAGTCAAGGTGCAAAAAAACAAAACAAAAAACAAAGATAATTTCTTATACAAATGAAGAAAAACAAAAACGAAGCCCCCCGCCGCTTGTGCCTCGTTATCTGAAGCTCCGTGTGCGCAACAAGATTTGAGATGTCCACTGAAGCAGCAAGACGGAAACCTCGAGCTAAAGCACGTTCCCTCGAAACAGTACGCACACACAACGAAAAAACATCACGAGAGTCTGAAAGAAAAAGGCGGCCGCTGAGTTGGCACTTTTTACGGTGCAAGCGGCTCCGCTTGACAAAGATGTCTGCCGACGAGCAATAGAACTGCATCCTTGTGTGCTCCCAAAGACGTGATGCGAATGGGGTTCGCGTTGGAGCTGGACGGCTTGGGTCGACCGCAAGGTCCGCAAGCGTCGAGTTGATTGTCACCCGAGCATAGAAGGAAAACAAATTGCGCTACGGTCGCTTGGAACGAGTATCCAACTGGACGTTCGACACGGCTCCTCTACCGAAATGTTGGCGATGTGCCAGCGAAAATGTTTACAATAACCGAGAGATAATATTTCTTCGAGTCTCCGCAATACTGGTGTTTGAGTGGGGAAGTCCAGGCTGAGGCCGGCAGACGCAGGTGGTGCTCGCGTCACGGGGTTCCTAGGGTGTTTACGTGTCTGTCTGTCTCAGGGTGTGAAGACATCCATTGTCGCCCTGAATGTGCCAGCGCGTGACGCTCTCGCGCACTCGGTGCGTGACTTGTGCGGTAAAATGGTGTCTATGCATTAGCCAAAGCTACGCGCTCGAGCTGAGTGTCACCGGATTGAGCGCACTTCAAAATGCATAAAAAAAACGATTGGGCGGAAAAATGGCTGAGATGTCATCACTCAAGCAAAAGCGCGCCTGTCTATGAAGGCACTCTAGGCGTTCCAACCCGTGCCTGCTGGATTTTATTTGAACTGGATGAATAGAAAGCGAACTGAGCGGATCAGGTGGCTGCTGTATTCACGTTTGCCGCTGTTCCGCTGCCAGGATTGTGGCGATCACCAGAGTTATGACAATCATTGGGATGACGCACCAAAAGGAATCGTAATCAGAACCCATTAGCAGCAATCTCTGCTCGAAGAAATCGCTTCAAGTTTTCCTTTTCTTCACGCACGGCCACTGAATGGAATGGTTGTGCCCCCAGCACTTTTCACAGTGATGTTGCTTGTGATTATGTTGATGCTTTGGATTCTCGAATATTGTTGTAATTGACATAAAGCGAAATTCGAAATTGAAAATTATTACGTTTTTGCGCTGCATAATTTACTTTGCATAGTTATTATTGAAGTCAAAACCTTTTTGTACCTGTATGTGTATTTCTGCATGCAAATATGGCTCAAATTTTTATTGATTTCTCAAAGTCACTTTTTCTATGTACTGTTTTTTAACTCATTTTTGGGCCAACTTTTGGTCTGCAGTATGTTCTAAATTATGCATATGAAACAAAACAAAGACTCGTTAAGGAGACCAATCGAAGGCGCATTCCAGGTTGAGACAGAGCATTTATTAAATGTAAGCTGAAACACTTCTGTTAAAAATGCGATAGAGGTTGATTCTACCGTAGTTTTACGCATGAATCTGAATATCACGTTAGTGTTCCCCGATGATGTAAGTAAACGCCAAAAAACACGAAAAGTACATCCTACCAGTCGTGGATAAAAGAATCTTTCGGCCGCCATTCGCGTGTCGCTCGAAGGCCGCGCGTGCAGATACAAGCTTGCCAGGTGTATTCCCCTACACTGGCACCAGTCGTGACGTCTTTTTTCGTACTTTTTAAAAATAGCAAGAGTGCGCGTGCATAGCATTGATAGGCGTTAAAGATGCGCCAGAGTGGAGATTCCGAAAACTCGTTCTGTGACGTAATGTTCCGGGAAGGAGGACCTTCAGTGGTACTTTGAATATTATTTTCTGCAACCTCCATGAACATTATTAAAAACAAAAACTTCATATTCGAAATTTTGGATGTCAAATGAAGACGATTTAAGTGTTTGCTCAAATACGAAACTGCTTCAGCTTACCTTAAAGCCGAGAACAGAAAGTGTGAATGGGTCACTCAAAGACATGCCAAATTTTTTGCACGGACATTAAACCACAGACAATGGAATGGCTCTTTGTTAGGAGTCATGAAGCCCTGCTTTTGCACTGCGGCAAAAAAAAACAAAAAAAAAACTTGGTGGCGTGTTTGATTCATATTTAACACTTCAGCAAGTAGCCGTAGTACCGCCAGAATGCTAAATTATTTAGGGAACAATTAAATTGAGTTCGTAATTTACCTGTAGAATTTTACTCAGTGCATTTCAGGAGCGCATCTTGCAACCAATGATACAACTACGAGTCGTTCGACCGAAAACCATCGCAGAACATTATAGCACCACAGTGGCTTTCTGTAACGCACTCCGGTTCTCTCTCCGTTATTGACGTTGCCTTCTTTTCCTACCGTCTCTCTGTCCCCCTCTTTCATTGTACATCTTCAATTTACTTCTACAGCCGCTATTGGGAATCAATGAAACCCCAAAACGCTAGCGCCCTGTTCTGATTTTAGCCGCGCATATTTGTCAATCGGCGTCCGTTTCGTATCCCGTCTACGTCCCTCTAACTAACCTTCCAAAGTACAAGAGATTCAGTCTTCGAACTGGTTCATGGCTTCTTGCGAAGCTTACGTATTGATTGATCCGTAAGCTTTCGTGCCACTCGGTTGCATTTGCCAAAGCTTGACCACATACTTTCTTCTTTTACCATACTACCGCGCGGAAGTAGTCATGAACGGTGTCGATAGTGAAGTGCACTCAATTCCAAAATTTCTAACAAGTTAGAAATAAATTAACTGCTGCCGTACTCCACTTGAACATCAATATTGGATGCTTTTCTTGTTCGGTTTGCCAGCGATGAGTACGATCAGCTTCACATTCCAAATGACGCGCAGTTTTGTAAGACAAAATTATAGGCTCATTGATTCCGAAAAAAAAGAAAAAGGTGTATGATTTGTTTTCAGAACGAAGATCGGCACAGCGCACTTGTTGGTAATTATATTTTCGCACCCTAAAAATTGCTCACACTCGTATTTCTTGCCACAAACATTGAGAGCAGATCGTGTTGCTCATAGAGTGAGGCTGGAAAGCCCTTCTAACCATCGGCTATCAAGTTTCTTCATAGAGGTTAATTTTTAGGAATCGGCAGATTTATTAAAAAAGAAAATCGCTAAAGCTACACAATTGCACTTTGTGCAGGTCCGTTATACGGCCAGGGGGACACACTATATAGGGCTGATTGTCACCCTAATTCATATAATTACTTAGGATCTCTTATTGAGCGTTTTAATTGGTAAAAATAATAAACAATGTTTCCGTATAAAAACTAATTCAGAGACATAAAAAATGCTCTGAAAGAGAAAAGTTTGGCAAATTTCGGTTGTAGAAATTGAATAAATAATTACGCTTTCCGAAACCTCTATGTATTAAAGTTTCCTTAATATTCAAATTGTTTTTAAAGTAAACATTAAAAAAATTGGGGCACAAGAGGAGCGTGGTGACGCACTAAAGTTACCACTCGCGCAAAGGGCGTAATGGTACCGACGCGAAAACACGCATGATGAGGAACGGAAAAACCACGTGGCTGCGTTTTCACACCAGTAGTCTCGCACCTGCTGCATGAGTTCTATCCATCTCGAGCGCACAGAGTTGGTCGCCATTTACGTTCACCTCTGATCCCCGTATGGGACAATGTGATGCGGTCAGTGCCCTTCATAGATCGTCCCTCTCTTTAATATCTTCGCGTTTGTGCCTGCGAGCGGCAGAAATACAGACCACTTTTCTAGATCCATTCTTACTGGCCTTTTCCTTTTATGCTTGAAAAACATTATTTAGAGCACGCTGCTCAGTAAATGCAGACAACTGAACTGAATGCTTATGTGTTCCAGCCACCAATAGACCTTTTAAAAAAGGTGCTTCTGGCCAGTTACATTTTCAGCGTTCGTTCGTATGCCGCGTGATTTGCTTGCTTTCCGTCTATCTATGCTGGAACGCAAACTAAATGATGTAGAAAACTGCATCAGGAACTGATTGGCTATTCTCTCGGGTCACGTGACATGACGTTGAAATGTAGTCCGCAATCCGACTTTACCGGAACAAGGG
This sequence comes from Ixodes persulcatus, assembly GCA_013358835.2. Lineage (NCBI taxonomy): Eukaryota > Metazoa > Arthropoda > Arachnida > Ixodida > Ixodidae > Ixodes > Ixodes persulcatus. Next base: position 178,588 of record JABSTQ010009213.1, on the reverse strand, counting down.
GGCCAGGATCAGCGTCAGGTGGGTCCCCGGACATGATGGAATACCCGGCAACGAGCTTGCACACGAAGCCGCGCAGCAGGCGATGAGAAACCTCACGCAACCGTTCCTGCAGCCCCGGCCTTCGGACGTCAGCCCGTCACACCCGCAACCGAGCGATTGCAACGACAATCCTCATGAGGACCAGGATACATACGACCCCGTTGAAGAACTGCGCCTAGACCAACGAACAAGGAAACGCCTCCTAGGAAGATCCTGGTCCCCAGAGGAACACCCTATCCCGAAGGACACATTTCGAAGAAAAGAAATGGTGCTGCTACGGCGCATTCGCACTGGCGGAGCGGTGACTCCTAACCTCCAATACAAATTCGAACTTTATGCCCTCAAGAAAGAACACCCTTACGCAGTACCACCTGACCCCCGGTGCAAACTTTGCAGGGAGGAGGACTCGCGCCCCAGTTTGCACCACATACTCTGGGACTGCGAAGGTCTCAAAACTTACAGGTGCCTCATCTTCAGCAAGATGGAACAAATCGACCGGCCGAGCAATCTCCGGGACTGGACGCACCCGGCGGGTGATTCCCAACGAAAGACTCGGGTGCTGAGATCACTATTAGAGTATATCTCTACAGGCGGCCTGACCTCCTGCATTTAAACCCCTTCGCCGATTTCCCTAAAAGACGACGCCAGACCAGAAGGTCACCGCGTTGCGATGACTTCGGTCATCGGAGTTCTTTTCCAATAAACGTTTTCATCCATCCATCCCTATGCAGTTCGAGCTATGCTCGTAAAATGATGCAGTTGGCGGTGACGTCAAAATGTCGTCACGATGCACTTTGGCGATGCAGTTAACTGAGGGGTCGAGACGAAGCCAGAGGGGCTATGTTGCATGTTTTGGACTCCCAGGAGACTAAGTGACGTAAACAACGCTCTTTGGATGTTGATTGGTGGAGTCGCTGATGACGGCTATCTGCTAAGATACGTTCATTCACACCTACGTCACTTCCTTCTCCCTAGTCTCCTGGGAGTCCAAAACGTGCAACATAGCCCCCCAGAGATCAATCTGCATCGTAAAAGATGGCGACCTTAACATATGCATCTCTACTGTTGGGTTTGCCAGCGGATCGAGTTTTTAGAGATCACCGGGATGCTTTCCAGACAAGCGATGCGAGGTTTGTGGGCGACTACCGGCTGCCCAAAGGGGTGACTCGCTGGCTGTGCGGCCAGCTTCGCGGAAAGCTCCAGCGGCGTCGCGAAGGGTCCCGTGTGCTGACGGTCGAACCACAAGTCCTCTCAGCTCTACGCTTCTACGCCGCTGACGGCTTCCAGGGAACCGTCAGGAGCGACAAAAACATTCGTGTTCACCAGTGCTCTGTGAGTCGCGTACGTGTTGATGTCACCAACGCTATCATCGATTGCCTCGGATCGAAGTGACTGTGTTTCCAGCAAACTCAAGCAGAGAAGGCGCTCACAAAAAGGAAGTTCTTCGAGCGATGCAAGTTCAGCGGCGTGAATGATAAACATTCTAAATACTCTTACACGATTCAACACGATTGTGTTTTCATTTTAGTGCACCCCATATAAGCGATTTGGCTGAGCAAAAAGCCAAGCAAGCAACGGTAACAGGCTTAAGTTGAGCTAGTTCGTTCATACTTCAGGTAGAGGGAGAGAGAGATATACTTTATTTTAAAGCAACTACTTCAGGTAAGGCCAGCTGAGCAAGAATAAACATACACATAATGAAAAGACCATACACACCGTGGGCCTAACAACTGATTTTTTTTTCCTCATCTTCTACGACGAACCCAACTTGAGGATAATATTCTCTTCTCTTCTTTTTTGCTTCCTACTTCACCGAAAATTTAACCCCCGAAGGAAAATTTTTCTTTCTCGTGCAGCACGAGAGAAGTTGCACTAACGCAGTCATACAAAGTCAAAAAGTAAAATTTGTCGTTAGTTGTTTATAGACCTTTTTCGCATAACCTCAAACCGGCCAGTAACTGACGTACCCTCGACCTGGTGCATTTTTGGATCGCCCGCTGACGCAGGGTATGCAACCGCCGAGGGTATGGGCGAAAAGGCTTAAAAACGGACGTCGTGCATGAGGTAGTTCCGAGTGCTCCTTTTTACCTTGCTGCAATTTCCGAAAATCTACGGTTGTCTGGCTACCACAGCGTGGTAGTCGGATGGATAAATAATTTTAAAAAGCATAAGAACAATAGCAGAAAGTGTGCATTGAGCACAAGAAGCTGCAGCGCGAGTATGGCTGCAATGTTATCGAGCTTCGCATTTTTCCCAAGAATCCTTATTTATGAAGTCAGTCGATTGCGAGCTTGAATCGCGAGAGATTCGTATCAGACTCAACGTCACGTTTAAGCTCACAACCACTTCGTCTACGACAAGAGGACCGATTTTAATTCCCGGCGCAGGTGGTCCAATGAGGTTATCACTGCAAGCCCCATAGTATGTGAAAGGTATGAAAAAGTCTACATGCCACCACTCAAGATGGCGCTATCAAATGTCGAGAGCTTACCTGCATAGACTACATTAAACTGCTCATATATACTTCGCTGTGGAAACTCAATCAAAACACCCAACCGTCTTCGTCGTCGTTCTCTCGAGGAGGCCTGTGAGTAGCCAGCTGGATTCAACCGGACAAGCTCCAACCAAGTTATTGCAGCCCACCATAGCCAAGTCTAGCCAAGTTCCCGCCATACCCACACCGTTGCGTACCCAGATAGCTGTGCTGCCAGAACTAGCCGGTATTTATTTTCTAAACCGCTAGACGGCGTCGTCGGCGCCGCAATTCTCAAGATGGCGGCGCCTTTAAAGAAAAGGTCTATACAGTCTGCCTGAACATGGCCACATTGTTACCCACTGTAGATAAGCAATTTAGGCAGTGCAGTACGACTGCTAGCCCGGGGTCTTTAACGTGCACCACGCAGTAGTGATACACGACCGCACGCCGGTACGATGCCCATCCAGATCGAAACGGGCAGGGGCGGGGATTGAACCCCGGTGGATTGAACCCAGGATCCCTGGGTTCTGCAGCGCGAGCTTTCGCTCCACGTGCTCCGAGCTTGTGTGCGCTAGCCCCCTCGGCTATTAGCGGCGAGATGTTTGGGTGGCGCCCTCCTATGGTTACCTCTCGTGACGTCATTACCCTGTGAACAACAAGTTTGATGGTGTTTGTAATTAGCATGGTGGAAGCTGGAAATCATTGCGCTTTTAGATCAATACTGCCCACACCGTCAAAATCGAAGTTTTTACATTACTCTTATTTCCGTCGATGAGGAATCCTTTGCTGACGTCATAGTCCCCATTCGGCCAATCGTGGAAGGCCGACCAGCGCGACGCTTTCGATCGGTCACGTCACCAATAGGCCTCCTGCGCTGAAGCTTTGAACAAACCGTAGCGCCCTCATTTTGGGTAGTACAAGCTCACCTGATTGAGCCTCGCACTACTTAGGGCACGTTGGTTGAGCTTTTTTAATTCTGTCTCGTGCTGAAGAACGAAAAAACACCTTTGCAAGCCAGACATCGGCCAGACTCAACGCCGCAAGACAATCAAAAAGGGCCAAATTCGTGACACCACCGCTAGGGTACGCGTCTCTTATCTTTGGGTGGTGGCCAACGTTATTAGATTAACTCAGTTACGGAACTGTTCATAGATGCTGCATGCACCAACAGTACCCCCCCTCACTCACCACGACTCGCCCAGATTTGCTCGACGCGCCGCCGGACGGCTGCTTTGGTAACTGAATCGGGATACGTTCGTTTCAACGTCACTAGAAACGTAAAAACCAACGAAAAAAACTCTTTTTGTAGTACCTTTTATTGGAGATTAGTACAAAATGGGGGCGGGTGATGTTTTCTAAAATTTTTAGTTTTCAAGGTTTTGCAGCACAATTAATATTGTTTTTATACAACCATGCCTCAGCGGGGATTTCAGGTAGCGCGTCCCGACCTAGGCGCATTTTATCTGTGGTGATATTTGCGGCGCGTCCGCTAGGGAGACGGGTTGAACCCCTGTAACCCGATTGAAGCCAAAAATAGATGTCACGTGCAGTTCCTAGAGTGACCGCTGCGGGAGAAATGGCGGCGTTGTGATCGCCATTTGGCGCTTCAGCAGAATGCACAGTTTTGAAACGAAAATATAGATGGCGCTTCGAACGACTCTAGGCGGATTGAGGTGAGTGAGGGGGGGTACCCCCCTCCGCGGGGGTTCCACAACTGAGGTAATCTAGTAACGTTGGTGGTGACGTCAAAACACCTGTGACGCGACGCTTTAAGTTTTCTTTTTCTTTGTCATGTCTACTTTGGAACGCGTGGAACGGCAGTTCTTAGCTTTGACGGCGTTCGAATTTTAGTTGTTTCTTTGTATTTTCATCGTGATCTCGCGCTCGGCACCAGAGCTGGCACGCTTCTGCATGCGTGACAGTTTGAGACGCTAAAGTTTGTACTACCCAAAACAAGGCCTAACAAGTCCTTTTTCGCAGCACCCCCTGGGGAACGCAGGAGGCCCATTCTCCGAAATTCCCGGTAGGGAAAACAAAAACGATGTAGATTCAACTCAATCGCCACTGTTCGGCGACGTCACCGGACACGTCACGGTGCAGTTCTCTTCCGATGTGGTTTGTTGCCGATGGAGATTAGGCTCCTCCCACCGGCGACGTCACGATGCAGTTTCTCCACCGCTTTTTCCAGCATAGACAGACCGGAGTGGCGAACATGCGCATACAGGGCCGAGGAGATCGCACGCTGGGCTGAGGACTTATATATATTGAAATGGTGTATAGACCTTTCGCTAAATTATTCAAGCTTCAAAAAGAATGCTGGGAACGTAGGTACACGCGCTACACGCGCTCGCCTTCCTTATACAAAAGATTCGAAGTAAATAACCAAAATAAAGCGTTTGTGGAACGTGCCTGCAAGGTGTCATTTGTTTTAGATTTTTGCTTTCGAACAGTTATAGATGCAGACGCCAGCACGCACAGCCTTGTACTTATTTTTCCGGAATTTTCTTTGGTGCTTTGGTAATTCAGCAAAAGGACTTACTGTTGCAACAGCATTTTTAATCCGCAGCTTTCACGTATATAGGGCAGGTATCTCGTTTACTGAATAAAAGGTTAAAAAGCGCGAACAAACGAGGACAAAAAGAAACACGGACGACAGGACAGGCGCTTCACTCTCAACTGGTTTTTATTAAGACCATTGTCACCTATATATACACATTAGTACAAAATGGGGGCGGGTGATGTTTTCTAAAATTTTTAGTTTTCAAGGTTTTGCAGCACAATTAATATTGTTTTTATACAACCATGCCTCAGCGGGGATTTCAGGTAGCGCGTCCCGACCTAGGCGCATTTTATCTGTGGTGATATTTGCGGCGCGTCCGCTAGGGAGACGGGTTGAACCCCTGTAACCCGATTGAAGCCAAAAATAGATGTCACGTGCAGTTCCTAGAGTGACCGCTGCGGGAGAAATGGCGGCGTTGTGATCGCCATTTGGCGCTTCAGCAGAATGCACAGTTATGAAACGAAAATATAGATGGCGCTTCGAACGACTCTAGGCGGATTGAGGTGAGTGAGGGGGGGTACCCCCCTCCGCGGATTCCGAGTCAAGAGGTCCAACGAGTCAAAAGATCCAACGCGTCAAAAGATCCATTATTGGACCTTCTGACTCGTTGGACCTTTTGACTCGTTGGATCTCTTGACTCGCCGTGGATCTTTCGACTCGTTGGACCTCTTGACTCGTTGGACCTCCTGACCCACATTGGATCTTTTGACTCGTGTCGGGCGAGTCAAAAGATCCAACGAGTCAAAAGATCCATTATTGGACCTTTTGACTCTTTGGACCTCTTGACTCCCTGTCCGATAACGGGGAAAAAAAGGGGGGGGGGGGAGGGGGGGGGGTGAAGGGCTTCGAAGAAAGTTGGAACAAAAACAGCAGAAAAAGAAAGAAAAGCAAAACAACGATCAATGACCGCTTTCGAGTGGCGAGGAGGGGGTGACGGTCACTGCACTGCAGAGGGGGTGGGATCCCGCGAATAATGACAAAGCAAAAAAAAAATAATAATGATGGGAGAAGATGATGCCGTGGCCTCGGGAACGACAGGTTTTGGGATCCTAAATGGGTGACTGTGTCACAGCGTTGTGCGTTTTCCATTTCAATCGGCTGGTAACCAGTGCCATCTCTTCGTGCTGTATGCTTGACTACCGCAGGAATTTCCCGAGAGTTTTGCGCGCTGTACTAGCTTGAAAGTCACTACACAAATGCACACGCGCACACTAAAAGCGCAAAGCCGCGAGGCACTCTGCGATTGATTGGACTACCCGGTCATAACATGCACAAAAAAGTCGACGAACGCCATTTGTACGTTTTGTTTTCACCATTGCTTGGTTGGTCCCGTCAACTCGTAGCGTCGGCTGCATTCTACCTTTAGTAAGAGTAAAAAAGATCAGATAATATTTTTTTTATAATTTCGAATTAGCGCAATGGCGGTGCAAGGAAACATATCCACATGATGTATCAGACATTATCATGAACATACTACATACTTATTTGTAGTGGCGTGCGTGCAGTCATGTATGGTTACTGCGTGATGCACGTTAAAGACCAAGGGCTTGTAGTGGTACTGCACTGTAAAAAATTCTCGTCTACAGCGTAAACCAGTGTCGCCGCTCCTCAAAGGAAAACCGACCTGACACTGAATATACACAAACCTCAAATATATATTTTGTGATTGCGTGTTATGCAACAGCGTCTTTGTGTGTCACCATATTTAATTCTGACGTAGCCGGGATAGAGGAAATACGACCTTTTTTTTTTTTTTAATTAGCGTTATATCGACATTTGTTCTGTTATTTTTGTTTTTAATTAGCATTCTATCGGAAATATTTATTTTATTTTCGTCGGGCAACGCCTAACGTGTTTGTTACACGATGTTTTATTATTTTAAAAATATATTCTGCTAGTGAAGGGCAGAATGACCGCATGCGCATAAGCCATCACAGCATACTTCAGTTGAGTGAGCGTATTTCACTTGAGTCGACGCTCGATTCTTGTGAGCTTAGTGTAGGTGAGCTTTTCTCAGCATCGGACAGTTTGGCGGTGAGCTTATCTCCGATGAGCTTTTCTCCGGTGAGGTTCGCTCCGCCGCCCCGCAGGTCGCACAGCGGCATATCTTTGATAAACCGTTATCTACCTGAGAGTCTACTGATCTTGAGAATGGTGCCTATCGATAACTAATCTACGGATTAGACCTATTGCTAAATTACCCAAGCTAGGGTGCCTTCATGTGCGCTTTGCTTGGGGTGATGACATCTGGCCATTTTGTTTCGAACGCTTATTTTTATTTTACTGTTCTGAAGCGCGTGAAGGAGCATGTTCTTGCAAGCGCTCGTGGCGCTGACTGTGCTATGGCGATATTTTGTTTACTGCGATTCCTTTGTATTTTCCCCGTGAGCGCGTGCTGTCGGCATCGTGTACCACAAACGATGGCATCACCTTAAACAAAAGAACATTGAGGCTCTCTAACCCAAGCATCAAGGAGAACGCAGGGAATGATGTTCCAGGCGTCGCATGTGCCGTTGTCTGCAGCAGTAACTGTTCTAAAGCAAAAACCTAAAACAAATGGTATCTTGCACGCTCGTTCGTCAACGCTTTATTTTGGTTATTTACTTCGAATCTTTTATACGGGGAAGGCGTGTGCGTGTGGCGCGTGCGGCGGTGCGAGCGTAAAGTTTTTGGTCACGCACACGAAAAATCCACAGAACCCTAGCCATAAACAACTTCGCTGTAAAAAGCTCGCCGTATACTAACTCTCCGGACATAAGCTCACCGATTTTTAGATCCTGGATAACTTTGTTTACATACATCGCCACTCAGATCGTTTTTTCGCCTGCCTTTTCTTGTTTAGATGTTGGCAATATGACTATTGTCTGCTTGCTGGCCCGCTAATTATTCGTGACTCCAGGAAAATCGAAGTCACCTAAAGACAAAGGTGACGCGCTTTGAAAGCAAGTACTCTCGCCGCGGTTGTATGCTTGTTCTGCTTCGTCTTCGCGGACAATGTTGCTTTACGGAAAAAAAAAAGTCACGGTTCAGCGACAGCGCAACAAAATGAGGAGAGTCCCTTCCGGCCCTCCCCTAGCCGCGGAGAAATCGCGAAGAAGAAAGGAGACTATTCCCCTTTCCTCCCGCAGCCGCTTGTGCCGGCCAAGAAAATACGCGCGTGACTTGAACTGGGTGAAAGAGTTAGCAAGCTCAATAAGCACCTGCTCGATTTGAGACTACATTTTTTTTTTAAATGTTGTCGTGAAAACTTTAACAGACGCGTCAAAAGACTCATATTCTTCACTTTTGTCACGCAAAGTTTTAGTGGCGCATCTACCCGAAGCAAAGAAAAGCGCTCCCTCCCGACTTCCCAAAGCCAGCGACACAAAATCGCTCTCCGCAAACCGGAAAACGGTGCGGAGTTGAGCGGCGCGTCAAACTTAAATCTGTCTCACATTTTTTTTTTTCTAATGGTACGTTTACACCATAGAGTTATTATAATGTACGCTAGAGGTTCAACTGGCGCTAGTGTCTATGCGACTTCCGTGACGCATATTGAAGCAGACAGCAACCAGTCTACTTTTGCGGTGTTCCTATGCATTCCTATGGGAAAACGCGCGTGTATTTTGTCTCTTCGCCGGAAAATAACACGGAACACTTTGGTTATTTGGGTCGTACCGAATAGTATCTACCTTGAGTAACACTGTAAAGTGTAATTGCTTTAGTTAGCGCATTTTTCTTCATCAGTGAACGATATTTAACTTCGCTACATTTCAGTCCCAAACGTGTGTTCCGCAGCAGGTGTGTAAAAACAAGCGACGATTCAAAGCAAAATTACAATCGAAACGAATATAGAGTGTGTTCAAGGCTCGCCAGCATTCCGGTGACGCTTATATATTGATAATATGCCAGTCCTGTCACTATATGAAAATGACCCCATCGTGCATGAGCGGATAAAAACCTTCAAAACGTAGAGAATAAAGTCCGTGGGCTATGAAAAGTGTCTCTTCGTATTGTTTTCTCTGCCGGGCAGCTTTTATCGCGCACTTGTTCTCAAAGATATCGAGCGCGCGGGTGATATTTGGAACGTAGAACAAGCAGCTTCGCTCAGGGCAGAAAGAATAAAGCGGTACTTACTTATTTAAAATCGGAATAGATTACGTGGCCTTCAATTTATTTTGATCGTACATGCACTGCGAGTTACTGATCCAGTGTTACTGCGTAGTTCTTGCCGCCGCTCTTGATTGTCCAGATGTCATGTTGGAAATCGCCGACGCCGCGTTCGCGCTAACAGTGTCCGACAGTGCACATAAATACACGTACGAAGACGTTTTAGCACCGTTTTTAATGCGATTAATTCGAAAGAAAAACGCCGTAACTGACCAATTCTTTCGTCGGACTGACTGAGAAATGTTGCGAGCTACCTAGTACGTAAGAATTATTCGGGATATTTGCTCTTATGATCGAGCGCAGGGAGAAAATGCACTCACTTTTTCCCATAGAAATGCATTACCGGAAGTCAATTTTCGACTGGTTGCTGTCTGCTTCAATTTGCGTCAGCACACTAACGCCACTTGAACCTCTAGCGTACATTATAATAACTCTATGGTTTACACCTGAGAAGAAATCTGCTGCCGCGGGTGCGGATCCGCTCCCGGCGGCGGCGGCGACGAGCGGGTTGAGTTTACATCTATTTCCTTCGAGCAGTGGCGGCGGCGCCAGCTGCGGCAACGGTTCCCGTAACATCTCGTCAAATATGACGAGAAGGCGCGAGAGTTCCCGCCTCGGCTCTCTCTCCCGGGCGTTGCTACTCCCGGAACTACGCGTGTTCATGACGTAGGCAGCGTCACGCTGCGCAAGAATGTCACTTCCGGTCAGCGAAACGCCTCGTTCGGCGGCAGAAATAGGTCCTGGACCTAAACCGCTCGCCGCCGCGTTTTCCGCCCAGCGTTTCGCCCCAGCGGCAAAAGCTGGGCGGATTCGCTAGCGGATCCGCAAGTGTAAACGTACCATTAAACAAAACCTAAGGCACTTAGTAAAAAAAATTGTTTTCTGATCTTAAATGTTCAACTTCTCCCCCTGCATTGGCCTAGGGGAGGAGTGGTGAGGAGCTTTTCGCGACCCCCTTGCAATATGACGCGGCAGTTCTCGAGTAATTGGCCCTCTTGACCCGCATTGGATCTTTTGACTCGTGTCTGCAGAGTCAAGAGATCCAACGCGTCAAAAGATCCATTATTGGACCTTCTGACTCGTTGGACCTTTTGACTCGTTGGACCTCTTGACTCGCCGTGGATCTTTTGACTCGATGGATCTCTTGACTCGTTGGACCTCTTGACCCACATTGGATCTTTTGACTCGTGTCTGGCGAGTCAAAAGATCCAACGAGTCAAAAGATCCATTATTGGACCTTTTGACTCGTTGGATCTTTTGACTCGTTGGATCTCTTGACCAGAAGCGCCCTCCGCGGGGGTTCCACAACTGAGGTAATCTAGTAACGTTGGTGGTGAAGTCAAAACACCTGTGACGCGACGCTTTAAGTTTTCTTTTTCTTTGTCATGTCTACTTTGGAACGCGTGGAACGGCAGTTCTTGGCTCACGCGCATAGCGCCTTAGCTTTGACGGAGTTCGAATTTTAGTTGTTTCTTTGTATTTTCATCGTGATCTCGCGCTCGGCACCAGAGCTGGCACGCTTCTGCATGCGTGACAGTTTGAGACGCTAAATTTTGTACTACCCAAAACAAGGCCTAACAAGTCCTTTTTCGCAGCACCCCCTGGGGAACGCAGGAGGCCCATTCTCCGAAATTCCCGGTAGGGAAAACAAAAACGATGTAGATTCAACTCAATCGCCACTGTTCGGTGACGTCACCGGACACGTCACGGTGCAGTTCTCTGCACCGTGACGTGTCCGGTGCAGAGAACTGCACCGGACACGTCACGTAAACGAGATTAAAACCCAAGTTTTAATCTCGTTTACGTATCTACTAAAATGAAAAAGATAGCCTAGTGGATGTATCTTTGTACGATCTCCGCCAACATCTAATAAATTCTTGAAAGTGACTGTGAGAATTGTTTTTTGTGTCTGTACTACGAGCGCGTCAGTTTGTGCTTTATGACAAAAAAACGGAAGTCGTGTATATCTGATTTAATTATAGAATATTTCGAATTATCTAAAAAGCTACATCCAAAAAACGCCGTTCACTTCAAAATTCAAGGAAAGGAATATCTCTTTATGTACATTGGCTGCCGAATTCGTGTTTTCTTACCAATTCCCTTTATTTAGATTGCACATCTTTTTTAACTACCGTCTACATCAATATTGTTGAGAAAAATAATTTAACAGTGCGCATACGTCTTTTCTTCACGGCTCAACTCCAGCCGATTGCCCGTATTGATTTTCTTTGTCTCTTCGTCTGTTTGTTTTAGTCCCAGCTGCTACGAAAGTTTTAAAAAAGTTTCACACTGAACTGCAATCCTCATTGTCCATAGTTTGAGACTATGTTCTCAAGGAGTCCTATCCCTGCACGACAGCTTACACATTTCAATCTGCTTAGTTGCCAAAAAACTTGCCCTAATTCTCTAGCTGTATCCACATTTTTTGTTCGCAAGATTCTCGCTTTTAACCTATATTATTGCGGCCTTTGACAATATCAGGGGACCCACCAGATGCGCCCGGGTCTTGTGCGTTCCTCTCGGGTAAACTGGGCGTCCTTGCTCGATTCAAGTAATGAGGAGTCGGCGAGGCGAGACGCTTTGCCATCTGTCCCCTCTGATCTGAAGTCACTTGGTCCCGGAAAAGTATATACCATTGCCTTCTCTGCCTGATAGCAGGACACACACAAACACTAACATACTAGACGGTCAAAACCTCGCAAGGCGATTGGCTGATCTGCTTTTTGTTGCCACGGCATCCGATATTTAGGCCCGTTCAAATTTTCGAAGCTTCGAAAGAGACGTTCTGTTGAACACTTCATCCTGGGCGAGAAGGTGCATCATGATAACACTTCACAGCGCACAAAAACAACACATTATAAAAAAACATACACACATAGAAATAACTCTCACGCAGCGCTGACTGTCAACTCGAGGATATATTAAACATCATCTTCGTTACCTTTTACTCTTACGCACTAAGAAGACAAAAATAAAAAAAAAGATAAATAAACACAAAAAAGGGAAACGAAAAAGAAAAAGGGAACGAAAAGAGAAAAGAACAGAGAAAGAGAAAACTTAATCTTTCCACTCTGGTGAAGAAGGAAGAGAGCTGTACTATGTGCCGCCATCTATGAGCAACGGCGGCAACCAGACTACCGGCAAGCCCATTGTCTGGTTGTAGCCGCCGCTCATAGATGACGGTAGTTGTCCGGAGGGTTGTGTCGAGATCTATCCACGGACACGAAAATGAGGAAACTAGCCCTTTGCGTCGTCGCCGACGGCGACGACGCAAAACACGCGAACGAGAGCCTAAGAGCTGCGCTCTAAGATAAGCCAGGAGTACGTGCTTGAGTTCACCACTGAGCAAAGAATCTATGGCCTTCAGCCGAAGACACTTTCCAAAGGCAAGGCAAACGCGGTAGTCGTACGTTTGGCGGAATTGCTATTCGCAACTTTCAGCGATGATGGTACCGCGGTGTGAGAATCGCGCTCCCTAGCTCCTGGATGATTGGCCTCATAATAAAAGGGCTTGCCTACACCTTCCTGACGTGAAAAAATAATGTAAGGCTCTAATACTCCTCGTATATAGCAAAACTAGAATTACTTACGCGTCGCAGACCCAGCCTCGTACCGCTGTTCTACGACGATCATCCAGATGACAGCCATTTTGATAGGCACCGGTGCGCCCCCTATAGGTCGTGAAAGTTGCGAATTGTGATCTCCACAATGGCTCACCAGGGAAAGTAGCGAACTGGAGGGAACATCGCTAAACAGAAGCGGCAGCTCACTGAGTCTGGGCGTTTTCGTCGTGCCAATGAGGCACCAGCAAACAACGGAGAACGGCTTTGGACTCAAGACAGAGAAACAAGCAGGGTTTGTCCTGCTACGACCGAGAACCAAGTAAAAGGACGAGGTTCCTCTCCATTTATTCGGCTGAATATGGCCTTCATAGAAAAAAACCTGGATATGATAAGACGTTTACACGTAGTCTGCATCAAAGGAACAAAAAAGAGAGCCTCGTTTTTTATTTATTGAGGCGCTTAAAACAATGTTTTAGACTCAGGTTTATTCAACGCGACAGCAGTATTTTTCTTATTTTTTTTAGCGTGTTTCATGGATGCATTGCCGATACAGGGACGACGTACCTGAAATGACTACGTCGCTCTTCTAAGCGTCATTGTGGGAAGCGCTTCGGTCGCACTTTTGTTTTAGCTCAATTTCTAAATCGGGCGAAAAAATGCAAAAACTGATGGATCATTATGTCTGAAACCTGGCCCTTTTTATAATTTTTCTCAATTTATCTCGCGTCTAACACAAATTACCGACAGTAAAACATTAGCAACATGGCCCATATAATTACTAATGGTAATTATTATATAAAACAATATATAAACAGATTGTTTTTGTTAGTGTTCGTACTGATCGAACTCGTGTAAGAGTAAACGCTTTAAAAAATATGTTCGAATTAGAATCAACCACTTTGTAAATATCTTCTTAATTGAACAATGCAAAAAGTGAGAGAACTAAACCGACATGGCTCAAACTCTTTCCTATTTTGCCCGAAGGTCACTGCACAAACATATGGTCTTTCTGTGTCCCTTTTAACATCTATCTTCCTGGAGCATATTTTTAATTTGCAACCCTCTCAATACCCTTGTACCGTCCGCAAGCATCCTATATTGGCCTCTGATCAAACAAGCTGTATAGTAACTCTTTCCAGGAGGTCTTCACCACGAGACTCTGTAGTATACCTAGTAATGCTGAGAGAGAAAAGGAAGCTCAGAACATGTTGGCCACACTTTCTGTATGGGACGAGTTAGTTCCGAGCTAAAAAAGAGTTTGGGAAGTGGGGCCGAAAGAAGGAAAAAGGGAAAGGGATAGGAAAGCAGGGAGAGGGAGGGGAGGCGGTAGTTTGGATTAACTATAGACCCTTTTTATGGCAAAAGCAACCAGGCGGTGCTCCAGCCTTTGACGTCCCAGAGAACTCCCGGTTTATAAAAAAAATGAACAAAGGCCACGTTAACATCGCTCCTTGAAATGTAGATGAAACGTTTAACCACCGATTCTTAGGTGAACGCCAAAAGAACAAAGGGGTGCGAGATCTGTTAAAAGGTTTTGAGTATTCTTGTATGCCAACTTGCCTCCTTCAAGAAGTAATATTGTACAGTCAAAGGCCCTCGTTAAATCTCTAACTTTGTTGTCTGTGTAGCATTTATGCTTTCTAGCACTGGTGACATACGCAAGCTCAACAGGCTTGCAAAGACGGTGCGACCGGAAGTCGCTTGGGAAACAAGTGGCAGTACATGATTTTAAACTGCAGAAGGGTCAATATTTCTCTTCACCCTCGATCCACAACGCTGCCAATGTCAACCACGCGAGCGAGCGTCCTTATCCTATGGCCCATCTGCACGAAAGCTCGGCCAAACAATACACTGCGAACAGGGCCGCGGGCCCGCACCACCAACCCCGACAGCGTCGCAGACCGATTGTGAAGCGGAGCATAAGTCACTCGGCAGGTGACGATCCCAGGGCGTTTAGCACAAAGTCTTAGGACGCGGTCCAGTAGTTCGGTATCTTCTAAAAAGTTTATGAGTAGGGCGAATGTCTTATGGCGAATTCCACTGGGTGTTTTGGAGCGCGCCGGGAACTGTTGATGAGATCCGGAATGGAGCACACGATCCGAACGGGGTCGCGCCGCCTACACTCTAAAAAAAAATGGAGGAAAAAAGTAGCAACGGCGCGTCTTCCTCCCTTCTACTGACGCGCCCCGAAGCGGACACGAGAAGAAGGGAGGAACGAGACGTTTTCCTCCTTCTCCAGGCAGACTGGAGAAAGCTTTCGCCCTCCCGACTCCTCTTTCGGTTTCGTTTTCGAGCAGGCCGCGCACGTTGTTTAATAAATTATGTTGAGTTGATAGCGCTTCAGCGGCAGCGGAGGCCGCCTGTAATTCCGTCTTCTAGTCCGAACGTGCAGAACCTTTCGGTTGCATTGACGTTTTTATCGCTAATTTTATGAAACGAGCAAACGAAGCCGCTAGAAACACCGAGGTTCCGGAGCAGTGCCAGCAGCGCCACGTACACTGGGAAAGATCGCCGTCTCCGGATTGCGGGACTTACGCGGAACTACAGTAGCGAAACCACGCGGAACTGTGTCGACGTTTTCGGCGTTATGGAAATCGCAGGAACTTCGTCCAAGACAGGCAGGTTTTGCTGCCGGCTGCCAGGGTGCCTTCCTTGCTGAGTTCGGTTCTGTTTTCCGATGCCGAGTGCAACCGGCGTTCAACGTGGTTTTGTATTTGTGCGTGTCAGCAACATAGCAACAACATCTGGATGGCAGTGTTGTGGGTTGTGAACAGAAGACTGGAATTATCGCCGATCTGACCGTGTGTTCGCGTATCAGTGGTGTAACAACAAGATGAGATGACGGAAACTGTCGGGCATTGATGCCGCAGGTCGGGCCGTGATCGGAGGGGGCGGGGTGTCGCAGGTTGACATTCCGCTTTACATTAAAAGGTTTAATACTACTTGAGGGATTAGGTGAAATCGATCGACGTGCTGATAGTCATGTTGGAACACTGGTCTGAACAGTAAGCTCCTGTCGTACAGTGGCCAATGTGACTGTCGGTTGTCTCGTCCCCGAGAGCGATTGCGCTCTGGGGAAAGCACTGAACAGTACGAAATCATGACGGAAAGTACGTATATTTACAGTGTAGAATTTTAGCATTAAAAAAGAATAGTAGGTAAAATCGAAAAAAAAAGCTCCATTTATCTTGCTGTTTAAATATACTACGGTTCCTGGAGAAACTGCTCTCCAAGTGGCGCGCTGGGATGCGCGCTAGACGTTTTCGAGCTCGCCACGGCGTAGCTCCGTACACTTAACACCTGCCGCAAGTCGCGGCTTTGACTGCATTCAAGTTGATCGAAAAGCGATTTCTCAGCCCGTGAAGCATCACTTCCAGCTGAGTGAATATCCGCTCTACAGAGATTAATTCAAGACGGCAATTGCAGCCTTGCGCGAACAGCACAAATAGAAAAACAAACACTACAATAGAAACAGAGGCTACGACGTGCCGTGTGGGGAAACAAACTTATGGCTTCGAACCGCATTGGAGCGGCTTGATTTATTATATTTCAAATGATTACGGCATGATCGAGCGTTCGCTTTCTAATAAGAGATTCATCCCTTGAGCCATTTAAAATACTCTCAGAGGTATGACATTGCTGGAAAAAAATCAACATGTTGTGAATATTTTTTATTGCTTATTCAGTCACCGAGAAATTCTGTACGTTCAAAACGACCAGTATAAAGACGGAAACGCAGAGCTGGAGTGTAGTGTTCGGGCTAGTGTGCCGTTGTATTGATGTTTGTATATGCAATGTATGTGTATGTGCTCAGTGTATGTTCACCTGGTGCTTGTAGTATGCGTAATGTGTGTATATACTTCGTTTCACTTTCGGTCCGAGCGCGGCCGATGTTATAAACTGAAGGGCCAATCAAACAGCGCAAAAAGCGCAACGTCATGGCGTGCTCTCAGCGCTTGATAGGACTAGCCGGCGTAGGAGCACGCACAGAGAGACGGCGAATACCCGCTGGTCCTATCAACTGCAGAGAGCACGCCATGACGCTGTGCCTCTTCGCTGTTTGATTGGCCCTTCGGCTCATTACATCGGCCGCGCTCGGACCGAATCTGAAACGAAGTATAGGAAAGGATCCGAAAGCGGAATGGTGGCCTGAGGAACTAAAAATATTTTTTTGTAGAACATGAATTGGGCAGTACCTAGTACTGCCCAATTCATTACTCTGCTTGACCCTGCCATCTGGTGGCAAGCGATTTAACATAACCTTCTTTCACGCTACGCGATAAAGAGCGGCTTCGAGTTTATTCTTTTGAGAGCGGCTTTTGGTTTCGCGGGTTGGGTTTGCCATTCCTTCCTGATGTGCGGTTGACGAAGGAATTGTGACTCGAGGAACACCAAAGGTAAGACGTAAAGCGCGCGAAGTAACTGGGTATCGGTTTTCTCCGTTTAACAGCGCAGTGCTGTCGACGAGAAGACTGAGTAAGTGCAACTGCTTTCGAAACGCAAGTTTCTGTACCTGTGGGGGGAATCTGGCTTCGGAAATAAACACAGTTCGCGGAAAGCTCGTGTTACGCTTTTATTTGCTGCTCCTCTCGTCCCATACAAGAGACGTAGCGTCCTCGTGAAGCCTTATTGAGCTCGATTTGCTCGATTCAGGGCCACCATAATGAGAGGCAGGCGACGAAGGAACTAGTCGCTCCCCTGCTTCAGGGACGAAAGTTTCTCCCTTTCTAAAGGAACATAGGTTACAAGACCGTTCCTCCCCTAAGGGAGGACTATCGATACCCTTTTTTCTAAGAGTGTATGGATCCCCTGTGGAATATTACCACTGCTCCGGGATCGGCGGATGCCTTCCCGTCATTCACCTGCCCGGGAATCCCCTTCCGTGGCCGCAGCGGTCGTTTCGAAGACGTTTTCGCAATCTCGGCGCTAACACGTGTTCGACGCACGAGCAGCAGGAATGGCTCAGGAGCTTCTAGCAAAGATTGCCGGAATGCCGGAAGCTGCTCGAGCAACTTGACGACAAACTGTCGTCAAGCAACAGCAGCAGTAAGGCGGGCGGTACAGGCGGCTCCTCCCGAGCGGCCATTACGAATTCTTCTGAGGCGAGATGGGCGGGATCAGGCGAAATGCCCCGCGAGAAAGGAAGTCACGTGTGTGCGCCGAGGGCTGGCCCGGCTGGTTTCCGGTTGAATCCGCCGAAATCGGTGGAGCGACTTTTCTCGGATCCAGATCGAGATCTGGAGCGGGAGCTAATCCAAAATGACCTGTGGAACACGTTCGTCTTGATCCCGATCGCCCTAGAAATAGAATCGCTCCAGAAAAGTCAATCCCGGCGCGCTCCAAAACGACCAGTGGAATTCGCCATTAGTGGTGTTCCTGGCTGATCCTGAAAGAAAAATTATGTCTTCAACTGTGGTGCGGGCAACACCAGCGATCTGCGGTCCATCGTGGATTGATTTTCTGGCATCCGCTAAAGCTGGGCACACCCAGAGGAGGTTGTCTATGTTGTCACAGGTTGACACAGGTTGAGCTATTTGGGCTGATTGTTTAATCAAAACGATTAATTACCGCAGCAGTGAAGGCAGACACAGTAAAAAGCCTGTGCATGATAGTGGCGTTCGTTCGTGAATTGTTCTGAAGCATGTGGGCGGGTGGTCTTCGTCGAAAAATTTGCGGATCAAAATGAGGTCGCTTCATTTAATTCTGCATTAACCGCATGGTCTCGTGGATTTTCGGGACGCTGAGTATTGGCACATTAACTTAAAGGGGCAATGAAACGATATTGGGTTTGAATGTTCAGGACTTTACAGAGGAGTACTGGTCCTAGACTTGCCCATGTATACTCGCACAAACTGCCACTGATTCAGAAGCTTCTTTGTCGCGGTGAAATTGCGAGGATCAAAGGGAACTATTTCTTTCAGTCTTGCCTTCACAATGATTGATGACGTAGTTGTTGAATCGAAACCATTCGCCTGATGACAGTCGACCGCGGCTCATGGATTGGACACTAAAACTGCGTGAGCACAATCAATGCCTCAGCGGGCACTCGGGTAGTGGCTCGGGTCGAACCACTGCCATGATAAGAATACCCGAACAATGCCTGGGGCTCAGCACTAGTTTTATACTTTTGCAACCCCAGCGCGTGGCTATGAATAATGTTGGCGGAATAGCATAGACACCAGGCTACGTGGTCGCTTGTTCTGGCTCCGAGTTGAGGGGATGAACAGTGCTCCTCAAAGTTTTCTGACGACTGCCTTGGATAGACAAAACACTGAGGCAAGTTTATTCAGTTAGCAACGTTAGAAAGGGATCCTGAGTAGTATTTATCGAGAGTTAAAACAAAAATCATTTCATGGCTCCTTCAACGTGGTGCGCTTTTGCATCTAGATGGCTGTCTCGTTGCGCGAGATTCTAACGTGTGAAGGCAACCATTGGAAATGTAACTGCCAGCCCTTCGTCTCCAAGATTCTTGCAATGTAAGCGACGCACTCAGCATATTGGTTGTCATCATCAAGTTTGTTTAGTAGCTACATCGGAATTCTGGGGTCCGTTAAAAGGTCTAACTTTCCACAATGGGGGGGGCGTTTGTTTTAGAGTGTGTTGAGGCCTAGCCAAAAAGCGGCAAGTTCAGAAGTTGTACACTTTGTGTAAAAAATGTGTTTTCTAGACTTTCTTACTTTTAGAGTTTGAGATGGAGATTGCCGCAGTGGATGAGTGACTGCTGTGATAACCGAGTCATCGGTGTAGACATGATTCCAGTCCGGGAAAGATTCCTCTTGTGAGACTTGAACAAGACCTCGGGCGACGACCTGTGGAGTGAGTCATTTGCTTCGGATTGCGGCGATAGACTCAATAATATTCAGCGATCGGGGGTAAGGCGGTGGAGGAGGATACAACATGCATGCAAGGGGCTAAAACAAACCCGTCTAACTCTGTTGATAGCTATCCTAGCCGAGAGAGGGGATGGTCCCGCAAGTGCTTTAGGAGAGAACCAATTGGCTAGAAGTTCGTTTGCGTTGCTCTGTGGCGAAGCGACACGCATTTACCATGGTTCTCGACAAGGTTTATCCTTTCTTTTAGAAACGTAGACATTTCCTTTGAGTATCTCGGTAGTCCTAACTTTAATCAACCAGCAATCCTTTAAAGAGTCTAGATGGCTGATGACTGCGCGTTATTGAGGCAGAGAAGTGGCAGTTGCAGTGCATCCATTAGACTGGAGAGAATACGTCCCCTGTACAGTTGCATCATCATAGCCTGAGGTGTTCCCCACCTGCTGCCCATGATCATACGAATGGCGTGTCGGTGTCGGCAATATTTGATGAGTGTTGACTTCATTTCAGGACGCCAGAAGATGTGGTCGTCTTACAAAAAACCAAGGTAGGAATACGTTCGACCACGCATTATTTCTATTCCGTTGATTGTGTAGTTGCTAGTAGCATTGAAGATCTGGCCGTTGGAGGGTACTAAAGTGCAGCTGTTTTACGTGTGGAAAGTGCAAGTCCCAGCTTTGAAAGTTCGTCAGCGACTATGGTTAATGCGTCTTGTAATGCTTGTTGCATCGTGCTATTAACCTCGGTTGGGGCGGTCGACCACAGGACAACGCTGTCACCATTTACTGCAGTGTTGATCACAACTACATGAATGTTTATCCGCAGTATGGCCTCTGGCAAGTTTGTCATGGCAGCATTAAACAAAAGAAAGGCTTATTAGACTACCTTGTGGAACTCCTTGCGGAAAAACACGCCTAAAACTTTGAACACTGCCCAGGCGGTAGGAGCTATTTACGACCAGTCAGGAAGGTACGTATAAAAGCAAGTGCTCCGCCTTTAACACGAAGCTTCATAAGCTGGCTAATGATGGTACTGTGGAGAATAGCATCAAAGGTCTTTTTGATGCAGAAATGTTTGGATTTGGGCTCGTCGGTGGTGCATTGTAAACATATAAATAAAAGCGGTGTGTCTGTGTCCCTTCTTCTACTTCTTCTTGTGTTCGTTTGCGCTGTTTCATTTATATGTCTTTCCGATGTCAAGAAATATATGGCCGTAAATGTTTTCTTTTTGGCTTCCGACTATTAAATATCAGATACAAAGTCTCCAATTGCATTTGTTGTGCAGCGGCGTTGGCGAAAGCCGGACAGCTGCCTAGGAGGAACACAAGATGTCTCAAGCTACCAGTAGAGGCGGCGCAGGACCATACGTTATATCACCTTTCCCAGAGAGCACGTGAGGGAGATGGGTCTGTAGGAAGCGGAGTCACCGATGGGTTTCCCTGGCTTGTGTATGAGAACAGCCACGGATTATAGCCATGCCAGGCTGTCCAAACCGGGCGCACCGCGCTTTTGAGCAGAGCGTCGAAGAGCACGATGTACTTCGCCCATCTTAAAGTCCGAATCTGCCACGGTTACCGTTGTTGGTAGAGTGCTGGTCGTCCTAGTTGTAGCACAACCTAATGGCGGGAAGGGGGTGTGGGGGGGGAGGGGAGATGGAAGTAAACTCATCTGCAAGAGTTCCACCACTTAAGCCACGGTGATCTGAACTATAGGAAGTCCAAGAGTGGGTGAGCATGGGACGGCATGCCCGGCGAGTACACGAGCCATATGCCACGCGTGCTTTCCACCACCAGGAGAGTGAAGTGATTCATATCGTGGTCGCCACCCCCTTCGTTGCAAGCGGTGGGTGCGTCTGCGAAAAGCAGCGTCTTGTCTTGTAAACCGTTGGATGTCTTTTTGCCCCGATGTCTTAAGAGCACGATGCTGTGCCTTGCGGCGCTGAGCTCGCAATTTTAGGTAGGTGAGATCAGGGTTTTGCCAAGAAATTAAGGTTGTCACTCCTCGCGTCACTCTGGAAGGGACCTGAGAGATGACAGTCGTGCGATCGACGGCGGGCTGAGATACTATCTCCTCAAAGCATATACGGCATGCATCTCAGTTGGCCACTAAACGTGTTTTGTGAGTGATAGGACCGCGTGTAGGGAATTAACACATACTGGAAGGTGATAGCTACCCCAGCTGTCTGGTTCAGCAGTCCAAAATGCACGTATAGAAGTAGTTGTGAAACTTAGTTCGAGCGCACTACGCTCACATTATGCCTCACAAATGTTGCTGTGCCGTCGTTCGGACATTTGAGGCCAATGGCGGTTGCAAGATCCTCGAGCGATCAATCCCGAGTAGAAGTTGTTTTTTATGACCCCATGTCTGGTTATGGGCGTAGCAGTCACCGAGGAGTAGCGTAGCTGGCGAGCATCGCGAGAGTATTGTTCGAAGGACAGATGGGTTCTAGTGAGAATTAGGCCGAACGCAAATAGAGACGACAGTGTCGACTTAGTTCCCTTTTCTAATTTTTACGGCAACGTATTCTGCACTATTTTTGCAAAGATCAGAGAGATTCATTTGCACCTGATTCAATCTTTGATGCAAAAACAAACGTGCCTTTGGAGCATCTGTTGATGTTAATGTTGTCCGGGAGGTAGTGTTATAAATTACAAAGGGATATAATCGAACCGTGCCTTGTTTCAAGATAGTTTTTGGAAGTGCTAGTGTCTCAACAGGGTTTATTTCTAAATATTGCCTTAGTTCGTCTATTTATTTCAGAAGCCGATTAACGTTCCGCTAAATACAGAGGGAATTGCACCAGTTTTTTTATGGTAGGAGCATGTGTTTCTGGGTGGTGGCATCTGTCAGTTCATTAGAAAATGTTTATAAAGGCAAACGACCAGTTCCTCCTAATGTCCCTATTTAACGCTATGCGAGGTGGCGACAAGTCTTCCTTTCCCGTCGTCTTCCCCTCACTCCAGTCGTCTGCTAGCACGCGGTCCGCTATGTTCTTCCTAACTCGCCCACCATGGTTGTGTTCGAAATATTCCAAGTTAATCCGGTGGATCATGTCACGTGACCATCCAGATAGAACAACGCTGGACGCGGGTAGGTTTTCGAACGCCAAGGTACCAAACCGTTACTCGAGAGTGAGGTCGAGTCAAATTTGCCATGCTCTTTCTAACCGGAAGCAGAACGCGGGCACGGACCAATGGGATAGCGCGTCGGCACATTAATCGTTGTTGCAAATTAGCAAAGCTCTAATCGAGGGACTCAGTATTCCACATTATGAGTTTCGTGCAGCAGAGGCAAAAGCACAGGCGCGAGCGCGTGGCTTTCAGATCTCCTTTTCTTTCACGAACACTTGCGAAAGAAAAGCACATGTATATGAAAGCCATGTGCCCGCGCCTATGCTTTTGCCTTTGCTGCAGACAACGCCTGAGATAGAGTATAGTGTCATCAGGAGGCAGCTAGTGGCATGACCATATGGCGGATTGTGATCACTGCTTTTGCTGATTGGTTATCAATAGAGGTTAGGAAGAAGCGTAACAGATTCGCGAGTATACACAAAGCGTGTCCTAGACATTGTTGTTTGGACGTTGTCCTTTGATCTTGAGTTTCCGTACTTTTTGGTGAACGATCAGGTGTTTTCTTGGCAGGGTTTTCATGATCTTTTGAAGCCGTCTAATCAGCGCCGTTGTCTTCTTACTTCTTGCAGGTTCTGAGTGTTTGGGTGTGTGTGTGGGTGTGGGGGGGGGGGGGGGGGAGTGGCAATTGAGATTGACATTGCGCCTGTCGTCGGCTTTTTGTGAAGGAGGGAATTCGGATTCTCACTCCAGATGGACAGTAGGCTCTGAATATCCTTTCGGATCCTGCGTGCGCATGGACGGAGTGCGGTATTGTCCATCCTCGCGGGCTTCTCAGTTGCTCATGACGGCTTATTTTGCTTACATATAATCCTCATTGTTAGGTTGTTCGTAGACGAACATCTGCAGTTCCGTTTCGTATAGCAAAGAGTTCCGTTACATGGCATTGTGGCGTTTCTTGGAGTTTAGGAATCTAGGTTTTTGAGCTTCGCACCTGCTGGTGTCATTGTGAGCTCCACATCGGCTGCATTGCTGCATTGCTATGCTTTTGATTATGTGCTTGCCACATGTCCGAAGCGGCTACACTTCGGACACCCTCGGTTTTCTCCAGATAGGGGAACACCTCGTATCCATAGTCCGTTTCAACCTAAGAACAAAGGGCGAGGGTAAGACGGGCCGGGGAGGAGGAAGCAGACGGAACGCTGGAGAAGAGAGGGAAAAACCTCCTTCTCTCTTTAGCGTTCCGTCTGCTTCCTCCTCCCCGGCCCGTCTTACCCTCGCCCTTCGTTCTTAGGTTGCAACGGACTATAGTATGAATTACATAGACATACTCAAGCGGCAGTCCCGGTGAAAACGAGCTTTACAGCCTCCGATGTGCTAAGTCTTTTAAACAGGGTTACTGAAACTATCTCCCTTAGGAAGCTCCAGAGGCCACAATCACTGATCTATGCTGGTACTCCATATGTAACTCTAACAGAGCAATACTCGGGAGCAGGTTGGCATGTGTGACCCTGGATGGAACCTAGGTTCTTCAGTGGAGTAAATCCTTTGTCGATATTATATTTCAATTTCCGAGGCCAGGAGGTTCAAACGATAGTTAAGGCTAACCTGAGTCACTAAACTCGTGAAACACGAAGTTGGTGCCAAAGTTCTCAGAGCGTGCTGACTGGACTCTCGCGACGATGGCGTCACGCGGGACGAGATGTCAGTTATCCAAACTCTTGCGGTGCTCAAATTTCAGTGAGATTGTAAAACACAAAGTCGTAGCGAGCTTCATCCAAGTGCGTGCGAGCAACACCGTGGGGCCAGACGATTGAAAGGCTGCACTGATGACATCACGCCCTCGTGTCCCTACATCCCTACGCCGCGTTAGAGTCTATGCTGTCTAGATGGTACCTAGCTCCTTGTTTGTGGAAGTTATTGGTGACGACAAAGTCACGTTTCACAACTTTAGGAAAGAGTTATTTGAGGCCAAAATCTTCGCTCCGGAATCGGGGCGAAGCTTGAACTTTGTGATATTGTGGAGACTTGCGAGGTGTACGTGGTTGTAGAGTTCATTTTCCGCCACTGTCAACAACGCTACCGGGGTCACTCAGAAGCGGTGTGTGTAGTGATGTGGGTAGTGTTGGAGATATGAGGGGGCGACGGAGAATGGCGAGAAAGAACCAGGTCAGGAAGTGCCGTACAAAATGTTCGTGAAAGAGAAAGAAAAAGGGAGAGTAATAAAGAGAGTGGGAGGAGGGTGATCGTAATAAAGAAGAAGTATATCTCTTCCCCCAAAATTTTATTATACCTTTCTGAAGTGTAGGATCACTATATAAGTGTTTATTATCTGGGGTTGGGGCCATCGCGTCCGCCCCTTACCTATTTATGTTCCTTTTCCCCATTTTGGATGCCACTGGGGGTGGTCGAATCGACCCCCTCCCTGTCCCCCTGTTTCGACACACCTGCTTAGAGGCGTTCTAACTGAGCGACGACGAGGAACAGCACAGCTTGAATTTTTAGAAATAATATTTCTTATTTATTTTTCTTTTTTTAAGATACTGTCAACCCCTCTTGGGGTCACTACAAAAAAAAAAAGAAAATACAAAAATGCATAAAAAATCAAACATCAGCGTTTAATCTACAAAAGAAATGATACGCGTGATTACACATTCATTGGAGAGAAAAAGCTCCACAAATGGTACAAAATAAATTTTAGCAGTAACAATGAAAACATGCGCACGTGCAAACTCCCAGCACACAAGTTTCCAACAAGTGCACGCTTGTCTCAAAAATAACTAATTGTCTGAGTGCCCCAGACTGCTGATGAAATCTACAAGAAAATCTGAATTTACAATATCCTGTGGAAGAAGGTTTCACTCTTCCCTCGTTGTAGGAAAAGTGAACAATGAAATACGTTCGTTCTGCTTTGAAATGGTTGGATCATTTTGCCGTGGCGATTTCTTAGTGAACGAGTTTATCGAGGCTTTAAATACTAGGCACAAGCAACGTTAAAAAACCGTGGTACAGCATGAAAATGTATTTTAGTCCAGCACTCTTACGCCGATCAGAGAGCAACGCAAGCCGAAGTTGTCGCAACATAGCCCTAACAGAGTCAGTTTGTTTATATCTACTTAGTGCGTATCTAGCTGCAAGTTTTTTTGTATCGTTTCTACCTTAGGAATGTGTTTTTTTATGTGGGTCCCATGTTACTCTTGTATATTCTAGTGCCGGTCGTATGACAGTCTTAAATACCGAGAGCTTAGCACTCGAAGGTGCATGTTTAAAACTTATTTTTAAATATTCGAGCGTACATTTTGCTGAACCGCAGATGTTGTCGACATGCTCACCATATTTTAGATTACTTTCAATTGTTACACCTAGATATTTTTTATAAGGTCACTTCTTTCCAGGAAAAAAAAAAACATCCTTCACTGTGTATATATAAGGTAACTTATTTTTTTCTTATTTGAAAGTTGAAGTAATATGGCCTTATCATTATTAACCACCATTTCCCATTTTCGGCACCGGTTGCACCAACGTCGCTTACCTTAACCGAAAGCGGCTCTTTCCTAAGTCGGCTTAGCGCCCTAAACCGAGCTCGGATAAGCACGGGTTTAAATTCCGGTTGCACCAACGTTAACCCCGCTTTACAGACGCGCCCCTAGCTAAACGCTGGATTTGCCTAGGGAATGTAGGGACAAACAGAGCAAACTAGGGAACGCTCAGAGGGACGAATACGATTGGAGGAGAGGAATCTCGTGATGTAAACAAAAAACCTGCTGTAGTTGCCGTCGTCGGCATCTGCTTTTCGCTGTATTTCTTCGGTGAGTAACGGATTACAGGTCTCCCAATTCAGTCATTTTTTTCGCTTAACTTTCAAAAACAGGAGTCAACGCTTTAAATAAACACGAATGCTCTTTACATCTGTGATTGTGTGTTTATTATCGGTTGATAACAGAATATTTTGACAGTGACAGTAGTTTTCGTGCTCACATTTTGAGATAAAGGAGCCATCGGGGGCCCCAAATTTCACTGAACGCGAGAAGGACGCTCTACTCGCTACATCGCTGAAGACAAAACATCATCGAGAATAAGTAGGCAGGTAAGATGACTACTAAAATCAAGTCATGCCTGAGACCGATAAAGTTCAAAACAGTGACGAACTCGCCACGGCAGCTGCGAAAATGCCCAGAAATCGTCGAATAGAAGTCGTCGAGGTGTCGTTGCCACGAATATAAGTTGTCGTCGCCACGAATGAAAGATATAAAGCAAAATATTCCTAAAAAGCGCGATCACTAGAAAAGTTACGGTTATGGAACGATACAGTTTTCTGAAGCCAAGATTCTACTCGCGAGACAAGGAAAATTCAAACTCAGAAAACGAAAGAAATTGAATTTCGCTGTTTTATAATTTAAAAGCGCCGCAATCTGATGCAAACGGCAGAAGTGTCGACAATCAGCTGATCGCCGAGATCATGTACTTCCACTTTTCAACGCGCTGATCGGATTGAAGGATATGCGTTGCAAGGAGAAATAAACAAGCTGGTAAATAACAATACGTTACAGTTATACGAAAATCAGTAAGGTATACATACGAATCAGCTCGTTGACAAAATAACCAACGGGAAGACAGACGTGAGCCCCACAACTCCGTACGTATCTCGGTTAGGGCTAACACGCACTGAGAGTGAAGAGTCAGCTTGAAAACAGGGGTGGATAAACACTTCACGCGACAATATTTTGCATCCTTGTCACAATCGAAGGTCATTCTGTCGAGACTCTCTCGCTGTTGTAGCCTAAAACACTTTGTACAACCAATTTCGTCCACCGCGTCGACCGCCACAAACCAGCCGCCATGTTTTAAATCCAGGATTAAGAAACAACCAAAAGCAAAGCGCCCAATGTTGAGCGCTTACGATAAGCGTAGTTTAGTGCTAGGTTTAGCGATAAGCGATTTTGGTGCAACCGAACGAAACCGAAACTTAGCTTAGGTGCCCGGCTAAGCTCCGCTTTGCGCTAAGCGGCGTTGGTGCAACCGGCCCTAAGACTCAGTTTTCTGTAGCGCAATTTTTAGCTTATCTTGGTCCTCCCTAGTTTTAACGTCCGCGTAAATAAAACAATCGTCCGCAAATAACCGCACTGATTTATGACCGTCAAAGCTTCGAGAAATATGGTTTATATACATTAACAATAAGACCGGGCCAAAAGACAGAGCCCTGTGGGACACCCGACGTTACTGGCAGAATATTAGACGCAGTGTCGTTTATTTCGACAAATTGTGTTCTTTCCTTCATTTAGGTTGCTATCCAGTCAACCAATTGTGAACTGACCCCAATATATTTTTGTAATTTTATGTATGAGACTATTGTGCGCTATTCGGTCAAAAGCTTTTGCGTCTGTCTGTCCCCCCTTATCTAGATGAACTCAGAAGCGGCTTGACACACTTTCAAGCGAGATCGGCTCGTGAGAAAGCTCGTAGTTAGGATTTAGTTGTGAATGACGAATTAGATGGTGCGTGTTCAAATCGACGGTGACAAGTTTGATTGTGTATGATGAAAGTTTAGAGTCATCGCGTTCTTAAGACATCACCGTCAATATTACAACCTTACATTACTCCTATTTCCGCGGATGAAAGCAGAATTAATCTGTTTGGCTAATCTTGGCAAGCCGACCACGCCGATACTTTTGGTAGCCTACGTAGCCAATAGTCACTACTTTAAAAAAAGCAGTAAAATTACTTTATTCCGCTGATGGGAGGGAAGCAAGAACCCGGAGGAGAAATCCGCCCGAAAGCGGACAACGCTAATCGGCTGATTCTGACCTAGCCACGTCGGCTAGACTTTGATCATATTGAAAACCCCGAGAAAAATGAAACGAACGGCAGGGACGTTTTTTAGTAGATTCAGATTTATCAGTGGAAATAAGAAGGATATAAGTATGTCAAATTCGACGTTGTTGATTTGAGAATGCAATTGTCTTAGGCCTCAGCCGTGCTTTTTTAGAGATCAAACATGTTGGTCGCAGCTGATAATCTTTGTTGTGACGTCACACGTAAAACCCACGGCCGGCTTCGCGCGTTCTCTCGTGCTGCTCTTGTTCGGCGCCTAGGGATTCGTAGGGCTTTTTCGCCCCTTGAATGAAAAACGTCACGAAGATAAAGGGGATCTGCGGGTTTGTGAGAAAAGAAAGCTTCGCTGCAATCTTTCGGATCCTCCCCCCACTATGTCATAACAGAAAGAATCTTCGTGTATGACGAGTTTAGCGACCCTGGACGACTCAAACAGGAACCAGGCTATCAAGCTCTTCGTTCGAAACCAAAGGGTGCAAGTTACTGACGGGTTTCATGGGGTCCGTCGGTTTGACGATGACAGTGAGAGTGCGAGATGATTGGGTAGTTATGATAGTGTCCTCACTTGAATTAAGTTCATGGCGCCTTTCCTTTGAAATATTGGAGCTCCAATCTATTTCGCCTTTCGAGCTTTCCATGGAGTTGTCAGCGTCATTGGGGGGGGGGGATGGGAAAGGGGGGGAACTAATGTTTCGGCAGGCTCATTGGCGCTGCCTGATAGCTCCAGTGCGTTCAGGTAGAAAACTAGAAATAATATATGTTTTCAGGAATGAACAACTCAAGGATTCAAGATTCTACAGCATTGCGCAAAACATGTCGTGCTACTGCAGGAGCCTGCCTTCCCCTTACTTCCCAGAAAAAAAAAAATTACCGACCAACGTAAGTAATTGAGTAAATCAAAATTTTCGTATCGTTAATTTCCTAAGAAAAAATAACCCTTTCTTTTTTTCTAAAAAAAACAAACAAAAATATATGTTTTTAAATTAAAAAAGCAAAAAAACACAGAAATTCAACGGCAACATTGAAAAGATGTGCTTGCGTCACGGTCTGTTGCTTTGAATCCCATCAGCGTAAGCCTTCCTAATCTCAGGATTATCTGGACGGGGATAAGAAGACGACCTGCAATAAACTGCTGCGGTGCTTCCCTTTAAACTCGCGTGCATTGTTCCGCTTAATTACTTAACTGAACACAGGTGGGGGTCCAAGATAAGAATACTTTCCGCGCGTTCTAGCACGAAATGTAAATCTTTAAATACCTCTATAACGAAAATGTGCAAAAATTGTTCTTTTACTCATCAAAGAAAAACACGTAACCACGTGTACAAATACACATATTTTTTTTTATTTAAAAGGAACTGATTTAATACTCAATTAAACTCGGTAAAAAATTATTTTGTTTTTTTCTTTGTCTGATGGCGTATATATAATATGCGGAGCATGAAACTTACAATAGCGGCTACTGTGGTAGAATAGGGTGATTCATATATTAAGGTTTAGATTTAGAGAAGGGAAAAAAAACTGTTACGTATCTTACGATATTGCGCAAATTCGAAAGAAAAAAAAAAAGAAGAAAGGTTAGGCGATTTCTATCAAGCAGTCCTCACATTACCTACTAAGTAAAAGGTTAGTGACTGACTGACGATGTTCAAATCTGAAAATAATTAAAATGTGCCCGGTGATATTAAGCAGCAAACTAAAGCTCGCAGAAACAGAGACATCGAATTATCCTCCCATGTATACAGAAAAGCAACGCACACCGGTTGCTACCGAAACCTCTCGTCAGACTGTCGTACAACTCACAAATCCTTGGTGGTGTCGGCGCTCTTTCGACGTGCCCTAAGAGTCTGCTCAACAGAGAAGTCACTTAAAATATAAGTTCATTTTATGAAACGAAACCTCCAATAAAACAACTACCCAAAAAGATTTGTCAAAAATATATTCAAGAAATTACGGCACCCTCCTACAGCCAAGAACAGAAACACCTCCAGCCGCATGTGCGTCCCGTACCTCCAAGGCACGAGCGACGTCCTTGCCCGCGCTTTGAGATTGTACGGCATCGCAATTACACATGCGCCCACCTACACGTTGGGCCATCATCTCCCTCTTCCAAAATGTTGCCCCCCCCCCCCCCACCAAAAAACAAAAACAACAACAACAACAACAACAACTCAAGGCTGGTTTACCGAATTATCTGTGCTGAATGTAAAGCCTCGTCTGGGGGGTGGGGAAACAAAAACACTGACCCGAACATCTGCGGAGACATAAGTATGACGTGAAGAAGAAGGACATTCAAGGCAACGCGACGGCGGGACATGCTGAGAAGACCGACTACATAATTTACCTGTGACAACACTTACATTCTAGACAAAGAAAAAAACTAGAATATTTCGGCTTTTATTAGAATCCTGGCAAATACAAAATACAAACAACAACCTGCGCCGATCCACCGGAACGCTTACAAGCAACCGTATACACTATCTTAGATACGTTACACACGAAAACCGAAGAGAAGGAAAACAACACTGACAGAAAGATGATAACGACAGGTTGCGACCTTTGGGCCGACATACAGTCAGCCATGAACAAGTTGCCGAGCCGGCTTCAAAACCTTGGGCATGATGAAAAAATTGGTTAGAGTTTACTACGTGCCCTTTATATAGGGTGGTTCAAGTCGCCAGGCTCGATCTAAAAGGAACCGCAAAAATCGACGCCTGCACGTAGCCATCTCAACTTTTCGTCAAAGGTGTATTTGATAGGTTGGTTTGTTCTTGTAAAATTACAAAACGTAGTTCTCTTTCTGTAAAAAATAAGGCCAAGAAACTTGCCAGGGTCTACGGCGGGCAGCGATGCAGACGACAGGGGTTCAGTAGCGGTGAATGTTTGACGTTCGTATTGATAGATGGCGTCGGGAGCAGCGTCTGAAAGTGCAGCCGACCAGCGACAGATAGCAGACGACACGCAGACGAAATCCGTTGGCAGCAAAAGCGCCGCCGTTATGCAGACGTGATTTTTTACTTTGAGTATTGCTTTTATTCTCGGCATTTATGTTTTAACCGAAGGTACATTTCAAAAAGATTATATTCATTTTAATAAACCACGGTGGTCGCGAGCCGTCGCGATAAGAATGTAGCGCAATCTATCAATACGAACGGCAAACACAACCCGCTACTGGACCCCTGTCGTCTGCGTTGCTGCCCACCGTAGACCCTGGCAAGTTTCTTGGCCTTATTTTTTACAGAAAAGGAGGTACACTTTGTAATTTTACAAGAAAAAACCGGCCTGTGAATTACACCTTTAAGGAAAAGTTTATATTGCTACGTGCAGGCGTCGATTTTTACGGTTCATTTTAGATCGAGCCTGGTGATTTGAACCACCCTATATATTGCTTACCTAATCAGGTGGAGTTGCGTCGAAATGTTTATATTTAAACTAAAGCGTTCAAAAA
The DNA here is from genome assembly GCA_013358835.2 of Ixodes persulcatus. Lineage (NCBI taxonomy): Eukaryota > Metazoa > Arthropoda > Arachnida > Ixodida > Ixodidae > Ixodes > Ixodes persulcatus. The sequence goes on along the minus strand of JABSTQ010009213.1, from coordinate 146,627 downwards.
TAGCAGTGCCCCTTCCAAGTGAGCCACTGCAGAATCAGTGTCTAGCAAATGCGAACTGATCCAGCGGCAGTAAATTAAGTCTGGATCACGTATAAAAGGCCCGTCTTATTTTTGCAATTTATTGAATGCGGGAAACAGACTTTGTTTTTCGTCCTCTTTTTTTTTTACTGAATTCACAAGATTAAAGTTTGCTATTTAATCGCAGGAGCCCAATAAACTTTTTTTTTTTTTTAATTTGCCTCTCCTATTCGGGAGACTGCTAACTTCTGATAAAATGAACTCGGTAAGAAGAATATTTAATATAAAAATACAGTTCTTGAAACGATTAGGTGGCTTATATTCACTTCACACTACTCTATCCATAACATTATAAAAAAATATTTGCACCTTTTTAGGTGTCATTTTGATAACTATCTTCTGCTTAAACACGCAAACAAAAATATTTTCATATATTTTTATGCAATGTTTTTGTACAAGCTAAAGAAAGAAACGATGTCAGTACCTTCACAAACATACAAATGTATATATATATATATATATATATATATATTTGTTTTGTTCTACCAAATGTACAGGCACATTGAGGTGTTTTGAAACGTGCTTAGACAAATACATTTGCATTTTTATTTCATATGGCGCTGAAGGTTCAAGACTTCCCAGGAAAAATAGTCACGATTCAAACGAGCCATAGTTACAAATCAAAAGCACAGCCACCGCTAATTATTTCAGCTGACAGCATATAAGTAAAAGGCTAATCTTTTTACTCATTAAGATACGATGAAAGACGTTGAGAAAGGACAAAATGAGGCCGCCGTTAAATGAGACGTATTACTCGCTGCATCTAAAACGGGTATTAAATTCTTCAGCATAAAAACATCCACGTCAGCCCGTGTTACTAAATTGTTCCCATTAGAAAAGAAACAAAATGGCGCACGCACGCATACAGTTAAACATCATAGAAAAAGAAGTGCGGAAACCCCAATTACCTTTGTTTCAGCTTATACGTGGAAACTTTAATACGACATTATTTTATTTATTTTTTTCGAGTATGCTTTCATTTTACCTAAACGAATCACACCCATTGTATAAGAATAGAAGCGAGATCAAGAACGGCTGTGCAAAAATAAATGGGACGAAACACTGCACTTACGACATTTCCTCCGAATTTTACACGCCGAATCTTGAAAAAGAAAGAAAATATTAAAGAGGTGCATATACCGTCTCCCATTACCCAATATAAACAACAGCTGCAACGAAATATATATCAAACAAGAATATACCAATATGAAAATAAGAAAGGAGGAGAACGAGAGAGCGTAATTTGCGCGTCGCAAACCTAACCTAAAATTAGGGGGAGAATAAAGAAATAAACTAAAACAAAAACAGGATATAGCACAAAAAGTAACTCTAATTTGGACAACGAAAAAAAGAACCGGATTTGAACACGTGGAGAGGGAGTATTTTGCGGGCTAGACAAGCCCACGCTTATACGTAAGAGCACTCGCTACGATGGCCTGGCTAACCAAAGTATCACTCGGGGCGTGAACCGAAACTACACCGACCTACATGCTTCCGTTCCTCCTTCTCTCACTCTTGCGTTACATCCTTGCGAACCGATAAAAGGGGAACGTTCATACAAACGAGCGTCTTACCCTGAAAAAGACACGTAAAAAATACCACGAGCTAGACAATGGTACACATACATTCAAACCAAATCAATCCTTTTACGCCACGCCACGCGGTGGTGCTGCTGTTGGCACGCGCAGTACATAAGCATGGACCCTGTTTCAAAATTTATTCGATCTTACTCCAGGGTAAGGGTCTGTACCTTGGCGTTTGAAAGCCTACCCGCGTCCTATGTTGTTCCATCTGTGTTGTCGTAGGACACGACCCACCGGAGTAATTCGGATCAGTTTGGGCCAGGTTTCGAGCACAGCCAGAGTGTGGGCGAAAGCGGACTTGTCTGTAAACAGCGCAAATTAAAAAAAAAAAAAAATGTTTTGTGTTCCGATTTTGTCATGGTGCAGATTGGTTGGACTGTCCTGTGGTGGAACACTTCTTTGCACCAAAATGTGAATTTTCTCTGGAAATCGATGTCCTTGAAAATTCGGAAGAAGACAAGGTGGAGCCGAGCTTGTCCTGTTGCCATAGTCGCGGAATCGTGGCATTAATTCACCAAGCAAGTGCCAAAGTTAATCGTCATTGCCGGCACCTAATCTAGGTCACTCTCATTGGTATATCAAAATGAGTCAAAAAGTTTAAGACATCGCTTGAAAGCGATTGGAAAATAGAGATCCACCGTTTCCATAGTTCGAATGTGCTATCAAATCATGGGTCAGTCACTCACCACAAAGAAAGATGTTCATAAATAAACACGATACTTATCATCCAAGAAGCTTCACAAGAACACGGTCGACGCTGGCAAAGTGCTCGTATCAATATGTTCTATCAGGCTCTTAACATCAATCGGTCTTGTGTAAAGAAATGTTTTAACCCTCTAGCCAATGCCGTCAAGCAGAACAACTAGGTGCGGGTCCCAGCACCGCGATGAAGTCGTACTCGGCTTGCACTTTTCGTGACTTCTCAGGGTTAACCCTACCGTCGGAACACACAATGCAAGCAGCCTCACTTCGCGTGCGCACCACTTGTCGACGAGATGTGAGTTCTTTCAATAACACTCTTTTATGGCGACCTCTTCTCGATTCCGCGCAGCGTCTCACCCGCTTCCTGGCGAAGTATTTTTAGTCTGAGTCGCTTTTCGTGATCCACCGTAGGATCATCCGAGGCCTTAACCTTCCTTTCTTTTCTTTTTGCGACCTTCCCTGCTTCAGCAAGCTTTCTCAACGTTTATACACATATTCCTGTGACTTTCTCCGCGGCTAGCGTTACCCTGTTCTGAGCGTATTCTGAAGCGTGGCATAAGCCTTCGTCAGGTTTGAATGCCTCTCGAAAATTGGCTTGTCGGAGTCGTCAGCGGTTACTCTAAACGCACTCGCCTCTGTTGCCACATTGGACGAGATTTTCTGGCCCGCGTTCTTAGGCTAAAATTTCAACAGTCAGAGGCGCTTCGGTTGTGGTTTCTAAAAGACTTATCCACTATAGTAGACGATGGCACTCAGCTTCGAAATCTGCCTTTGCAATGAACCGTTCAGCTTTTAGACTGCAGCTCTTAGGCACTCGTTCCCGTGCTTCGCGGCGTCGCCGTCGGCGTGACAATAGTCGTTGCGCTTAAGCAGTCTGCTTCTCCAAGTTTTTATCAGTTACAGCGTTTAAACGCCTTCATGATAATACATCTCAGGCGACGCTGGAGAGTTATTCTACTGACGCGATCGAAGGAACGGAGGTGTTGGGTTTGAGGAAAAGCTGGTGCATCTAGGATTCCCCTCTCTCTTTTGTTCTCTATGCTTTTATACTTCCAAATTTACAATGGTTTCTTTGCCTTACTGCTTTGGTAACCTCGGGGCTTACGTTCGGTTCACCCAACGAACCTTATTGTGCCCGCTGGGTGAAGAACATCAGTAGAGGTCGACTGAGGTATTCGGCGATGAACGTTGCTATATGTTCATATTATTTTGTTTTTATTCGGATTGCCCATCTGCTTTTGTAGCAATAGACGTATACTCAGCCAAAAATTAAAAAAGGCTGTTTTAACGTTTCTATACACGCTACTCTTCAAAATTAGCGAAATATTCTCACACGTTACTTGGCCTTAAAGAGTTGCTAAGTAAGCTACCCCTTCCATTTCTAGAAAAGTAAGTAAATACGTTTCTTGTTACATAAAGAAGCAACTAAGTAGAAGTAACTCTTTACCAGTAACGCGTTGTGTACATGTCTGGCCAACAGCCCTTGACTCGAGCTCACCCCGAGCGCCCGAACTGCATGCGCAGCTGCGATCAACTCGTTTGTTCCGGGAAGACTCTGCGACATCTATTATGAAAAGGGTGCAAACTCATCGCGGGTGATTCCCTTAAAAAGCTACACCGTCGATTCTTTGAGCTACCACAACTAGCTATATTTTTTTAATCCACGGTCTTTACCGTTTCTGATATGCTATTTGCCGGAAAATGAAGAATTCCTAATAGTTATAGTGAAATCGGAAATGAAAATGATGCAAAAACCAACATTCAAATTTACCAGCACTTTTCAATGCCGTGACATCAGTGACAGGCAAGCTTGCCAGTTGAGCAAGCGGTCTTAAAAATACTATTCCCATCATTTTTTTCCTGCTGGTACGAGGGTACTAGCACGAGCTTCCAAAGCATTCATTTGACACCATGAAACTGCTTGGAATCAGTTGGGAGCAATGTCTGCAGTCCTAACAGTGAACTCCGGCGTTCCGCTGGCGTCGTATTTTTGTTTTCGCCAGTAGAGTTTCAGTTTGAAAAACACGGTGAGGATCAAAATTGCAAACTCAATAGCCTCGCGAAAATTTGTTTTGACCTAGTATTTGGGATACTATTCAAACGATGTTTGTTGGTGTATTTAGCAAATACACCAACAAACGTTTAGCGACGAGCACAATTTGGAGCCTAGTGGCGAAAACCGCTCGTCGCTGGCTGAGAATCTGGATCGGTCCGAATCCAATTTGTCTGCTAATCGAAGCGTTTCTCTAGACCCGAGCCAATCAGCGTTTACCGGAAGGGTCGTTGCGCGGTACCTCCTTCCAGTATTTCCAGTTTGTTTATAGCAATGGCGTAGCTCACCGCTCAATAAACATTCACCTGCCAGGACGAGAAATGAGGCAGCATGGACGAATCACCGCCGCAAACGGCACCGCTGCTTTGGTGTATTCTGCATCTCCTGCTGCACAGCGAGTAGGGCGCACGGGAAATAAATGGTCGTGATTTTTCAGGAGCGTGATCTCATACCTAAAATGATCGCTCATGTCTACGTTTCGATAACCGTCGCCTCTTTGTGAAAAGCCTGCTCAAGTAATAAAACGTGCGTTCCTTACGACGAAATGTAATCCGTGTGGCGTTTATTTGAATTCTTAATAATACAGAACAGCACTTTTTTGTGGTTGTGGTTCACGTTGATGTAGTAGGAGCGAAGGTTTTTGCTAATATTGATCGGGGATTAAAGGATATCAGCCCGACGAGGGGGACTAGAACCGTTCCATCGGAGCACGGCGCTGTCTTATCGTTGGCGCACCGGCGTTGTCGCAATGGCAAACCAAAGCGAGCGTCATCAGACGTGCCCAGAACCAAAGCCGAAAGCCAATGGCCATTCCGAGCGTACTTGCGACATTCGAAAACAATCCCAACTTATTTGTGTGCGTGTGCGTGTGCGTGTGCGTGCGTGCGTGCGTGCGTGCGTGCGTGCGTGCGTGCGTGCCTGCGTGCGTGCGTGCGTGCGTGCGTGCGTGCGTGTGTGTTTGTGTTTTTTGATTGAACAAAACCGAAACCTCCACCAGCTCTCTATCCCTCAGCTTCATCGCCACTTGTTTCGTCTCTTCTTCACCCAGACGCGAAAAGTGCTTACTTTTGCGTTAAAACCATTCCCCTCTTTCATTGAAGGTACCCTTCCTTTGCTGAAGATACGCTTACCAGCTCATTACCAACACCGTGTTGAAAACTGGGCAAGAAGCCATTTCAACCCTCATCGCCAGCACCGAGACTCAGACTGCTGATTATCGCTTTGTCCTTGTCGCTTTTGTTTGGGCTATCTGGTTTACATACCTGGTTACTATACTTCACTTAAAGGTTTATTCCAGAAGGATAGGTTTACTTCTTTACGCATAATCATCATACCAACATTTTTGAGAGGCAAAACTAACTAAAAAAAGTATTTCGAATATAGTGCTTCCCTGAAATGAAGGCGCTGACTGACATAAACTCGTAGCAACAATAAAATGACAAAACATAACCCCAAAAAGGGAAGAACCCACAATTTTCCCTTCATTACAAAGAGGTTTTTTTTTCTCCTTCCAGTCTTAATACCCCATCATTCACGAGAGAGTTTACGAAGGTATCTCCTTTTTTTCTCCTCGCATTTTTGTTCTCGTCCCTCTCACCCACTTACGCATTCATCCTTCACCTTGCGCTTTCTTAATCTACGCGTAGGAGATCCCCGGCGACGCAAGAGTCACGCTATCGGCTCCTCAGCTCTTCAAAAGCATTGCTAGACCTGGGCCAGCTTGCTAGAACAGCGTCTCAGCTGAGACAGGGTGAAAGAAAGCACTGCAAAGGCTGGGCGCACGAGCGTCTTGAGACGCAGCTTGAGTCCCGCTCAGCTTGTGCGCTGGCTTTGGCAGTGCTTTCTTTCACCCAGTCTCAGCTGAGACGCTGGTTCTAGCCTAGCAAGCCGGCCCTGATATCACTGACTCTCGAGGCACCTTCCTTTAGCCCCTTCAACTTCATTATATTTGTCCCTTTACTTCCTTGATTATGTCTTTGTCTCTTATTACTTTTTATTCATGTTTCTAACTTTGACGGGCGCTTCTCTTTCGAGAGCCAATCTCTTTCGTCTTTGTCATTGTCAGTGACTTGAGCAGCCTGTCTGCTTCCCCTGAAAAACAAAGACCTAAAATAGGCGGGCCCGCGCAAAGATGCTAAAGTTGTATATAACGGGCGCTCCCCGGTTAACATCGGAAGAAAAAAATGGACTTGACAGTGATATATCACGGTTGGGTGAGGTTTTCGCTTAATAAGGAGGCGGTCGGGGCCTGTCAGATTCCGCTCGAATAACTATTATGGCATATTGCTGACGTGCGTATGTTGGTGCAATAACGCCTAGACGATGACGTAACGCTTTCACCTTAAGGACATTGTCAGTGAATTCTCAACCGGACCTAAGCAGAAAACACAACTTTTTTTGTGAAGTGACGTTGCCTAGCGACATCTATTGGTGTCACATCGCACTCGTTGTGTGATTTTTATAACAGGTTTGGAACGCGTTCACGGCGAGGACGACGCAGGATTGAAGTGAAAACGCAACAAACGGTACGGTACTCATTTACCCCATCATTTTATTTTACTTTTTAAAGCTACTACGAAAGAAACTTGCAAAAAGCCCGTGCTCTGACTAACATATCCCAATCTTAATCATACGTTTTTTTTTTAATGTAGTTTGACTGAAATGCGCAATACCCAGGCCCGACATTGGCAGACCAAACGATTCAAGTCGACTTCCGGTCGAAGGTCGAAACCAGAATCGTTTCCGACAGAACATCTCTTCGAGGCCGTAGTTAGGATCAAATATTTTAATGTCTTCCACTTAGACAAAAATTAATAAAAATGAAATATTTTTGCCGCAAGCTTCTGTTTTGGCAATATCGTTTGAATTGCCTTGCCGTATAGCGACACATCAAGTTCTTTCTGCGGTCGTGGGAACGAGATGCCGTACTGCTATATTTCCTGGTCGTTCGTTGCCGTTTTGAATGTGATTCAGAGTAATTTTTGGCAGGACGTAGATGTAATCAAGTTTCATTGCTTCCTTGTTTTTTTTAATATTTGTTTTATTTTTAAATATTTTGTCGGTGGGGTTTTCCTTGAGATATATATCGGACTTCAATATTTTTCCTAAAGGATCAAAATATTTACGTGGAAACAGTGCCTCGCCCAGGCAGGCCGAAAGAGCCGAGTTCGACCTGTCAAAAGAACCAAAGGATCACAAAATGCTTTCGCGTTACATCTTCATTATCAACACAAAAAGAAAGGTTTTATTTTTTAAATGTTGAATTGACCTTACTTCATCTGCCTTTCTTGGCGTGTGGTTAGGCCTTACCGATTTTCATTGAGGCCATCGGGGCCGTGCACGCTGGCACGATGAATGGACGCGGTCTGTGCATAAAGAACACCACGTCATGTCCAATCCTGTGAATGTGGTTCGGGCGAGCAGCACCCCCGACCAAAACCACGCTGCACCTACACTGATGGGGAATTCGAGGCCGGGGTCTCACCCGCAATGATTGGACGAGTCGGTCCTTTTGTTGGAACAGCCGTTTTCCACCTTTATTTATGCCACTGGTTTCCTTTAGAGGGATGTATGCATCGTTTCACATTCAGTGCGACCCCTGCCAACGCTTCGACACAATGGAGCCAAACGAGCAGGCCATAAATGCATCGTCACGGCGTTTGCCGTTTTGGTGCTCTTGGTATGATTGGCTAAACCAATCACGCACAGTGAAGGCGGCATGATCCAGCGTTTTTTTTTTAATGGCTATGATTTGTGTCTCCGGTGGTAGCGGCCGCACAAAGGCGATGAGCGCCCGGAGGATGAACGTTTGGCGCGGCTTATTGATCTCAATTCCATCGAAGCTTTGGTGACGGTCGGACATAAAAGGGAGTTTTAGGAAACCTTTTTTGCACATCTGATACCGTACTATGAGCCCTCCGGTACGAACTGCTCATGTGCGAATCTTCTGAAGTACCACATGCGCAGTTCGTATCGGAGGGCCCATAGTACCGTATCGGATGTACAAAAGAAGTTCCCTAACGCTCCCTGATGTGAAACGGAATTGGCCGCATTTATTCGAAAATAGGTAGACCTTTCTGTTAACACACCCGTGTGTCTACATTGTCGCAGAACCCACAGATACCATTCATTGAAACGTACGAAAGGAGCCGGCACATAAAAAAAGCAAAAATAACGTTTCGGAAAAAAAAAGTCGAATTACACTTATCTTATTTTTGCTTTCCCAAGTTATCGGTGCCTTGTCATTTTCCTGGCCCCTTTCGTAAATCGCAACGATTGACTCTTCTTAAACGTTGCAGAGCCGGCACATAAAAAAGCAAAAATAACGTTTCGACAAAAAAAAGTTGATTTACACATATCTTATTTTTGCTTTCCCAAGTTATCGGTGTCTTGTCATTTTCCTGGCCCCTTTCGTAAATCGCAATGATTGACTCTTCTTAAAGGGTAACTGCAAAGGAAAAAAAGTGTTTTTTAAACAGCCTAATTGGGACAAGCATGTCACAAAACAAATCTTCCGCGAAAAAACAATTTTTTTCTAGCAATATTAACGCCACAGGACATCATTTAGTTGGAGTCACAACTTGTCCACATTTGAAACTCCCGCTCTTTTGACGCGCGCGGATTGGCTGTCATACGTCACTCTGTGACGTATAGCAGCCACTACGTGACGTATAATACCAACTTTGTGGCGCGCGATTTAAAACGGACGAAATAGCCGCAAACTAAAATCGGTCTAGCGCAATAAATATTGCTGTAAAAATTTTTTGTTTTTGGCGGAAAAATTGTTTTGTGACATGCTTGTCCCAATTAGGCTGTTTAAAAATACTTTTTGTTTCTTTGAAGTTACCCTTTAAACGTTGCAGAAGGACGCGCGCGCAGGCATTGTTCATAGAGAGGTCAGCCCAATTTCGAGTACATAAGGTAGTTGATATCGTGCTGAATCGCTATGAATCTGGACGGAGTATCTTTACTGATATATCGTCGTAAATATGCGTAGGCCTTTCGGGGCGTCCCGTAGAGAAGAGGTCTCTACGGGGCCTGATATATATGCGTCAGTTTGTATGATGTCGAATGGTCTGTACATGCAATGTTTACCCTGTTTTTTTAGGGTAGGTTAGAAAGTAAGGCTCTTCGTTTTATTCCCACCATTATTTTGGCAAAAGTAAGGAATATTTGTAGATTGTACTCAAGATCTTTGTGCCGCTAGCGGGAACTTACGTCACTTGGAGCGCGAATTGAGCACGCGGCGTCAAGCCCGCTGTCCTCAGCGTACGGTCAGGAAAATTCCCAATTGAAAGAATCTGGTTCCCTGATATAATATTAAACCCTACAAAAGTGCGTTTTAGAATTCGAGAATAAGTTAAACAGTAGGCTTTTTATTCGACAAAGTGTAATCGCCCATAAAATTCCTTAAAATGTCACACGTGGTAAATTTTGTAACTGAAAAAAGCAGCCTACGATAGTTTATTTCGATACGATCGATTTAGTTTCATTAACTGCTTCGTCTCATTCTGCTCAGAATTGATACCGGAGATGCGTGCCAAAATTGGTGACAACTTGCCCTTGAATTGCTCTGGCGATTCTCTGAACACGACTTTATTTTGCGGACCTCATTGCATATTCTTGCTCTTCCACCTCTTTGCCTAGCAGCGGGGTAAATGACAGAAGCACCGTAGATCTTCTTAATAAACCGAAGGAGTGAGGCGGGTTCTCAATCATTTATTTAAAAAAAAGTTTCTTACTCATTCTTGCTTCTCTCGGTATTTGTTTATCATATCTTCTGTCTTTTTGTTTATTGCGTAGGCATGTTTGTGTCCCCGAATTAGTTAGAGCAGCAACCTCAAACATGGCCGCCAGCTGAAAGGCCAGGGCCTTTTAATGGCAATTAGCAGGGCCACCAACCACCAACCAACAATAACCTGTGCCCGTGGGGCCAATATCGAAAGCGCTTGCGAGTGAAAGGACGAGAATACAGCAGAGCCTGCATTTTCTCATTTCGATGTTTCAGGGTTATGACTGCGGCTCGGTCTATCCCGACTTTGGGGTCAGAGTTTGACTCCACTAATCCCAGCGGCCTCGGGAGCCACCCGTCATATTTGCGCCCCGGAACGTTTAACGCAATGTATTTTATTTGCTAATCTCCTTCGTTCTCTATCCTCTTCAATCGCTCTCTCTCTTCCAGCCTGCTTTGCATCCCTCGCTGTAATAATCTTTTTTTTACTGCCGTTTAAATATCTTTGTATCTCTTTGTTTAGGCGTCCCTTGAATGTAAAGCGTTGACAAAACATTCCCAATTTTTTTATATATGCCCTCCTAAACCGCCATCTATTCTCTTTCTTACGTTGCATTTTCGTTAACTGATTTAGCTTTCTTTTTTAGTATTTTAGGTTCTGGAGTTTGTCGGTGTGTCCTTAATGTATTTTATTCAACTACCCTTTGAGCCGTCCTCACCCGCCTTGTAAACGGAGGTTATGATCACAATAGAAACGCTTCGAAAGTCCATCAACCAAAATTGACGGTCGCCATTTTCTTGGGCACAAGGAGTGTGATTGGATACGAGTTCTCGCCGAACTCTGACGCAGCATTCGATTTATAAAAGAGCTGCGCCGAGTTTGCGCCGAACGTATGCGCTTCCCTCGTGTCCAATACATTCTCAGAGCACGTTCCCAAGCAATGGCGGACAGACGACGGCGCGCACGTTTGAAAAAAAAAAAAATGTTTATTAGAGACGCATCGTTGTTGGTTGTATCAGGACCCTTAGCAGCACGCAGGTTCTGTCTGTTCTTAAATTGTAAGTGGACGAAATGGCTTTTTGAGTTTTAGAATCTGGGAGTTGACTTCAGCGCAACTCTACAACCCTACTGAGCGGAGACAAAATGCGCTGTCGAGAGTGAAATGATGAGAGGAGCTTGTGGCAGTTGTGGCGCTGCAGTCAAGTTGATATTATTACTAATTATACCGTTTACATGAAAGGTACAAGATGCTGGAGGCCTGCGGTAAATGCTGTCACATCGACAACAGGTGATACCCCGCTCTGTAAGCTGAATCGAGACTCAGTTCGACCAGTCTGAGCGATCGATCCATATGCTCTTCTTGCCCACCATAACCGTGCTTTGCTCTCTTTCTGAAATGTGATGTGTTTATAAATATTAATAAAGCGGGGCACAATTATGTAAGAATGCAGGAGAGGTGACCTTGTAAAAATGTGCCATTTCCACTTCCTTTTATACAGCAAATTAGAGGTCGTTTTACACGGCTACTTTGTTTTCGAGTCCGTGGTGTATTTATGATTACTAAATTTAGTCGTTTTGTTCTAATGCAGATTTTATTTTTTGACCACTCTCTCTTTTTTACTTGTACGCCTGTTTAACTATATACCGTTTATTTGTTTTGTTTTTTTATGCCCGCAGATATTTTAATGCGAAAGCATTAACTGTCTCATGGACGCACAAAGCAAGCCAACGGCACCTTTTACACTGCGGTCCCATTGGCTGGCGCGCGTCGACGAGGCTCCCATTGGCTGCTGCGCGTCAGTTTGTGTGGTGTCATCCTGACTGTGTTATCACACTGTTGTGTTATCAGTGATCACCGCGTTCGCTCGCCTCTTATCGGTTGTACCGCGCTTGACAATATATACGGCGCATGGAATAAACTAAGGGGTTTGTTCTGCTTAGAGTCACTAAATAAAGCTACGCTTTCAGGGTACCAAAACTCCCAAACTACGCGTCTGAAGCGCGTCAGGCGCCGCCATCTTGGGTCCGCGCGCAGATGGAGGAGTGACTGTGGCTGAGCCAAGCCGAGCTGCGGCCGTCGCCTGCGCCAGCTGCCGCGGCCGCAGCTGTGGCAGCGAATCAAATTTGTGTTGTTCGTATATCAAAGTAACACAGGAAAAGCGCGTGGTGAGCGACGGACCTTAGCGTGCGCGCGCAGTAAACAGGAAACAGCAGCAGGCAGAGGATCGCTGGACCCAAGATGGTGGCGTTGAAAAAACGCGATGATGATGATACCGACTCACGTGACTGCCGCTGTCCAGGGATGCAGCAGCGAACCTGAATATTGTTGAATAGAGCGACTGCATTGTCGGCAAAATGCCAAAGAAAAGGAATGCGGTACTCTGAAAGTGTAGCTTATTTAGTGACTATAGTTCTGCTGGAAACTACGTTGCTGTCTGTTCCTTCCTCGCGTCGCAAGGCACACGACAGTTTGAACGATCGCTCACCCGATGGCGCTGCGTGTCCGGGTGGCAGCGGCTCTACCGCTCTACGTTCAAGGTCAGCGCGTTGTACGCCGCAGATTAAAGAAGGGAGCGAAGAGCGGCGTGCGTGTTTTCGCATTCACAACTCATGAGAAGTGCTTAGGTGTACCTCGAGCCATTTTTTTTCTAGCGACCATCCAGCACTCCTATTTGTCCTATTGCGATCCATTCAAAAATGCCTTTCAACCGCACCTTAGGATATCTACTTGTCCTTTCTGTTTAGCCTACTTTTGGGCTGCCATTTAAACTCCCGTGTTACACAAAATTTTAGCGTTTTTTTTTGGTCGTCTATTTGCTCTTGTATTCGGACACATATTTTGTCGACCATATGAACTGCAGGTCTAACGGGCAACCCTACTTTCTATTAAAGGGAAAATGAAAGCGGGGGTCGGCTTGCCTCACGGGGAAGTCACGTTGCCTGCCTCACTCACTAGTTCTGTCTTTTTTTCCTCCCTGATTGCTCTTTCTTATCACCTTTCATTACTTTCTTTGTGTCTATTCTTTAGCTTTGAATGGTTTGGGACAGCGAGAAGCGCAATCGTAAGGAGGATTCGCATAAGACCTCCGCTTCCACTCGATGTGGGGGACTGCGCTCGTAAGTAGTGAATTAACTCGAGTACAGCATTCATTCCTTTCCCTTTTCGTCTCCTTCTCTTTTCTTTTGTTTTTTATGGGACTCTTTTTACCTCTCCCTCCTTTCTTTGACAATGGGGAAGAAGAAAAGCTACCGGAGTCAGCTCATTAAAAGACGGCAGAGAAAGACGACGCGAGTAATGAGACCCGATCTGCCTGTAATACCCAGATAGCGAAACAATCACGTGGCACCCTCCCCCCTCCCCCCCCCCCCCTCCCCCCTCCTCTCACTCTGCGCAACTTGCCACCTCCCGAGTTTAAAAATTAGATAGAAATAGCGCCAAAGGCTTTTAGAGCGTCGATGATTTTAAGCACACGGTGGTGCAAGAGTTGGAATTAGATGTTCCATGAGTTACACAAAGCTTCTTGTTTGCCACAGTTAGGCAACACCTCCTAGATAAAAAAGCTTAGTGCTGAATTTTCTTGCGTCAATAAAGAAGGCCACCGTGGAGCTGATGTTGGACACGACTACGGCGTCAGGGTTCGTCTAGGAATCATGTTCTCACTGATTGGACGCGATTTCTAGCCGAACGGTGACTCCGTTGTCGTGCCCAATCTCTGTCCCACGGTGTCCTTATTTAGTGACGCAGAAAAATTCAGCACTTAGGTTTTCTCATCTGGGCGGTTTTGGTTTAGGTAACAAAGAGTGGAGAGAACGTGAAACGGTTTTTAAAAATAAGTAATCACCTACGTTGCAAATACTTAGTCGCTTTCTGTGGTGTTTCTTTCTAGCAAGAATATTATTCGCTTCCGTAATATATGATTATTTTTGTCCACTGTCAGATGTTGCAGCCGCGATTATCTGTAAAGGGCCGTGCTCTAAGTAAGCCGTATTTGATGATTCCGGGTAGACTATGCGTTGATCGACTTTAGTCTCGGTGGCTGAATACCGAGACAAAAAGGAAGCATATTAAGGCCGTTATTTTTTTTGTTTTTGTTCCCCTTTCGCTTATTTATATGCTCTGCTTCTGGGAGAACTTTCTGGGGTCAATCAACTCGGCTTGACATGTTAGGCGGCCGGTAGCATTCAGTTAGTTCGCGAATGGTCGCCGCCTGAATGAATGTCAGAAAATTGTAATTCCGGCTTGAAAACCACTCTGACATTCTATCTCGGGCGAAATACTTGCGCAAGGTACAACGAATTTTAGTCCACGTCACACCTATAAGATTTTGTTCGGACATATCTGCCTCTGTTATGTTCACACGGCAAACTGAAGTGGCAGCCCCGACAAAATTACCGGTAGTCACAGCTTTCGTAAGTCAGGGCGTGGCGAATCCAGATTATCACAGTATTGTTGCTCAGCCAATGAGAATACGGTATTTGCCGATAAGAAATGCGAGGAGCCAATCACGTAGAAGAGTGGACATAATAGGCAACACCCTGCGCTTCTCATGCAGTCAGTGACTCTAGACAAATGCACTTCCTTCGTATGCCGTGTGGCAAGCGACTGGTAATTAAGACGTGGGAATGACGAAGGTACCGACACACCAAACACAGTTCAAGAATAGAAATTTACAGCGACCTTCATGTCCAAAATCCTCTAATGCACGAAATAAAGTATTTGAGAAGCGATCGTTCGGATTTGTATAGAAGGCAGTAAACAGTCATTCCGGGTGTGAAAAACACACATATATTTATGACGTTCCCCGTTAAATGTCACAAGGAAACTGACTACCGACGTCTGTTTTCCAGCTAAATATAAGAGAAAACTAATTTGGTGTGCATATACGCCTGGTCATGTGACAACAATCTTCCTGTTAAATTTAGTGGGGAAACTGAATGGATGTATAGGTCTCGTGACGTCGGGTCACGTTACATCAATATCGAGCCAAACTTAGCGGGGAAATTGAATATGTGCGTAGGTCACATGAAATCTATTTTACCGCTAAGTTTAGCGGCGAATCCGACTTCGTCTGTAGGTCTTGTGACGTCAGGTCATGTGGCATCAATTTTTCCGCCATAATTAGAGGCGAAACTGAATGGGTGTTTAGATCACGCGACGTCAATTTCCCCGTAAAAAGTAACGGTAAATGCATGGACGGACGGACGACATTTTGGGATTGAAAGAGTTTTGTTAAAGGGAATTTCATGCTTTAATATGACTGCGTGTAAGTCCCATCGACGCGTGATTGGCTGTCGCAGCTACTCCTTTGATTAGTTGTCGCCAAAGTGAGCTAAGTCCAAACAAAATGCGGTAGTTGAGCGCTTCATCATTCCAAGCGAGGAAAACGTTCGAACCCTCCCTCGCGTGTCGAGTCATGCTTTGGCAGCTTTGAAAACTAAGATTGTAAGCAATAAAAAAAGAAAGTAGAAAAATGCCGACCTTGGACACTACCCGATCGACGAGCCGAAGCTTCGCGATTTCTTCCCCCCAAGCTCTATCCTTCCCAAACAGCCGGTAGAAAAAACAAAGAAAGTTCGCAGACAAAGCATATGTTCTCCAGAGCACGTGACCTTCAGCGAAGAACGCAAGCGGCATTCCCCAAGACCGCATTCACAGCGCCGTCTTAATCAGGTTGAAAGCACACGAAGCACTCAGGAGTCTGCGTTCATTTGTTGTTGATTCTAAATCTTCGTGTGCACCGCTTAAAACGGACACGACTCGCCTTTGTGTCACTTGGCCACGCAGCAACAGCAGTTGCAGATTGTGTGCCATTTAGCAAAAAAACGTCGGCTATCGTGATATCTTTCAACGACAGCTGTCAAAATCACTCAACGCAGCCGCATGTAGATGGCCTAATATTTAAATTTTGTGCTTTAATATCTACGCTTGATTTGAAATAACTGGTGTGTCCGTGCCCACAGAGGTGTGCAATCAGTTTCTTCTTTTTGTTTTTAGAGACATCGTTCCGAACACGCACGGTAAATTGTAGATTACGGAGTCCCCTAGCGAATGATGATGTAACATATATTAATGGAATGAGCTAGACTGATTAAACCGATTGAAACATAAAATAATAAAACTAAGGTAAATGTAATGATGCGTCTAATGCGCCTCACACTCGGACTCTGAAACTTGTAGCTAATTTCACGGGTCAATGGTTTTTCCTTAGACCGATGGAACGTTGCCAACTTCGTGTTTGTGCTAAGAATTCAAGGAGTCAAAGTAGCGTTGCGGGCCGATTGATTCATGCAGAAGTTAGAAGCACACAACGCGTCTTGCGATGTTAATATAATTTTAGTCGCGCACACAAAGCCGCTAAAAACTCCTAACAAATTCCAGAACGTGATCCTTTCATCCCGAATCGTCGAAGTTTCTATTAATACGATCATCCTTATGCCCGCGGCTGTTCAAACGGGACACAGCAGACGCCATGACCGGCATTTGTGGTACTACCGGTATTGTAAATGTTCCGCCAATTCCATTTAGCTTTAAAACTTTCTTTTTTTGCCCGGGGGGAAGGGGGAGGGGGGGAAGGGGGGGGGAAGGGGGGGGGGGAAGGGGGGGGGGAGGGGAGAAGGAGAAGGCAGTTAACCTTTACTTCTGTCCTTGGAATGAAGCTTGAACCATGCTCATCACGTTACTCCGGACAGCTCCTTTCACGCTCTGCTGACTGCCGTCAAGACCCCAAGAGAGGGGAAGAAACAACAACAGAAAGACGAGGAGGAAAGCCGTGCTGTTAGCGTGGTTGGTGTCAAATCACTGACAACGTACACGCGCTCCTGATATTTGAATTTTTTTTTTTTTTAAACGTGTCCATTTTTTGTGTTGCTTTTTTCCGTGCACGGCTTTTTGTTTGTTTTGTCTAGACGGCCCTTGTCTCGGTCGTGCGCGACGCTTTTGAGAGATTCCAGCTTCCGTTTCGTGAAGCACCGTGATCTACCCAGATAGCTGAGACATAACAGAAGTACTACGGGTGCTACTATTCCATCTTCTTTCCCTCTATGGCCATTCCGCGTCCTATGTTTCTGGTTTGTTGTGTTTTTCTCCATATTTTAAACGAACATGCCAATCGACTTTATATATTTTGATCCATTTTCGATATCTGTTGGCGTTGTTCCTTTTCAAATGTGACGAAAAATCGCCACCAAGCGCAAGGGAGCAGTCTGTAAAATAGGCTTCCATACACAAAACAAATATAACAAAGACATCAGAACGCCAGTAAAAAAAACAAAAAAGCGCATTTATGTACTTTTTTATTGTTCACGCGTTGAGTATTTTTTTTTTCTCTGCAACATATCACTTTTTTATGGTGAGTCAGAATAGGTGCAACGAAGCGGATATTGCTGCTTACTTTGGGATGAATGGCACGCGCCCGCAAAAGAAGCGCTTTAAGTATAGGGCGTCGTCTTCAAAACCTCATATCTTCATACCGTCGTATCTGTGCTCAGAAATGCGAAACAAACATCCTGCCATGTTTTTCTTTTTGGTCACTGAAGTTGTCATATATCGCTTCATGAGGCTGGACATACAAAGAATAGTTTGATGCAGTACTAACTTGATAAAACTTGAGGCACTATACGTTAAGCATATATATGTGTGTTATCATGTTTCCCTGTAAATATTTGTTTTTGCGTCTGTTCATATTGGCAACGCATCAAGCAATCATTGTGAACCACATTTATTTCGTCGTTTTGTAATCTGAATGTATTAATTTCATCGCAAAGTAGGTACTCTGAATAATTGCAAATCTAGAGAAAATGGAGGGTACAAGCCTAATACTATCATCACTATCATAATTTATTTTTTTCTTGAAGGGCCAAGGGGCATTATACAAGGAAGTGAACACTCCGAAAACAAACAAACAACGCAAATATTTAAGAACAAAAACACGCTGCAATTTAGTTATAGGTTAGAAAAAATAAGGTAACGGCTGCAGCGAATTTCTCAGTGTCGAATATAAAAAAAAATTACGTCAGTCATTGCGCTTCAGTCGTCAATGGCCAATAGTGAAGTGTACATTTCGTGAGTGACCGTTGACGATGAAATCGGACGGAGTTTACAAGAATGGTCGAGATGAGGGAAAATGCGGTAAGGAGGCGTTAACAAACACTGTCTGAGATGATTGTGGTAGTAAAAGATCTGATGAAGAAATGAAAGACGAGACACAATGCGTCGGTGAGCAAGTGTGTTAAGGTTCCGTGATTGGCGAAATCCTAATATGCTTGCATAAGGGGAATAGTCGGTATAAATAAAACGGAAAGCTCTGCTTTGAAGGGTTAGAAAATATATTGTTCTTAAGATATATAATTTCATATTGGGGCACCGTAATAGCGAGGCCAATATGTAAGTTGGTTTTTGAAGGGCTGTAGCACTTATTCGTTTTGTTCAACACTTAAGTACGCAGGTCGATATATGAACTTGCGCCCACAAAACTTGGTTGGGCGACTGAGCTGGGCGGTATAAATTACATCGAAATTTTATCAGAATGTAATGATTCAAAAGTATAAAGTTGTCTCTCTAGAAACTATTGGTGTACAACAATATTTTAGGGCTATCAGTCCAGGTGCGCAATATAGGATAATACCGCTAATATCCTATGCTACAATATTACAAAATATTAATGCAGATGCACAGCGCCTTGCACATAAATATTTATTATTAGGAAGACCTCACAAAAAAGATTGCCCGTACGGCAATCTTCGGAACCTGAACAGGCCCACGTGAATGTTCAGATTTACCAGGTCTTGTGCTTTCTATTCGAGTTCTAGTTGCAATAATGCCCTGGAAACGTCCAGTAATGTGAAAACAGTGCCACCCACTAAGGACGCAAAAATGTCCTCAGGAGCAGGCAAAGGGTAGTGGTCTATTTTTATGTTGGGGTTTACGGTCACCCGATAGTCACCACAAAGCCGAACAGCAGTGCTGATTTTCTTTGGCACTACGACCAAGGTCGTAGCCCGGGCGGCACCGTGTCTCACTCAAAAGATGACACCAGGCTTTTCTAAGTCTTTGATCTCTTTCTCAACCTCCTCCAACAAAGTATATGGGAATGGACTCGCCTTACAAAACACGGGATGAGCATCCTTGCGCACAACAATGCTACCTTGAAAACCCTTAATCGCGCCATATCCTGGTTCAAACACGTCAGGGAACGTTTCTCTCAAGAACCTTTCTTTGTTGAGGGATTTTTCTCGTCTAGTGAATTCACCTGCACGAGCTTGGGTCAGTTTAGTTTGATTTTGGCAAGCCAATCTCGGCCAAGAAGAGTCGGCATGCGTCCCTTATGCTGGTTCTTAGTTATCACTAGCGGCAAGTGGTACGTCTGACCACTGTATTCTGCTTTGACGTTTACTCTACTTTTAACGGGCACTGGTGTTCCATTGCACGTAATAAGTCGCACATCCACATCAGAATACTCCACACCCGGGAAATGTTTGATAAACTCCCTCTCTGCCATTAACGATACAGTCGAACCCGTTTCCAGTTCCCTTGGAACCTCTTTACCCTTTATGTTTACATTTACAACAAACGCGGGACTGTTTGTTACTCGTTTGAGGGCTATTCGAAATAATAGGTCTGTCTCTGGCTTTCTTCATCCTTCAGGTTATGACTTTTCGCACGAAGCGTACTGCACTGCTTTCGTTTTGCACATTTTAGCTACGTGGCCTTTCTTAGAACATTTAAAACAAGTACTATTCAAGAATGGGCACGTTCCGGGAAGATGCGAATCTCCGCATCGATAGCAATTGGAACAGGCAGTTTTCGGTCGATCATTTTTACCAGCTACCTTGGGGTTGACACTGCGTAAGTTGTTCTACTGCTTGGTACAGCATTGCTTGCTAAGCTTGTAGAACCGGCGTTGCCGGCTCACGTCGACGGTATTGAGTGTGGGCGCTGGTAGCATCTCTATGGTGTACTTGTTTGCGGCTTCCATGGCTGTTGCCACGTTGAAAACGCGCTGCCACGTGACGCCCTTGTCGTCCATGGCAAGCAGACGGCAGCGAATGTCTTCGCTTTGGAGCCCGGCAATCAAGCGGCCTCGTAACGCCTCCTCCAGGAAAGTGACGAAGGCGCAAGTGGCTGCTAATGTCTTCAGTGCAACGACGAAGTCCGAGATGCGGCCTTCGGGAGCTTGGTCATGTTGATGAAATCGGTAACGTTTCGCGACGACCGATCGTTTTGGAGCGTAGTGCTTTCATAGCACCGCAAACACCTCGTCATATCCGGCTTCCGTCAGCGTTTTAAATAGAGGTAAGTTGCGCAGCGTCCCGTAGGCTTTCTAGCCTAGAGCGGTAAGAAGAACGAGCAACTTCTTGCCTTGGGCAGCATCGTTCGCTGCTGCATACAGCTCGAACCCCTCAAGGTACACATCGATGTCACCTGATTCTGGGCAGAACTCCGGAATCTTCCCCTCAGCAGTTGAAGCAGTCGACGTCATCGTCGTCGTTCCCATCATCCCATCCTTTCGTCGCCAAATGTTGTATCGTCTGATGAAACGGGAGACCGGGTACTCACGGAGACATTTAAGACATCTTTATGTTCCAGAACCCAAACATACGCTTCACGCAATGCGCGTGACGTTAAACTATATACAGACAGTCACACCTGGTAGTCGTCATGGGAACCACTCAGATTGATATATACAAATGAATACTAGGTTACAACAACAGATAAAGAGGCGGAAAGATTTCAATGGAAACGACGTACGAAGTAGTCCGCTATATTTTCGATTATTCCTACCAAAAAGCAGGCTTTTGACTTTGCACCCTCTTCCTTTTTGCCCACTAAACGATATGCGCTTAGTAAGATTCCAATCTGAAATTATTTATCGCAGCCAAAATTTTATTTCATGTCAACTTTAACATAAAAGTAATACTTGGGATAGAATTACAAATATGTGATTAATTGCAAATGGTTTCAATAATCTGATTAGTGTTTTGGCCATATTTGTCACGTGGAATCGGACATGTCACTGGCCTACACTCTTCAGGTAAAAACTATTTGACGCCACTCAATTAAGCTCTGATTAATTTCCGATATTTGCATATAAATCTTGTTATGTAGATATAGCCGATGGGCTCAAATTAAAACAATTAGACGCGAAACTCAATATATTATTGCATTAGAGTCGTTAAGCACATGCGTGTTTCAATGGTATTTTTGTTTCTTCCAAATTTGAAATCATGTTGTTATTCAAACACACGCACGCGCACACACACAACACACACACACACACATGTATACACATACACACACGCGCGCACGCACACACACACACACACACACGCACGCACGCACGCACGCACACGCACACGCACACGCACACACACACACAATTGAGTTGTTGAAGACAGAAACCATTTTTAACGCATAGCGTTAAGAAGCTCGTGTTGCAAAAAAGCCATCGTCAGCTTCGGTGGCGTTGAGATGGGAAAACTCTGATTGGTCGATAGGGTCATGACGTCACAGCCACATAACCTCGCGCGGGAATTTCAAACAACCCACAACGCTCACGTGAAACGTGACGTCACGCGTGGAATGTAAGTGAATAAAACATGACATGTAATGCGAATTAAAGGTCGCCGCATGTCTCAAATGATTTCACTCTATAAAGCCGTTTACATGCTTAAAGAAATATTTAAACAATTTAAGGCGGGATTTGAACCCACGATCCCTCGGTTGCGAGCCTGGCACGTTACTGACTACGCCAGGTCCGCTTTTTTTTCATCAATATTGCTAGTTAAATTCATTCTAACAACAGAAGAGACACTGGACGAGGTTCTGAGACACCTTAGCCGAGTTTCGGTTGACACAGAAAGATTAACAAGATCTTAACTCAGATAGTTTGTCTAGGACAGGCAGCCAATCGGGATCATTCCCTAAAACCTTATACGTCTCTTTTAGTTGCCTGATACTTTGTGTAAATACTGGCAAACTGGTCGAACGTCCAAGTCAGCATGTCGCACTGCCATGCGCCACTTCCATATGCTGTGCAGTGCAAGAAGCCTAATTAAATCATACGGCACACAATCTCTTTCTTAATGGTACGCTGCAAGACATCCCAGTAAAAGACAACATCCCAGCAGTACAGGAAGACGTGCTCTATGGTCTCGGGCTGTTTGCACAAGAGAGAATTTACGGACCAGGGCACAAACACGCCCTTTTCATGTAGCAACGTTTTGACGGGAAGAGTGCCGCTATGAAGTTGGAAAAAAAATTTCTTGTGTTCGCGGGGACCATTATGTTTGTTTCACTCGACTACGCACATTATTACCTGGTAGTGCACAGTACAACCTACGATAGGTGAATGCCGGTCAAGACAGCTCGATCAAATTTTTCATCAATCTTTTCAGCGAAACATTACACAGATATTCCATGTAAAACCTCGCGGCAAGGAATTCATAAGCAGCGACAACTTCTTTTAAAACGGAGCTCAGCGGTCCAGTCGCCCCATCACCGGACAAAACAATAAATGCGGGTAAAGCGTCACGAAGTAGTACTTGAAGGACAGTTCGCAAAAAGGGGTCACTTTGGTCCCTCAGAAAAAAGATTGACCGCATCTCCACGTGGTGAATGACGTTGCTTGGGGCGACGCTCTGGTGGTGCTTGTCTGCGTAGACGCCGAGCCGCAGCATGCCGAGCCTTTTCATTCATATCAGTAGGAGAATGTGTGTTTTTCTTCTTTTTCTTTTTTTAAGAAGACATGGGATGGCAGCTCCGAACCCCCTACTCTTTTTTTTTCTTCTTTTTCTTTTTTCATAATTTTTTTCATTTCATATTCATTCATATCAGTAGGAGAATGTGTGGTTGTCTTCTTTTTCTTTTTTTAAGAAGACATGAGATGGCATCTCAGAACCCCCTACTCTTTTTTTCTTCTTTTTCTTTTTTCATAATTTTTTTCATATTTTTTTTCCAATTTTGTTTTGCCCTACACGAGCACGTGAGCATGTGCTCACGTGCTCGTGAGCACGTGATCTCACGAGCAGAAGCACGAGCACCCGACGCCGGCCTACGGCGAACGGCGGACGGCGGATGGACATACGGACATGGCCAACCCCTAAGGAGCTTCGCCCCTAAAAGAAAGCGATTGACAACTTGTCGTAGAAAAAGGTGCGTCAATGAAAGGCCACCATTCTGAACACGCCGAAACAAATTTCTTCGGCTGGTGCGCACCCAAGAGGAGGCCTACATGAATACAGCAAACACCCGGTGTATCTTTTCCACGTGAATGCGCGTCCACTACAGTACCGGAAACATGCACAAAAGTTTTGCTACAAAAATATATTACACACAGTTGCACGTGCAAAAACAGACAAATGGCGACCACCGCTTTGTATCGCTTTTTCACGCTGCCTGGTTGTCTCAATAGTCCACAGATTGTCGCTGTTTCTATGCGGAACTCCCAAGTAACGGGTCGGCAGGGTCGACCATTCAATGTTTGCAAATAATTTTGGCTTTGACGTCCACTCGCCATGTCAGAACCCCGAACACTTTTTCCAGTTTACTGCACTCCAGATTTGTGCACAAACTGTTTTAGTAATATTGACTACTCTTCTTACAATCTCCTTGTTGGCGCAAAAAATTGATATGTTGTCCGCGTAAGCAAGGATACCAATTATTCACGTGTTTAACATGAACCCAAGGACACAGCGGTTATGAGTAATATTAAGACAATAGGGTTCGATGAACAACGCGAAAAGTAATATTGAGATCGGGCACTCCTGTCTTACTGACTATTTTGCCGGTCTTCGTTCGCTAATCCGCTTTTTTAAAATCAGGCTTGTGGTACAGTTTCGGTAGGCGATTCGTAATCAGTCTTAAAAAAATTGGCCCCTGCTCCAATATGCTCTAAAATGCTGAAGATTATTGCATGTTATACACGGTCAGATTCTGTTTTCTAAATCTACCTGCAACATTGCAACTTTGCGTAGCTCGGAGTCATAGCATTCCAGAATTCTGCGTGCTACATGAACGTTAGTCAGGATAGTGCGACCTTTTATGCCGCATCTCTGATCCGGCCCTACAATACTCGCGATCACTCGCTGAACCTGCTGGCGAGGACTTTCATTCATATTTTATAATCAACGTTTTTCAGACAGTTTGGCCGGTAAGAAGTCAAACAGCGTAGTTTGACGGGAGCTTCACTATTCGGGATTAGAACAGTGTGGGTGCGCGAAAAGGAGGTGGGAAGGGTGTTCTGTTCGTAAGCTTCACTAAAAACGTCGAGTAAGATGGGAGCAAGCTCAAAGTTAAACGTCTTATAAAGAAGCGCAGTCAGCCCGTTAGGGCCCAGGGACTTATTGGGTTGCAGTTCGTCGATCGCACTTGTTATCTCAGTCAAACTTAGCGGCGCCTTCAATAAAGTTTTATCATCACGACAAACAGTTGGCAGCAAAGATAGAAGTCATACATCTAATTCTTTAAAATTTGGAGCGTGGGAACTAAACAAATCAACATAATGTTCAACAAACGCATTTTCGATAACGCTTGCGTCGAATGACACGATTCCTTGGAACTCAATTTCTACAATATCTTTAGTGCACGAGTATATTTGTTTCCACCGCTACCATTCTTTTTGTCGACGGTTCACCAACCATCAATTTCTCTGATCGTGTATGAATTGCCGCTCCCTATACCGCTCTTGCTCTAAAACATATCGGTCGAGCTTTCAGATTGTTGATATCTTCCATGAAGTTGCCGGAAGTACGATACTCTTCTTGTAAAAGGTTTTACAAACGAAAACGCAGTCATCCTCCTGCCTCTTTTTCTTGTGCTTCAGTTTACACGCCATCTCGATCGCGCACATTTTAACTTCCTGTTTAAACATATCCCACTTCTCGCCTGGACCTTGTCCCCCACGTTCTACAGCCTGCCATGTTGCCTTAAGTGTTCCACAAGTCCCACGTAAAAGGTGACGCCCCCTCTGATTCTCCTAACCCAAATCTGACAAGGCAGTGATCACTAAAAGAGATATAATCAACGGAGCATTTACAACACAATGAAACCAGTTCAGACGAAATGTAGACATGGTCTAATTTAGCGTGACTGCCATCCTTAAAGTGAGTACCCGACATAGCCTTCGCACTTGGTGCACAAGAAGCTATATCTTTGACCATGATATCTTCAGTAATGTCATTTAACGCCAGAATACCTTTATCGTTATAACACTAGGTTAGACCGATCAACAGCTCGGCACACGCAGTCGAAGTTGCCCAGAAAAATAATGAGACGATCGCACTGGAAATGCTGATAGGCGTTCCAGGAAAAACATACGGCGTTCGTTAACTTAACAAATCGCCCCTCGTGGCCCAATACAGTAAAATCACACAAAACAAAACGGCCAGAAGGGCATCTCATAACTGTTTGCACAACTACGCCTAAAGACTTCTTCAGAAAGAGACAACGCCCTGCAGAAAAGCCTACCGCGAGACTTTCTTAGACGTAGTACCGTGCCAAAAAGGGCTGCACCCATGTAGTTAGTACTTTCCTCAATCTCTACTTTAGTCTCTTAAATGGCGACGATGTTCAATTGTTGTTCAGTCATCAGCCGGTAAAGCTGTCGTTGCCTACTTCTAGCCGCCAATCCCTGAACGCTGAGCGTGGCGATACGCAGGGAACGTCATAGAGTGACTTTTGTAGGAGGAAAGTCTCACAAGAGCACATGACACTCACCCCCATCAACACCGTCTGTGGGGCCACGACACGTGCGCATTCCCAGGGTAGTAGGGACGAGCTTGCGCGGTCGGCGCCTCGTCCTTTCTTACCTCGCCTCCCACTCTCCCCTCCCTGAGACTGCTGATACATCTCAACGCTTTACGGAACCATGTCGCAGTGCCTATGCTTGACTGGCGCTCCTTCTAAATTCATGGCCACAGCGTCCTCGCCATCTGAAGCACCGGCTACGTCCCCAATAGCTTGTGACGCCGACGACAGTTTCTTCTCAGTAAGCTTCATGTTGGCCGCTCCCATACGCCGACTTAGAGGAGAGTTCGCATTTTCGCTCCTGGGGGTCACCCCGCTGCGCCATGGTGACTTCAGAGGAAGGTGGGGATTCCTTAGGTGGTACGTGCCGGGTTGACGGAGTCGCCATCGCCTCTGCTTTGATCTCATCCATCAAGTTGGTCGCAGCCTGGTCCTCAAGGATCTGGCCAGCGACAGCACACGCGTAAGTCCGCACACAGTCTCTGGCCTCATGCCCGAAGGCTCGGCACTCT
The DNA here is from genome assembly GCA_013358835.2 of Ixodes persulcatus. Taxonomy (NCBI): domain Eukaryota; kingdom Metazoa; phylum Arthropoda; class Arachnida; order Ixodida; family Ixodidae; genus Ixodes; species Ixodes persulcatus. The sequence goes on along the minus strand of JABSTQ010009213.1, from coordinate 120,225 downwards.
CCACACCTAGGTATCTTACAATCACGTCGAATGTGGCCTGAGCGGCGGCAACGTAGACAGAGCGGCGCTCGCCCGGGCACTACTACCAGATCCACTCCGCCATTGATGCGAAACTGGTGTGGTAGGGACTCGGGGGTCAACGAGTTGCGAAACACAATCCTCACGGTTACGGTTGTTGAGTCGAAGTCCACGAGGCCTTCTTTCTTCCATTTTTCACGAGCAACACCCTTGACCTCGCCGTATGGCTGAAAGACCCTCCGGATGGCATTGACGGACACTCCAAACGCCACCCAGTTAACCTTTACCCTCAGTTCCCGCCTCTCAGGGTCGACGACCAGGCAAAGACGATTTTTTACCTTCAAGCTTCCTGCGAATAGCAGCTTTTCCTTTGCTTCACCGGTATGCAAATTCACCAACCATGCGCGCCCCATCTGGTAGGCTCCAAGTCTTATTATGTCTTCCCTGACTCCCACATGGTTGAGACGTCCGACGAAGTCCTCGACTCGGTGCGGTCGACCACGGGTGTCCGCGTGCAGCACCATGCTACACTTCGCTTCGTCGTTTGTTGGAAGTACCGGAAATAACACGGCATAATCGTTGGGCACATCGCCGTGTACGGCGTCACCAAGGATGGCCTCAAAAGTTATCGTTATCACAGAGGAGCGATTCATCGTGTGTCCGCTCACTATCGCTCCCGAAGGCCGAATAAGACTAGGCCATGTTCGCCGCACTACCTGCTCGCTGGCAGAAAGAGCGTGGGAAGCGAATGAGAAGGCGATGCGAAAGGCAGCCGACAACGCTATCGCGTTCCGCTATCAAAAGCAAAGCTTAAGCGTCCTCCAATTATTTTAGTTCTGCCTGTTCCCCAGCGTAGGGAACAAAGACTGTGTCACACTTTTGTCTCCGTCTCCCACTCGTGGACGAAAATACTGTTCTTATGATTATTTTAAACCACAAACATACCAGGATTTGTATAAATGCTAGAACGCTCGAGCGGTCTATCATACGCGCTCACAAAAACTATTCGACCATGCAGCCAGCCGCATCCTTCCTAGGGCTTCCCGTTGAAAGGGTATAGTGCTTGAAACACGGACACACAGGACGCGTGGACCAACACGGAACTGAACCACACTGACTGGAATCTCTGCCCTTCGAGGAGTCTCCGAGTTGCAAATTATTTGTCGAGATCCTCGTCCAAATTTGAGTAGGCGAATCGTCCAACGGAATCACCCAAATACCTGAACGAGGAACGGAAGGAACACCTGTCGAGGATTCCGACTAAATCTAGAGAAGTTTCACGACCGCCCCTTTTTCACTCTCCATCCGAGTGCGTGTATGTGTGTGCGTGCGTGCTTTCGGGTTTTTTTTTTTGGTTTTGAGGGTGGAAACGGGGTTGGCGGATGCTCAGGGGGAGCCGTTGCTTAATTAAAGAAGGGGGGGGGGGGGGGGTAAGTCACGGGCTTAAAAGGGATGTCGTGCACTTCTCGCGTAGTCCCGCGAGACTTCAGAAGCCGCGTTTCTTTTCTGCTCTCATTTTGTTTTTATTTTGAAGCCGTCCTTCTCATTTACAGCGAGAGGCGGTAGGATTTACCGCGCACTCCCTTTGGGAATAGAGCTATCACACCTGTTTTAGGGATTTCACAGGGATCATGATGCGGACGTAAACATAGCCACGAAGAACTGCGATTGAAAGCAAAAAAAAAAATGCTGAAAAGGGAAAACTTTCCGCAGGTCATAAACGTGTACCACGTTGAGGTCAGACGACGTGGAATGTAATTTTTTGGTTAGTGTTGTGAAGAGTTCTTACGTCTAAATGCGATTAAAGGGCACCTTTACTTAATTTCAAACGTTAAAAACTCTAGGAAGGATTCGGAAAAGGCGGTTGTGTCCCTTATATAATGCGAATACTTTGGGCGGGTCGGGAAGCGAATGATTTGTTGAAACAGTACTATGTCAAACGGTCTCAATTGATAAGGGGGCGCCACGAGCGGCCGATCGGAGTGGACGCGTCGCGTCGAGCTCCCGCTTTTCGGCCCTTTTCTGACCTTTTCTTCGGTTTCTTCGAGTTTTTTCTTGCTACCTGTCTTTTCGGCACGGTGAGCCTGTTCTATGGACCCTTTTGTGCACGGTGTAGGCGTGTGTTTGGACTGTTTCGCCCAAACCTTCCTCCCGCACGCTGCGGGAGGGAGGTAAGCCTACTTCCCGCCGGGAAAGCATCGGCGGCGTGCGTGCGCTCCCCTTCGCCGGGTGCCTATGATACAGCTCCGATGAGTGATACTGCGAGCCCTGAGCTCACCAAGATCCAGCCTACCGATGAAGGATGGACGACCATCGTCCGCGGTAATATTAACCGCACCGTGAAAGAATCCATGGCGGCCCGGGCTGCGAAGAACGAAGCTGCCGTGCCGAAGAAACAGGATGGCGACGCTGCCTCGGCTCCTGCCGTCAAGAAGCGGCCTACCGCAGCCAAGAGACGCAAAGGTAAGAGGACGATTCCTCTTCCTCCTCTTCCTATGGGGTTTAAAGTCACGTTCCGACCCCGGGGACTCGACTTCGCCCAAGTTTCGGCAGCCGACCTCCTGTCAGCCGTTGTGTCGCAGCTCGGCCTGTCGCCGCGCGAAGTCTGCTCCCTCGACAATGTTCCGCATCAACCCGCGCAGTAACACGATTACGGTCAGCACGCCGGACGAGGATAGGCAGCTAGCCTATCTGCAAATTCGGTCACTGGTGATCGGTGGTAAGACGCACGAGGTCACGACTCACATGGCCACTCCAAGCGACTCGACGCGAATAGTCGTGCCGAAGGCCCTCTCCTTCGAGGGAACCGAGGACGCGGAAGACATCCTGCTCAGCTGCATTGAGCAGAACCCGCAATGGCAGGTACTCGCTGCACGACGCATGGGCAAGTCACGAGCGCTACTGGTTACCATACGAGGCAAGAGGATCCCGACATACTTCTACTTCAATGGGTTCACTCTCTCCTGTTTCCCGTACAGAGAGAGAATCGAAGCGTGCATCAACTGTAGACGAACTGGTCACCGGGCCGACGTGTGACCCATGCCACCCCAGAGCATGTGCCACCGCTGCGGAGCCCAACACCCGTCGCAAAACGAGGATGGCTCGCACTTTGAGTGCCAGCCCCTGTGCGCCATCTGCGGGGGCTTGCACATTACGGCCTCCAAAGAATGCTCACATCGCTATGTTCGCCGACCTGAGGGTCGCGGACCGGCGCCGACGGAACCTGAAAAGCAACGACGGCAATCCCGCAGGTCCCGCTCACGAGACAGCAATGGCAGACAGCGAGGTTCCCGAGCACGCAGCCACTCGGTCTCTTTCCCTCCCCTGGAGGGCAGAGGCCGAAGCGCTTCCAGGAATCGAAATGTCTCGAAGACTCGCAAGCCCAAGGAAGACAGGACGGCGTGGGTTTCTGCATCTGCGGCCGGTGCTGAGTCCGCGCTGGTCAAGGAACTAAGACGGCAGATCTCCGACCTTCAACGTCAACTAATGGGAGCGTGCGTCTCCAAACCGACCACTTCAGCGCAAACCACGCTTCTGTGGCCTCCGCCCCCAGCGCCGCCCGCGACCAACATCCAGGATACGCCGCTTAACCCCGAAACGTCACCTGTCCACGTAGTACCGGAACCGCTTTCGGAACCGGGGCCGGTACCGGAAAAGAAACCTCGCAAGCGCCAGGCTACCAGGGCTGCACCACTTCCACTAACAGAGAGAGACGTCGAAATAGACGATGACACCTGCAGCGTGGTCAGCTCTGCGACTGTCCTCGCCCTCGAACAGCGACTGGAAGCTCGTCAGCAAGCATTCACACAACGCATGGAATCCCGGCAGTCCGCTCTCGAACAGGCGATTGAGGAAATACGGCACACCCAGCAGCAGATGCAGCAACAGATGCTCCAAATGCAACAGCAGATACCACAGATCCTGCAAGCACTCCCGCTTATCCAGGAACAGCTACGCAAACTCCAGCTCCAACATGGCTAGACGCCGGCAACGGCAGCAGCAACCCCTGCGAGTGTGGCAATGGAACTGCAGGGGTCTCGGTCGCAAGAGGGGAAACCTGCAGCTCCATATTCGCAACGCCGAGCACATGCCTGATGTTCTCGCCCTCCAAGAATCGCACGATGGCGTCCATTTGTCGGGTTACGTTCGCTTTGATGTCCCCATCGAGGCAGCAGTGAGAGGGCCGCGCGCATCGAAACCTGTTCACACTTTCGTCCGAAGAAGCATACCCACGATCCAACATGAACCCGTAGTTGACAACGTGCCGCACATCCTGCTCGAACTTCTGCCCAGACGCAAAGAGCAGCGCCGCGTCTTTCTACTCAACGTGTACAGCCCCCCGAAGGATCAATCGAAGGCCGCGGCTATAATCCTCGCAGAAGTTCTCCGCGTCGCCAAAGACACCCCCCTGCTCGTCGTGGGCGACTTCAATGCCAACCACGCTGAATGGGGGCACTTGCACACTCTGCCTAAGGCCGTGTCCATCCATGAGTGTGTAGACGAGCACGACTACACGATCTTGAATGATTTCCGCTACCCCACCCGCATTGGGAACAGCGTCTCCAGAAATACGTCGCCGGACCTCTCCATGACGAGAAAGATTGGTGAAGTGTCCGGGACGAACACCGGGGTTTCCCTCGGCAGCGACCACTATGTGCTCGAGATGCTCGTGCCGGTCGAGGGGATCTCGGCCCCCACAAAACGCAAAGTCCTGGTCACGGATTGGGACGCTTTTCGCCGCAACAGGAATGCGTCGGCTCCGACCACCATCGAAGACCTCCGCGGTTGGACCGACGACCTAGTGTCCAGCGCGGAGTTGGTGACCGTCGAGAGCGACGCCTGCCCGACCTCGGGGGTCAGCGACTCTAAACTCTGGCACATGTGGCAAGCTCACCGCAGTCTTCAAGCCAGATGGCAAGCACAGGCGAGAAGAAACGGAAGGCTCCGCAGGCACATAGCTCGGCTGGAAAGAGACATCGAGATTTATGCGGACCAGCTAGATCGGCAGCAGTGGGGACAGGTGTGTGACGGTCTCAACGGCAATCTCCATCGCAAGGACACTTGGTCGCTGCTCAGACACTTGATGGATCCCACGACCACTAAAACGGCGCAGCGAACCGACCTCTTCAAAGTCCTTCACTCACACGGGGGCTGTACGGCGGACCTCATGGAGGAACTCCGTAACACCTACCTTCCTGTTTCCACAGAGAACGAAGAGGCCTCCCTCTCGTACACCGGGTCACCAAACCCCGAGCTCCACGATGACATAATGGAGGCCGAGGTTCGGAGCGCGATGGAACAACTGCGCGCGAAATCGGCGCCGGGCTCCGACAGGATTATGAACAAAATGCTCCGGAACTTGAACGATCGTTCGGTGACGGCCCTAACGGCCCTCTTCAATGAGGTGTGGCGAACGGGATCGGTGCCCCCTACGTGGAAGCACGCCGTCGTCGCTTTCATTCCGAAGCCTGGAAAAGAGCTTTCGGTCTCCAATCTCAGGCCGATTTCTCTTACGTCTTGCCTGGGCAAGTTGCTCGAGCACGTTATTCTCAACAGACTTCAAGCCTACGTCTACGTGGAAGACCGCGACCTTCTACCGCACACCTCGTTCGGTTTTCGAGCGCACCTTTCTACCCAGAAAGTGTTCCTGCAACTCTCACAGGACATCGTCGAGAAGAAGAGGGGAATGCAAGCCTTGCTGGCCCTCGACTTCCAGAAAGCGTTTGACAACGTGAAGCACGAAGCCATTCTCAACCAGATTTCTCGCCTGCACCTCGGGCTCCGCACCTTTGCGTACGTGAAGTCCTTTCTCACGGGACGCACTGCAGAGATTCGCCTGGGAGAGAACGTCTCGCCGACCTTTCGAGCTTGCGTGGGACGAGGTACGCCCCAAGGGGCAGTAGTCTCGCCCCTCTTGTTCAACTTCGCAATGATGGACCTGCCAGAAAAGCTGACCGTTATCCCCGGCCTACATCATTCGCTCTATGCAGATGACGTTACTCTTTGGACTGAGGGCCACGTATTACAAGTGCAAAGCGCGCTCCAGACGGCCGCTGATGTCGTAGTAGACTATGCCAGATCCGTCGGCCTCGAGTGCTCCCACGCCAAGTCGGAACTCCTTGTGAAGAGGGGCTACCACGAGCGCATTTTCCAAGACGAAGTTCAAGTTCTGGTCAACGGCAATTGCATCTCTGAAAGCGACTCGGTCAGAGTTCTCGGCATGCACCTCAGAAAGGATCTGTCAAACGCAGACGCCATTCTTCGAATTGGCAAGACGGCCAAGAGCACGGTGCGTCTCATTAGACGTATCGCCAACAAGCGAGGCGGGGTCAAGGAGGGCGACATTTGCCGCATTGTGCACGCGTTTGTCGTCAGCCGCGTCCTCTACACGGTACCCTACATGCGACTCACGACAACCGACAAGAAGAAGCTGGATTCCATCATAAGACAAGTATACAAGTTGGCCCTCGGACTTCCAATGGCCGCGTCTACGGACCGCCTCATGCAACTTGAAATACACAACACGGTGTCCGAACTCGTCGAGGCGCACCGGAGCTCTCAAATCGTGCGTCTCTCCAAGACGCCCACCGGGCGTGCCGTCCTGGACAGGCTGGGGATCGAGCCGGAACCTTTGCAAGAGGCCCCTGTCGACGTTCCGAAGACGATTAGGAAAAGGTTGGAAGTCCGCCCGGTACCGCGGAATATGCACCCTCAGCATCACAGGGAGCGGAGAAAGGCGAGAGCTGAAGCCCTCAACAAGCAGCATCGTAACAACTCTGGCGTCCTTCACGTGGACGCTGCACCGTATCCGGGCGGCGTATCTCGTAACGCCTGTTTCGTGATCGCCGTGGTAAACAGCGATGGATCCACGGTCGCCCAGGCCTCCGTGACCACCAAAGCCACTGCGGTGGCGGAAGAGGCGGCCATTGCACTGGCCCTGGTCCACGCGGGCCCCCTCTCCACGACGATCACCTGTGACTCCAAGACGGCAGTCCGCAACTTCGCCAGAGGCAGGGTGTGCGCGGTAACAGAGCGCATCCTTCGATCCTTCAAGCCCGGCTCCGACCGCACCAGACACCGTCTGGTGTGGGTCCCCGCTCACTCGACTCACGAGGGGAACAAAACGGCACACGCAACGGCAACTCGAGCAACTTCCGTCCAAATGCCGGCCGGCACGCTGCCAAGTTCCCTTAGCGGCGTCGACGAGGCGGCGTCCCACCACCTTTCGATGTCCAAGGACTGCCTGACGGTGTTTCAAGAGATCTTGCAACACTACCGCTTAGAGCGCAGAGTGTATCCACCACCCGATAAAAGTCTTACCAAGTTCCAGGCCCTGAGGTGGAGACAGCTGCAGACAAATACCCTCCCCTGCCCGGCCTTTCTGCGGCATATCTATCCCACCGTCTTCGACGGGAGGTGCGCCCGCTGCCCGCCACCAGACCCCGCCGACGGGGGCACTGGCCCGACCAAGGCCACCATCGCACTCTTGTTTTGGGAATGTCCCTTCGACCCTCCCTCGCCTACTTTACGGGACTTCGTCGCCCACCTTCGAGAAGGAGAAGAGGACCCGCTGGATCCCCCTTGGACCGTGCTTCTCCGAAGCTCAGACCCACACATCCAAGCCGAAGTGGTCTCCCGAGCGGATAAGATAGCGACGGAAATAACGAAGACCCTACAAGAAGCGAACGAGCGTCCGACGTCCGACTTGGCGTGAACATCGGAGCATGTGCATCCTTCCAGAACTGAGAAAAGCCGCCTCGCATGCATTCCTTCTTCTTTTTTTCAGGAACACATTTTTTTTTTCCTTTTTTGGGAAGCCGCAGTGGGTGAACGTCTACCCTGCGGCTTCTTGATGTGGTGTTCCAATAAAGTTGTTTCTCTCTCTCTCTCTCTCTCAATTGATAAGAGAGGCGGTGGCGAGAGTTCTGTTTTGAATGCTAGCTGAGTAGTGGTGGTGCCCATTTATGGGAGTGATTGACGGATGAAACATGTATATTTGTTTCTTTACGTTAACGGCCTGTCAGAATTATACAAAATAAAAATATTAAAACAAAACGTTCAAAGCGAAACCCCGTGAACACTAACCGACCAGCGCAAACAACACATTTCCACTTGAGAAGTTATAATTTTTGCAGATTTATTTGCAATTTTATTACAATGACAATGCCGCCGTGTAAGTTGATTTCACATAAACAAGGCACAAGTTCAAGCTTTACGGATACTTTTAGAACGAGCTAGGTCCGTTTCCGGGTTCAGCGGCGCCGCCGTCGCCATCGGCGTAACCGCGCGTTGCGTTGTGGGACATTTCACTGCTAAAGTTAGCGGGGAAATTTTTCCCCTAAATTTAGCGGGGAAAGTTTCTCCATAAATCTAGCGGGGAACATTTTCCGCAAAATTTTGCGGCGAAATGTTTTGGTAAATTTAGCGGGGAATTTTTTCTGCTAAATTTAGCGGGAAAATTTCTCTGCTAAATTTAGTGGTGAGATTTTTTTTTGCAAAATTTAGCGGGAAATTTTTGCACTAAAATTATCATGAAAAGTTTTCTGCTAAATTTAGCGGGAAAAATTTTCCTCTAAATTTTGCGGGGAAAATTTTTCGCTATGTTTATTGCGAAACTTTTTCCGCTAAATTTAGGGGGAAAAATTTTACGCTAAATTTACCTGAAGAATTTCCCAGCTATATTTAACGGGATAATTTTTTTCCAATATATTTAGCGGAAAATGTCTACGCCTGGAAATTGTTGCTGCTAAATTTAGCGGGAAATATACCCACTAAACTGAGCGGGGAAAGTTTCGCCTAAGTTTAGCGGGACATTTAGCGAACATTTTTTTCCTAAATGGCCGGGGAGGAAAAGGGGAGGATACGGAGGGGGAGGAGGGGCATATCCTCCTTTCCGTACCCTCACCTCCTTCTCCTCAAGACATGCACTTTAATTCGGCATTACAAAAAATTGTAAACGTCTTTCATTTTTTCTTTTAAACTTTGAGAAAGCTTCTGATATTCTAGTCATCTGCGTCCCCCTGTGCGTTGCTTCTGATATCTGTCTGGGAAATTTATCGGCACCAAAACAAGGACGAGTTTAACTTAGCATCAGAATCTTTGACGTCACTTAGTTCTACAGATGCAAGGATGTTCGCGTTTCTTCATCACCTAAACAGGCGAGGAAATTTTATATCACTAATTTTGAATAATGATTTAGTGTCTCCATAAAATAGCAGAATACTGCAAATCCATGTTACGCCATCCCAAACGCGACTGGACACCTTCTTTTACATGCGGCAATTTCGCCAGTGTCGTTACAGCACCCCACAAACAAAATAAAAATGTATTTTTCTCCTTTTTTCGTAATCTTAAAAAAAAAGAATGTTAAATTTGCGGTGTTTCAGACGTCTCCACACGCTCACTGCAATTTAAAAATAGATTTGGCAATCTCAAACAGAAATCTGCCGACAACAAAAGTGTGTGGAAAGTAAAAGGCAAAACTAAAATATGTTGCCTTGCTCCATGATTTTTATATATATATATTCACGCGATATAAGGCACTAGCACCACGCATAGAAAAATAAAATATACTCCTGGAGAAAAAAACACCATTACTATTTCACCTTTCAAAACTAGAAATACAGCGGGGGAAAAAATTTGACCGCCAAATAAATAAGATTTTTAGAGTGAATAAAATGTGTCACAAGATATTTACTAATTTATTAAACAACCGGCTCATTACTTGAACTATGTTTCCTTCTACCTAATTATTGTAGGGCTGTCGTCTACAATTTCAAAACTTTATAACTTCTTTAAAGACAAATAAACATTATTGCCATGATTAGATGAGCTCGCTCACAAAGTATGTATTCTGCAAAGCAAAAAAACAAGAAAAAACTGCATTAGTGAAGCACGCAAAAGAAAAACTGTGCAGGGCAGCCAATGCAATCCTCGATATGTTTTTTTCTAATGTTCATGTGACGTTGTTTGGTACTGCCTTCTTCGCGTCTCATTTATTAGACGAGTGAGCCATTAGGAATGGGGTATTTTACTTCGGCGGTATTTATTTTATTGTAGGGATTGCGGTTAACATCATTTCGAAAAAAAATAAAATAAACGCATTCCATAAGCAAAAGTTGACGAGGTCGTCATGAATGCGAGCCCATCCCGGGGAACGCACAAATTATAGATATTTGTAGATATTTTTTCATCATTTGTCTTCTCTTCATACATTTGGTATCCCGTAGGCCCAAACACATGTATTAACCAACGCGACTAGCCATTTCAATATCGATCAGGATATTAACCAACGCGACTAGCCATTTCAATATCGATCAGGATTGGACACAAACACACACACACACACACAACAAACGAAGAAATACATATGTTGTATTTTGTGTTTTTGCAATGCAAGTTCTGGTTTCTTAAAAAAACTAATCATAATAAAATGTAAAGACACAGACCTACTTATGTTTCTACTTTACAGACGAGAAGAGCGCAAAACATTACGTAAGAGAAGCAACTAGATAAAAAAACAGTGACACGGAATTTCCATAACGATAGATGGCTAAGGAAAAGGCTTTTTTCCCTTTTTTTAAAGGATAACTGCAAAGAAAAAAAAGTGTTTTTTTAAACAGCCTAATTTGGACAAGGGTGGCACAAAACAAATCTTCCGCGAAAAAAACAATTTTTTTCTAGCAATATTTACGCCACAGGACGTAATTTAGTCGGGGTCACAACTTCTCCACATTTAAAGGGGCGGTGCAACGGTTTCAATGTTGAAAGAATTGCCAGTTCGCATTTTTTATATTGTTTATCCAAGCCCAAGTGACCAAAAACGCGTAACCTTTCCCCTAAAAACTGCCATTCTGCTGCGTAATCGCAAGGCAAAAAACGAATTATTTGCCGATCTGCAGCCGCCTGTGGTGGCGACGGGAACTAAAATGACAGCGTCTCTGGGGGTACGCGGAAGTCAACAAACCCTGTCCCCCTCCGCTGCTACACTCGCAGTCAGCCCCGTGGCGATCCGTCCTTTGTGTCCATCGCGCGCCGCGACCTTCGACGAGGCTAATCATTTGAAAGTCGACAATCGCGGAGGAAGCGGCTGGGGTCTCTGAAGAGAGGGCCCAAGGGGAAACCACGTGAACCCCCAGAGTACGTCACTCGAAAGTCGGCGTGGAGAGTTGAGGCACTTCGACCTTCGATTTGTTTATTTTTTTTAAATAAGAACTAGCGCTCGCAAGAAAATGCGGTTTTCGGTTTTTCGTTCCATATGCGACGCAGATTAATTTCCGCAGTTAATTGGCCGAAGTCTGAAAATCGTTGCACAGCCCCTTTAAAACTCCCGCTCTTCCGACGCGTGCGGAGTGGCTGCTATACGTCACTCCGTGACGTATAGCAGCCACTACGTGACGTATAATACCAACTTTGTGGCGCGCGATTTAAAACGGACGAAATAGCCGCAAACTAAAATCAGTCTCGCGCAATAAATATTGCTGTAAAAATTTTTGTTTTTGCGAAAAAATTGTTTTTTGACATACTTGTCCCAATTAGGCTGTTTAAAAATACACTTTTTTTTCTTTGCAGTTACCCTTTAAGGAAGCTCAATAAAGGGACTGATAACAGCAAAGTAACAACGTAACATAAAACAACACCTTAAAGGAAGACTTCCGGTTAAAGGGGGGGGGGGGGTTAAAAGAAGAAAGATAGTTTCAAGGTCTAGAAAAAGTACACCATGCGAATAAAAGTTTTTTTTTTTTTTTGCAAAGAACGCCTTCTTAATTTAGAACGATCAATGACTGCCCTTCATTGAAGTCACTGCGTTGCCTTACAATATGAAAAAGAGGGAATCCTCGATTTCCTTTATTGTCTTTGACTCTGCGGCTTGTGTAGCATAAATAATCACGCGCCCGCACGTACTTGTAATCTCCAGCACATGGGGAGGGGAAGGGGGAGCAAACAAACATCAACATTAATAGTTCAATGTTGGAATAAAAATTATTACAGGAAGAAGGACAACATTTTGAGTTCTGGACAGCTGATTTGCATCTTGATAAGCCTCCTTGTACGAATGATACAGGTCGGGGAAAAAACTAACAAGTTGTAAATTAGGACAGAATTGGGCCTGCCTCCGAATTCGAGTGCAATTTGGTCTTTCGGCGGACGCCAACTTTGGAGCTTTTTCTTACGATTTCTTCAACAGCCTCACTATCTCTTTCTCCAGTATTGTCAACCACTCTTCGCCTTTTGCCCTCTGCTCCCTGTACAATACTATCGCCTTGCTTTTAAGCTCCATTCATCCCGGAATGCTGGCGGACTTATAATGAGGCTACTCTCTTTCTTTAGCGCTCTTTCTCGTTTTCTATACCCTTTTCACTTCAACTGTTTTTATTATGTCTTTTTCTTCTTCAGGGAAAAAAACATTCCGATTTAAGAAATAAAATAGCTTGACGTACGTGCTCAAAGAGGCAAAACGAGTAACTATTTGTATCGAAGTTCAGTCGGCCGGAATTTAGTCTGGACCAAGGGACGTGTGTTGTCTCCCCCGCTGAAGAGATATTTAGCTCTTGCGATACAAGCGGAAGACTAAGGTCTTCAACGTGCATCACGCATTAGTGATACACGACGGCACGCCAATCCGATGCCCATCTATACTGGCATTTACTTCCAGACCCGTAGTAAAAAAAAGTCCCACTCCTCGCACTGCGTTACTTATTTCCCCTTTCATGTTTCGAATTGAGTTTTATGTATGTTTGTGTTGGATTAGCTTTTTGTTGTTTTCTAAAGACGTATACGTTTCGAAAGCGAAGAGCATCGTTTGTTCTTTCGACAATTGAACCTTGTGAAAACTATTTTTCGAACTGATTGAATAATGAGTAAATCTTCCAAATATTTCTATTTTTATCTTGATGTGACAACGAGTATTGATCAAAAAGGGCAGTTGAAAGTCCGAGGATCCTTGGGATCAGGTTTTCGATCCACATCCTCCAAACTCCTGCTCTTGCAATAACACATCAGAAAAATACGCTTTTCAGGTACCACACCGGGTAGTAAATTTATGGTTCACTGCAGTGTCGATTTGTTTACGCGCACATTTAATGTCCCCCTGTGTGGTCATCATGCTTTCATGGCCCAAGTTTTGAAATAACGGAACGAGCCATTTAGTGAAAAGATATAATCTTAAGAAAGGAGACTTACAAGTTACGGGACAAGATGCAGATACCTTTACGAGTGTAAAGAAACAACCCTAGACAGTTGGGCCCAGCGCCTCATGAACATCGCTACAACGAAGATTGCGAACCTAAAAAGGTCGAGCAATATTCTTTCCTCCAGCACTGCATTATTCTTCGTTGCCCTAGTTATTTAAAACAAAAACATTACAGATTTGACTTTGCTGACTAACAGCAGCACGGAATATGAGTGGGATCGCGTTGCGGGCATACGTTTGGTGATGATAAAATCTCAAGGATGGATCCTAACCTCAATACGAACGATATTGGCTAAATCGGATACGTATGAAGAAGATATTATAGTACATTACAAAAAAATGGCATGCAAGCCAAGTACCACTCCGAACCTGTCTCTTCTAACCGAGTGACGTTTTAATTAATGTAATAGTTACTGAACGGAAATTATTTTTTACTCTAATTTTTTTATTCCTTTACACTCTAGAAGCTGGAATACTCCGGGGATGCTGACAATAAAATGTTTTCCTGTAACCTCTCCATATAAGCACTTAAATGGGGTGTAGTATTCTAAGTTGAAAGCCTTTCTTAACATATAGTGTCGTCTTAAACATGGAAGGTCGAACTTCACTCATAGTGATATTTTATATTGATGACAATATCTGTAGTTGACTGTACGACTCTGGAATCTGTATACCTTTTCATACACATTGGAGTCTAACAAAAGATTATGGCGACGTGCCTCTCCCGGAAACGAAGATAAGCCGGTGCGATCTTACTCCTCCGCGCACGCCCCATACTTAGGTAGGTCTTTTTTTTTGTTTGTTTGAGCGGTAGCTTTGTATTTTTTGCTTTGTTTTCTCTGCGAAGATACCGACTAAACTTGGAGTTTTTTTGCAAACTATGGCGAGATAAAGACTTCCTTCTAAAAACAAAGATGACAGCATCTATAAGAACATAATTTCTTACTTCCTCCAACAACACTTCGATGTGCGACGCTTGCGACGAGGCAAAAACGTTTAAACGTTTGCAAGCGTACCTGTGATCCTGGCAAAGCTGAAACAACTTTCAATTACGAGCGAGAAGAAAACAAGGATCGAAAAAGTAAAACGACAAAAAAAAACTATCGATGCAAAAAACGAGATTTCCAACAATATGTAAAGTTGAAAGTGAGCCTAGGACAAGGCGAACAAAAAGAACTTTCCATTTGGCGCCGTCCTTTTCTCAAAACCGATTCTTCGATTGCATTTTGGCGAAGAGCATTCCCCTCTCTTTCCCTTAAACTAAGCTCTGCATTTACTCTTTGGCTTAGTGCCTTTCCTATCATATATATATATATATATATATATATATATATATATATATATATATATATATATATATATATATATTTATTTATTTATTTATTAAAGAAGCTAACATAATAACAAGGACAAGAAGATTGGATTGGACAAAAGAGGGCTATACGTTGAGGCACCCTGCTTGTGCTCTTGTCTTCTATCTTTCGCAAAGAACTGGAACAGACTTGAGACGGTAGATAAAGCGGGCCGGAGCTGAATCGAAGGGTCACACAAATCGCGCCACTGCTTGTTGTCATGTGACGCTCTCAGGTCGATAGCATTCTGCGCTGGGGCTTAGGATCTTCTGTGGCGTCACGAACGCAGCAGCACAATTTTGCAGCCTTCGACATTCCCGCTGTGCAATGCAATGGCGGCCGCCAGAGGATGTGGTTTCGGCAAAGGTAGCGTAGGGGCTGAATGCAGAGAGACTACCTAGGTTAGCGGTTTGAATGGGCGCTAGAATATTTAATTTGAAGGTGTAATTAGCGTTCAGTTGCACCTTTAAAGGCGTCCAGTTTTGAACGGTTTAAAATAGTTTCAACGAGCAGAGCTTGAGTGAGGCAGGGTCCATTCGTAGCTATGATTTTAGACTAAATCGTTCTTAATAAGTGTCGTCTATGTAAATAAGTTATAGTCGTACTCTCTTACATTTCATTGTACCTTTAAAAACTTGCAGCTACTAAGAGCGTAAAGCTACATCTTTGCTCCACCGAAGACATGTCTAATACTTTTTGGTTTTTATTTTGTCCATGACCATGCGTTCATATTTCTGCGCGTTTTCCATTCAGGATTGTGCCACTTTTATTGTCTGCTAAGTACGTCACCATCTTGAATTGTTTCCCCACGTTTCTTTGCGACAGTGTTTGTGACTGCATACGTGCGTTTCTTTGCTCAAAAAAGAAAAAAAAAAAAGCTTTGTGTTGCTTTGACGTATTTACATACAAAACCAGACCAAGATACCATAGGCACAGGCATGAACATTCCTGCAATTAGCCGAATGAAAGGCACAAGCTCCTCCCATTTCTATGTTTCCACCGGCAGTAGCTTGTCTCAGAAATCATGTAGTGATGCGTGACGAATTATCTACAACAAGGAAAATACGTAAGCAAATAAAGCAGTGGTCACGCTTTGTCCCGTTGCCAGAGAAGCAACAAAGGCGTGCCAAAGAGACTAAGAAAAACATACGCAGCCTTGCTTCTCACTAATTTTACGGATATAAGCTGACGATGGACTTGAGGGCTACGTGTCTGCCAGCTCAGTCAACATTCTCGGTCAACAAGTCGAAAGGTGTCGCTCCAACATAACCGATATGCTTCTGAGCATCCTAAAACCTATGCGCCAAGAATCCGAGGGAGAGGAGGAGGAGACGAGAGCGCACGGAGGCGTCAGATGGCCGAGGTCTGGTTTCATTGATTAGTGTGTACACGCAAAGCTAGGCGTCTTTTTCTCTCCTCACATTTTGAAGGGTTCGATTGCCCAAGGCTGGCGTCTAGCGCTCAGCATTTGCGTTCGAATTCGTTCGAACCGCTGGTAGAGACACAAACAGCTAGCCTTACGTCTAGCAACAAATATTCCCATTAAGAGCTTAGCGCTTTGACGCCCCACGCGCTCTCGCCACCTTCTCTCTTTCAGCCTATTGGCCCCATGAAAACCGCAAATAAATTTATTTCATCACACTAACCCCGAAAAAAATATAAACCGCTGATATGTGTTCTTTTAAGCACCTTTTACAGCGAAGCTGTTATGTGCTAGGTTCTGGAAAAAAAGGCGTCCATGGATGTTAACAAAAAACTCCCGTTTAAACGGCGCTCCTTCGTTCCGATTGATTCCGGCAAGTATAAATAAAAAGAGGTGGCAAACTGCGTGAGTCAGCCTTCCTTGGCATTATTAAATGGTGAGGTCCTGATCCCTTGCTATCATCTACGGTCACCGGCTTTTCTCAGCTAAGAGTGCGCTGTGACGAGGCTGAGGGCAGAACGCGCCGATCTAACCTTCTTTCGCTTTCGGGGTGCTGACAAAAAGACTTGGGCTCTTTATCAGCATCGCTGATAAAGTGCCCAAGTTGCTGTAAAACCTAAAATAGGCGTGTGATAACACGTATACGTATACCAACGACCAACATCAGAACGTGCATTGACCTCAGGTTTAGCAAGAACGTATCCGAAGTCAAAATAAAACCAATGGCGGTTTACCATAGTGACCTTGAGGCAATGATCACTTCAGTCACTAAAAATTAAATAAAAAAAATCAAACAACAAATTCGTGTACGTGTCTTCATCGCAATCATACGTAAGTCGTATATATGTCGTATAGTTATCGTAAAGTTGTCGTAAAGATAACTCTTTCGCTGGTCCTCCACATTCACGTGAAGCGGATGGACTCTACATTTTTTTTTATTCTTCTCGTTATATCCACTCACCGAAGTTTTATGCTGATTTAATGAAGAAATACAAGAGAGAGGGACCCTATATGTAACAAGAGCAGCAACTAGGAGACAAAAAGTTGGCTCATGAGGTTACAAAACCTATTGTCTATCAGTCCCTGACCCCTTTTTTGAAAGCGTTGCGCTCTTGATTCGAGACACTTGAATAATAAAGACCCTTTCGTAACCTGAAGGTTTCCTAGGAGCCCACAAGGGAATCCTCTTAATTTGAAAGCGAACATGATCTACTCCGCCGGCGCCTGGAGTGTCTGGAAGCTGTTAGGCAACAGTCGAGGCACCCGTCGAAACCGTAGAGCGTCACTTTTATCGTCACGCTGAACGAGAATTTATAACGCGTTCATTGTTCATTGAGTAGCAGAGCCGGTTTTTGCGCAGAGCGATAGTGATAAAATTAATATGAGATTTACGGCCGCTATCATGGCCTTGTGCAAAGGCGTCGGATCGTCGTTAAATTCTGACACAACGTTGTAGGAAATTAAAAAAAACAAAATTACTACTTTATTTTGTTGTTTTGTTGGAGCAACGCTGATATGGTTATGCAGAGAGCAAAAAGTGTTTGGACCGACGACAGACTACAAGCTTCTATGAAGCCAAACATAATTGAATTTATGCGGAGGTAATGAATGTGATCAGCACCGTCCTGCGTTCTGAGATATGCGGCTTCAGACTTTGCGCAAACCCCTATGACAGGTAATTGCATCAGGTTAACGATAGACGGCCGTAATACTCTGTCTGAGGCGTTTATGAATTGTATTAGTACTACCTCTTTCGGAAGGTTCAAACAAATCACGCAATTTTTGTCTTAACTATTCGAGCGGTTTCTTCCCAATGTTTTAATAACCAACGCTCTTCCAAATAGTGCGAGTATTTTGAACCAAACCGACATGCCGGTGAATGTTGTTTCAGTTCAAGCGAAGAGCCAATCGTCCTTAACTGTCAGCTGTAATAAACAACAACTAACAAACAACTTGAAAAAATAAAAACTGAAAAGCGTGTTGGCTTAAATGTGTACCAATATGTAGTATGTGTCAACTTGACAGACTTTAAAAGGAATTGTGTTTTTAGTCTGGAACAAGTATGATCAGTAGAGCACAGATTCGCAATGAACGTTTCAAATATTTGTTTTATTCAAACACGTCGACTGTATCTGGCCTGCCAATCATTGCATTTGAATTAGAACGGGATCCGGCATGCCGGAGTGGTTTATGTGTAATTAGAGGTACAACGCGCGTAAAACATTTCGTCATAGTGGTCGTAATGCCTTGACAAAGTACATTTTATACGACTTTAAAACGTCTTATATCCACCACAATTACGAGTTAATTTCCGACCAAATGTCTATATCACGAGTTTTCTGTCTCGGGTTGTCCTGCGCCTCGTCAATCGACCGGGAATATCAAAGATGAAGCGGTTGACTTGCGTTTTACGCCCGTTCACGAGTACCTTCGAAGAATCAGCGCCTCGAGAATATTATCCGTCATGTCCACAGTCTACAAAGAAACCAGGTTAACATGACACAAAACAGAGTGTCCAATATACAATGTAGCGCACGGAATGCCCAATTCTTGTGGTTAAAGAACGGTACCAAGTCTCTTTCTATACTATGACCATAATTTGTTTCACTTTAAGCGCATAGCAAATGCCAACGATACGGACCGATAGAATCGATCCAGCAGTGCCAATAACCCAACGTCACGTTCTTCGTCATTCTTCTGCTTCTGCGAGATCATCGGCTAAACCAATCAAGTGCAATAAGTACGCAGTGACCTTCCACATTCTGCGTTCGCATTTATATGTCTTCTAGTATTTAAAGGCTTCCAGACATTTGGGTAAATAAACAATATAGGACTAAACTCCACATGACGGTTGCTGTGATAGGTGAACTGCATGGTAATAAAAAAAATTAAATGCTCGATGTGTTTTTTTTTTTCTCTCAAATATTACTTCGAAGCAGGCGAGGTTAGTCCGCGGTGCTCCTCTCCTTTTATTAAAAAAAAGTGCCGGTCAGAGTACAACCTGCTGGGTAGTAATAAACAAGCTATACATTTAATTTATTTAGCTTTTAATCTAATTTAATATTTTTAATATGTCGTGGACCTTTAGGTCTACACAGGTGAAAGAACATAGAGCACACGTAAAATAATAAATTCAATTATGTACTCATCGCGGGAAGTGAGCGCAGGTACGTTGTAGCTACCCACGCATACTCAAGATGTGCATTTCCACGGGCAAAACAAAACTAAGCGATTCATTTGGCTCTGCTTCAAATATTTCACGATTATAGCTAGTAAGAGCATCTCTGGCAGAGCGTTCGACTCAATAATAGTTAAAAAAAGAGTATTTAAGGACATCATTTTTGTACTGGTAGGGTGAAATTGCTTTAGTATTGCTCGTCCTTTTGGAACGTGATGTTGAAGGAAAAATGTACAGTTCAAGATTAATCTTCGTCAAGCCATTGTCCACAGCGTATAATTATTTTAATCTACACACTTTCCTTCTTTTCTTTAATCAGTCGAGCCGCACTTGTTTTCTAATTGCAGTAATAGATTCCGTGGGCCTGTACTCAGAAAAAAACAAACCAAAGTGCCAAATTCTGTAGCTGTTCTATTTATGCGACCTGCTGTTTCCTGTACGGGCCCCATACGCCCCCCCCCCCCCCCCCCACCGCATATTCGAATATTGGACGTACGTAACATTTATATGCGGGTAATCGGACATCATTATTGCATGTTCAAGATGGATTCTAAGATAGCCTAACTTCTGATAAGCCTCGGCGCATTTCTAATCCACATAAGTATTCCAGCTAAATTATCTAAAATAACTCATAAATATTTAAATTATTCTACTTATTAGGTTCCACGCCGCCTATAGAATAACTGAAGTCAAATACCTTTTTTCTTATTCATAGTACTGTAAGACACAATATTATACAAATTAATTACCACACCCTATTTCTTACTCCACGAGAAGATTTCTTCCAATTACTGGTGAGAATTTTCTGGTCCTAAACTCTAGGCACTGTTGAAGACACGGTACAATAGTCTGGGAACAGTTTAAATTGAACAGAGGAAGGGAAATTTGTTGCTATATCATTTATATAAACTAAGAATAAAATAGGATCTAACACTGATCCTTGGGGTACTCCGGAGTAAACTGCTAACGGGGGATATCAAACTTTATTACAGCTAACATACTGCATTCGTCCCTCTAAACAACTAAGAACGTATCCTAGATATCAAATCACGATAAAATCAAAAGGAGACAATTTTTTTAACTAATTTGTCGTAGGGTACCCGGTCAAACGCTTTAAAATAATCCATAAATACTTCGTGTTTAAATACAAAGAGCAATAATTTTGAAGGTCTATCTTATTTCCGGCCTTGTAAATGGGCGAAATCTTCCCACATAGTCAGTCTTCTGGTAACCTGCTCTGAAGGACGGACGCTTGAAAAATTAAATATAAGTACCGCGACACCCACTAGGCATATCGTCTCAGAAATGCGTAGGGGATATTGCCTGGCCCATATGTTTCTTTTTTAAAGTTTTTATTCAAAAGTGAATTAAAAATACCACTTTTTGACAAAAACAACTCTGGCATTTGTGAGACGTTGGGTCTGTTGACAAGGTATACCGGCGGGTGGCGTGACACTCCAAATACAGATGATGCGAACTTCCAGCTTTCCTACCCGTACCATGCGCGCGGCGGATGCAGTCTGGAATCAAAGGACTGCCAAAATAGAGACTCGTCGCTCTCCTTTGTGATACCCGCGCAGGTGAGTTAGAGAGGACAAAGAAAGGTATTCGGTGGATACCCGCGCCGAGACGGATAAGTCAAATGATCCAAACCCCCCTCTTCCCTGGTTTTTTGCGCCACATGCTCCACCTCAGTGTTCGTTCACACAATAGGAACGTTATTTTTGTGGTGTGAGATATATCTAAAAAAAGTGTGCATAATACATCCAAAAGTTCGCTTCCGGGAAATAAAAGTGTTTAATTAAAAAAAAAAGACTTGTCATGTATTCACCTTCATTGAACTAGACTTGCACCGTGATCTAGTAAGGAAGAATTTAAAAACAAGATGCGAGAAAACTGAAATTTTAAAGAAACCAGCTCTCGAACAAAAACTCTAGGACTGTAAGTTAGATCAAAGTTCTCCAGTACCCCGGTTACACAGGTCGAACCTCAAAAGCAACTTTCGCCTGGAAAATATCATAAACACACAACGCCGTTAGACTTGGTGATGAAATTATCGCGATCAACCAACAACAGACCAACACCTTTCAGAACACCCAGACTCGCTGAAGGCTGGCTCTATCGTTAACAGGTGGTTTATCTTATGTCACCAAATGCATGAGAAAGGTAGTCAAAGCTATCAGAAATATCTTGGAGAGGAACCTTCTGGATTACTCACTGGAGCAGCCGACGTCTGCTGAGAGCCGTAGCTTTTTTAGTTGTAAATATCAAAGCTATTCTTTAGCTCAACGTCGCATGCTACACGTGCGGCGTCAAGTAATTAGTTTTTTTTTTTTTATGTGAACGAAAACGTTTGTTTTTTGTAAACATATTTAAAATGCGAACACTGAGTTGTTAAAATCTACAATGTACAGCAAGAATCGCGTTACTCGGTGTCCTAATGAAGCACTAATCCCTTCAATACACAAAATATTTTTTTTATATATTTGGATTTGAAATTGTGCAGCACATCAAAAAAGGGACAAACACAATTTGTGTACCATATTTTTGGGCTATAGAACGCACCCGGTGTATAGTACGCAGGGGCCAATTTAGGACCAAAAATAAAGTTTTTGCTTAGACAGTAAACACCCGGTTCATAGTCCGCACTCCGTGCAAAGTCCACCCCTTGTGCTTAGTCGACACAGATATCATCTCATACATGGAGCTCATACATACTTTGACAAATGTATGTTTTGTGAGCTCACAAAAAAGCTTGTAATATAAGTAAATTATTATTAATATACTCTTTCATTAACAAATACGCCACGTCTCGACATAATGAACGATCATGGAAAACGAAATTCCTGTATAGTCTGAACACATAGATAGTCCGCACAGCCTAAATTTTCAACTTTTAAACATGTATACTCCGCGGAATATAGCCCGGAAAAGATGGTACCTAGAATAAGTTAAGCAGGAAATGCAAAAAGAGCAAAAATGTTCAACGTGATCAGGCGCAAATGGTTCTGCTGGCTCAAAAGACTTCGCTTTTTTATTGAGATAAAAAAATCCACAAATCGCAGAGACACGAAAACGCTTTCAAATTTCACTAATTTTAAATAGAGTTTGAAAAAAAAAGTGCAACTAAAAAGATAAATAAGGTATAGGGCCAAACCTTCGTACCTAATCCCTCGACAGAGACTCACAACTTTTTTTTTTTTCTTGCACGCCGCAGTTATATAATACCGCCTACCTCCTATATAACTTCACAAACTTCAAGTAACGTCGCAGTATTGTTTTTCATACTGTTCTATTTTACGTCTTCATTTTACACTTCGCCGTTCTTTCTTATAAAGCACGATGACCCTCGCTTTTTTATTAGACCGAAATAAGACACCACTGCATCTAATTATTAACTTATTTTTGTTTCTTTTTTTAAAGCTTCGTCGAGCACCGTCCTATCATCCTACCTTGCTCAAAGCAGGACACAACTCAAGCGGCACGCCGAGCTAAAAAAAAAAAGAAGTACTCGCTTTGTTAGCTTAATAAAAGAAAGAAGCAGCCTGAGCGGCGAAAAAATTAGAGTACGATAACAGACGTCCGGCTGATCCAGCTAGCAAAGAAACAAACAACGTAAAAATAAAATGGCGACACTCTAAGTGATAACGAAGAGGAGGAGCAAGTCGAGGGGGCAAATGAAATCAGCTTAATCGATTGGAAGGGGACGACGCGAGAGTTTGGGGAAAAGAACCCGGATGAAACAGAAGCCGGGGGTCACTTGGAAACAAGACAAAGTCAACAAATTTCTCTAGGTGGCATTGTTTCGTAAGCAGTATCAACCTCAGAAACTCTCGAAAACCTATTTACGGTGAGTAATTAGTTTTCGTCCGCGCTGTACAAACCGTGATGCAGTTATCGTGCAAAAAAGAAATTCGCTGTTTTGTATACCATTCTAAAACACAGTTTCGAGGCTGTGATTAAAATGACTATACTTCGTTTCACCGTAACTTGGCGAGCGGCGAAGGCTACAGTCCCAGTGAACAAATCAATGCGTCGGAGGTTTAAACATGACTACACTTTATCTCACTTGTTGCGTGCAATGCTGTCGAAGCCACTGGCGGGAGGGAAAAGGTAGCCGCTGTTGTACGGACTGTGACGGACTAATCTTCAAGTATACAGGAAAAAGGGTACGAATAAGATGGGGGTCCTTCCTTTTTCTCTTCTCCAACACTCGACTCTGTACATATAGTAATAACCGTCACGTGCTCCGCCTTCATCACTCCGATTAGCTTGAGTGAGCCGTTCCTTATTTGCAAGGTTAAGGCTTGTTCACACAGTTGCGTCGACTGCGTTGTGCCGCGTGACGACTGCAGCACAGCGCCTGCCCATTGGCTCGTCGAAAGGGTCGCCGTAGCAAGAGCTCGACGTAAGCAGTTTGAACGCAGCCAAACGCAGTCAAACGCAACTGTCTGAACGATACTTTTTGGTAAAGCGAAGTGTAGCTCACTGTAGAAACATAAAATAATTTACAATTAGAAAATTGTCATATACAAAACTCTAATATGAAGAAGAAGAATCGCGACTAAACCGGTACCATATTTGTTGCGTGACATCTTTTACGTACCAAAGTAACATCTTAAAACATCGCTGACGGAGTGAACTTTGTGGGCGGGTTTGCGAGATTAAAAATATACTTTCAGCGTGTAGCCGCAAACTGGGAATTGACTTGGGCGTCCTTTTTGAATGCGCTGCCAGCCGTGTCCTCGCTGCACGAGAACCCAGGATCGCGTGGCATGAGCGGCAACAACTTGCCTCGGGGAGAAGGCAGCGCATCGGAAGCGAATCCGAAACTAATCGATGGTGCGTGCCGGAAATGGTTCCATGCGCCTCGGGCAAGGCATCGGTCCAATTCGCTGCACGCCTAAACATAGTCGCTTCTTCGCGGCCTGACGCCGCAACAAGCAAAAAGCCAACTAAGCAACAATACAAATACAAACAAAAACTGGAACAAGAGCTAAATAAAGAGCACGTTAATGCGGAGCTTATTTTAGCAGAGATGTGGAACTGGGGAAGCCGTACCCTAGCAAGGCAATACGTACCCTAGCAAGGCAATAAGAGGGTAGGAGAAAAACAATAAAAAAATGAAAATAGATATTAAGATACGACGTATAGAAATGGGATGTTGAGCTTCGTGCTTTGTTTGAGAAAGGCTACTACAGGTGTAAAGAGAACATTACAAATCGTAACTCATTGAATATCGTTTAAGGCTCGTTCCCTTAGGTGCTTTCGAGTGCGACTGCAACCATTTGCGTCTCGTTAAGACTGCTTGCGTCGAGCTGTTGCTATGGTGACGCTTAGTGACGAGCCAATGGGAAGGCGGTGCTACACGACACAACGCGGTCGGCGCAAATGTTTGAACCAACCTTTATTCGCGTGTGCATATAAAAAAAAAAATCAGTTGAGGTTGGAAAACTACTCCCTATTTTTGGTTCCGCTGAAACTAGTCTTACAGAATGCGCACATAATGCCTCAAGTATAATTTAAGCATCTCCCTTTTTTGGGTGGTTTTCACTTACAGTAATGTCATGTAGCTCAACCTTATTGGAGGCGAAATTGTAACTTAAGGTTCCTTCAAGAAAGGGCGTAAATGGACGGGGCACTAAATTCCTGATCAGATTTTGGAATGCAGACTTCCATCCTCCTCATAAACACTTTGTAATTGTCTGTATATACTCGCATTTCTCTAAGTTCTGTGGCCTCAACTTGAACTATGAATCTCCAACTTACTGATGATAATGTTGATTGGCCCTGCGGCTCAAGGTGTGCATGCCCCCCTCCCCCCCCCCCCCCCCCGCCCTTATTCTTCCATTCTCAACTGCAACCGAGCGTTATGCCATAGTAACGTCGACTCGAACATATATGCATCAATTCGCTAACTCGCACAGATTGGCCAAGCATACAGTCTCGCACATGCATACGCAGACGCAGGAACACGCTCACACAGTGTGAAACAGCTAGAGCGGCGAAACCTGCACCAAGGTTTCTTTTCATGTTGGTTCAAGCGGGATATCTGTAAACTTCAACCAATATACATGTGAAGCATATGTTCGTACTTTCTTGATAAAAACATTGCATGACGCTGTATTGATAACTTTTTAGTTGTAAAAAAGGCCGGAAAATATCAATGCTTGATCGTGCTAATTCTGCCGGGCTCAGTAGGAGCCGGCGGACGCTCTATAGACCCCTTTCAAAATACTGCCCTCTGTTGGCAGCTGTGGAATGCCTGCTCAATGGCGGACTAAAACCGCAACGTCACGGCACACTTTATGCGTTTGTTTGGAGTAGAAGAAGAAAACACACCCACAGAAAAAGGTGATGAGCGCAGTGACGTTGCGCTTTCCCCGCTGTTCGATTGGCCCGTCTGCTCCGTTGGCCACCGCGCTCCGAACGTTCGCTATCTCATGGAATGACTTGCACGTTCTACGACGCCAGCTTTTCTGCCATTGTGCAGTGGTTTCGACATTCTAATAATCGGCACGCGAATTTTGAAAGGGGTCTATTAAGGCATTCTCGAAAGGATGCATATGTATCCACGTACGCCGAAGCGCGTACTGGCATTAGAGAATACATATAAAAAAACTGCTATGTAGACGGTTTGTGGGGAGACAAATAAAAAAAAATACCATACAAAGTACAAAAAGTAACACAGCTTTTCGTGAGAGCGTAGTGTATGGTTGCGATAAATTAACATTTCCTGCTCACACAACAAAAGCCCACCCCTCATAGAGGTTGTCTTAAAAAGAAAAAGATGGACAGAAAAGAAAAAAAAGGAAAGACGGCAATTTAAAACACACACCATTATTATCTCGCTTAAGGATACTTTTGCTTGATCGTAATGCCGGAAAGAGTTAATTACCACACCCCAATCTAAAGGGTGCGAAAAAAAAAGAAAAGAGTCGGTGTAATTCACATTGAAGCACGGCCACCCCAAGTCATCGCCCCGTACAAAAAGAAAAACAAATTACAGGGTTCCTCTTCCCTAGCGGCTTACTTAATAGGGAGTTTTCGTAGACCGCGTTTCTCCCTCCGCTAAGCCCTCCGCAACGGAGAAGCCGCTACTGAATATGCAGGCCGATGGCCTTGACAGTACGGTTCCGGGTATCGTAGCGGGTTGCGGAGGGCTTAGCGGAGGAGGAAATACGGTCTACGAAAACTCCCTATTGTCAGTCTGTTAAGGTAACAGTCTCGTCATTGTCATAGCTGGAGCACATGTCAACCTTGTAAGGCTTTTGATATAGAATGCGAAGATGCAAATTTTGGGTTGCGACAAAAACACAACAAACTTGATATAGTTACTTCCACGTGGGGCGACGAGGGTGTAGTTGCATTCAAATTCATTGACCAGTGCTTTTAGGAGGTACATACATTATCTAAAACATCTCAAGCTACTTCCTGTGATTTCTTGCATGTCCGCTTAAGTGGGGTATTTTAATGTGACACTAAAATAACTGTTAATATATCATTTCAAAGCATATTAGAAAAGTGAAAAAAGGGCGTAGTGCCGTAAAGAGGTCAAAAGCTGTTCTGAATAAAGTCATTACTAGCCATTCAATTCAAGTTCCGCATTCCGTAACAGGAGTCTGATTGCCGACCTAGAAACAGACGAAGCAAATTAAACGAGGGCTTCCATGCAAGTCAACCGAATTAAAAACACGTCACAGTTCAAGTAAAGGTCGACACAAATTGTTATCTCAATCTCTGGAAGTTTGTACAAAAAAGTAGCGGTCGCGATAGAGTGCGAAGAAAAAAAAAACGAAAATTCTCTACGCTATACTTTCTCTCGTCCTACGATGGACTAAAGGCCAAAGCTACGGACCGCCAGATCCAATCACGAGCCACTTAGAAATTGTGCGGTATTTCGCTTGGATAGACGTATCGGTGCCCGCGTCTCGGATCACTGATGGGTATTGGCGGACAGTGGTTCAAATCGAATAGCGCTGGGTGACTCATAAATGTTACACTGCAAAGAAAGCCACGACGTAGTGGCTTTTGCAGTGTCTAAGCTAGTGAAATGATGCAGTGCTTTTGGGTTACGAGCATTATTTGTCCACCCCTAATCAACGTTACGCATGTCATAGTTTAGTGTGGAACGTGATTGGACCTGGCGGCTCGTGGCTTTGGCCTTTAGTCTATCGTAGATTGAGACAAAGTATAGTTGCAACGATTTCAGTTTGAAGGCGCGCGCGTGACCACCCGCCGCGCTTAAGGGTGATGGTTCTCCGAACTTTCGAGGATAGAAAAAGGGCCCCGCCGGCCTGTCGCAGGGCATTATGGCAGTGTCAGTAGCAGTAGCGGAGTAGCCAGAACGGTAATGAACTAATTCATGTGACTTTCTGACTGGCCTAGTTGATGTGCCGATGCGGGTGGCGGAAGCCAGATACCGCGTCAGTCACCCAACGTGGATTGCGTCGTTCGTCGTCGCTGTTGGTTTAGGGACAGATGAGGGGTGAACTGGTTCAGGGGACTGATGGAGTGCAACTCCATCAGTCCCCTGAACTGATGGAGTTGCACTCCATCACTGAATTGATGGAGTTGCACTCCCGGCGACATGCTGCAGCTTCTAGCATCGATCATAATGCAACTATTATTTTCCAGTGCTCTTACCGAGCACCACCCAGAGTCGCGGAAGCCGGGCTGAACAAAGACCGGTCAGTCCGGCATCCTCTAACCAGGACAGCCGCTCACTGTCCCGTGGAACAGGCCGCGCCATTGAGCCCGAGCCCTAATCAAGTGCTTCTCTGCTCGTCTCCGCGTACGTCCATTCCCTCGTCCACCTTTTGTCTCCAATCAGTAAAGCTCTCCCCCGTCCCCTGTCGTAGTCTACCCCTCATCTGTCCCTAAAGCTAGGGCTGATAAACCCCATCGCCGCTTAGGGAATGCCTCCCCACCGCGCAGTGCCGCTGCCGACAGCAGTGGAGGCAGATAAATCAGGGAGCCCCGTTCATTGGGAGCACGAGTCATAAACTCCCCCTCCTGCGGACACGAGTAGAGCGACCGTTGTTCATCCCGCTTTTTCCACGCAAAGAGGAACGGTCGAACTTCTGTCCCTTTTAGTGTATACAGACCGATTTGTCCAACTTTAAGCCTTGGTGGCATTTAACTGTGGAGTAGCTAATTTGAGTTTCATTATATCTTGCTTAATAAATATTTGGTTGTTTTATCAACGTGTTTAAATATGTCCGTGCAAGATGCACATATGTTTAAGGTCGATTTAAAGTACAAAATAATGAATTTTCTTCAATGTTTAGTTTTTCGCGTGACCAACAACCCGAAGGCCTTTCCGGTGAAACAAAAAACGTGAGATACAAATTTGCCACAATTATAGATGCGTAAAACGTTTAAGCAAGCTTAAAAGTATACGGATGCTTAAAATTCATGCACACGCTTAAAAAGGGGTATATATTGTAAAACGTAAAAAAGCGAATAATGCAGTAATGGAGAACATTACTTGGTGTTAGTCTACCATTTATCTGAAACACCCCGGACTGGGTGATAAAAATTAAAGCCACCAAACTAAATATAAAAAAGTCAGAAAACTGGCGACAGAAGCCAACGCCTCAGACGCGGTGTCGTGTTTGTCTTTTCTTTCTCTCGTGTTTGTTCTATTTGAGCAAAACACTCCACATTATTTTTGACTTAAAAAAAAAGTATTACCGTCCAAAGATCAATAGGGACCGTACTTCTGTATCAACTTTTCATTCTCATTTTCTATGAAAAAAAAAAAGAGCCGCAAAGCCTCAAACCTCAATTGTCCCGAATTCGTTGTGCAGCCAAGCAAACCAGAATGCAATACGGTGTTTTTCACACAACCCAAACATGGTCGAGTCACGGCTGATACCGCGCATGCAGATAGATAAATAAACAGACCTCCCACGCACTCTTACCCAATCCTTCTTATTTAGGGGTCAAACTCGGCTCGGTTTGGGTGTGTGTGTGTGTGAGGGGGGGGGGGGGGGGGGGGTCACCCTAAACGCGGCGACGGAAGTGCGCCATTTCGAACCCAAGCCAGCGTGACATGTCGGAAGGAAGCAAACAAAAAGGAGCATAATGAAGAGGGGAGATCATTGCTGAGACAAAGAGAGAGTTTCTGCTTCTGGGGGAGGGTGGCTCCCTCATGCTGTTCTGCTCAGTTGCAACTAAAATACATCGAACGCTGTGAACGCTGCCAGCCATCCCAATGAAGGCAGCGCTGAAAACGTATCACGTGACAGCGCGCCCCGCAGGTCGCTCCTTTCCGTCCAGAAAGTCATGTGACACTAGACGACGTGGGGATTGGCTCCGATAGCTTGTGTAGCGTCCGCTGTGATCTATCGTGAGGTGAAAAGAATTCTAGTCGGCGGGGGACAAGGGGATTCGCAGTGATGGATCAGTGCCGCTTGAACCCGGAGGGCAGATGGGATCGGCAGAGATCGCGTCTAAGCTGACTCCCTCGAGGATCACAGTTACGGAACACAGCACTCGCAGGACCAAGTGAGATTTTAGAATAAGAAAGAAGAAACCTGGGCGCTTTTGTTTTGTTTTGCGTCTATGTTGTTTTTTTTTATTACCTTCATTTTGATTCTAGCTCCTGTTTTTCGCGTCGCACCGAGAAGCACGGTGACATGTCGCACGGACGTATGCTTGGCGATATTAAAGAAACACCGGTTCTTCGCATGCGCACAAGGCGGAGCTATTGTCGGCTAACCAGTGTGGTTATAAATAACGACGTGGTTGAAGAGTGTAAACCTTCGACTTGTATTTCTTTGTTGAGGGGGGGGGGGGGGGGGGCAAACTTATATTATTGCGGGCCATCTTCAAGAAAATAGACAATATTTTCGTGTATTGGAGCTGACAATAGGGGTGTTCACTGGACGCCATATATGAGAACGATGTTTCGAGCTCAATCTCAGAACGAGCTCACACTAATAGCCTGCTAAATCCGGCAATCATGATGATGCCGAATGCACGTTGCAAAAGAACTGCGCAAACTTGCCGTCAGCACGGACTCAGCAGCGACGCACGAATCTATTACCGCCAGTAAATATTCGCAATATTAGATTTAGTTGGACGTCGGCGTATAGACAAATTTCAGTTTTTCGTAATTATCTTTTGATTAAGATAACGCCGTGTTTTCAAACTCTTACCCTCTATCCCAACCACTAGCGTCACATTCTCACTAATTTTGAGGTTTCTGAGATGCATACTTGATTTATCCGGGCCGAAAAACACGGATAGCTTTTCTCGGGAAATCCCTGTATTGCAGCGAAACGTCGGTTTTTCATTCTGGTGATTCAAGGGCCCCTAAAGAAGCGCAAAAAATACAAAGACGAGGAAGTAGACAGACAAGAGCGCCTTTTAAGATTCGGACCTCAAGATACGGCATACTCTTTTTGCGTGGCCAGACGATGGTCGCGCTCCGTTGAATAAGGCGAGGACTTCCCGAGGGTAGCATCCGTGCCGAATGGCAAAGGAGTATTCCCTTGAGCGACAGCATGCCAAAGCGATGAGGTTAATAAGGGGGTAAACAGTAAGATGGTTAGCGGGGTAACATAAAAAAGAGCCCGATATAAAAGAAATAAACTGCATTTTTAAGGTAGCAATTTGGGCCAGTTGGTGTTGGTCGGCAAGAATGCTACCCTCGGGAAGTCCTCGCCTTATTCAACGGAGTGCAACCATCGTCTGGCCACGCAAAAAGAGTATGCCGTATCTTGAGGTCTGAATCTTAAAAAAAGTGCACTCTTGTCTGTCTACTTCCTCGTCCTTGTATTTTTTGCGCTTCTTTAGGTGATCATGAACACTGGTTCAAATTGCTACCTTAATGCGATTCAAGGGCCTTTCATTTTAAACGTTTTTCTACCTGCCTAAAACTATCTTGTTTATTAGGTTAGATACTTCTTATGCAGATAAATTCTATTTATTTTTCTCAACCTTGTGTACGAGGCAAAGAAAAAAAAACGCAATTTAATTTTTACTTTCATAATAATAAAAAAGTATTAAGAACTATTTGCCGCTTCCCAATTTAGTCTGTCCGCGTTCAACACACGTGCGTCGGCGCTTCACCAACGCTCGTATGACATCGCTTCTACGATCCCGCTGTTGAATATTTGAACAGGGCAACATGCACAGGAAAAGCATACCTCGTAAATTCAAACCAACTAGCCCAAATCCAAACACTGATAATTTGTTATTTGAAAAGCGCTTTCCACGGCAAAGTGCTGATCAGAACTCTGTCGGGCTATCCCAACACTAGATGTACCAAAGAGTTCCAATGAAATGCGTAAAGTAACGGAACTTCGAGCCCACTACCGGCGCAGCTTCAAAACTTGGGATGTGCTTAGCGATGTTCAAACACGTCGGCGTAGGGTGCTGTGAGGTTGTGCGTTTTACTCCAATGTGTTCGAACCTCACCAAGCACAACCCAACCTTGAAAGCTTCGCCGGTAGTGGGCTCGAAGTTCCGTCACTGCTTCCCATTTCGCTAGAACCCTATATTACGTATACTAGTAAGAGAATACCATAAAGTGTTATTCTACCGCTCGCCATGATTGTCTTGTGTCGTTCCTGATGCATGGTGTCAGAAGGGGCTTTTTTTGTCTTGCCAAGGAAGGACTTCGTCCTGCCTGATGGTCTGCTGCTTTGTTGCTTTCCGGTAACTTAGCCGACAACTAGTGCAAGCTTAGCAGCGGCTGGAGCTCTACCTGGCCGCTACCGAGCCGGCCAAAGCACGCACCGACATACAGAAGGCAACGATCTTCCTGTATGTAGTGGGTACTGAAGCCATCGAAGTCTTCAACACCATTCGGGCTGACCGAACAAGCAAGGGCAGGCTATAGCGTTCCCGTGACGGCTTTGTCAAGCTGGTCTTGTGACCGCTTTTTCCACAAGCCTCCAGTATAGGCCCGTTCACACACATGCGTCCGTAGCGACCGCAACGACTGGAACAACCGAAACAACCGTTGCAAGGGTCTGCAACCGTCAGTTGCCATAGCGACGGAGGGACGCACGCATGTGTCGTTCACGTCGCAAGGAGTTGGAGCGAATCTAACGTTTTCCGCTGCGTTGAAACAACCGAAACAACCGCAACGACAGACCAATGCACAGGTCGAGGAGAACTGGTCGCGCGCGTTGCATGCCGGTCGTGCCGGGCTCTTTTTCTCTGCAAACATGGCGTCGGTGGTGATCGTCGACGTGGACGGCGTGGTGGAAGTTCATCGTTCCGCGTAAAAGCGCTATCCTTGACTGTGAATTTTCGTCGTGTGTCGCTATGATAACCCAGCACGTACTAGAAGGGAAGATCGACCTAATCCTGCGGCGATGGCGTGGCGGCACTCTCAAGACAGCAGAAACGCCCGTGCCGGCGTGTTTGTTTACTTCGACAACAGTGGTGCTTTCAGCATTTGTGTCCTCGAACATCGCTCGGATTTTTTTATTTGGC
Organism: Ixodes persulcatus; assembly: GCA_013358835.2. Classification (NCBI taxonomy): domain Eukaryota; kingdom Metazoa; phylum Arthropoda; class Arachnida; order Ixodida; family Ixodidae; genus Ixodes; species Ixodes persulcatus. Next base: position 87,607 of record JABSTQ010009213.1, on the reverse strand, counting down.
GCATTTCATGCGTGTGCTCAAGTTCAAGGTATTACTGGCGCGTACCGTATAAAGGATGCTAATTTTCACGCGTTTTCATCACCGGAGAAAAGTGAATAGTGTTATCAATCCTGAATGCTCGCAACGTCTATCTGATCACAAAATCATATTTTTACGTTGCTATATTGCTGCCTAAGATTACATCGTTATTATAATCGTAGAAAAGGCGCGTGGCGAGATTCGTACTATTGGCAAAGTCGTGTATTAGAGTCTTGATCGTCCAAGACGCCGTAGTGCATCTTTTTCTTTTCTTTTTTTCATCCACTGTACCCTGCACGCCTATCATGAACAAAAATAATAATAAAGCTTTACGCTATAGAAAACTGTCTGTCTATATTCTGTTACGGCATTGAGTGGCAGTGCGTCCCCTTTTTAGAGGCACCGCTGAAACAGCTGACGGCGGCGTAGAAGCGGTCGCCGTGCTGACGACCCGCTGCGCTTGTTGCAGTGGTTGCAGGTGTGTCTACGCACGGGGCAGAGCGGTCGTTCCGGTCGCTCCGGTTGCAACGGACGCAGGTCGCATGCAACCGACGTGTGTGAACGAGCCTTATCATGTGCGCTGTGCTTGATGCAAATAAAAATCAACTAACAACAAGTTCTAGGACTATTGCGCTCCTAGATAGCAATGAGACCTACGAGCTCTAAAAACTCAGGATACGAATGGAAGCGCAAGGTGAGCCATTTGAAGCGTTTTATGGCGACGTGAAGTTGGAGGCCCAATCAAGAGGCTTTGAGTAGCTGTCCGATTCCATGATTCGAGACCAGATTGTGTACGGCGTCACCGAGAAGCGATTACAAAAAAGCTCCTTTGAGAGGACGACCTAACCTTGGAAAAGGCAGTCACGCAGTGCAAAGCGGCAGAAGTGGCCAAAAAAAGGCAGAAGACCAGGGACAACGCAGAAAAAAGCGTGTCTCCTGTTTCCAGGCAGAAAACGCAAACTCGCTCTGATACCAAAATATGTGATATATGTAACATGCATCGCAAACCACGGAAATGTCCAGCATATGGCAAAACATGCCACGTATGGAGTAAAACGAATCCCATTTTGGCTTCTTGCAAATCCAAAAAAATTAGTTGACGGTTTCTTTAGTTTTAAATATCGGAAATGGCAGTGCTGACTGGTATATACCAGCGACCGTTTTCGCAGAAAAGTTCAAGTGAAGGTCGACACGGTTTCCCAAGCTAACCTGCTACCGTTATACACTTTCAAGAAACCAAGGGGAACAAGTGAGCTGAAACCGCCAAAGGATTTGCTGAGGAACTATAGCGGAGGTGTCATAGGAAACACTACAAAAGCAGAACTGCGAGTCAACGTCTTTGAAACAGAAAGAATGATAGACTTCTTTATTGTCAAGAAAGCCAGTCGAGCGCTTCGCGGACACGGAGGACGTGTGTCATTTGGGGTAATCAACCATATCAACGCCGTGACAGGTGCCCATTACCATGCAAAGAGTATTGTAGAAAACTTTCAGAAACAGTTCGAGGTTATCGTATGTACCGCTAAAGAGTAGAGAACGGTGCTGAAAAGCGGAATTAAACCAGTCATTCGAGCAGCTCACCGAGTTGCGTAGCTGCTCGAGGAACTTCTGAAAAAAAGAACTAACAAAATGTGACCGGCTGGAATTTAACGCTAGGATGGAAGAACTGTCAGACATTCAGGTAACAAACTAGACTTTCAGAACCTAAACCCACGAGTGTGCATAAATTTCAGATACGTCAACGAAAGTCCGAGGCGTAAGCATTACGCAATGCCAAAAAGGGAAGACGTCGAGGCGTAGTCGACTGTGACGCGATTTTCCTACAGGTTAGATGCCAACGTAAGATACGACTAGAGCCCCCTGTACAAAGAAACGTCGCCCATCTGCACGTTCAGCTCTCTGTTTTGAAGATACCACCTCACGCGTCTTTCGTTCGAAATTTCGTCTGCACAAAAGGTATTTCTAAAGACAATGACACTATGACACACCGGGCGTTCGAGTTTACATAGACCACGTCCTCATCTGGGGTGCCACGCGCGAGGAGCATGATACATACCTCTGAAGAGCTCTTTAAGCGGCTCAAGACGCAAGCTTGACATTAGATGCAAAAAAAAAGTGCCCGTTCTGCGTTAGAGAAGTAATTTTTCTAGGTGACAGGGTATCTAAAGACGGGATACAGCCTGGTACTGAGCTCCTTAAAAGCGTTCTACAGATGCCTGCCCTGACAACCAAGAAAGGAGTTCAACGGATGATGGGTGCCGTCACCTCCTTTGGAAAGTACCTGCCTCTATTTTCGGACAAGACCGACAAGTTACGAGATCTACTAAATGACGCTTCCATCTTCAAGTGGACACCGGCTCATGACAAGGCACTGCGAGATACCAAGGCGTCGCTCACTGCAGCACCAGTCTTTGCTTTTTTCGACCAATCTCTTGCAACTAATGTGTCTACGAACGCTTATAAATACGGCTCGGGCACAGCTTTATTCAAACTGCATGGAAACAAATGGAGTACAATGGCTTACGTCTCAAGAGTACTCTCACACAGGGAGACAATATACAGATTGAAAACGAAGGGCTTGGGAACATCTACGGGTGTGAACAATTTTATGATTCCATATCTGGAAAGAATGATATAACAGAAACTGATCACAAACCAAATCTATATAGTTCCAAGAAGAACCTAGAAGACATGCTTTCAAAACTGCGGCTTTTTTTATTCGTCTGGTGAAATACGATTACGTTTCACGTACGTTTCTGGCAAACAACCGGTCCTCGAGGATACACTTTCAAGAGCGCCGATCCCAAGAACCAAAACCGAAGAGGACGAAGATGAAGACGTTGAATTCCCTGCAACATCCGTTTTTTTTTTTTCAATTCTAGAGAGCAAGCAGACACTTAATCGTCTAGTTTCTATAACGCAAGATGACGAAGAACTTCACCAAATCGCAAAAGCGCTAGAAGCCCATGAGCGAATTGAGGGACAGTTCAAGCCTTTTGCTACAGAACTATTCATCGTAAACAGTGTGCTGCTGAAATTATTGAAATTTATAATTTTTAGAACACTCCGAAATGAAATGCTCAAAAGGTTAAAAAGGGACACCTTGGCATCGTAAAATGTAAGGAAAAGACGAGAACTTTGATGTTGTGGCCCGGAATAACGTCTGAGATCCAGAAATTAATCAGCAGCTGCGAGACATGCAAAAGGTTGCGTATCCCCAGCCGAAAAAGCGCTCATTATACGTCCTACACCGAGCCAACCAAAGATACGTGTGAGAGTATACCTCTGCCAGTATGCCACCAGGTCATTCCTCGTGGTTTACGGCGCATACTTGATTTCCCCAGATATAAATCTTCTACCGGAGGCAACTGCAACCACCGTGATCAAGAAACGTCCCATTGCATTTGCAAGGCACACGATACCTCTACATGTATGCTCTGACAACGGGCTTCAGTTTGTCACACGAGAATTGAGAGCGTGCACTTCAAAGTATCAGTTTAAGCACCTTGACCTCAAGCGCAGAATTTCCATGGTCCATCGGCCAGACCCAAAATGGTTTGCAAGTTATAATGAGGTTAATTGAGAAATCCAATCCCGCAGACGATGATTTCTACCTGGGTTTGTTAAATTACAGATACTCATCATTAGAAGGAGGAAAGTCGCCTGGCGAGACTTTGATGAGTCGCCGTATCTGTTGAAGGATAACTGACCTTACAAAGAGCCACTACAATACTGACTAGAAAATAAGCAGACAAAATATCAATGGGCAAAACCTCTCATTGCTGCAACCTGGGGATGTTGTAAGCGTACGACACGATGACGGTTAAACAGTGAAAGCTCAAGTCGAGACATTGGTAGCGCCGATATCCTACAAGGCCACCACCCATGACGGACGCACTATCCGAAGAAATAAGCAGCCCCTTCACCCCCCCCCCCCCCCCCCCCCCCCGCGAAGACTTCGATACTCCAGACCGGTGAGAGGAAACGGGGGATTCTAACAACGACACTGAAGTGCGAACTTTACCTAAGGCATTGCAGCAGAGTGCGGTGAGCACAGTGGTAACACCGTCGACATGGTCTGCAGCTGAACCACACTTGACGCTGCCTCAGCAAGAACACCGCAGCGGCATTCATGTTTGCACATCAGCGCGGTTGAGGCAACCGTCGCGTCACCTTGGACACGCCAGGAACATTAAGCAGATTCCCGGCGCCCGCAAGCTTGGCATTCCTGCTCACTCAGTGAAACAATGTAGGAGGGTTATTGGGACATGCCTGCACGAGGTGTATACCTAGATTATTGAAAGGAGACGATAAAGTGATACTGCTGCGCGCGCAGCTTGCCAAGTAGGCAACGCGCGCGTGGCCTAACGGTTATAGCGCCTGCCTCCCACGCGAAAAGCCAGGGTTCGATTCCTGGCCGCGGGGACACCTTTTTGTTGACATCTAATGTAATGTTCTGGTAAATTCGAGAACCGTGTTGCTTGTTCGAGTTTAGAAAGTTCTACACGCCGAACCTTCTACGCCGATTATTCCAGAAGCCTACGCGTGTACATAAGGGGCTTCGCGTGGCGAGCCAAGTCAGTTTTCGCCTCAGCGTTCGATTCTGCTGCTTGGCCGCCTTCGACGCTCGCGACGCTCTGCTGTTATCTTTCTTTTTCCTTTTATTTTTGGGCACAAGTTCGCCCCATTAAACGTTCAGTTTACTCAGTCATTCGCCGCTTCATCACTTGTCATTCGTGACATTTTGGTGGAGGTGCGGGGTATGACTGAGTAAACTGAACGTTTAATGGGGCGAGCTTGTGCCCAAAAATAAAAGGAAAAAGAAATTTACCGAGGACGACGCGTCCCTGTGCATCGATCGCCGTACAGAGTCTCCGTTAAAGAAAGGGAGGTGATAAAGGAGCAAGTTAAAGAGATGCTGAGAGACGACATAATCGAACCTTCAATCAGTCCGTGGGCGTCTCCAGTAGTGCTGGTTAAGAAGAAGGTCGGAACGCTTAGGTTCTGCGTGGACTACCGACAGCTGAACGCGGTGACAAAGAAAGACGTCTACCCGCTCCCCCGCATCGACGACACTCTGGCCCGGCTGCGCCACTCTCAATATTTCTCATCGATGGACCTGAAGAGCGGCTACTGGCAGATCGAAGTCTACGAACAAGACAGAAAGAAGACAGCCTTCGTCACGCCGGATGGACTGTACGAGTTCAAAGTGATGCCCTTAGGACTATGCACGGCACCAGCAACATTCCAGCGTGTCATGGACACGGTACTGGCAGGGCTGAAGTGGCAGAGCTGTCTCGTCTACCTTGACGACGTCGTAGTGTTTTCAACTGACTTCGACGAGCACTTGCGATGACTCCGAGCTGTTCTCCAAGCCATACAGACCGCCGGGCTCACCCTCAAGGCGTCAAAGTGCCGGTTCACCTATGACGAGCTGAAGTTCTTAGGCCACGTGGTTAGTAACGAAGGCGTCCGGCCAGACCCCGAGAAGACTCGCGCCGTCGCGGCATTCCCAGCGCCGAAAGACAAGAAGGCCGTGCGAAGATTCCTCGGACTTTGTGCCTACTATCGAGGCTTCGTTCGGGATTTCGCAAGGATTTCCGCACCGCTCACAAACCTCACGAAGGACGACGAGAAGTTCGAATTTTCCGAGGAGCAGCAGCAGGCATTCGACGAGCTGAAGCGAAGACTCCAGATTCCTCCTGTCCTAGGACACTTTGATCAGGATGCGGAAACCGAGATTCACACGGACGCTAGTAATGCAGGACTTAGGGCGGTACTGGTTCCAGTCCAAGAAGGCACCGAGCGAGTCATCGCCTACGCAAGTCGGACGCTCTCCAAATTGGAAAGAAATTACTCCACGACTGAAAAGGAGTGTCTTGCGGTCATCTGGGCAAACACGAAGTTCCGCCCGTATTTGTACAGGAGCCCGTTCCGCGTAGTCACAGACCACCACTCGCTCTGCTGGCTTGCGAACCTCAAGGACCCTTCACGACGCCTCGCTCGATGGAGTCTCCGACTACAGGAGTTCAACATGACTGTAGTCTACAAGTCAGGCCACAAGCACAGCGACGCTGACTGCTTGTCCAGGGCTCCTGTCGAAACACCTTCCGGCACCAGCGACGACAATGACGACGAGCGCTTCCTAGGAGCACTGACTACCGACGACCTGGCACGACGTCAACAAAACGATCCTGAGCTGCGCGCTTTAATTCAGCACCTGGAAGGGAGTGGGAGTACCGAGCCCCGTGTTTTCTCACAAACCCTGCCGACCTTCGCCATTTGACTAGGTGTACTCTACAAAGAGAACTTTGGGGACAGCAACTCGCCGTGGCTGCTGGTAATCCCGGCTGACCTTCGAGAGGAGGTCTTTCAAGCCTGCCATGAAGATCCGACGTCCGGACACCTTGGTTACAGTCGTACGTTGGCCCGAATTCGTGAAAGGTATTATTGGCCCAAGCTGCCGAAGACCGTTCACTTCTACACACGGTCGTGCCACGAGTGCCAGCGACGCAAGAAACCGCCGACGAAGCCGGCAGGTCTCCTGCAGCCGATTGCTCCCCCGACCGCACCATTCCAGCAGATCGGAATGGATCTACTTGGTCCTTTCCGACCATCGACGCAAGGAAACAGATGAATTATCGTCGCCACAGATTATCTCACACGGTACGCCGAAACGAAAGCCCTTCCTGCAGAGACTGCTGTGGAAGTCGCCATATTTTTTATCGAGTCCATCGTCCTCCGGCACGGCGCTCCCGAAGTTCTGATCTCAGACCGTGGATCATCGTTCATGGCCCAGCTGACGCAAGAAATCCTTCGTCTCAGCCACACCAGCCATCGGCGCAAAACGGCGTACCACCCGCAGACCAACGGGCTGACAGAGAAACTCAACAGGACCATCGCCGACATGATCTCCATGTACGTCGACGTGGAGCACAAGACATGGGACGAGGTGTTGCCGTACGTCACATTTGCCTACAACACAGCCGTGCAAGAGACCACCGGAGTGACACCCTTCCAGCTGGTTCATGGTCGCAAAGTATCGACAATGCTGGACGCGATGTTACCCCACGAACCGGCTGTCGACGGAAGCGGCGACGCCCAGGTGGTTGCCCAACGGGCAGAAGAAGTCCGCCAGCTCGCCAGACACCGTATTCAAGCCCAACAACGAGTCGACACTGGCCGCTACAACCTTCGTCGTCGGGACGTTTACTTCCAGCCCGGAGACAAGGTGTGGGTGTGGACACCGATCTGCCGCCGTGGTCTCAGCGAAAAACTCTTGAAGCGCTACTTCGGACCCTACAGAGTGCTTCGTCGACTCGGGGATCTGAAATACGAGGTGATGCCCGACGGAACACGGACTTCATCACGCCGCCCTCCACAACCAGAAGTCATCCACGTCGTGCGCATGAAGCCGTACTACGCTCGATAGGACTGTGGACCTTATGTGTTCCAAATGACTCTTTAGCTTACCGTTTCTTTTTTGTTTGGTTTGTTTTGTGCTGCATCGGGGCGATGCACTTTTTAAAGGGGGGGAGTAATGCCACTTGCGCAGCTCGCCAAGTAGGCAGCGCGCGCGTGGCCTAGCGGTTATAGCGCCTGCCTCCCACGCGAAAAACCAGGGTTCGATTCCTGGCCGCGGGGACGTCTTTTTGTTGACATCTAATGTAATGTTCTGGTAAATTCGCGAACCGTGTTGCTTGTTCGAGTTTAGAAAGTTCTACACGCCGAACCTTCTACGTCGATTATTCCAGAAGCCTACGCGTGTACATAAGGGGCTTCGCGTGGCGAGCCAAGTCAGTTTTCGCCTCAGCGTTCGATCCTGCTGCTTCGACGCCCGCGACGCTCTGCTGTTATCTTTCTTTTTCCTTTTATTTCTGGGAACAAGTTCGCCCCATTAAACGTTCAGTTTACTCTGTCATTCGCCGCTTCATCACTTGTCATTCGTGACAATATTCCACTGCTCGCCAAGATAGACGTGTGTCGTTCCTGATACAGCAACTACTTCTTCCGACTTTCAATAAAAACGTATCTAAAAGTCCCCTAATCTAGTCTTTAAAGAGGGGTTCAGAAGAAGTGTCCACAACCAAAACATGGGGTGTGTTACACTCTATACCAACATTACATTCATTGTCTTTTGCCCAAGCGCTTACGATTTTTGTGATTCGCGAACTCTCGGGTCATCCTTAAGCCCACGGCGGACCAATCAACCACTTTCCTTTCACCGTTTAACCACACTCCCAGCGAGTGCGTATGGGCAGGAGCCTGATCACGTGGCGAAAAGGTGACGTGTGAATGGTTCCCGGAGCACTTAGCTTCTACCATACTCTCAGCTGAGTGGTGACCGTGGTAAAGGTTGCACTTGTAGAAACATTTATTTACCTCTGGGTTTTTCATCGCCACACTGAAGACGACTATACGGCGAGCAAGTGTTCGAAAATCCATCTTTGGCGCATCGGAATGCAAGATGAAGCACACCAATCAAAGGGTGACATAGGGAAGGCGCAGAGAAGGCGCTATGACGAGCAGCCAGACACGCGCCGTCATTAGTCGAAGACGGGGCTGAACAAAAGAACGTGGGCGCGTTTGGGGGGTAAACAAATGCACGAGGTGCGCACTGAGCAGACGAACCTGCACACCGTGTACACTGCGATAAACTCTCGCTGATATTTTTTTTTCTGCCTGGCCCTTTGTTGGTTTTTCGGGCCCCCTTACAATAAGTAAATGAATGCTAAAACAAAAGTGTTAAAAAAAGCATTTTATGCACGTTTAGTTAAGCTAACTGACTGACTAAACAACAGGAATTATATAAAACAAAACAAAAGAATAGATAAAGAACATTAAAAAATTGTGTTGCAAATTACTGGGAAATTGCGTTACACGTGAAACTTTCCGGTATCGCTCCGAAACGTTACCGAGCCCGGTGCCCAGCTCAGGGTGCTCTTGATCAGATGACTTAACACGTGGCTTATAATCTCGATAGCAGTTTTTTGAATGAAGGCACTGACGCTGGTCGGGTTTCAAAGCCTGGCGGTTTTCCAGAATCTCCTACACTCACCAGAATCAACCAATCAGCGTTGATAGCGTGATATTTCTACCAGCCAATCAGCGTTGAGCTTCGCGGTCATTTTTGGGACTTCACGCAATCTGGAAACCCCCCCCCCCCCCCCCCATCCCCCCTTGACAAGCTAAGAAAAGTTCCAGGACCCTACAATGCATAGTGTATCTGATATGATACACTTCTGTAAAAAGCAATCCCAGAGAAATCTGAATACAAATTCAACGTGAATGCATGTTGTATCGCATCGGATACATGTTTTGCGCCACCTGTCTAAGAACGACTCCGCTAGATGGAGCCTTTTTCTCGGTCGGCGCTCAGGTGCAGCGCTTCTTGACATCGGCAACACGTGCGCGGAAACACGAACTTCATTGTAAAGATTATTACTGTTCAAGGTAAGAAATATCTTATTCAATATGATGCTGTGGCTTCTAATTCCTTCTTGTGTCTTGACAAGCTGTAACTCTGAGCAGTTTGATTTTGGAAAGGTTTGGCTTGAAAAGAAACATGTGTATCTGATATGATACACTATGCATTTGAAGCTTGATTTGGGCTCCGGGAAGCCTTCGTGCACAACATGTTTTCGTAAGCTTTGCCAATAAATACACTATTTTCTGATTTAGAGAATACCAATACGATATTGCGGACTCTATTTCCTACAAATGCCGAAGCTTTAATTCTAAAATATTGCCAAGCAACCGAAAATGCCGCATTCGAAAAAGTTTTGAAAATATATATTTTTTTACTGTTTTTGTGTACAGCTCGTCAATGGCGACACATCTGACTGATGAAGAGATTCAGGGGATTTCGTTTCCCTTAGAAAGCGAGGCAAGCTCTGATGAAGAGGATGAAAATGTCCCGGACTTTGAAGCAGAAGAGATTGTGGATGACTGCGAACACGAAAATAGTACGCCCAATATACCTTATACAACAGCCACACTCAGCAAGTCTAAAGGCCAAGGTGTCAACTGGAAAAAAAAATGAAAGCCGTTTACAACTCTCTGTAACGCCGAATTAGAGCGCAGCTCTTAAGGAGGAGGAGGGAAGGGTACTGGGGGGGTCACGTGACCTTGGGGGGGGGGTCACGTGACGATGACGTCATCAGTGACGTCATCAGTGATGATGACGATGCGGATGACGATGACGTCATCGGCATCCGCATCGTCATCGTCATCATCACTGATGACGTCATCAGTGACGTCACGCGTCCCCTAATGTACCGCGCGGTTACGGCGACGGCGACGCCAACGCCGCTCAAGCCGGAAACGGGCGCCTAAGAGCTGCGCTCTAAAACAGTGCCTCGATCTTCCCCCAGAGAAAACCAAGTTTCGTGGTACGACAACTTTGCCTCCTTCGATACAGGCGATGGAGTCACCATTCCAATTTATTAGGTACATTTTCACCGATGAACTGATCGATTTTATTGCAGAGCAGGCATCCCAGTACAGTGTGCCGACACCCTGATAGACCCGTCGAGGTTACTTCGGCAGACGTCATGAAGTATGTTGGAATTTGCATATTATGTCGCTCGTTCATGTCCCGCACATTAGAGATTACTGGGACCCGGTCCTCGGTAGCACCGGCATTTCATCTGTGATGTCTGTAAACCAGTTGGAAAAAATCAGAAGGAATTCGCACTTTTGTAAGCAATGCGGAAATACAGACAATACAACACGTGATCGGCTCTTCAAGATAAGGCCAGTGCTTGAAGCACTACGGGCAAAGTTTCTGTCGGTGACAATGGAAGAATGCCTTGCATTAGATGAACAGATGTGCTCGAAAAAAGCTCGCCATTCCCTAAAACAGTGCATGCGTAATAAATCCCACAAGTTGGGTTATAAGTTCTTCGTGCTAAGCGGTGTCTCCGGCTATGCCTATGATATGGAGATTTACACTGGGCAAGAAAACTATCCTTCGAAAAGGTAGGCAGGAGAACCGGATTTGGGAGCTACAGGAAATGTTGTTGTGAGACCGAGACAACACATTCCTAAAAATGCGAGATACAAACTCTATTTCGATAACTACTACACATCCCCCAAGATTATGGTTCACCTAGCAGAGCAAGGAATTCTGTCTCTTGGAACCGCGCGAAGAAATCGAGTAAAGGACTGCAAACTCCCAACAGAGCAAGAACTCAAGAAGGCAGAGAGGGGAACTACTGCAGAAAGCGTGGAACGAATTGACGGCATTGACGTTACAGCTGTCGTGTGGAAGAACAACAAAGCTGTAACCCTGATTTCGACGTTTGTAGGTTTAAAACCCAAACAGTCTGTGCAAAGGTATGATCGAAGGCTGAAGAACAAGATTGACGTTGAATGCCCAAATATCGTTCTCCAATACGCACATGGGCGGTGTGGACATGTTAGACGGTCTGATGGGCAGGTACAAGATTACCATGCGCTCGAGGAAGTGGTAATTTCGACTTTTTTGTATAATCTTGTAGACTCGACAGTGGTAAATGCATGGACTCTCTACCGTCGACAGAAAGGGGATGCCGCACTTCCATTGGCGAAATTTTGGAAGGAAGTCTCAGAGTGCCTGTGCAGACTTGACACCACAGTCACCAAAAGAGGACGGCCATCTGAAGTTCAGCGGCAGCTCGAAGCCAAGAAGCGAAAGACATCTGCAGCAGTCCTTCCACCACAAGATGTTCGACTCGACCAGTTGAGTCACTGGCCTCAATGGACCGCTACCAGGCAACGCTGTAAGCTTGCAGGGTGTGCATCCCTCACGTTTGTAAACTGCGAGAATTGTGCAATCGCTCTGTGATTGAACAAAGCCATAAACTGCTTTCACCGCTTCCACAACCCATGCGGCACCAATGCATGTTGTATGACATATGACACATAAAGTATTTTTTCGTTCTCGAGTTCAAAAATTGAATAAAAATTTTTAAACTATTTTTACAATCATGTTATTGTAGCGAACACGCACAAAGTTTTTTGAGTAAAAACAAAAGTCATGCATTGTAGGGTTAAGAAGGAAATAAAATGTGCTATTTATAGCCGATGCAAGTGCGAAAAGTCTACAGCTGCGGCGACGTACACGTAGTTATTTATAGGGCTACTTTAAAACGGGCAAGGTCCTAGGAGAACGAAAAGTTAAAACAAAAACCCTCTTGAGGTATTGAATAGTTCCCGTCCATGTGTGGCAGAAAGTAAAAACAACAAAATAAAAATAAACGTGTAGTTTTTCAATGACAATCAATTATCTAGGGTTTTGAAAATATTCACTACGTTTGTTTCGCACACGTAAAGTTTATATAGAGGCTGGTCCCTCAGTCGACAACCACGCCCGCTCAGTACGAAAAAAAAAAAAAAAAAGTAAGACTCCCAAAGGTCCTGAGTCATGAACAGAACCCTTTCGCGCGCCTCGTTCACGTACCACACGCTCAAAAAACCCCCGTCAATGAAAGCGCAGACAAAGTACTTATCACTGATTAGGAACATCGAGTGCGATTGAGAGCAGCTGCAGCATTTGAAGGATACTGCTCCCAAAATTTCGGCGTGGTGCCATCTATTTTTGTACAAAAACGGCGGAACATTTAAAGCCTCAACGTAAAGAAATTCAAAAAGCTCACAGAATGTGCCGTCGAAGTAAACCAAACCTCTATTTCAAGAATGACTTTCAAGACCCAGCCCGCAATCTAACGCCGAAAAACCGAATCTGCAGCAATTGTTCCGAAACGTCCTCTTCTCCAACAATCGAACGTCGAAACGTGACTCTCTTGGGATCGAAAACAGCCCTCTAAGGTATCTGCTTCCCGAGCTGTTTACTGTTCGCGTTGGCGACCAGACACCGGGCTTATTATGCACAGACTCGAAATACAGCAAAGCCTTGAAGCAAAGTCAATATTTCAAACACATTGAGCGAGCGATCCTGAATAAAAACAAAAGAACAAATAAAATAAAGCAACCATAGAAGCAGATGGTTCTCGCAATGTATTTTTGTACGCGGTGGATCTCGAGCTCGATGCCGTTGTGAGCGGTTCGTCGACTCGATGCGTGATGCACCAGCTTCGCATCGGACTGATGGACGTTGGGGCAACGTTCGACGTTGACTTTCATCGTCATCTTTGCGGTTTTGGCTTGGCACAAGCGTACCTTATTTTGCCTTTAATGGGATGGCAGGTCTAGGTGATTGTTTTCAAAGTCACTCGAATGCGACTCCAGCGTGAACGAAGTTTCAAGTTTAGCGCTCGTGACAGTCTTGTGGTTTGTTCAAGTGCCGGGAAGAGTGATTTTATAACATGCTTTAATATAAAAAAGAAAGCAATTCGTAGGATGAACATAAAGAAGGACACCTTAGAGCGAACCACAATGTCAACCGTTGTTCATATTAAATAGATAGAGTCTTCAGGCAACAAGGCTATTATTATTCTTGTTTCGGATAAACTTGCCGATTGAAGAGCATTCCCGGTCACTATAGGTTGATATATGTTTCATGTTTAATCGCGAGCAAGAGTGTTAATATTAAAAAAATGAAACCATTTACTATAGCAATACATAATTTGATTTTTAATAACCGAACGGTCAATCAACGCTGATCACCGAAAAAAAGAATAGCTTCAGTTTTTAAAGACCTACTTTATTTATCGCAAAACCGATGCAGCCTTTGACAGGACGTTGAGAGTTATGACCCCCAGTTCTACAAAAGGCTATAAAACTGCGTGTCTTTAAGCAAATGTTACATTGTTGCCGCCGACTTGAATGTGGTATCCGTTACGTCGCAGTAGTAAAAGCATATCCTCGCGCGTTGAGCTTCCCAATAGAAAATTATAAAGCACGAGCTATACCCTCTGCATGTTTGTTGGGCGCACACCGGTATAAATAAAAATACGTCCTCCGCTTTCCGCCATTCTTAGCAGGCGATATTACTGATAACTTCCCGTTCTTATCATTTACAGCGCACAGGCTCTGAATTATAAGTATAAATAGCCAAATCGCCTAATCCTCCTTTTTGGAATGCCCAGTTCGTTAGGGCACGAGTTATTTGGATTCGTTGGTATCGTATGTCTAACGTATTCACACCAAGCGGCTAAGAGAACTGTTGACGCTCGTAACACTTCTCTATTCAAGCAGCATCAAGCATAGCATGTCTACAGATCTCATTTTTCCTGAGCATTTGAAATTATCCTTCGTAAAAAAACTGCTAAAACGAGACGTTGTGATGTCTGCATGTTGTATTTTTATTTTGTAACATAAAAACATGTGAAGCGCGAAAGAAAATAAGAGACAGAACAACGTTTCTCGTGCTTCCGTTTTTTTTTCTTTTTTAAATATACATCATTAGTTTGCCTGTACGTTAACTTTGTCTCTCGTTTTTGTGCGTGTGTTTTGCTCAAGCAGAATAAGCATTATTCTCCCATTTCAGGAGACAGATTTCCAACATTAGTGTCAAATTGAATAACCTTTAATATGCCCCTAAATTGATGTTGATGGTCTCTTGTCTCCAAGTGGAGTCTAGGCATAATTTCCTGAAATCACAACCTTAAAACATTTAAACATTTGAAAAAGAGAACACTTTACTGAATACTTTTTTTTCAGGCATGAACACCGGATGATTTGTTAGAAAAAACTTGATATTTTTGACTGAAGAATTTATTCAAATAAAATAGCCACCCAATTCACACACCTGCTCTATATCAGGAATGAAGCGACGAGGTTTCTCTGTAAGAAGTGGCAGTGCGCAGTTTATTTTCAACATTGCACTCTAAAATATTTTTGCGCGTCTACTTACCCACAGAACTCTCAAAGAGCCAATTTCTGCGATCTACTAAATAAGCACACCGAATGATGAGGCTGAATATCTCTTTAGACCTCAAAATTAAATCTACGCTGTGGCATTACGCATCGCAAGCATGACACTTTGCATTCCGTAATGTCACAGCGCAGACTTCATTTTTAGCCCTAAACGAATGTTCCGCCTTAGCATTTGCAGAGCTGATTTCGTAGATCGCAGAGATCGGCTCTTTGAGTGTTTTGCGAGTAAGCAATTTTTAGAGTACGAAGTGATTGCGCCATCTTTCGCACTTTGGACACTTGGAAATATGTTAGGGGCCACCAGAAAACCAATCTGGCTTCATTCGTGTCGTACCAAAGGATGCCCTCAAAACAAAATTCACAGAATCTCTTATGTTAATATTAAGACGACTTGAAGGCGATAGCCCAAGCGCCAATGCATAAAGACAGACACATTATTTACTTAATTAATTCACTTTGATTACATTAATTCGCTTTGTCATTCCTAATTTCATTGCCTCTAATTCACCTGAGTGGTTACATAACCAGCGCGCTCTTTGACGACGCACTTTTGGCGCCTTTTCATTGGCTCACTCGGATCGTGGCGTCGCCTGTAGTCCCGATGACAGGGAACCTCTGAAGACAGCGCGCTCTCTGACGACGCACTTTTGGCGTCGTTTCATTGGCTCACTCGGATCGTGGCGTCGCCTGTAGTCCCGATGACAGGGAACCTCTGAAGACAGCGCTCTCTCTGACGACGCACGTTCGGCACCGTTAATCTCACGGCATGTCGCACACCCGCTTTTCACCGCTGCCCGAGCGAGGGTGTCCTCCTCTCCCGCTGGGTTTACGCAGCGCGCGCGCCTTCGCCGATTCCAGAGCCGTATATGTAGAGAGTTTGGCCAATGGGAGTCGCGCGCAGAGCCAGGGCTTGCGGCAGACTCGGAAAGAGGGCTTGGCATGCTCTCTTGACCAACCAGAAGACGAAAAGAATCCCCTAGCGGTGGTAGCGAGAAACAGTTCTGATCAAAGGTCTATGTTCGTAAATAGTTTTAATAAGCGCGTAAGAGTGATGTGTAGTAGCTCTTTTTGGTTGAAAATAGGGTACACGTGTTGTTTTCATCATAATCATTCAGAAAGATCATTCAGAAATAAAGACGTTTGAAAGAAAGAAGAAGAAGCTCGGACACAGTGTGATCACTCGGACGGCAGATTCCCGGCCCTCGGCGCTTGGCGTACAGATTATATCGATCGTTCCGCTAGTCGCACTCTTCCACCACCATTTTGGATGAGCGTGATTGAAACATCACGTGTACCATATTTTAAGTCATCGAGAGTGACTCCAATGCAGTTATCAGGTTTGTTTCTCGCGACCACCGCCAGGGTATTATTACCGGCTTCTGGTTGGTCACATTCGAATTTCTGAAGACGCCCTAGAACACGCCCAGCCCGCTTTCGGCCAATGGCGCCTCCTCATTTGTCTCCTATACTTCCCAACGAATGGCCAAACTCTCCACATATACGGCTCTGGCCGATGGATGGATGGATGAATGAATACGGCTGAGCCCTTTGGATCGGGCGGTAGCTTACGCCACCTAGCCATTTTGTCTTACCCTTTAAGCTTAGAATATTTAAATGTGAAAACTATATTCACTCCGTACTGAAAAGAAAGTGAGGCTATAAATCCTCCTTGCCATCAGTTAATAAGAAAATGCCTAGTTTTCTCTCGCTTTCTGCCACCATTCACTTAATCTTTGCTTGGTAATCTCTACTGTCTTGAAATCCACTTTTCCTTCGCTGTCTCTAAAACCCAATGACTTTATTAAATCTATGTTGTCTTCGGTATGCATAGGGTGAAGCCCTGTACAGTAGAGTATCAAGTGCTCAGCCGTCTCGTCCTCCTCTCGACAAGCAACGCACACTGTGTCCATTTTCTGGTACTTCGCTCTGTATGTTCTGGTTCGCAAAACACCTGTCCTTGCCTCAAACAACAACGAGCTACCCCTAGAATTGTCATAAATGCTTTCTTTGGCAATAACTGTTTTGTTTAATCTATAGCCTTCCAGAGCCTTCTTTGTCTGCATTCCCTCCAGCCACCGATCTCTTTCTGTGGCCTTAACTTTCTTCTTCACTGAGACCTGCTCTTCCGTAACCCCACTATAGCCTAAAAACTTTCCTCTTAATTTCCTAGTGCGCTGTCTCCATTTTGTGTCTATACTCCTCATGTATAAATAGCTGAAAACCTTTCGTGCCCATTGCTCCCCACCCATTTGCCTCAACCGATCTTCAAATTCTATCTTGCTCACAGCTTCCCTGCCCTCAAATGACGCCCATCCCATGTCTCCTTGTACTCCCTGGTTTGGTGTTTTGCAATGTGCCCCCAAAGCCAGCCTACCTACTCCACGCTGTTTTATTTCTAGTCTTGCATGCACTTCGGATTTCATGCATAGCACTGCGTTTCCAAAAGTCAAGCCAGGCACCATGACTCCTTTCCAAATCTCTCTCACCACCTCATACCTGTTGTAATTCCAAAGTGCTCAATTTTTTATTACAGCCGCATTTCTGTTGCCCTTACCTATTATATACTTTTCATGCTCACTGAGATATTCTGCACCATCACATATCCATACTCCTAGATACTTGTATTTACTAGCTCTCTCAACTGTAATATTCTGTATGTTCAGTCTCTCAACATCATCATTGTTAAAAATCATGACTGCTGATTTTTCACTACTGAATTCTAAACCTAATTCCTCTCCTTCCCTACCACAGATGCTCATTAATTCCTGCAAATCTATCCTGTTGTTAGCCATTAGTACGATATCATCCGCATAAATCAGCCCCGGTAAGGATTGCTGAATTGTTTGGCCTAGCTTACTGTACGAAAGGTCAAATCCAAGCCCACTCTTCTCTAGTCTATCCTCCAATCCTCTCAGATACAACATAAACAGCAAAGGCGATAACGGGCACCCCTGCCTAAGGCCTCGTCCTATCTCTATTTCCCCCGTTGCCTTTCCTTCCCATGTTATAATCACCTTATTATCTTTGTAAATGTTCCTTAATATTGCTGTTAGTCCTTCATCTAGGTTTAAGGTCTCCACTATGTCCCACAGAGTTTTTTGGTTCACATTGTCATAGGCACCCTTGATATTGTCACGGAGGACAAGTGATGAGGCGGCAAATAACTGACGAAAAACTAAACGTTTAATGGGGCGAACTTGTGCCCAAAAATGAAGAAGGAAACAGAGGATAACAATAGAGCGTCGCGGGCGTCGAAGTCGGCGTAAGCGCAGAGTCGAACGCTGGGGCGAGACTGTGTCCGGTTGGTTACGCGGAGCCCCTTTTGTGCACGCGAGGGCTTCTGGAACATTCGGCCTGGAACATTGGGCGCGCAGAACGTTCTAACCTAGAACGAGCAACACGGTTCTCGAAATTACCAGAAATCTAAATTGGAAGAATAAATAAAAGATGCGGCGCTTCCAGGGTTCGAACCCTGGGCTTTCTGCGTGGAAGGCACGCGCGATAACCGTTAGGCCACGAGCGCGCTGCCTACTTAGTTAGCTGCGCTCGCGGCATTATTCCCCCCTTTAAAAAAGTGCATCGTCCCGATGCACCACAAAGGTAAAACACAAATACATAACAAAAAGATAGCAGAGTCGCGAGCCACACTTCACAGTTCCCAGTTCACTCTTTGACGGGAGTCCAAAGTTCTATCGTTCGTAATACGGCTTGAGCCGGACGACGTGCACCACCTCGGGTCGTGGCTGGCGTCTTGCAGATGGGCGCGTTCCGTCGGGTAGAACTTCGTAGTTCAGATCGCCGAGGCGTCGGATGATTTTGTACGGTCCGAAATAGCGCTTGAGAAGCTTCTCGCTGAGACCGCGGCGCCGAATCGGTGTCCACACCCATACCCGGTCCCCGGGTTGGAAATGGACGTCCCTGCGACGAAGGTTATACCGGCGTGCGTCGACTCGCTGTTGGTTTTGAATCTTGATTCTTGCCAGTTGACGAGCTTCCTCCGCGCGTTGAGAGATCAGTTGAGCGTCGTCGTTGCCATCGTCGGTTGGCACGTGAGGCAGCATGGCGTCCAGCATTGTCGTAACCGTCCGGCCATACACCAGTTGAACGGCGTCATTCCTGTGGTTTCTTGTACCGCTGTGTTGTACGCAAATGTAACGTACGGCAACACCTCGTCCCACGTCTTATGCTCCACGTCGACGTACATGGAGATCATGTCGGCGATGGTCTTATTGAGCCGCTCTGTTAGCCCGTTGGTCTGCGGGTGATAAGCGGTGGTTCGTCGATGGCTGGTGTGACTGAGCCGAAGTACCTCTTGAGTCAGCTGTGCCAGGAAAGATGACCCTCGATCTGTGATCAGCACTTCAGGTGCGCCGTGTCGAAGGAGAATGGACTCGACGAAAAACTTGGCGACTTCCACCGCTGTTCCTGATGGAAGAGCTTTCGTCTCGGCGTATCGTGTAAGATAATCGGTCGCGACGATAATCCACCGGTTCCCTTGCGTCGATGTTGGGAAGGGCCCGAGCAAATCCATTCCGACCTGCTGGAAGGGCGTAGTCGGGGCAGATATCGGCTGCAAGAGTCCTGCTGGCTTTGTCGGGGGCTTCTTACGTCGTTGGCACTCATGGCACGACCGTGTGTACAGATGGACGGTTTTCGGGAGTCTTGGCCAGTAGTACTTGTCACGAATCCGGGCGAGCGTCCTGCTGTAGCCAAGGTGTCCAGCCGTCGGGTCGTCGTGGCATGCTTGAAAGATTTCTTCTCGCAGGCTGGAAGGCACAACCAGCAGCCAGGCAGGGTTGCTGGTTCCGAAGTTCTTCTTGAAGAGCACACTTCCCCGCAGAACGAAGCTTGACAAGTCTCGGGCCAGGACTTGCGGAACGGAACTTCCTTGACCTTCGAGGTGGTCAATCACGGCGCGAAGCTCCGGGTCGTCTCGTTGAAGTGCTCCCATGTCGGTATCTGTAACTGCTCCGAGAAAACGAGCGTCATCGTCGTCGTCGGTGCTGTCAGGTGGAGATTCGACTGGGGCCCTAGACAAGCATGTCGGCGTCATTATGCTTGCGGCCAGACTTGTGCACAATGGTTACGTCGAATTCTTGCAGTCGCAGACTCCAGCGAGCAAGGCGTCCTGACGGGTCCTTGAGGTTTGCGAGCCAGCAGAGGGCGTGGTGGTCTGTGACCACGCGGAACGGGATACCGTACAAGTACGGACGGAACTTGGTTATCGCCCAGATGACAGCAAGGCATTCTTTGTCGGTCGTTGAATAATTTTGTTCTGCCTTAGACAGCGCCCGGCTTGCGTAAGCAATTACTCTCTCTGCCCCTTCTTGTCGCTGAACGAGCACCGCACCGAGACCGGTATTGCTGGCGTCCGTGTGTATTTCTGTCTCCGCCGACTGATCAAAATGTCCGAGGATAGGGGGCGACTGCAGCCTTCGTTTGAGTTCGTCGAACGCTTGTTCTTGCTCTTCTCCCCACTGGAACTGCACGTCGTCCTTCGTCAGATTCGTCAGCGGTGAAAAAATCTGTGCAAAGTCACACACGAAACGTCTGTAGTAGGCGCACAGCCCAAGGAATCTACGGACGGCCTTCTTGTCCGATGGCTTGGGGAATTCGGCGACAGCGGACGTCTTGGCAGGATCAGGGCTTACACCCTGAGCACTCATGACGTGGCCCAAGAATTTCAGCTCTATATAGGCGAACCGGCACTTCGAAGGCTTGAGTGTCAGCCCAGCAGATTTGAAGGCCCGTAGCACGGCTCGCAGTCGTCTGAAGTGCTCGTCGAATTCGGTTGCGAACACGACAACGTCGTCGAGGTAGACGAGACAGCTCTGCCATTTCAAGCCGGAAAGGACGGTGTCCATAACACGCTGGAAGGTTGCCGGCGCTGTGCACAGCCCGAACGGCATCACTTTAAATTCATACAGTCCGTCCGGTGTGACGAAGGCCGTCTTCTCACGATCTCGTTCGTCGACCTCAATCTGCCAGTACCCGCTCTTCAAGTCCATCGACGAAAAGTATCGGGCATGGCGCAGCCGGTCCAGGGTGTCGTCGATGCGGGGCAGCGGATAGACGTCCTTCTTTGTGACTGCATTCAGCCGGCGGTAGTCCACGCAGAACCTCAGGGTTCCGTCTTTTTTCTTCACTAGGACTACTGGGGAAGCCCACGGACTGTTCGAGGGCTGGACAATGTCGTCATCAAGCATTTCCTGAACTTGCTTCTGGATAACTTCCCTTTCTTTCACGGAGACTCGGTACGGTGGCCGATGCACAGGGAGAGTGTCGTCATCAGTGATTATTCGATGTTTCGCAACCGTCGTTTGGCGCACCTTCGACGACGTGGAGAAGCACTCACTGAACTCGGCGAGAAGGTCACTGAGTTGCCGTCGTTGTGGGGCTGGGAGGGACGGGTCGATGTCGAGCTCTGACGGCGTGGTTCTCTGGTGCTGCGCCGGAGAAGCGTCTTCTGAGATCACGGCGATCGCGGCTGAGTCCGGAATTTCCTCGACGAAGCCCACAGCTGTACCCTTTGTAAGGTGCTGCGACTCTTGCCGGAAGTTGGTGACAAGGGCTACGGTACACCCGTCCTGGATCTCGATTACGCCTCTCGCAATGCCAATCCCTCGTCCAACGAGAAGTTGGACGCTTCCTTCCAACAGTGCTACACCGCAGGTGGCTTCTTCGGTCCCGACGGGTACAAAGACACTCGACAGCGGCGGCAGGTTTACATGGCTGGCAAGGACTCGGACTGTAGCTAACGTTGCTTTGGGATTTTCTGCCGATGGGACAGGCTTCCGAAGCGTCAGCTTGTTCTCCGCAAGGTCGATGATGGCGCCGTATTCGCACAAGAAGTCCATTCCAAGAATGACGTCCCTCGAACAGTCTTGCAGAATGACGAACTTCACAGGGCAGGTTTCGCCGTGTATCTCAACGCGCGCAGTGCACCTGCCGACAGGTGTGATGAGATGTCCGCCGGCGGTTCGTATCTGCGGTCCGTCCCACGACGTCGTAACCTTCCGAAGGCGGCGAGAGAGTCTCCCACTCAAAACGGAGAAGTCTGCTCCGGTGTCGACGAGTGCTGTCGCGTCGTGGCCGTCGATGCTTACGTTGAGGTTATTCGACACTCTTGCAGAAACGTCGTTTCGGGGCGTTGCGGCGTTTGAGTGGGAGTGCTCCGACGATCTTGGAGGATCTTGGCGTCGGTCGTCTTCGGCAACTCCACCTCCAGGGGTTGCCGCGCCTAGTTTCCCCGGCGTGGAGCGAGGGGCGACAGGCTTTCACGTCGGCGTCGGTGCATCGGCGAAGCTGGACGTCGTGGCGAAGGCGACCGGAACTCTCGGCGGGACGCAGGCTCGGGGGACTGAGGTCGTCGCAGGTACTCGTCGATTTCCCGAGGGCGTTCACCATAACGGGGTCGCGGGTCGTTCGGGTGGAACCCGCGCAGCCCGAGTCGACGGTATGGGCATCGGCGGTAGGTGTGGTCTGCTTCCCCGCAGTGGAAGCACAGAGGGCGTCGGTCGGGCGTTCGCCACACATCGGTCTTCCGTGGTCCACGGGGCTCCTGGCTGGCGTACTGGAGCTGGTCGTCGCGGCGTCGGTCGTGCTGCGGCGCAGGAGACTGACGTCGGGGCTGCGCGACATAGGCGCGAGGAGGAGGCGGTGGCCGTCGCGCCACTGCGGCGTAAGTTAGCGCGGGTTCTTCGGGGACTGCTGCGCTGATGGGAGCCTCTGGTTGAATGGCTCTCTGCACCTCTTCCCGCACGACCTCAGCGATGGAGAGCGAAGCTGGTCGGTCAGCGGCGGGTAGCAGCTTTCGCAGCTCCTCCCGGACGACGTCGCGAATGATCTCGCGAATGCCTGGGATGCTGGAGCCAAGGTCGCCGCTAGACGGCCGGAGGGCAGCGAGGCCGGGTAGTCGCTGAAAGTGACTGGATCGGGCTTGCAGGGCACGCTCGATGTTTGTTGCCTCGATGACAAAATCTTGGACTGTTGTCGGAGGGCTACGGACCAGGCCGCCGAAGATGTCGTCTCTGACGCCCCGCATGAGGATTCGCAGCTTCTTCTCATCTGTGGCCCGAGGGTCGGCGCGGGAGCACAGGCGCAGAACGTCTTCCACGAAGCCGGTGATGGTCTCGTTGGGGCCCTGGGTTCTGATTCGCAGCAGATCCTCGGCTCTCTCTCGGCGGTTGTGGTTTATAAAGGTGCCCTTCAGCTGGCTCTTGAACATGTCCCACGATGCCAAAGAGGATTCGTGATTTTCGAACCAGTGCTTGGCGGTCCCCTCAAGTGAAAAATACACGTTGTGCAGGCGTTGCTCATCTGTCCAGCCATTGTGGCGGGCAACGCGTTCTTACTGGTCGATCCAGTCTTCCACATCCTCGTGGGCTTCGCCGTGAAAGGGCGTCGGAGTCCGGGGAGTGACGGGCATGATGACGACGGGTGCGGTGGACATGGTCGGTATTTTCTTCCTCCGGTTCTCGGGCAAGAGACCCAATTCGGGGGACTGACCTCTGCTCCTACGGCTCCTTCGGGCTTCGGCGTCTTCGGCGAAGGGTAGTCTTCCGGGGCTGAGCACCTCACTCGGGCGGTGTGTCTTCGTAGGGGTACGCTTTACGGGCATAGGATGGTACCCAGCACCTCCACAAAAATGTCACGGAGGACAAGTGATGAGGCGGCAAATAACTGACGAAAACTAAACGTTTAATGGGGCGAACTTGTGCCCAAAAATGAAGAAGGAAACAGAAGATAACAATAGAGCGTCGCGGGCGTCGAAGTCGGCGTAAGCGCAGAGTCGAACGCTGGGGCGAGACTGTGTCCGGTTGGTTACGCGGAGCCCCTTTTGTGCACGCGTGGGCTTCTGGAACATTCGGCCTGGAACATTGGGCGCGCAGAACATTCTAACCTAGAACGAGCAACACGGTTCTCGAAATTACCAGAAATCTAAATTGGAAGAATAAATAAAAGATGCGGCGCTTCCAGGGTTCGAACCCTGGGCTTTCTGCGTGGAAGGCACGCGCGATAACCGTTAGGCCACGAGCGCGCTGCCTACTTAGTTAGCTGCGCTCGCGGCAATATCCAGAAATGCCAGCCAGAGCTGTCTGTTTTCTTTTTGCGCTATTTCTATACACTGTGTTAGAGAAAATATATTGTCATCCAACCTTCATTGTTTCCGAAACCCGTTCTGTAACTCGCCCAGTATGCCCTCGCAATCTACCCATTCCTCCAGTCTGTTCTTTATAATCTGCATTACCAACCTGTAAATAACTGGTGTCACGGTTATGGGATGATAATTCCTAATGTCAGACTTATCTCCCTTTCCCTTATATATCATACTCATCCTACTAAGCCTCCATTCATCTGGAATATTTCCTTTTGTTACCGATTCTGACGCAAGTAGCACCATCTCGTGGTCAAGTGGCGAACCATGGTGCTTAGGAACTTTTCATGTCGCCGACGTGTTTTTGCTCAAGGACTGAACGGTGAGACATACCGGGTTTTCGCCTGAACACTCTGGGGGGATTATACTTCGTTTCAGCTTCGGTCCGAGCGCGGCCGATGTAATGAGCCGAAGGGCCAATCAAACACCGCAAAAAGCGCAGCGTCATGGCGTGCTCTCTGCGCTTGATAAGACTAGCCGGCGTAGGAGCACGCACAGAGAGACGGCGAATACCCGCTGGTCCTGTCAACTGCAGAGAGCACGCCATGACGTTGTGCATCCTTCGCTGTTTGATTGGCCCTTCGGCTCATAACATCGGCCGCGCTCGGACCGAAGCTGAAACGAAGTATAGTAGTTTACTTAAAGGGAAACTGAAGCGGTTCTGGATTTAAGAAAAACCATTTCAATGGCCTTCATTCGGCCTCCACGATCTCGAATATCGAGATTATTTTTCAACTCGGAGCACGGAGGCTGCAGAAATTAATTTTCAAAGTACCTCCGAAGCCCCTCCTTCCCGGGGCGTGACGTCACACTAGGAGTTTTCGGAATCTCTGCTCTCGCGCACCTTCAGCGCTTGGCAAAGCTATGCAGGCGCACTCTTGCTATTTTTCAAAAGGTCAGAAAGAGACGTCACGGCTGGGGTTAGTGCGGAAAAATATACCTGTCAAGCTTGCAATTGCACGCCCTGCCCACACGTGCAGCACGCGCTTGGCGGCCCAAAGATCCTAGTATGACGTCACGACTGGTCGGAGGTTTTTCGTGTTTTCTCGCGTTTAGTTACATGTTCGTGGAAAATGAACGTGATATTCAGATTCACGGAATAAAAATACGCCAGAATTTACCTCTAACTCGTTTTTTTCAAGAAGTGTTTCAGCTTCCCTTTAACATTACTGTTGGCCCAATGAAATATCATGCCGATCAACCTCGAATAACTGTAGTTCGGATACGGCGCAATAAAACTTCTGAAACACAGCCGAGTGCTGAGGAGGTTTAAAAACTTATACCGGTGCGTTTAGTGTACTAAATGAGTTCATAAAATATATCCCTTTGTTTGCCGAAAGATGGTTTTGAAACTGAAAGCCAGACCATACTGCGTAGACTTCAAACTCAAATTGGATCGACGCATCAAGCAATGTAAACTTAACTGATTCCTTCATGTTGAGTATTGTATCCTAGAACCTCTTGCTAGAATGGCACAGTTCCGGTCTGAGGATAGAAAAAATATTTTATTATCTCTTGGATTATTTCAAAATAAACATCTAAATTTTCTTTCTTTTTTTCTTTCTTTTGCCTTCGTCCTCTTAATTTTTAGTTTTATCTTTCGTTTTCTATTTATCTTTATTTTTTTCCTACAGTCACTGCGACAACTCGCACTGGGACGGCGGTCCCGGTCCCAGAGAGCTCTATGTGTTCGGGAGTTCAAGAGTGCAAGATCCGGTCAGAATCTCTTTCAAACTGTCGTTCGTGCCCATTAGAGCAGACCAGTATGCAAATGTTTTCACCCCAGTGCACGTTCCATACCTGGAAAGGATTTTGAACCTCGAAACACTGTCCCACTGTACAAGCTACAAGACATGAAACGGCGCCCGAGCAATCTCCCACTTTGAAAAATCGTTTCCGCTCGCAATCAGCAGGGTACGATTGCCTAAACTAGTTTAGATTTAGAAGAGAAGGAAGTGCGAGTTGCTGAATATTGAAGCGTACTATATTTGTTTTATCTTGAGCGGAATAACAGTAGCACACTTAACATTTGGAATGGGTGAATGATAGCAACGACTCATATAAAGGTGCAAAATGTCAGCTATTCGAATCGCGTTTACTTTAAAGGGGTCATGAAACGATTTTCCTACTTCTTCCTCTGTAGCTTTAATCCTCAACTCAAATGCGAATTGTGAAATCACGTCGTCGTGACATTCTTCGGCACCGGTGCGATGACTCCTAGCTTCCACCGTGCTTTTTATGCACACCATAGAACTTGTCATTCGCCAGTGACGATACGTTCCGTCAGGGCACTCATTGGCCACGAACGCGAATCCAAATATTCGTCGATAGATTGATTGTTGACGAGCGCATACGTCCGAGTGACGCAGTTCTCGTGTCCAATGCGTGAGCTGGGCTCGGCTGACGTCAGGTTGGCACCGCTGACGCGCTTTGGGAACCGCGGATGTATCGTAGCGAAAAGGCGGAGAGCTTTTGAAGGAAAGAAGGTACAAAATAGTCCGCTATATTTTCAAATGTTCGTACCGAAAAGCTGGCTTTTGACTTTCTACCCTCTTTCTTTTGGCCAACTAAACGATATGCGATTAGTAAACTCCCAATTTAAAATCATTCATCCCAGCCCAAAATTCGTTTCATGACCCCTTTAAGACTGAACACAGTAGGACGCAACTCGAAATTCATTTGTATCTCAAGATGTGCTAGATTTTCGTTTTCGTCATCAGTTTATCTGAGTTCAGTTTTCACGTTCCCGTTGTTCGCTGCGCCATATTAAAGTAGGTCTAGTCACCGGAAAAGCAAGGTGCAACTAAGAAGAAAAAGAGAAATAAATCATTTTAGTATAAATATTACATGATTTTTTTTTAAACATAAAAAAAGGAAAATAAAGTTAAACGTACTTGCAAAATCAAGATACTTTTATTTTCTTTGCCCTCCAGAGACAAAATGTGTCTGAGCAGGTCGCGAGCGACGACTAGAAAATTGGTCGAAAAGTAGAGAAAAGCGAGGACAGTAAAAGTCACATGGCTTGGACACGACATACGTGACCACCCGTTTCAATGGGGAAAGCCACAAGCATCTTCATCAACATCATCATCATCATAATAATAAAACGTTTGTCGATGATACCAGGTTTTTGACGCATTTATATTTATGTTGGAACGACAGGATTTATAGAAACGTTATCTTTTATCGAGCAGGTATTCGCACAACTTGCTATCTGTCTACAAGACCCCCATTGACGTCAGGCCGCGTGTTTCTCATTGTTGCCGCTCGCGGCTGCAGGTCGGGGAATATTCAAATTTTTTCCTCGCTATCACGCGGCAGAATCGCAACATTTCTTTTAAAAGAGGTGTGTTTTCTGTCATTTGTGACAAGGAGAATAATGCCAAAAGTAGAAGACGCCAATTATTTCAACGTTAAAATCGTTGCACAGCTCCTTTAAACTCAATGATCATTAGCGGCTCAATGACATTTGGCGCTGCAGTGTAACTCCGGCCGATCGCGATTGAATGAACGGTCGTTGGCTTAAAGGGATACTGAACCATAGAATTTAGTGTCCATAATAAGTGGCGCACGTTCTTTCCACGAGCCAGCAGCCGCCGGTCTGCGCGAGCACACGCAACAAAATGACGTCAAAGATCTCCATTCGCGGTTAAAGGGATTCTGAACCAAGGAATTCAGTGTCCATAATAAGTGGCGCACGTTCGTTCCACGAGCCAGCAGCCGCCGGTGTGCGCGAGCACACGCAACAAAAATGACGTCAAAGACCTCTTTTCGCGGTTAAGATGACAGTGAAATGTATGGGCTTCGGGCCAAAGGAGAATAAAGACAAGTTTTTCATCTACAAGGTGGAGTCTGGTGTAAAAGGTAAGCGATTAATTGGTCTAACAAGCACGTAGCTTTCACTTGTAGAGATGAAAAGCCTGTATTTATTCTCCTTTGGCCCGAAGCCCATGCATTTCACTGTCCTTTTAAGCGCGAATGAAGGTCTTTGACGTCATTTTCGTTGCGTGTGCTCGCGCACACCGGCGGCTGCTGGCTCGTGGAAAGAACGTGCGCCAGTTATTATGGACACTAAATTCTTTGGTTCAGTATCCCTTTAAGATGGCAGTGAAATGCATGGGCTTCGGGCGAAAGGAGAATAAAGACAAGTTTTTCATCTATACAGTGGTGTCTGGTGTAAAAGGTAAGCGATTAATCGGTCTAACAAGCATGTAGCTTTCACTTGTAGAGATGAAAAGCCTGTCTTTATTCTCCTTTGGCCCGAAGCCCATGCATTTCACTGTCCTCAAGCGCGAATGGAGGTCTTTGACGTCATTTTCGTTGCGAGTGTTCACGCACACCGGCGGCTGCTGGCTCGTGGAAAGAACGTGCGCCACTTATTATGGACACTAAATTCTATGGTTCAGTATCCCTTTAATGGCATTAAAAAACTCTAATCTAACTAGGGTATCAGTGAGCGTAGTATAATTGCTAGCCTTTGTAACACTACCGAGCGTCGTTACGGTACATGCTATAGAGTTATTATGATGTCTTGTTTTATAATATAATGTAATGTATAGGTGCATTATAATAACTGCAAGCTGAAACATGTCTAGCTTAGCCTGCAATCCCCGTAACCCAGAACGCTCGGATTTTGAAGCCAACGATTGCCTGCCTTAGCACTGTGCGTTAATACTAAATTACAAATAGCTATACGGACAGGCGAAAAAGTGGACGGGACAGGCGCTAACTCACAACTGACGGTTTGATGTACAACAAGAAAGAAGAAGGTTAAAGAAGTGGCTGGCGTTGAAGAAAGGAGAAGAAATAATTCTATTTCTATCCGGGGCGTTCTAAGAAAGGAGCTTGTTAGACAAATAGGACTAAAACCCAGTTGACCATACACAGAAATATTAAAAATCAAACAAAGGTAACAAATTTAATAATAATAATAATAATAATAATAATAATAATAATAATAATAATAATAATAATAATAATAATAATAATAATAATAATAATAATAATAATAATAATAATAATAATAATAATAATAATAATAATAATAATAATAATAATAATAATAATAATAATAATAATAATAATAATAATATTTTATTGCAAATGAGTTTGAAATAGGCGAGTGGCCCAGGAGGCGGTTACGAGAACTAGCGGCGCTGCGGTCGGATCTTGCTTCCCTGTCTCGCGCGTCGTCTACTACCACCGCGTTGAGAGCTTCCTTTTCTTTTTCTTTTCTTCCTTTTTTTTTTACTTCCATGTGTGTAATAGCAAAAAAAAAGATGATGAAGATGAAGTGTATTACACCACAGAGATCAGAGTCAGCGCATTGTGATTGTTTTTTCTTTGAATGTTTGAAATTTAGTTTTGTGTGCGCCTGTTTGTGTGTGCGTGTGTGCGTTGACCTCGAGGAGCACAACGCACGAGACTGACGTAGTGGCCGCGTCGCGGTGAAAGCTCGTCCTCCCTGCGTGGAGGGAGCCTAACCGATTCTGCAGGCATTTTCTATAAAGTTGTTCTCTCTCTCTCTCTCTGTTTCCTTAAGCTGTGAAGTGTTAGTATGAATTGCCAACTGGCCAAAGCTCAAGTATTGCTATTGAAGCTTCGCGGGATAGACAATCCGGAAGCAAGACTTGACTGCAGCGCTGCTAGTTGTCGTGACCGCCACTGAACCCACGTCGCAGGCGGAGCTGTGAAATAGAGCTTGCTCCAGTAACGTTGGCACACAGTGTATCGACTACAGCTCCGCTGGTCTTCCTTCTTCACGAAAGTGGAAAGGCTGAACGTTTTTTTTTTAGGTCCATGTGTATAATAGTAAAAGAAAATGTTGAGATGAACACCACACAAATCAGAGTCAGCGCATATTTTTGTGTGCGCCTGTTTCCTTGCGCTGTGAAGTATTAGTATGAATTGCCAACTCGCCCAAGCTCAAGTATAAACCGATCTCACCAAGCGTTCCACGCATGCGTGACGACGCCGTAACTGTAGTTCATAGAGGCAGACTCCAGTTCACGAGACAGCTCATACCGCCTCGTGCTCTGCTCGCGCAGACCTCCAGCGGGGTCGTCGCACGTGCAAAAAGACTACGATGCATGGGAGCAGCGGTGGCGTACTCAAACTAGCTGGTGAGATCGGTCTATTGGCGACGTGAATGATCGAAAGCGTCGCTGTGGTCGGCCCACCACAATTGGCCGAATGCTGACTATGACGTCAGCAAAGGATGTCTCATCGACGGAAATAAGAGGAGTGTAAGAACTTCAATTTTGACGGTGTTGGCAATGTTGCTTTGAGAGGGCTATGATTTCAGGATTACACCTGCTCAATACAAACACCATTGAGCTTGTTGTTCACAAGGTGATGACGTCACGAAAGGTAACCAAACGAGGGCGCCACTGAATCATCTCGCCGCCAATTGCTATTCAAGCTTCGCGGGCTAGACAATCCGGAAGTAAGACTCCACTGCAGCGCTGCTAGTTCTCGTGACCGCCACTGAGCCCACGTCACACGCGGAGCTGTGAAATTGAGCTCGCTTCGGTAACGTTGCTATATACGATATTATTTTTTTGAAAGGATATAAAATAACCTCTAGACCTTGAAAGGCGAATATAAGAATGAAAATAATAGAAGTGATCGCTCATAATTCACCGATCAGTGCCTATACTTCGTCTCACCTTAGCATGGACTATTGTTAGCCGCGCGTGCTAAAAGCGCGAGCTAGTCGCTTTGAATGAAGCCGCGGCGGCTGCACGAGCGCTCGTGCAGCAAGTGCCCTAGTCAAGGCAGTCAAGGCTGGCCGCTCGCGCTAGCACAGCCTTCACGGTTAGTCCATGCTAGGGTGAGACGAAGTATAGTGCAGACTTTATTGCGTTTTACACCCAACAGGCACCACGGGCAAAGCTTTACCCGCGCGAGCCCGAAGCCCCACACGGTGTCCAATCTCACGCGCTCTCGTGCAAACGTAACTGCGAAGATTGTCATGTAAAATGGTTCAAGTACTGATGAATGTAAATAAAAAATGTAAATGAAATGTAAATAAAAAATTAAATTTCTATGTAAATGTAAATGATTTTAAATGAATGTAATACCCGTGCCACACGGGCAACTCGAATGCCATTTACAACGAATGACATTTGAACGATCGGCAATCAGCGCGCGACACGCCGAGCGTGGGGCGTTCCACGCGCGAAAGATCGCGAGCCGATTCGTTACTCATTACAGTGTAGTACTCATGTAGTAAATGAAAAGATTGTCGGTTCAGCCACTTCCTTCACCTTCTTTCTTGATGTACATAAAACCGTCAGTTGTGAGTTAGCGCCTGTCCTGTCCACTTCTTCATCTGTCCTTGTCTCAGCGTTATTTGTAATTTAGTATGTATTCCCAACTAGCCCGCCAGAATATTTTGATACTGTGCGTTTAGTCGAGAGCAGCGACACCTATAGACCGTTCCATTAGGGTCATATCTGAGTGGGTAATAGAGAGAAAAAAATTCCCTCCCCCTTTCAACCCGCGTGTCGTCTGCTCCGCCGAGTGGGCTGTACCTAGCACCCCGCTGGCGTGAAAACTCTGTTTAAAATAGCGTCATTTTGGAAATTTCAAGCGCAGATGCGCAGATTTTGGTATGCCAGTTATCGTGTAATACTATGCTATATAAAAAGACTAGCAGGGTCCAATTGCGCTGTTACCTGCGTGCTAATAAATAAAAATAGGGAAAGCTGTGTCAGAATGGCCGGTCTCTCCGCCGAAAAGTAAATCCGGTTGCTGTACCTTTCTTACTATACAAAGTTCGTACTGGTGTAGGCCTTTAGTGACCATGAGTGGATGTTTGAAATAATAAATAAAAGCGTGCTCTCCTGCCGCAATACACGCAGTAGTTAGGATAGTACTGTCGGCTGACTCAACTGCTATTTATGTAACGGAAAAAAGATATGCTAGTTGATCATTTACCGAAATAGAACAAGAGATAGCTATAGGCTGATTTTGGAGTAGCCATAACTATTCTAAGAACACGAACCACTTCACAACGGCAGCCACGAGCGAGAGATCGATGTTCCGTACAGCCCGCCGGTACAGCCCAAAGATGGAGAATGGCAACCTCCAGGTTTGTCGTCTGCTAGCGGAGTCGGGCGCGTGCCCTCTATCTCGTTTTACACCGCCGAACCCGCTGAATTTCCCGGATGTATGGAGAGGGCGCTGCTTTCGAGCAAAATGGTGCCGCCCAGAGAGCGCTAAATGGAATAGTCTATAGACCGACACGCTGTTTACAAACAAGCCCGCGTTTGCCCACACC
This sequence comes from Ixodes persulcatus, assembly GCA_013358835.2. Lineage (NCBI taxonomy): Eukaryota > Metazoa > Arthropoda > Arachnida > Ixodida > Ixodidae > Ixodes > Ixodes persulcatus. The sequence goes on along the minus strand of JABSTQ010009213.1, from coordinate 55,328 downwards.
AGGTGTGGGCACTACGTGTGCGCAGAAACCAGATTCGCGTCAAGTGACACGTTTGCGCATGAGCAGTGCTGTTGACAGCGCCACCGCAGCTGCGTGACGTCAGGGCCGCGTGTTGGTCTATAGTAGGGTGGCTGGAGGGGGAGGTTTTCTCGTTGCCTGCTTCGCTTCACTACAATTCGCAACTTTCAGCGATGGTATTACCGCGGTGCGAGAATCGCGCTCCCTTGCTCCTGGATGATCGGCTTCACAATAAAGCTGCTTGCCACCACCTTCCCGACGTGAAAAAATAAAATAAGGTTCTAATACTGCTCGTATATAGCAAAACTATAATTACTCACGCGTCGCAGACCCAGCCTCGTACTGTTGTTTTACGACGATCATCCAGATGACAGCCATTTTGATAGGCACCAGTGCGCCCCCTATAGGTCGTGAAAGTTGCGAATAGGCCCCTGAAAGCTGGTAGGCACGCGCATTGGCACCCGGTAGCTTGTGCATCGAACGGCTGGCATTTTCGTTGATCTTCCTAGTGACCGGTGCTGTTCCCATGGCGTTGGTAAGTCTTCATATTTATTTTTTGAACCTTGCGCCGTACGTTGAAACTGGCCTCGGCTCTTTCACGGCCTAATATCCTCGAGCATGAGCAAAATCTCAGTTACCACACTGAGGTTTCAATAAGGTTCTTCCAATAATCCTTTCAATGAGCTGCGTCTATCTTCATCCTTTTTTTATTTGTTTTGGAGTAGGAGGATACAGTCGCCTTGCAATGATAGTTCATTGTTCTGGAATGTTAGGAGACACCAGTAAGATAGCGAAACAGCCATGGCCGTGAACTACGCATTAAAAAAAAGACTAAGGTCACATATGTAGCATTTTGTGTGGTTGCGTTCGAGATGCCCTTAGGGACTGCCATTATTTTTTTTTTCTAATGCCCCCCCCCCCTCCCCACCCGTCAAAAAAAAGTAAACGGGCGAGTGTTTCTTTTCCTTCAAAACTATTTTAAAATCGTTTCGTGCGCAAGAGGCGGTATTCACAAGTAGCCATGGATGAGCTCGCTGCTGGTGAGCACTTGCTGACGGCAAGCTTCCACAAGGCTACCAACACGCACATTGCACACTATCAAGATTGTATCCTTCAGAAGATCATAAAAGAAAACTCACCCCGAGCCTGTGCTTTGAGCAGTCACCGCAAATATGGTGTCCAGTAAACACTATATTTAGCTTTTCGTTCAGACATGCGTAGAATACATGCCCCTCTATACATGAGACGTGCCATTACAATCCATCTGACCGGTGCCAACTTCAGCGTTCGGACGTGTGGTACGTGATTTTCTTGCTTTTCAAAGCGGCAAACAAAAACGTGCTGCTTTGTCAAATTTCCCGCGGGGCTATAGATTTGTACAAACCCTAGAATGGTGTTGACAGAGCTTGCTTTTACTCCGAAAATCTGTGGCTTGCATGCAACGTCATTGCACCGCGGGCCCCGATGGGCTGTCCCCTCTGTCAGTATAATCTAAAGGACAAGGCCTGCTCATGACGTCATCGTTATGAGTCTCCGCCGAGCCCTGAGCGGCCAATACACCAGAGCTCGACGAGAGTTGCCACAAAGAAACCGACGCGCCCGTCTTGGTGTCGCCACGTGCTAGCGTCGCTTTCGTCGTGAGACGCTGCACAACGCGTTGGCCGCGGCGCTGCGTGGATCCCCTAGTGATGACGTCTGAGGGAGAGAGGCGCAGACCTTACCTTCTGGTGGCATTGCCTAAAGCTCCTTGACGAAAGTCGCACTAGGCGTTTCTCACAAGCACTGCCAACGATTGGTATGAAAACGCACACGCAACGTGCCACCGAGCTAGTCCTCCACCGGCATTCGGTTCCAAATGCCGCTTATTTTAGTGCAGTGCCGCCATTTGCTTTCAAGGGCCGCACGAAGCGCAGGCCTCGTGCACTGGCGGATTTTACGCTACTTCCGAGACAAGCACATCGAGGGGCTTTAGAAGAGTTCTACACCATGTTAGAAACGTAAGGAACCACATTTACAATTGTTTGATTCTAAATTGTAGTTAATTACAATTAAAATTATCCTTTTGAAAAAGTAAGGGACCGTTACACCAAAAAGTATTGCGATACTGACATAACGGCTTCAAACACCCTTGCTTGCAATCGGAGCGCGTTCCTCTGTGTGTCTGGGTGGTTCGCGCGAGTATCTATGACTAAATGAAAATATACTCGAAAAGCGGGGGGAAATCATAGTGAAAAAGTTTACTCTGGATTGACGTAACAACAAAAAATAACAACATAGACGCGTCGCCACCTATACGGGTGGCATCCTCGGCATACATTGTCCCGGTGGTTACGGGGGCACGAACCAGTTCACTAATCCAAAATACCATTGTAGGTGCGCGGTAGGGGGCCCCCATGAAAGCGCTTCTATCCTGGGAAATGTGGCGCCATTCATTGTTGTGGAAATGCTCGAGACACGTGCAGCGCGCCACTTTTGGAAATAACATGGCGTCTGAAATCTAGATCGGTGCTTCGCTGTGCTGCCATGATCTTCCCCAGGGCTGCACGTTGTACGTGCCTCGTGCATCGACGCACCCTGCGCTACGTTTGAAACATAAAGGGGCCTTAGCAACCATTGCCATCCCACGCCTTTGGGTCACGGCGGATAAACCAGGATTCCACAAACTTTCACGGACCCCATCGTGGCTCGCGTGCCAAAGGCAGGGCATTGTTAAGGCTGAACTCCATGGGACGAATATGCTGCGAATAACCGACGAATTTTGCCCGGCGGCGTTTGCTTTGCGCGTGGAATCAACACAGTGGCTACTACGTCGCGCGCAAAGCGAGCGTGCCGTCGGGCGGCGCTCGCCAGTTATTCGTCACATAATTCGTTCCATGGAGTTCAGCCTAGAGCCACTAAATAAGCTGCGCTTAGAGTATCGGCACTCCGTCCCCCGACATTGTTGTGGGCGCCGCCATTTTGGCTCGTATGCAGAGCAGACGCAACTGCCCATCGTCATGATTCAAAAGTGCTACTTCCTCAGCATTAGATTCAGTGTTGGGAAGGTCATGTAATATTGCTTTGCTCTGTCCGGAACTGTTTAAACATTTGTGGAGAATGGAAAAGCGTTTCCTGTGATTTCAGATAAAACTTCAAATAACTGGCAACCATGATTTTAAGACACAATATGGCCAAGTGTCGTTACTCTGAAGCGTAGCTTATTTAGTGGCACTAGTTCAGCCTTTAATGTCAAACACGTGTCCCGTCGTCCACCTGTGGTCGACCCGCTGGGATTTGCTTCTCGTGGCGTGCGTGGTTTTCACCACGTCCCTTTTGTTTGTGTTCCTTAGGATCTTCTTCCTCTGCCGGTGTCCCCGGCGTATGTCGCGTTGCAGTATGAACACTTCCTTTTAAATTCCCGACACTCCAATTCACTATGGGTGGCGCCACTCGTTTTATAAAAAGGTGGTTATTGTGGGGGTCGCAGATACGTGCCGGTATACAGTTGCTAAGCCTGTCTACTGCGCTGACTTCACTGATCGACACAAAATTATTGCTTTTTATACAGTGAAGCTCGGGCGTTATTAGCGCAGGTAACATTTTTATTCTGGAAACAAAACAGCGTTTAGTGTAATAAGTACACAAGGAGGCACCTTTTAGTTCTGGAACAAAACGGAAACTAACCTTTATTTCTTATTTAATTTCTCTGTATAGGTGTTATTTTCGGGTTGTTTTATAACTCAAAATGTGTCTCATAGCGCCGTTATTGAGGAAAATAAGTTTTTCTCGGAAAGTTTATTTTGTGTCATATGTGTCCGATAGAGGCATCTCAAAATATTTCGGAAAGTTCAGTGTCGCTTTGAAAACAGGGTCTTTATACACCTTAGAGGCAACATAGAATATTGTATTCGTTTAAAAAAATTGGTGCTGATATTAGAGTGTTCTTGCTACCTTTTCTCGCTCAAATAATTCCCTTGTAAAATAAGAAACTGCGGGCTTTTTTTTTGGTTTTTAGATGATTTATTGCACTAGTATAATTTCCAGTACCAGAAGAACCAAATCAATCCAAATTTTACAAAATGCTGCCAGGGGTGATGAGTTTCAAACATATTCACAAAAAATATAAATAATAAAAAAAACGCTGTTCTGACTACAAAAACCCAAAAATAGAATCGGACTAGCAATGCATGGATTTGGGCTAGTTGGTTTGACGTTATGAGGTAAACCTGCGCCGCGAAGTTACACTGAACACGTTAACACGTAAACTATGACACGATTTTGTGGACAGAAGAAAAGCATGACGTACATATGAAAGGGCAGTATACCTGATGACGTACATGTGAAAGGCCTACTGCGGTTTTATGTGTACCGAGCGCCACACTGTTAGCGCGAACAAGCGATCGCCAGCTTTTTGTGTTTTTCTCTTAGAACCAAATGGCTGTCATCAAAGATATCATTATTAGAGAAAGAGCTGATCTAGGGCGAAAAGGCGAAAAGGCGCCGATGTCGTATTCGCGCTAACAGTGTTGCGATGTGTACATTATGTTCTTTTCTGTCTACCATCATAACGAAATCCGAGTCAGACAACAGAAGTGTGTGTGTGATTTTAAAGCAATTTGTTATATATGGGACTTAATATTGCATGCAGTGTTTGACTGTTTGTTTATTATGATAAACAAATGCAAGAGTTTTCCATATGCTAAAAAAGATGCCTTTTTAGCAGGACTAGTATTATGGTTAATAGGCGTATTTTGTGATCGGTGGCGTTAATCGGGGGCCTTTATTGCCACAATTTGTACCAATATAAGTTATACAGTTAATATATTGTAACACGTAATTTCTGGAGCTCTAATATAATTTGTTGCTTCTGATCTAATATCAAATGCGCAAGGAAGTATGGCAACAAAAATACGTAAATTATTGTAAGAATTGCCGCATTTTTAATCAATATGGTATAAAATAATATAGTATAATATCAATGAAAAGATTTTAGATAATCTAAGAAATCCACGTAAAATTACTTTAATTGTGCTACTATTAAACTCGCGGCTTTTGACGATCGGCAGCACTGCCGAAGTCACCGCCAATTCTTCCGGATCAAATGCACAAAAAAAAAAAAAAAATGTAGCAGATTTTGTTTTCCTCATTGCCAATTTTTCAAAAACGTTTAGTATCTTTAATTTGTAAGCACCGTCGTTCTGCCAATTTCAGCCTTTCCAGTTCGAAGGAACGCCTATCCGCTTGCACGTTTGCGCATTGTACAGCACGTTTCGTTGGCGTTGGAAACCAGAAAAACAGTAATGTATTAGTATTGCGTATACGATCAAACGTAAGCACTCCATGTTTTCGTCAGTGTTGCGTGTTTCACACTGCGTGTGTGCGGAGCCCAAAATTGCGGTCTCGGATTGGAGCATGTTGACGATACGAAGGCGCTACTTGGAGCACGCAACTCTAACACGCAGCCCTTGCGTTTGGCTCGATACGCATTACTAAAACTCTCTAATAAAGTACAATTGTATACCGTGTGCAGCACTACATTGGCACAGGGCAGAGTGTTGTTTGCATTTGAAAAGTACACTTCGCGAGCCATGATCGCGAGCAGTTCCGCCGTGGCCGCTGAGCAGGAGAACCGAGGGCCAATCACTAGTGCGCTTCCTGTTTCCGCCGCGGGGAGTTCGAGCAGCGAGCTGGAGACGCGAATACCAACCCTGTCTGTGAGTCAGTGGGGTTAGCGTCTCTCGGCTTTGAAGTCACATTCGACAAAATACACACTGGCTTAAACACCGTTCTGATGCCCTCAACGGGCTCAAAGCTCTTCTTATTAAGTCCGATACACCTTGAGCAAAAGGAATGCACTGCACAGACCCGTTTCTTTAGCCCGTGCTCACCATGCACTTTTGCATGCTTTTACGAGTGTCACTTACAAACCTCCCAGGATAATTGCGCTTATCCAGGAAAGCACTTATCCAGAAAAGCACAGGAAAGCATTCGACGACAGCGCATGGCAACGCGACAGTATAATCTGTACCACCAATGTCCACTTGTGTTCAGCTGAATGGGGGAAATTAAAACGCAAAACAAATATTTATGGTCACATAGCTTGAGGTACACTGCCGGCTTCAGGGCGCCATTGTACGTCACTGCGACAATCCAATATATCTGAAAATTATGAAAGTGTCTGCTACATAGCTACACTACATCTTGAATGGAAATTGCAGTGATTTCAACACAACAAACTTCACGTGCTGCATCACCAAATTAACCACGGTAGCAGACTCCAGGCTCCCAACAGGGCATCCCCTCATTTGATGGTAAACAGCGTTGTCAAATGTGAAGTAGGTCTCATATAAGCAGCACCGCAACACAATCACCATATTCTCTACAAGCAGCGACGTGCCACTGGCCAACGCACGGTCATTCTGCAACCACGTTTTGGCGACATCGACAGCAAGCAAGTCAGTAGGCCCAATTGTAAACGACACATGAGATAATGCCATGACCTCATACTCCTCAAGCTGCTGCGTGGGGACCGCTGTCACAAATTTCTAAGAGTTGAAAACCGACAGTACGTTTCCATCTGTCAGCGGTCTGAGCGATTCAACTAGGAACTCTGATACGTCATAAGTAGGTAATCCAATAAACGAGACAATTGGATGGAGAAGTACACCCTCTTTGCGAACTTGGCTAACCCGTAGAGGTTAGGGATAGACCCGTCCGACGAAAAAAGTAGGCGGTATAAAGTTTGATCAAGATTTCCCTTGGTTTTTAACGTGCAAAAACGATCCGGAAGCTGGCTTTTGGACCTCGCACTAGGATCAACGTTTAATTTTACAAAGTGCAACGGGTCACTCAAAATGTTATACATCTTATTATTATTGTTGCTCCGGTCCAACAAAACACGGGCCTTACCCTTATCAGTCGCAAAAATTACGATGAAACAAATTTAAAAACCACTCAACGCCGCGCGTTCCTCTGCGTTCAAGTTGGGCGAGGGTGCTTGGCGTTAAAGAAGGCGCTTACGATTCTGCTCCGGGCCAAGTTTACTCAAGACACATCTGAAAATTAAACTTTGATTCGTTTTCAGGGTTCAAGGGCCACTTTGTAGATCATTTCGCTCGTTCAAAATCAAGGGAAAGCTCGATTGAACTGTATACTGGCGACGTTTTTTGACGGACGGGTCTACGTCTAAGCTCTAAGAGTTATTCAAAATCCAGAATGAGGGTTGCCCTCTCCTTCCGATTGTCTCGCGTCTTGAATCACTTGTCTATGACATATCGAATTTTATAGGGGTATCTCAGGCCGCCGACCGAAGGGAGGGCACTGTCGGTTTCTAACTTTGGAGAATTTGTGACAGAGGTCCCTACGAAGCAGCATGAGGAGGATGATATCATGGTGTTATCTGAAGTGTCATTGTTTACAAATATGCCTATTGACATGACTGCTGTTGAGGTCGTCGAAAAGCGGTTGCAGGATGAGTGTACGTCCGTGAGTTGCACGTCCCTGCCTGTAGAGGATATCGTGATTGTGTTACGTTACTGCTTAAACCAGACGTACTTTACATTTGAAAACGCTGTTAGCCCTCAAATCAGAGTATGACCTTTTGGAAGCCCGGAATCTGTTACTGTGGCTAATTTTGGTAATGCAGCACATGGAGTTTTGATGAACTCACTGCAATTTCTGCTGAAGATGTAGTGTAGCTATGTAAGACACTTTCGTAATGTTCAACACAGTAAACTGGTATGTTTTTCACCTGGCGTTGCATGAAGTTCATAACGCCATTCAGTTCACGTGTGAACACGAGAGGGAAGGTGTTGTGCTTTTTGGGGTCTATTGGTTGTCGGACTGGCAACATAAGTTTGGAGACGTAAGTGTTCGGCGAACCTTGTGACAGGGATTGTTTTTTTTTTTTTGATCCCCACTACTTGGCTGAGCACAAGCGAACAGAGGTGCGGACTCTACTTTCACGTTGCGATGGATTGTCGTCGAATGAACTCCTGTGATCCCAGTAACGAAGGAAGATCAATGCTTCCTTGCATAAACGCGATTATCCTAGGAGGTTTGTAAATGACACTCGTAAACACTCGCAGATGTGCAAGATGAACACGGGCGAAAGATAAAAGTCACTGTTGTGCATTCCATGCGTTCAAGGTGTATCGGAATCAATTAAAGGGGCTTTGAGCCCGTTGGACATCCGAAGTGTGTTTAAACCAGTGAGTACGTTGTGCAATATGCTTTCAAGGCCGAAAGACGTTGCCCCCGCTGAGTCACAGACAGGGTTGGTATGCAAAGTGAAGGGTTCTTACAGTGACGCCACGTGCGTCGGTGAAACCGGCTGATGAATAAGCACCTAAGGAACACAAGCGAGAGTGACGTGACGACGGCCACGCACGCCAGGAGGCGCAACTCCAAGCGAGCCGACCACAGCTGGGCGACGGGAGATGTTTTCACTTTAACAATGCCTTGACTTTGGCTCGCGAGTAACGATGGGGTCCGAGAAAGTGTTTGAAGTCCTGGTTTATCTGCAATGACCCAAAGGCGTGTGATATCGATGGAGGCCCCCTACCGGAGGTCTACAATAATATTTTGGATTAGTGTACTTGTTCGTGCTCCCCGTAAACACCGGGTCAGTGTATACCGAGGATGCCACCTCTATAGGTTGCAATACTATTATTTTCTTATTTTGTATTGTTCTGTCAAGCCACTGTAAACTTTTTAGGTATTTATGGCTCGCCGTAAATGCCCCAGCCGTGGAGTTATTATAATGCACGCTAAAGGTTCAACTGACGCTAGTGTCTATTGGACTTCCGGTTTTAAATTGAAGCAGACAACATCTGTTAAATATTATGCTGGTCCTGTGCGTTCCCAAAGGAAAACGCGGGCAAGTTTTGTCTCTTGGATGGAAAATAAGAGGAATGATATTTTGTTACTTGTGTCGCAGCGAACAGGGGGTAACTATTAAGAGTGTAAAAGAGACATTGCTTCGGTTACAGTATTTGTATGACGAGTAAGCGATGTCCAATTTCCCAGCTATTCCGGGTGCAATCTTATGTCCACAGAAGTCTATCAAGATAAGTGACCAATATAAGCAAGAATACCAGTCTAAAAGAACGTAAGGCTTCTTCAAGTTGCAACAACCCACCGATAACACTAACACTAATAATCTGGGAAATAATCTGCAAGAGAAAACGGTAGAAGGATACGCGTACTATAAAAGGTGTTCTTTTTTTTAATATTGTGTCGAATATATTAAGCGGGAAGAGTTTTCTGAGTTTTTTCAGCCAATTTTAAAAGTTTTTGAACATGCATATAGCTGTTTTGAACGCTAAAACAAACTTCCCTCCTGACCTATATATGAGCAGCATAGCGAATAAAACGAACGTTACCGTGATACCTTCGTTGGCTAGGTGTTTGTCATTTTGAAAAACCCAGAAAAATGCGTCGCCGCGAGGCTTCACATTAATTGGTTGCCGGGTAGGAGAGGAGGAGTGAGGTAGGCGAGAAGGAGCTCGACCACCTGTGCGCGCCGATTAGCGGTCCGATTAGCGGTAGTATCGCTTCATTCAACGAACAACTATCAAGTGTACACTTGATATGGGTTAAACTGTCTGACGGAGAACGCCGTAAACATAGGCGTCTGGAATCAGGAAACTCAGATTATCACTAAAGCCGGAGTCACACTGCCTATGCATCATACAAAAGACTGTGTGCAAAACAAATTCGAACACGGGTCCCCGCGAGACCGTGCTTCTAATGCCGATGGGCAATGAATTCAAGGAGAAATATTAGCACACGGCCTTTGAACCAAAGATATTCCGGTGGCTGGTGTTCACAGCCTGTCCTTTGTTTAATGTATGAGTAGTTTGACCCCGGCTTAAAGGTTTGCGATGCTAGATCGTTCCACGTGTGGAACATAATTCCTAGCTATTTGCCTAACAATTTTGTTTATTGCAAATTGCTCATCACTTGGCTTTACTTTGAATCTTATTGTCTAGATGCACACGTAGCTACGGACCAAGTGTTAGTGCCTAGTTTTGAATGGCTCCCTTTGTTTTCGAGACACTCCTGATTTCTTTGGTCCGTAAACCCTGCTGCAAAAAAGTGGCGAGGTTGTGTTCGCGATAGTGGTGCCGGTCAGTGTACGTAGATACACGTACGAAGCCATTTTAGCACCGATATTATTGAAATGATTTTTAATTAAAAACGGGTAACTGACCAACCCGTTTATCTAGGTGACTGTGAAATATTCTAGGCTATCTAGTACGTACGTCCTATTAGCGAAATTCGCTTTTATAACTCAGCGCAAAAAATATGCAAAACAAAATACATTACAGGAGATTCTTTTCAAAGGTCGTCTACTTCCATTTGAAACAGCACAATAGACCCTTTCCGGAATTCAGTGCCATCTGGTGACTCAAATGGTAGTTTAACTTTTACCGTACTAATGGCGGCAATGAGCCTGTGGTCTGCAGTGTTTTATGGGGCACCGTCACTTTCGCAAGTCAACGGTAGACGAGAATGTGGCCTTCACTGTAGTTCTTTTTCAATCTCTTTCAGTGTCAATGGCGAAAAAGATGCAAGCGGTCAGAACGAAGCGCCAACCCACATAGATGCCTTGATAGAGTTCTATACATGAAAGGGCTTGGAGGCCGAGTGTGTGCTACTAACATATTGACTGGGACCGAGTTAGAAATGAACGCTTACGCAGCCCTTGCATCTAATTCCTGCTTCACGTCGCGCTAACGTCTAGAATGTGTAGGTTTCGGATCATCTGCTTAGGAGCATCTTCAACTTCTTCCTTCATCAGTAAACAGAAGGCCGCCATTAGTATAGCACATATGCCACTTCTCAGATGATGATGATAGTGATCAAAGTGGCCAGACTGAATTCCGGAAAGGGTCTATATACACCGTTTTAATTTAACTGTGAGCGTAGCAAAAGCTACAAGAGTGAGCTCCGGACTTTCAGCGTCCCTGCCAAGCACGCGCGCTCATGCAGTGCAATAATTGTTCGGGGGCACATGCACGCGCCTTTAGCTTCGACCTCGCTCGCACGTCAATTGAAAGGAAGTATTAGCGGCGAGAGGTTTTGGTGGCGCCCTTCTGTGGTTCCCTCTTTTGACGTCATTACCTTGCAAACAACAAGTTCGATGGTGTTTGTTATTAGCATGGTGGAAGCTTGAAATCATTGCGCTCTCAAAGGAACACTGCCAACACCGTCAAAATTAAAGTTCTTTCATTCCTCTTATTTCCGTCGATGATAAATCCCCTTTCCGACGTCATAGTCAGCGTTCGGCCAATCGTGGAAGGCCGACCACAGCGACGCTTTCGGTCGCGCACGGGGCTAATAGCGCCAGTTGGATCCCTATACTACGTTCACCCTTAAAAAAGAACTGACACGCCAAGATTTTTTTTTTTTTGTTATTAAAAACGATGCCTGGACGCTACCCTCACCATTCGAAACTTGGGAATTCTGTATTTGTGAAGCAAAAAAAAAAAAAAAAAAATTCCAAATGCCGAATTTTAAGTTGCCTTGCGATCCGCGCCAGTAAAGCGATGTCAAATATTGAGCCGTCCTGCAAGTAGAGTTTCTTGACACCTCCGAACCGCCGCCACCCCAAGTGTCGTGTTCGCCGGCGACCCGCCGCGAACAATCGGTTTCCTTCGTGCGTGCCGCCGCGTATCATCGTAATTTCGACTCATGAAATGAGCAATTTCCCCTTGACCTCTCCATTCTTGTTCAGCCGGTCTAAATTCGCTGGTGACGGGTGGCTTCATATAGACGTTTCTTGGATACCGAGATGTCGCTCTACACATACCGGCGAAACAAGCTTACATCTTCGTGCCACCGTCACATGCGGTGTCATTGCTTGGAGGCATTGAAAAAAATTTCCCTGTTTTGAAATAGGCATGAAGAACAATATCATTATAAGAGATCCGTGGAGATGGGTAATATTGGTAAGTTGATTGCATACACAGTGCCAAAGGCGCTAATATTGGCGGGGAACACCTTCAGTACAATGATGCTCTATGGGGATCTTGGGTGCGACTGGATTATAACGGCCTTCTCGAAGCTTCGAAAAATAAAGGGGCCGAAATGACGATTGTCGTAGCAATGAAGACCGATTACCGAATAGCCTCGCAAGGTTTCGGTCGTCTGTATGTTAGTATTTGTTCGTGATTGGCTAGCGGGCAGGGAACGCAATGACACTTTTCCAGGATCGAGTGACTTTTGTTCATCCCAGGATAGCGCAACTATCCTGAGAGTTTTGTAAATGACACTCGTAAAAGCATGCAAATGTGCACGGTGAACACGGACGAAAGAAAAAGAAATAAGTGGTGTGCATTCCTTAGGCTCAACGTGTATCGAACTTTGAGCCCATTGAGCATCCGAACTGTTGAATTGAGCTTTGAATTGAGGAATTGAGCTTTGAATTGAGGAATTGAGCCCATTGAGGAATTGAATTGAGAAATTGAACCCATTCAGCATCCGAACGAGCTCATTGAACTTTGAGCCCATTGAGCATCCAAACTGCGTTTAAGCCAGTGTGCACTTGGTCTAATGTGATTTTAAAAGCGAAGGACGTTACCCCCTCTGAATTACAGAGAGGGCTGGTATGCAAAGTGATGTATTCCTAGTATGACACCACGTACCCCGAAAAAACCGGCAGGCAGAGAAGCACCTAAGGAACACAAACAAAAGTTACTTAATCATGCCATATAACACCTGAGACTGTGGTGGAAAAAATTGGAAACATTTTAGTAGAAAGAACAGACTCAGAAAGTGTCTGTTCCTTCCTTGCTGTCGTCGACAATTTTATCAAGGTCACTGCCATGTTCCGAGGTGTCCTGCAGATAAGGGCCTCTTTTTTTTTGTGCGTGCGCTTGATCGCTTTCTGTGTCATGTATTTTTTCTTCATTTAGAACTGTTTTCAACAAAAGAGATTTCTGTGTAGAGTGTGGTTGGGAAGGACTTGAGGGGTACATATAGGACGGTCGAGAAATAAATCAGGTAGCTGGGTTTAAGACGTCCCTTTCTGTATTTGTTCCTTCCACTAAAATGTTTACGATTTCTTCCACCACAGTCTCAGGTGTTATATGACATGATAAGCTATCACCAGCTCCTCTGCACACTCACTGTCTTTTCAGACAAGATACTTGGCAAGGGCCACGGACGCCATCAGAAGCAAGTCCGTGCGGGTCGACCACAGCTGGACGACATAACATGTGTTTAACTTTACCAGTGCCTTGACTTTGGCTCACGAGCTACGGTGGGAACCGAGAAAGTTTGTGGTGTACTGGTTTATCGACCCAAAAGGCATGTGGTGCTAATGGGCTCCCTCCCGGGCGTCTATAAGGACATTCTGGATCAGTGAACTGGTTCGTGCCCCCGTAACCACCTGGTCAGTGTAAACTGAGGATGCCACCCGTATTGGTGGCAACATATCTATGTTGTTCTTTTTGATTATATCAAACCAAAGAAACCTTTTTCACTATTTATGGCTCGCCGTAGATACCTCAGCCGTAGAAGTATTATAATGTACGCTAGAGGCTCAACTGACACTAGTGTTTTTGGCACCCACAGTTTCAAATTGAAGCAGACAACCTGTTAAATTGTTGCGGTGCTCCTGTGCATTTCTATGAAAATTCGCGCGTGGTTTTTGTCTCTTCGGCGAAGAATAACAGGAATTATCTTTGTTACTTGCGTTGTAGAAAAACAAAAGGTAACTTTATTAACAGTTTAAAAAAATGCTTTAGTTCGGTCATTTTCTGACCAGTGAGCGATATTTCTTTCTGGATATTCAGGACCCAAACCTTTCTTCAGCAGAAAGTGTATTTATTTATTTATTTTAACATACTGCAGCCCCGTAGGGGCTATTGCAGGAAGGGGGGCGAAATCATAACTTTATATTGAATAAGAAGACAAAAACATTAAACATCGTAAAATAAGATCAACCACTGTCAACCGCACACAGAAACTCGTCTGAAGGCAATGAACGGATGTTACCGAGTAGCATACTCCAATGTTCAATTGATTTCGAGAAAAAAAACTGTAGTTAAGCATGTCAGTATGTGCATAAAACGGTAAAATGTTTAGGTCAAGGTGGCTCCTTGTTGATGATGCTATGTGAAACCTTATGTTTGTGTCTAATGAGGTGACACGTGGCGAAATAACCAGACTGTATGGTACCTTAAGGCTCTCAGTGTGACGTCTATTGGAAAGATAACTTAAGCCTAGAGCAGAAAGGTTAGAGGACGAAAAAAAATCTCTGTTTCAGCGACAGAAAATAAAACGTACTGCTTTTTTTGTGCTGATTTGATTTTGTTAATATCAGATTCTTTCCAGTGATTCCAAATAATTGAACCGTACATGAGGATAGGGCGCATTCTTGTCTTATATGTTAGAAGCAGAGCTCGGCATTTAAGATCGCCCTCACTTACCCTCACCCTCACAGTCACACTCACCTATGCCCCTCACTCACCCTCACCCTCACAGCTACACTCACCTTCAGCCCCTCACTCACCCTCACGGCCCTCACGCCCCTCACGCACTCATGGGCCTCACGCCCCTCACGCACTCACCGCCCTCACGGTCCTCACCGCCCTCACGCACACATACCCCTCACTCCCCTCACGCTCTCACAGCCCTCACGCCCCTCACCGCCCTCACCGCCCTCATGGCCCTCACCGCCCTCACCGCCCTCACGCCCGTCACTCACTCATGGCCCTCACGTCCCTCACGCACTCACCGCCCTCACGGCCCTCACAGCCCTCGCGCCCCTCACCGCCCTCACGGCTGTCACGCACTAATACCCCTTACGCCCCTCACCCACTCATGGCCCTCACGCCCCTCACGCACTCACCGCCCTCACGGCCCTCACAGCCCTCATGCCCCTCACCGCCCTCACGGCTCTCACGCACTAATACCCCTTACGCCCCTCACGCACTCATGGCCCTCACGCCACTCAGGCCTGCTTCAGATGGGGCAATTTCACCCAGAAACTTGACGTCGCAACACCAGCAACACGGGCCGCCCGCGTTCACACGCAGCAACCAATTGCTGCAATTTGCCATCATCATCATGAAATTGTCTTTTTCTTGCACTATTTAGACACACAATTACGAGGTATAAACGTGTTTTTATGCATTTAAGTTTCGTTGAGAATACTAATGCATCTTTTTGAAACAGAGTATTTCCAAAAACGATCAATTTCAAACCAGAACCAAGTCTCTTGTTGTCATCATCACCGGCACGAGGTATCACGTGAAAATATTGCGTCCCTGATTGGCTGCAGCCGCTTCAAACGTCTTCGAATTGCTCCGAGTTAATCGTGCTTAATCGCTTGTTTTGAGCCGGACCTGATCTCAGCATTTCGTGTCGATCTAGGGAAAGCTAGGGAACAACCCGCCAGCAACACCAAAATTGCTGAGAAAGTTGCTCCGTCTGAAGGGGGCCTCATGCACTCACCACCCTCACGCCCCTCACCCACTCATGACCCTCACACCCCTCACGCACTCACCGCCCTCACGATCCTCACGCACTCACTCCACTCACCGCCCTTACGCCCCTCACGCACTCATGGCCCTCACAGCCCCCACGCACTCATCGCCCTCACGGCGCTCATACCCCTCACGCACTCATGGCCCTCACGGCACTCACCGCCCTCACCGCCCTCACGCCCCTCACGCACTAATGGCCCTCACACCCCTCACGCCCCTCACACACTCACCGCCCTCACGGCTCTCACGCACTCACGGTCCTCACAGCCCTGACGGTCCTCACTAACCCTCATACTTATGAATTTTCGGGGTTTAGATACTCACTCACCCTCACCTCACCTGTGAAGATGAGGGTGAGTGAGGGTGAGTGAGGGCCCTCATGAGTGAGTTTTGCCGAGGTATGGACTTAGAAGTTTGGTTTATTGCGGGGCAACACATAGGATACGTTGAAGATAGCCGAGTTTTTTTAAGTGCCTTCTTACAGGTGGAATCGATGAGCTTTGACGAAGGCATGCCTTGCGAGAAAAGAAGTCCAAGATACTTGCATTCTGAATGTCTTTCCAGTGTGTAGCGATTGAATGAATATGTTAAAATGGAAGGCAGCGTACGCTTACAAAAAGACATTAGAGAGTTTTAGAATTGGGGGCCCCAAAGCTTGGGGGCCCCAAAGAAATAGGGGCTCACCACTGCGAATGCGCAGAACTCGCTCGCCCCCAACGAAGAATTCGAGAAATAGCGTGGGGCCCCCAATAGCTTGGGGCCGCGTTGCGTCGGCAAACATGGCGGCGCCCTTTCCACTCGCTTCGGAGCAAATTCGTCATGGTCGCTGCAGTATTAGCCGATTTCATTGCCAATGAATGATGCAACCAGCTTTCGCTTTGCTTTATCTCGCTCAAGTCACAACTAATGAGCGGTAGGCTCACCCCATTTTAAAGATCGTCCCTGATTCTGGTCGTTCCTAAGCCTAAAGAAGCGCGGTAACCGTTCACATGGCTACGTATTGCTACTCCGTGGCTACGAGTGGATTTCGTTCATGGCACGATACCTGCACCTGCTGCTTGGAAAGAAGTATTTCAAGGCTCCAAAGTCACTCCAGCTCAGATCTAAATAGAGCAGCTGCTCGAAGCGTATGCTCGCTCGCGTTCGTCTAAGTGTCGCCATAGTTGAAGGCATAAATCTCTGGCGACAGACGGACAAATCGCACACGAACGCCCAAAAAAAATCTGAGAACGAGCGCCAAATTAACACGCGCTACGGATCGGATTGTTTTGGCTGAATAAAGCCAACAACATTTATACTTATTTTAGATTGTCTTTTGTTTTCGCCGGCTTGATTGGAATTTACCTTAACTATTATTTTAAACAAAAAGTACTCGCTAAGCGTATGTGTTTTACGTTTATTAATGCTTTTCTTTTTTGATTATTACGCTCGTTAGCCGCGTTGGCACTGCAAGCGGGAAACGTAAGCACGCTGCGCTGCCTTACGAAACCCCTATTCTACAAGCCGTCGACAACAACCTTGTTACGTTTGGGTCCCCCAATTTTTTAGAGGAATCCAAACGTTAGGGCCCCCTATTCTAAAACTCCCTATTAAGACGGTTTTGCAAAAGTGTATGGTCAGTTTCCAGGAAATACACCAGGTCCAGAACCTTGCAAATGAACTAATAAGGGATTTATGGTCTTCAGCGGAGTTAATCGTGTGGTACAGGACGCAGTCATCACCGTAAATACGTATTTTATTGGCAATGTAACATGATAAATCGTTGACGTAGAGCAAGAAAAAAAGCGGACCGAGAACAGAGCCTTCTGGGACACCTGATGACACATCGGCAATACAAGACTTGGACGAGTTAAAACATACATACTGTGAGCGATTGGAAAGAAAACTTGATATCCAGTTAACGAGGGACGGGTTCTTTAGTATCACATTAATTTTGTGCAAATGTTTAGAGTGAGGAACGGTATCAAAGGCTTTAGATACGTCTATGAATATCGCATCCACTTGGTTACTAATGTCGAGAGACTAAGTGATGTATTGAGTAAATACAGTTAGTTTTGAAATTGTGCTGAAACCACGTCGAAACCCGTGTTGAATATCACATAAAATGTAGTTAGTTTCAAGGAACACCATGATGTGTTCGTAGATTATGTGTTCTGATAATTTGCTTAAATGAGATGTTAAAGAAATTTCCCTTTAATTGGTTAACAAATGTTTGTCGCCGGATTTATACAATAAAATTACTTTTGCAAGTTTCCAAGACGAAGGAACTGTTGCGGTTGACAGCGATTTTTAAAAAAATAATAGCGAGGTACCGACTAATCCAAAGAGAACACCGAACAAGAAATGAATTATGAATGTTTTCAGGGTCAGGGCATTTTTATTATCTAAATTCAACACCATGTTAAGCACGCCCCTATCACAAACAGTTACACCACCAATTGTAGACTGTGAATCATTAATGACGGGAGGAATGTCGAAATTGTCAATTGTAAACACCGATTGAAAGTATGTACTGAACGCAGTGGCGATTGTTAGTGGGTCGCTACTGGCTACGTCATGAACCCTAAAAGAGTCTGAAGTGAAACTACCGGGTAAAGTAAATTGCCGAAATTTGCGTGGGTTGCTTTTTATTAAATGTTACAATGTAACTCGAAAATGTAAGTCCTTCGCTGATTTAGTTCTGAGTCAAAGTTTCTCCTTCTTTCGTTAAACTGGACAATCTTCTCTTTATTAACAGAACGTCGTACACGCCAGAGTCTATTGACACGACGTGATAAATGCAATATTTCTCGCGTTAACCAAGGAATGGACAGATTTTTTCTCTTAGTTTTGGTAGGCACGAAACGCTGGATACAGAGTCCAACACTTCGTTCAAAAAAACTAACCAGAGAATCCACATCACTGTAAGAAGAGAATCCACATCACATAAAGACAAGCGACGAATCAAAGCAAGAATAACAATCTAAAAAAACGTAAGGCCTGTTCAATTAGTGCAAACTTCCCGATGACGCTCATATTAATAATCTGCGCGATTAATATTAGTAATAATCTGCAAAACAGTAAAGCTACACGCACTATAAAAGGTGTTTCTTTTTTTATTATTACGCCGAATGTATTGGGTGGTAACGGTTATCTGGATTTTCCCGGCTCATTTGAAAAAACATTTCGAGCCAGTTTTGAACGCTAGAACAAACATACATTCTGACATATACATGAGCAGAGCAGTGAACAAAACGATTGTTAACGTGAAACGTTCTTTCGCTATGTGTTGGACGTTTCGTGAAGCCCGGATAAAAGCCTGTGCGCGAGGCTCGACGTTGATTGGTTGACGGGTGGGAGAGGGGGAGTGAGCTGCTGAACGCTGATTGGTTAACGGGGAGGTCATGTGACCTGCGGGATAGTCGAAGAGGAGCAAGGTATGCGAGAAGGAGCTCGACCACTTGAGCGCCCAGAGGGAGAGGAGCTCAAGTGTATGGAATGCTCCGGAAGATCTCCGGGCTTATCAGCCCGATTAGAGGTTGTATCGGTTCATTCTGGGAACTAGCAAGTGTACACGTTACACGCCTTCAACTATCTGACGAAGTGCACCGTAAAAGTAGGCGTCTGGCGTCTGGAAAAGCAGAGGATTGCTAAAGATATGTGGTGCTATAGAACGTTTCGCGTATGCGAAATACGTGCCTAGAAATTTGCCATACATTTTTATATACTGAAAATCTCTCTCGTTACTTGGCTTTACTTTGAATTTGATCGCCTAGATGCACAGGTAGGTATTGACCTAGTGTTAGTGCCTAGTTCTTAACGTCTACCTTGGTTTTCGAGGAGCTCCTCACTCTTAGAAAAAAGGGTTAAGCCTACACTTCTCGTCTCATATATTACACGCCACAATTTCAATTCGACGTATAGCGCACTTACGTCGAACCGACGGTACCAACTTTCAGGAGCGGTTTGGTAACGGTGTGATATTAGTTATTGAAATAGATAATGTACAGGGTGCCCCCGAAAATTCTTTACAGGGTTTTCGTTCACCATAAAAATGAACAAAGCCTCGCCGAACACTCCGTCTCCTCCCGAAGTAGCGTTAGAGGTCCGAACTAGGTTCCAAAGTTTCAGCGCAATCCGAGATTTTACTCAAAAGATATAAATGATTTTCTGAAAATGACATTGGGAAAATGGTGGCCGACGAAGCTACCGAATACATGGTGCTCTATGGCGCCAGAAACCGAAAACGGTCGAAAATGTAACAAATTTTTTGATTGAAATAAAAAATATCAGTAGACTCGAGAAAACGTTCAGTTATATTCGGTTCGTCCTGAAACTTTGGCATCTGGTTCGGACCATTAGCTTTACCTTCCACCGAAGAATGAGCGCTCGGCCACGCATAGTTTATTTTTGCGGCGAAGAAAACCCTGTAAATATTTATCTGGAACACCTTGTACGTGTTACTGACTAAAAACAAATAATAGTTTTTTTTTTCGACTTACTACAGAACCTCAGTGTTCTTTTTTTGTTTTTTTTAATACACATTTTAGCTGTCTAATAAGTTATATAGTACCGTTATTAAGCCTCTCGTAAAGGTTGGGGCTGTCAGTTTGACGTCAGTGTGCTGTACGTTGAACTGAAGTTTTGGGGTGTATTATATGGGACTGACGGGTGTAACCCTACAGCACCATTTTCTGAGAGCGTGCATTGCTTTGGCACGTCCCCCCCTCCCGCCCCCCCTCCCGCCCGCCCCCCCCCCCCCCCCCCCCGCAGAAAAGTAGTTATGCTGAAATATTAGTCGTATATTTTTATAATCCAGCACAGGGAAGAAATGCACTCCCTTTTTCCATATGAAGGCATTACCAGAGGTCACTTTTAAAGTGGCTGTCGTCTGCTTCCTTTTGAAACAGCACACTCTACTCCATTTCACTTTAAAGGGGTGGTGCAACGATACTGAACTGGAATGTGTTTATTTTTACATGAGTTTACTGGCACTAATGGAACCTAAGTATTCTGGCACGCAACGCCATTGATCAAAAAACTTCTTCGTTGCGGTGTAATTTTAAGGATAAAAGCGAGCACTTTCTTCAGTTTCTCCTCCGCAAAATTTTCTGACGTAGCGTGGGGGCCGCAGTGTCGTCATTGTCCCGCAGTGACTATATTTTAATGCGGCTCATAGATTGAACCCGAGCATTGCGCGAGCACTCGATTTGGGCTCGTGAATAGCTCGACAAGCATTCAGGTGGTGGCTCATGTCCAATCGCCGAAATGGCAACAATAGCCGAATCCTAACAAGATCTAGAACTATACTTCGTCTCACCTTAACATGGACTATTGATAGCCGCGCGCTACAATCGCGAGATAGTTGCTTTGGATGAAGCCTCGGCGGCTGCACGAGCGCTTGTGTCGCGAGCGCTCCAGTCAAGGCAGTCAAGGCTACCCGCTCGCGCTTGCACAGCCTTCGCAGTCAGTCCATACTAAGGTGAAACAAAGTATAAGCCCGTGTCCTGTGCTTTGCCAACCTAAGCGCGTGACTATGATCAACCAAGGCGGCATATAATCGGCTCCAGATCACGTGGACGCCTCTTCTGGCTGCAAATTAAGGGGTGAACGCTGCTTGTTTTCGTCTAATTCTTTTTGCAAATTTTTTTGCGGGGGAAGAAAAACAAATACGGGTTTTTTCAGCCATAGACAAATAAAACACGCGCTGTTTTATTGGTCATAGACGGCAGGATTCGTTCTAAGCGGTATTTGCACCAATTACAAAAATTGTTGCATCGCTTTTTAAATGTGAGCGTAGCAGAAGCTACAAGAGCGAGCTCCGGGCTTTCAGCGTCCCTGTCAAGCACTCGCGCGCTCGTGCAGTGCAAGCACTGTTCAGGCCCAGATGGTCGCGCTTTTAGCTTCTGCCCCGCTTGCACTTAAATTGAAACAGAGCATAGACGCTTTCAGGCCGCTGTGCATGGGCGCCGCCATAAGCGACCTTCAGTTTTTGTCTCCTCTTATTCCGTTTACTTCACTTCATCACTGTAAGAGCAGGGCAGGTTCTTACCACTTCAGGTGCTACTGTGTCTTTCTCCTCAGCATAGGCCTTTGTGGAAGCTCGTCAACGCCTGCTTCAGTGGCTTGGCATCTCGGTAAGACAAGAGTGAGAGAGAGAGAGATACAATATTTATTTTAACACGCCTTTGAGTCAACTATAGTTGACTCAATCGCGAACGGCCGGAGTTACATGGCGGCGGCATTTGTCATCGAGCCGCTATGACAGTTGAGGTCAACTGAGCTTTCCTACCTCAGTTCAACTGAACGGACTTCCCCAACGGAGGTAAAATGGCGCCTGTCCGTGGAACCACTGCCACCGACAATCGTTTGCGAGGCACTTACTGTTTAGGAATGCAGGGTGAGGCGTCTAGGAAGAGTCGTAGCAGCAAAATATCCGGGAAGGAAGAGGTTTAGGCGTCCGAGCTGCCGTTCAAACGATCCCGGCTAGCCGGCAAGCCACCAAACGAGTGAAGATGGCGGAGGGACCAGCTGTATAAATGGACAAATAGTAATGGGTGCACCCATCGTAGCGGGCGGTAGCTTGCACCACCTAGCCTAAAATATGCGTAACCTAGCCCTGACTCTGCTTCGGTACTCGTGTAAACGCCGGTAAAAAGCAACAACGTATTGAACCTATTGTACGATATACTTAAATAAAAGGTGTGTCTCCGAGTAAATTCCTCTAAAGTTAGACTGATCACGTGGCAAACGAACTAGTTTCGTTTTAGCTTCAACTGTATTCTAGAGAGCCGTCTAGCAGCATCTCAGTTCAGTTCAGTTCAATCACAGTTAGGGCCGATACCTGTGATTAAACTCAACGACAGTTCGAAGTGCCCGTGTAACTAAAGTTTTATACTGAATGTTTTCCCAAGTCTGACCAGCGTGCTGCGGTAAACTCAACTCGTAAACAGGATGTCCTTTTTATTGTGGTGCGGAAAATTTGCGCTCGTGATGTAATTTAATGTATAGCTTTTGAGTAAAAATATCTCGATGTGGTCTTTTTACTTACAGATGAAAGACAGAATGAAGGCAGTAGTGCTTTTCCTTATTAAGCTTTCATCTGCGATGGCTATCGTGTTGAAAATGGACAGTGACGGTGGATACTCTGACATTGGCGTTTTCGTTGACATTCCGTACAACCCGACTGTGATTAAAAACGTGAAGGTAAGTAAAACCTGAATGTATCACAGTGTTCTCAGCGCGTATTAAGTCGTGTTTGGTTGGCTTTCGACAAGATTTCTTCACAAGGTTCGGTGCCCTCCCCAGTACGCGTTTGCGATTCTGTTTTGTCGGTCAAAAACGCCTTTCTGAGTTGTATAACACACTGTTGGCGCACATTATAATTTTATTGAAACCAAGAAGTTTTATGAGTTTAATATTTCGCACAAAGAATAGGACCCATGGCTACTCAGAAGCTTGAAATACAAAAAAGCTCCATTAAAAGCTTTTTCTCCTATAGTCCGTTGCAACCTAAAAACAAAGGGCGAGGGTGAGACGGGCCGGGAAGGAGGAAGCAGACGGAACGCTAAAGAGAGAAGGAGGTTTCCCCCTCTCTTCTCCAGCGTTCCGTCTGCTTCCTCCTCCCCTGCCTGTCTTACCCTCGCCCTTCGTTCTTAGGTTGCAACGGACTATAGACAGGCATTCGCAACAATCACGACGTATAGGGGGCGCACTGGTGCCTATCAAAATGGCTGTCATCTGGATGATCGTCGTAGAACATCAGTACGAGGCTGGATCTGCGACGCGTAAGTAATGCTAGTTTTGCTATATACGAGCAGTATTAGAGCCTTAGTTCATTTTTTCAGGCCAGGAAGGTGTTGGCAAGCACCTTTATTCTAAAGCCGATCATCCACGAGCTAGGGAGCACGATTCTCACACCGCGGTACCACCATCGCTGAAAGTTGCGAATTCTAACCACCTTACGCTTTTACAGGGGTACTTTTGTATATTGTATTTTACAGGTCACTGACGCGGCGTCTAATGCTATAAGTATTGAAGCTCTTTTCTCAGGAACAGCTCTATTTTATTCTTGTTCTTCTTCACTTTTCTAACAGGACCTATTCAGAGCATCGTCAAGGCTTCTACAAGACGCGACATACGGCCATGTTTACTTTAAGTCCGTAATGCTTATGGTTCATCCCGACAGCCGGCAGAAGAATTTGACTGTGGTTCCTCGTAGTTTTCTCGAGGGAGCCCCGTTTCGGGTCACAAGTACAGGGCAAGTCGGCAATATTAACCGAATAGTGCTTTGTCGGAAGGGTGGCGGCACCATAAAGCTGCCACTAAGTTTCGTGAACTCAAACTCGAACAGGAGGTATGCAAAAGAGAATGGTGAGTAACTTCTGTCATAATATTTTTGTTATCACTTGACCTTGATAAAGAAAATGCAAAGGGTGGGGAAAAAATAATTCGTCAAAACATTCTCACGCCCACGGAAGGTTGGGTTAGGCTGCTCAAAATCTAACGCAGTAACTTGGGTGGTAATGCAACGCCCGAAGTGTGAACAGTGTAACATAGGATCGGTATCGCCATTTTTATCGACTTCTGAAAATTTATAAGAGCTTGCCCTCAGACGCAAAGATGAAACATGTGTGCGTCGTTTGATACAACTGAATTTCACTCTCATTACACAGAACACTTAGCTTTATAAAAAAAAGGTTATTAAAAGTAATCTTAATAACATTTAGGAAAGGTTATGTAACAAAATCACTTTCAAAGTAACTATAGGTTTTCCTGATAAGCGTTTCTCATGTACCGAGTTAGTCTTTCAAATGTTCCATCTTCTAAATTATCTTAAACGAATTTCAAACCAAATAAAAAGAAGCAAGCACTATAGGAGACTAATCTTGTTGTATTAGCCTACAACAAAAATGCTATTTAAATAAATTTAATCTCGAGGAATTGAAATGTTGCGTTTTTTCATTAACATGCTGTTTACGAAGAAACAGCTGGGTTGTGGTTTCAATATTTTTATGCTGAGTTTTAAAGTTCGTTGCTGAGTTATACTCCTAGAACTGGTAGAACTCTTTAGGTTTGTATTAAAATTAGCGCATTTGAGGAACAGAAAAATGCATGTGGACAAATTCGGAGAAAAAGCGCGTCAATTCCAAAACGCACGTTTTGTTTATCTATTTAATATCGCAATCAGAACGCGACTTGGTTGAATTAGAGCCACTGAATGTTCGCAGAGTACCGAAACTTCTTAGCTTCAATTCAGACCCGAGTCGCAGGTCAGCAGTCGCGATCCCCAATATGGCGCTGCCTTGTGCGGTTGAAGCGAAGCGCGTACAGTACAGCGTTCGTTCTTGTGTGAGCTCTTTAATTCACGTTCCTGGCCTGTGGTGACACTGGATTGTTTTTATTAAAGTTATATCCTTCGTTCCGAGCGGTTCGCGACTTGCTCATTACTGTATCGTCTCTCTCTTTCTTACTTGGAGACACATCGAATTCGAGTGTTAGACATAGTGTCTGAGGCATGGAGTTTGAAACGCATCGCTAGCGCAGACGGAGCGAGCAAACGAGCCGGGAATCTTGTTTGGCGAACTAGATTAGCGGCTACTTGATAAAAAAAAAAATCTAGGGAAAATGAACGCATCTTCCGTTTGGTCCCAAGTCATCGATGCCCAGGGCTCCTACCCGTCCGTACCAGTCGTGGTAACGTAGAAACGTTTTATATAAGTTTTTGGTTGTTTTGAGCCGATCCACCAAATGGCCGACTGATAACTTCCGCCATGGGCTAATCCAGTCAATCTGAACAGAATTCTGCGGGATTGACTTCCAGTGAGCTGACTGAATTGAATTCGGTACTCTGGGAACATTCAGTGAATCTAGGTTGAATCACATGTCTACGAATTTGAATGGCCTATCTGCAAGTCTTAAACAAATAAAAAATAGCTTTTTTGACGAAAATAATCCCTGGAGAAGGGGGGCAAGTGGGACAAAGGACAAACACACATCTCCAAACAAAACTAGGTGACTGGTGCGCGACTGAAAAAATCCGCCTTGTCCAGGTGTCGAACCCGGGACCTCTTCATTTCCAACGGAGCGCTCTACCAACTGAGCAAACCAGGGGTTAGACGTCAGTAGAGCAAACGGGTTTTACCAGCTGCCACCAGTCTAAAACCAACAAGGGTGAAGCTTGCAATTTAAGGTTATGATTATAATGCAATTAAATGCAAACGTGCAAGCGAGCTGGACAAGAATGACGAAAATAATCCTTGGAGAAGAGGAACAAGAGGGACAAAAGACAAACACAAATCTCCAAACACAGCTAGGTGACTGATGCGCGACCGAAAAAATCCGCCTGGTCCGGGTGTCGAACCCGGGACCTCTCCATTTCCAATGGAGCGCTCTACCAACTGAGCTAACCAGGGGTTAGACGTCAGTAGAGCAAACTGGTTTTACCAGCTGCCACAAGTCTAAAACCAACAAGGGTGAAGCTTGCAATTTAAGGTTATGATTATAATGCAATTAAATGAAAAGGTGCAAGCGAGCTGGACAAGAATGACGAAAATAATCCTTGGAGAAGAGGAACAAGAGGGACAAAGGACAAAAACAAATCTACAAACACAGCTAGGTGACTGATGCGCGACCGAAAAAATCCGTCTGGTCCGGGTGTCGAACCCGGGACCTCTTCATTTCCAATGGAGCGCTCTACCAACTGAGCTAACCAGGGGTTAGACGTCAGTAGAGCAAACGGGTTTTACCAGCTGCCACCAGTCTAAAACCAACAAGGGTGAAGCTTGCAATTTAAGGTTATGATTATGATGCAATTAAATGCAAAGGTGCAAGCGAGCTGGACAAGAATGACGAAAATAATCCTTGGAGAAGAGGAACAAGAGGGACAAAGGACAAACACAAATCTACAAACACAGCTAGGTGACTGATGCGCGACCGACAAAATCCGCCTGGTCCGGGTGTCGAACCCGGGACCTCTTCATTTACAATGGAGCGCTCTACCAACTGAGCTAACCAGGGGTTAGACGTCAGTAGAGCAAACGCGTTTTACCAGCTGCCACCAGTCTAAAACCAACAAGGGCGAAGCTTGCAATTTAAGGTTATGATTATAATGCAATTAAATGCAAAGGTGCAAGCGAGCTGGACAAGAATGACGAAAATAATCCTTGGAGAAGGGGAGCAAGAGGGACAAAGGACAAACACACACCTCCAAACACAACTAGGTGACTGGTGCGCGACTGAAAAAATCCGCCTGGTCCGGGTGTCGAACCCGGGACCTCTTCATTTCCAATGGAGCGCTCTACCAACTGAGCTAACCAGGGGTTAGACGTCAGTAGAGCAAACGGGTTTTACCAGCTGCCACTAGTCTAAAACCAACAAGGGTGAAGCTTGCAATTTAAGGTTATGATTATAATGCAATTAAATGCAAACGTGCAAGCGAGCTGGACAAGAATGACGAAAATAATCCTTGGAGAAGAGGAACAAGAGGGACAAAGGACAAACATAAATCTACAAACACAGCTAGGTGACTGATGCGGGACCGAAAAAATCCGCCTGGTACTGGTATCGAACCCGGGACCTCTCCATTGGAAATTTGGAAATGGAGAGGCCCCGGACCAGGCGGATTTTTTCGGTGGCGCATCAGTCACCCAGCTGTGTTTGGATATTTGTGTTTTTCCTTGTCCCTCTTGTCCCCCTTCTCCAGGGAATATTTTCGTCATTCTTGTCCAGCTCGCGTGCACCTTTGCATTTATTTGCATTATATTCATAGCTTTTTTATTGTTAGGTATGTTTTCAGAGGTATATATCACATTCCACACAAAAACAATATTAACATTAACCGGCCATTTATTTGAAATAAAAAAGAATGACCATACTTAAGGTCGTGTTTCCAGTAGAGAGTTAAAAATGCAGATCTCGAACATGGCTTAGTGACTACACACTATTGCAACTGCGGCACTGTTGCAATAGTCTTATTGCTTCTTCTTGTCGCAGTTGCACTATTGCAACTGCGACAAGAATTGAAGTCGCAATAATGATTGTCACTGATTTGTCACAAATTTGATTCAACATGATTAATAGACACTCTTGAATATTTTCATCAACAGCGTCCCATTCAATGAAAAACAACGAGGAGCACAAAAGCAGCCCGGGTGGGCACGATAAAACTGCGCGTGATGGTAGCTTCGATTCTCATTTTTATCCGCCATAGTGTAATGCTCAAACGGGCCTTGTCCCTTTATTTTTTCCAACACCAGAAAGATCGTCTAATTATTTAACAGACGGAACTTTGGTGCCGAAACTCGGGAACTTCTCGCCTCATCCGCGGCCCTAACCAGCACCGGAGGACGATCTGACGACATGGAAAGGGTCAGAACGAAACGGAGAGCTCGTCGCGCTCAAACCACTCGGCTCACTAATCAGGTCAATACAGTTATTTCAAACGACATCTACGACCTCAATAATTTATCAACGTTGCTCGAGCGACTGACCGTAAGCACCATGGAACTCACGAGCCTAGATCGTGAGTTAGAGCAATTTATGGAGGATGAAAATTTAAAACATTAGTACGAGAGTGTGATGAACTACGAAGATCAAGTAGCTTAGGCGCTCGTTACACTTAAGCACTACATTGACCGGCTCAAGTGCAGTCAAGTAACAGCTCCAGCGACGTCGCAAACGGAAGGTCAACGACGCTGCGAGGATAATCTGACAAGCAAGGGGGCAAAACTACCAAAGCTGTAAACAGAAATTCGAAGGGCATATCTGAGTGAGGAAATTCCTTTTGGGGTATGTTCACCGACACGGTCCACGCAAATACGCAAGTGAGATACATAGACAAGTTCCAATACCTCAGGTCACTTCTCACTGAAGCAGCGGCTAAGGCTATCGTCGGTATACAAGTAGCGGAATCATACTACTCCGAGGCAGTAAAAATCCTGAAGGGACGATTTGGCGATACTAGTCTGATAGAGGAAGATCATCTCGCCGGGCGTAGGACTCTCCAGAAAGTGAAATCGACTGGCGAATTCTTTGCTCTACGGAAGATGTTGGACACTGTACAAATCAACATCCGAGGTCTAAAAGGCCTTGAAGTCAACGCCATCTCGGACTCAGCGATGTTGTAAGAAATTTTATTGAAGGTTTTGCCAAGCGAAATCGTAATATATTCCTACTGGCGACAAAGCCTCGGAGATCCAAGCATAATGACACAACACCAGTAAATAGCGACCTAGAGGGACTTTTGAGGTACTTGAAAATCAAAGTAGAAATGCGAGAGAGGAGTTATGTTTCTGACCGTACCATAAAAGACAAAAATATTTCTGCTGAGCCCACCAAAATTCGAGATTCGAAGACAACAGCAGCAGTGCTTCAAAATCGTGCAAAACCGTCCCCCACAGATTGCTTTTTCTGCGGCTCCCTGAAACATAAAACGGAAGAGTAATACACAAAAAATGTTTAGAGGAAAACAAGAACAAACTATCACAAGACAAGCGCTGCTACAAGTGTACGATGCAAGCTCACAAAACATGGTGCTGCAGATGTCGTATATCATGTGGTGCGTTGCAAAGGAAGGCACGCGCCATATGCCAGAAAAAAGGAACTCTCCCAAGAGCTCGATACCGAAGCACTACATCTTCGCTGCTGACAACACCAAGGAAAGTGAGACACCACAAGTCCTTGTACAGACATTCAGGTCATGGATTGCCGGTAAGGGAGCTAAGTTTATGCGGGAGGAATTCTAGACGGTGGGAGTCAATGAAAATTTGTCCGAGAAGACAACTCTCGCCGATTCGAAGTGCGGGTAATCGGTGATGTAAACATCAAAATTAACATCTCTGCATTAATCCAGCCGCGAATGCAACGGAGATAAGCTTGTTCAAGGGACAATAAAGAGCCAATACCATCAAATGTTGTTGATTACGGGCTCTATGGCGCAAAGCTACTATGGCCATACTGCGCGAAGCTCGTTTAGTTGAAACATACCCAGAACCTATAGATACAACTTATCTAAAAAAGGTTTTTGTGACAAGGTTAAAAGTCCTAAAATTAAAATTACAACTCCAGTAGGAAGCCGGTTTTTCCTAAATAGTTTATGACACGATCAAACCGTACTATAGGAGTCTCCCCAATTAGCAGCGCTGGGTGAAAAGGAATCTGGTGTGAAAAAACTCGGGGAAATGTGTATGTCGTTCTGGTTCAAGCCCTGAGCACAGCCACAAAATGTGTAAAATTGTTAGACTCTCGCCGCAGTCATCACACAGGGGTGAGGCTTCCCCCCTGAGCAGATTTGTGTGTGTAAGGTAGGAGTGTCCAATTCTAAGACGACACAAAAGAACTTCATGGCGGCGGGTTTTGTGGGATGCACTCTCCCACATACCAAGAACTGGCTTAATCCTGTGAAGTTTGTTTTCGCATTCCAGACTCCACTCTGATTGCCATAGTTGGAAAACTAATGATTTTGCTAAGGGCTTTATGTCTTGAAATGTAATCTGTGAGGTAGTTGGCAGTAGGTGCTTAGAACTAGCGGCCAATTCGTCTGCTCTTTCGTTACCTAGGTTCCCCATAGGGCTAGGCACCCAGCAAAGTTTATGTCAAGGCCAAGCCGCAGACCACATTGTACCTTAGATCGGACAAGTTGTAGCCAGTCTATTTTTACTTCCCTTTATTGAGCAAAGTGTATTGAGTACACTTTGAGAATCAACGAATAAAATAGATTTCATCGTCTTGCTGGTGAGAATATACTCCAAGGCCTTCAACACCGCATAGAGCTCTGCCGTGTAAATACTTCCACATTCCTTGAGACGCTGAACCTTACTGAATCCTTCAGAGTAAACTGCTCATCCTACAAAATGCATGATCTGGCACCATCGGTATACAATTGGGAGTAGTTACCATACTTATTCTGCAACTCAAGGAATTCTTTCTGAATCACCACTATTATGTTTGTTAAATCTAGTAAAATACCAATCACAAAAGACGGGCAACATACCCCATGGAGCTTCATTTTCGCCCTTCTGCAAAAGGTCGGTCTCGTCAAGGGCAAGGTCAAGAGATGTACAAGTGCCCTCAAGGTGAAGGCTTAAAGGCGGTATAATCCTGGGATTATGTTCGAAAAGACGAGCAAACCGAGAATGTTGCTAAGCACCATAAGTTGGGTGATTTGGATAGGATAGAATTCTGGAAGCATAAGTAATAGCAAGAAAACGTCGTCTGCGCCTAAGTGACATCTGATTGAATTCAGCGTACAAGCTAGGAATGGGCGATGTGCGGAAGGCACCTGTAGCGAGCCTTAAACCAAGATGATGCAGAGGATCCAACATTATGAGTGCAGAAGGCCTTGCTGAGTCGTAAACTATAGCGCCATAGCCCAGACGTGACCGGATAAGGGAGTTGTATAAGCGTAGCAGACATATTCTATCGAATTCCCATGACTTGTGCGCTAAGACTTTAAGAGTATTGGCTGATTTAAGGGACTTCTTTTTCAGGCCCTTCAGGGGGGAAACGAAGTTTAGCTTTTTATCAAACGTTATACCCAAAACATTATGCTCAGTTTTGACACTGGTAGGAACCCTGTTTAACGTCAGTTCTGGATCTAGAAACAAGCACCGACGCAGAGACAATAGCAAACAGATAATCTTCTCGGGTGAAAACTTAAACCAATTTTCGTCAGTCCACTTACTAATTTTGTTGATGGTAAGCCGCAGTTGCCACTCACAGCTAGACAAATTACAAGAAGAAACCGAAATGTGAATATCATCTACATAGAGGTAATATGAAATGGAAGGTGGAATTACCTTTGAAAACGAGTTAATCTTCACGGCAAACAAGGTGACACTCAATACGCCTACCTGCGGAACACCATTTTCCTGGACATACTGTTGGTATAGTGTGGTGCCAAGTCGAACTTGAAAAGAGCGACCTGTAAGAAAACTGCTTATACAACGCAACATGCGACCACGTACACCACAAGCATACAAATCATGAAGGATACCATACCAAATGTCGTATCATATGCTTTCTCAAGTCGAAGAAAACAAACACAATGTTGCCTATTTACGAAAGCTTCACGTATTGTTGTTTCCAGACGGACTATTTGGTCCAAAGTAGAGCCCTTCTCGAAAGCCACACTGGTTATTAGCGAAAAAGTAGTTATGCTCCAAAATATGTATCAACCGCCTATTAATGTAGCGTTCGAATGTTTTGCTAAGGCAACTCGTCAAAGCAATTGGACGCTAACTGCGTGGGTCCGAAGGGTCCTTCTCAGCTTTCAGCAAAGGAATTACATGTGCCTGTTTCCAGATTTGAGGAAAGTAAGCTGCTTCCCACAAATACCTGAAAAAAAACTAGTAGTGTGTTCAGTGGTTCTCGAGACAATTGACGGAGCATTTCATAGTGGATTCCATCAGGACCCGAGGCCGACCTCTTCTTCGAGCCAAGAGCCACCTCTAGCTCTTGCATTGTGAAAGGAGTGTTCTATGGCTAGAGCTACAACCGGACATGGATATAGGTTGACACTCCGCACTTGCTTTAAAGCGTTTAAATTACGTCCAATAATTTCGGAAGCTGGAAAAATTCTCGAAGTGAATTCCAAGCACATTAGCAACATCTTTCAGCGAATTGGCAGGAGACCTAAATAGAGAAATAACAAAACAACCGTACTCTCCTTTGATTTTTTTGTACCTATCCCATACTTTCTTCTCCGAGACAAAACTATTTATGGAAGGAATGTACTTGGTCCAGGTTTTCGGCTTACCTTTTCTCCTAGTCCATCGGGCCTTTGCTTTTAGTCTTTTAAATTTTATCCTATTTGAGGAGTAGGGTATCTCCGAAAGATATCCCATGCCCTATGCTGATTTTTCCTTGTAGTGACACAGTCTTCATTCCACCAAGACCTACACCTCTTGAATAAATTTTCAGAGGCGCGAGGAATGGCGTCTTGGGCGGCACTTATGATTTGCTCGGTAACATAGATTGTCGCTTCTTCGGGTGACAAATTCGCTAGATCTGACCGGTCAAGCACTGCATCAAGTTTGAAGAGTGCCCAGTCGGCTTTGTCCAATTTCCACCTAGGGTTTTGTTTTAAAACAGTCGGCAGAGAAACGAGGCTTTCAATTACAACCGGGAAATGATCACTCCCGAAAGAGTTGTTTAAAACCTTCCCAGAAAAGCAAGAAATTAATGATGGTGATGAAATGGAGAGGTCGATAGATGTGAAGCAATTATGAGTGGAACTATAAAAGGTTGGTTCTTTCTTATTTAAAAGACATACGTCTGAGGACAGTAAAAACCTTTGTACAACAACGCCACGAGAGTCAAGGCGCGTATTGCCCCACATGGGACTGTGAGCATTAAAATCACCAAAAACTAAAAAAGGTGCTGGGAGTTGCTGAACCAATCCTTGAAGTTCATTAAGATGCAGTTGACGATGAGGTGGTAAATGCAAGGAAACAACCGTAATAAGACGATCAGCAAGAACACGTGCCGCAACTGCTGCTAGTGATGTACACAAAGGCACTTCCACACACGCTATGCAACTCCATACATCAATGACAACACCACCAGAAGAATGGTCTGGACTACGATCCTTTCTAAAACGCGGTGACGATTTAAAACATTTGTTTGGGTGTTGTTAAGGTATGTCTCCTGCAAACACACAGCAATTGGCTGAAGCTTATATAGAAAGAAATGAATGTCATCAATATTTTGCAGGAGACTTCTACAGTTCCACTGTATAAAACTATATGTATTCATGTTAAAGATGGTTTAAAGTAACGCCAAAACAAAAAAAAAATGAAAGCCGTTTACAACTCCCTGTAACGCCAAATTAGAGCGCAGCTCTTGAGGAAAAGAAGGGGAAGATACGGAGAGGAGGTTATGCCCCTCCTCCTCTCCTGCTCGCCTCCCATTTGGGGGAAATTTTTCCGGTAAATCTAGCGGGAAAATTATTTCCGCAAAATTTAGCGGGGGAAGTTTTCCGCTAGATTTAGCGGGGAAATTTTTCCGCTAGATTTAGCGGGGAAATTTTTCCGCTAGACATAGTGGAAAATTTTTCCGGTAGATTTAGAGGGGATATTTTTCCGCTAAATTTAGCGGGTAAATTTTTCCGCTAGATTTAGCGGGGAAATTTTTCCGCTATACTTAGCGGGAAAATTTACCCCGCTAAATTTAGCGGGGAAATGTTCCGCTACATTTAGTGGGGAAATTGTCCCGCTAGATTTAGCGGGGAAATTTTTCCGCTAAATTTAGCGGGGAAATTTTCCCATAATGCACCGCGCGGTTACGCCGACGGCGACGGCGACGCCGACGGCAACGCCGTTCAAGCCGGAAACGGGCGCCTAAGAGCTGCGCTGTAAAAAGGAAACCTGCCCTAGATGCCCTGGGGCGGTTTGGGTGGGGTTACTCGAGGATCGAGCTTTTTCTGAGACAAATGTTTAAGCCTGGCATCATCAAGTGGGACCGAACGAGAGGGAGAAGGTTCACCAAGTTCCATCCGCTCCTCCTCAGGCTGAACGGCTGAGGGGGCAGCTGGTATGGGCACCACTTTAGATGTCGAGGCCTCTATTTAAGACTTAAAACGAAACACACCCTCCTTCCTCCTGGGAGGGGTTCGAGTAACCAAGGCAAGCACATCGTTCGATGGCCTATCTTCTTGGATGGAGGAGGCACCAGCGCCTTCTCCCTGCGGCTGGTCTTGACGCCTCTCCTCCTGTCTCCCCTCCGTTAGCTCAGAGGTATCCCTTGCCTCTGTACCAACCACAAACGGAGTAGTGGAGCGAATCTTTGTGAGGCAGGGGGAGGCGGTGGAATTACCAGGTCATTAGGACAGACCTGGGTTCCTACCGAAGACTTTGATGGTACACCCCCTGCACGTTCCACCAAAGAATAAGGCCCCTTTTGCAGGAAGGAGAATCGCTTCCTTGTTTCGGGGAACGAGATGTTCTCTTTCACTTTGAGTGTTATAATTTCTTTTTCTTCTTTTCATTTTCTGTGAGATCGGGAATAAGCAGGGTGAAGTTCACTTCAGTTTATGCAGCAAGGTGGATTCGAGCAATTCTCTGCTGGGTGATCATTTTTGCCACACTTGGTACCCGTTATCTTTCCACGGCAGCTCTGGGCGCTATGGCCATACCTCTGGCATTGGAAGCAGTGTTGAGAGTTTGGCACATACGGTCGTACTCTACAGTTTAGATACCCTGCTTTGACTGATTCTGGGACCGCCCTCAGCTCAAAAGTCAGAATGACATGCTTTGTTTTCATTTCTTGACCGTCCCGGCGAAAAGAAATTCGTTTTGCAGCAATGACTCCTTGGTCACGAAGGCCATCGACAATTTCATCTTCGGGGGATTCAAGAACGTCATTTTCTGATATTACGCCTTTATTAGTGTTCAAAGTGCAGTAGGGTGATACAGTAACCCTGTACTCAGAAACCGAGTTGAGTGCCAGCAGGTCTGAGTGTTGCTGAAAGGTTGCGACTTCTACGAGGAGATCTCCAGATGGCATTTTTTCGCTTTAAACTTTTACCCGATTACTGATTCAAGAGTCTTAGAAACCAGGAAAGGGGATAGCTTGGATAAAGGTTTTTCAGTTTCGGAATGCATCACGAGAAATCGAGGGAACTTCTCTACAGGTACAAATGCTTCTGTATTGTGTACTTCGGTCCGGACCCTTTTCAGTACTTCATCAGGTTTTTTGTTTAGTTTTGGAACCCAAAAGAAATGGGAAGTCGTTCGCATCTGTAGCGCACCACCCAGCACAGAGCCGAACACGGGGATAGGTAATGCGCCATAGCAACAAAGGTTTTGCTGACGACATTACGCTATCAGTGCTGCCAAGACACTATAACCTAGTCTGGGTCCAGACAAGGGGTCTATCCCCACACAATGTTAGCGCTTGCCGCCAAAGATGGTGAATATGAAGAAAAGAAGAGTAGAGAAAGATAAGAAGGGATAGTAGAAGATATGGCGACTGACCGAATCATCCTGGTCGGGCCAGGACACTCGTCTACGGGAAGCGGGGGCCAAAGTGGTGTATTGCCTCACCCGGGAAGCCCCGAAGGGTCCAAACCTACTCCGGGCTCGACTCAACCACCAGGATGCCCTTTTCTCCGGACACGGGAAAGCCACGCACAGCCAGACGTGGGCGGGCGAATCCGCATGGCTCAGGGTGCGTGGAGACGCCACTCTCCAAACACCTGAT
This sequence comes from Ixodes persulcatus, assembly GCA_013358835.2. NCBI lineage: Eukaryota > Metazoa > Arthropoda > Arachnida > Ixodida > Ixodidae > Ixodes > Ixodes persulcatus. The sequence continues at coordinate 19,656 of JABSTQ010009213.1, read as the reverse complement.
TTCACAGGTGCCCCCTGCGGGGTCCAATATCATCAAAGTACGTGATAGAAGCGGTAGAGGTGCACCACAAATCTAACGACATAGAGAAGCTCTCTGTAAACCGTACATTTTTGCGGTCTCTCCAGGAGCAAGGTAAAAACCTAGTAGGCTCGTGCTTTTTTTTTTTTTCGGGAAATAACGATGCTTGCAGTATCAACTTATATATTGTTGCCGACCATATTTGGAAGACTGTCAAGGAAGAAGTCGTCCGAATGCGGACCAGTTGATCATGGCTGTCAACATTTGCCTTGAGTATACACTGCAAAAGCCCACAGAAGCGTCGTGCTCCTTGACAAACCAAACAAGCGACCGAAACGTCGGGTAAATGTTCATTAAACTTTTGGTTAGAGTCCCTATTTTTCGCTTCATTTCTATACCTAACCAAGCAGAAAGCTGCCGAACGTTTACATTCAAGCGCAATTGCGTGCGCACTTGGCATTGACGCGCCGCAGCAAAGAGTTAAAATAAGATTGCAAGCATTTTGTGAACTCGAGAACATTGGAATTTCGGGCGCTATGGTCAAGTCAGCTTATAAAAACTAGGTACTAGAAAGATTCCAGCAATCGATTTGCGTCAGCGAAGGACGTTATGAGGTATCTCTACACTGAAAAACAGACCTGACAAAACAGCTCAAAAACGACAATGACCTGGCAGATCCTCGACGGCGTGGACTGGTTCACATGTTGCAGAAGGAGGTCCTCGAGGACTACGACAGAACTATTTGTCTGTACCTACAAGACTGCCACGCAGACGTTATTCCGTACGCGGTGGCAGCGTACACCGTAAACAAGCCCAACATTTATACTACATGACACATCAGAGAGTACTAAGATAAAAGTCTGCGACAAAAATAAAATGGGAATCGTGTTCGATGCGCCCTCACACAAGCAGGAACAAGATTGTCTCAACGCTCATTCGGAAACAGAATACAAGTTAGTAGACGAGCTGCGGCAGATCTTGGTGCGATTCTGAACAATGACAGTTGCAATGACAGCAGATATTCAAAAGGGGTTCGTACGAATTTGAATCAAAGTGGAGGATCGTGATGCTCTTAGTTTTATGTGAGTTTCTAGCGCAACTTGGACTCCCGGTGTTTCACCACAACTGCAACAATGGAGGATGACGCGAGTGCCTTTCGTAACCACGTCTAGCACTTGTTTGCTCGCAGCTACGCTCCAGCGTCACTTTCAGACGACCGAAATACACCTAGAGAATGCCCACATCTTGGTATGGTCATTCTAAGTCGACGACATGCTCATCGGAGCAAAGAAGGACATTGAAGCTGTGAAAATCTAACATGAAACGCAGGAAATTATGCGAGCCGCTGACATGACGATCAAGAAGTGGACGTCGAACTACACGAAGTTGCAAGAGTGCTTCACTGAAGGTGAAGACAAGATTCTGAAAGGACCTCTAGAAAAAAACTCCCGAAACAAATATCCTTAGCGTGGTATGCGACACAACTGAAGGGCACCCTCAATATTTCACTAGAAACTGTCATAACTTTCCTAGCGTAGGGTGTCAACACAAAGAGGTTTATTGTTAAAGCGTCGGCAAAACGTTTTATATCACGGGCCTATTTTAGCCATTCTTAATTAGGGCAAAAAAGTTCTTTCAGAGGCTGTGGCAAAAATAAATTTGCTAGAACTCTGACGTCCCCGACGGCGTCAGTAAAGATGCAAAGAAGTTCACCAACTTCAGTTACTTGCCATACCACGATTCTTGTTCCAAGAAATGCGAGGATTCGGGTGATATAACAAACTGCATGTCTTCACAATTGCGAGTCCTCAAGTCCATGGCGCCACACTTTATATTCGATCAATGAATAATGAAGGAAACGTCTAGGCTCATTTACTTGTAGCAAAAGCTCAGGTCACTCCACTTAAAGTAAATCTTCATCGGTTAGAACTGATGGGAGCACTCATCGGAAAGTGGCACTTGCAGTACACTTAGAGAACGTTTGAGGCAGATGACTTCACCTGCTACTTGTGGACAGATTCAATGATTACACCGAAGTGGATTCAAGGCCAACACCAGCGCCGGGAAACGTTTGTAACAAATTGTGTCAAAGAGATTAATCGGCTGAAATTTAAATCCCACCTTAGATACTGCCTTGAAAAGGACAACCCGGCCGATTTACTCCCTAGAGGGGTCTCTGCCGAAAAACTGAAGACTACTCAGGCTTGGTGGGAAGGCCCAATGTGGCTCCAGAGACCTAATGTTTAAATGGCCAGATCACTCATTCGAGAAAGAATAAGGGGAGCAGAAAGGATGCATATTCACTGCAGTACTACCAACTGGAACGAGATATTTTGAACCACTCTTTGATCTTTATCGTTACAGCAGTCTGCAGAAAGTAATTCGAGTTACTGTTTGGATACTTAATTTTACAAACAACCGCTCAAGGCAAAAGTGGTGAGCGAATCACCTCTCAGCGGACGAAGTAACCCGAGCAGAAGAGTACGGGATCACAATTGCTCATAGCACCTTATTCCCAGAAGAGATGCCGTCACTAGCTGAAAAAGGCAAAACCAGTCAAAGCTCCTAAATTGCCGAGCTTAATTTATTTCTCGATTACAAAAAAAAGTGTTGCGAGTGGACGGAAGACTCCAAGAATTGCAGTCAGCAAAGGAATTACATGTGCCTGTTTCCAGATTTGAGGAAAGTAAGCTGCTTCCCACAAATACTTGAAAAAAACTAGTATTCTGTTCAGTGATTCTCGAGACAATTGACGGAACATTCATAGTGGATTCCATCAGGACCCGAAGCCGACCTCTTCTTCGAGCAAGAGCCACCCCTAGTTCTTGCATTGTGAAAGAGTATTGTATGGATCAGAGCTACAACCGGACATGGATATATGGTGACACTCCGCACTTGCTTTAAAGGGTTTAAATTACGTCCGATAATTTCGGAAGCTAGAAAGATTCTCGAAGTGCTCTCCAAGCACATTAGCAACATCTTTCAGAGAATTAGCAGGAGACCTAAATAGAGAAATAACAAAACAACCGTAATTCCCTTTGATTTTATTGTACCTATCCCATACTTTCTCTCCGAGACAAAACTATTTATGGAAGGAATGTACTTGGTCCAGGTCTTCGGCTTACTTTTTCTCCTAGTTCATCGGGCCTTTTAGATTCTATCCTGTTTGAAGAAGTAGGGTATCTCCGAAAGATATCCCATGCCCTATGCTGCTTTTTCCTTGTACTGACACAGTCTTCATTCCACCAAGGCCTCCACCTCTTGGGTAAATTTTCAGAGGTGCGAGGAATGGCGTCTTGAGTGGCACTTATGATTTGCTTGCTCGGTAACATACATTGTCGGTTCTTCGGGTGACAAATTCGCTAGAACTGACCGGTCAAGCACTGCATCAAGTTTGAAGAGTGCCCAGTCGGCTTTGTCCAATTTCCACCTAGGGGTTCGTTTTAAAACAGTCGGCAGAGAAACGAGGCTTTCAATTACAACCGGGAAATGATCACTCCCGAAAGGGTTGTTTAAAACCTTCCCCGAAAAACAAGAAAGTAATGATGGTGATGAAATGGAGAGGTCGATAGATGTGAAGCAATTATGAGTGGAACTATAAAAGGTTGGTTCTTTCTTATTTAGAAGACATACGTCTGAAGACGGTGAAAACATTTGTACAACAACGCCACGAGAGTCAAGGCGCTTATTGCCCCACATGGGACTGTGAGCATTAAAATCACCAAAAACTAAAAAAGGTGCTGGGAGTTGCTGAACCAATCCTTGAAGTTCATAAGGATGCAGTTGACGATGAGGTGGTAAATGCAAGGAAACAACCGTAATGAGACGATCAGCAAGAACACGTACCGCAACTGCTTCTAGTGATGTACACAAAGGCACTTCCACACACGCCAGATCACTCCTTCGAGAAAGCATAAGGGGAGCAGAAAGGATGCATATTCACTGCAGTTCTACCAACTGGAACGAGATATTTTGAACCACTCTTTGATCTTTATCGTTACAGCAGTCTGCAGAAAGTAATTCGAGTTACTGTTTGGATACTTAATTTTACAAACAACCGCTCAAGGCGAAAGTGGTGAGCGAATCACCTCTCAGCGGACGAAGTAACGCGAGCAGAAGAGAGGGATCACAATTGCTCATAGCACCTTATTCCCAGAAGAGATGCCGTCACTAGCTGAAAAAGGCAAAACCAGTCAAAGCTCCTAAATAGCCGAGCTTAATTTATTTCTCGATTACAAAAAAAAAGTGTTGCGAGCGGACGGAAGACTCCAAGAATTGCAGTCAGCCGAGGAAGTAAAGCACACTATCACTTTACCAGCCAACTACGGTCTAACCGAGTTGTTAGTCCCAAGCACACACTAACGAGTTCAGCACGGAGCAGTTGCTGAAACTCTAACGCAACTACGTGAAGGATTCTGGATAATTCTAGGAAGGCAACTGCTAAAGAAAAGTATGCACAACTACCTTACATGCTCGAGATATCGGCTCGATATATCAGGACGTTCAGGTCCTCTACCTACGGACTGTGTTAAGCCGACAAACCCCTTTTGTGTTTGTAGAGAAGACTACGCACGTTCACTTTATAACAAAATATGACCCCTAACAAAGTCTTTATAACACTTTTTATCTGCGTTGTCACAAGAGCGGTCCATCTTGAAGTCATATCCAGCATGTCTTCCTAGACCTTCTTATCAGTACTGCGTCGTTTTGTTGCGCGAAGTGGTCTGCCAAAAATACTCTAGTCAGACAACACTCTGACCTTCTACCAACAGCGACTAGTTACACAGTTTTGGAAGAAATTGATGACCGAGTATCTTCTTCAACTTCGTTCAGCACACCACGTGAAGCCACAAGAAAACAATAACACAAAGTTTGGAAACGTTGTGATCATTCATGAACCACAGTGTCCTAATGCGGTTTGGAAAATCCCACCCGGATCGACACTTCCATATCCGATCATGGGACGCGAAAATGGCAAGTGAACACGTCTTGCAACGACCTGCGCAAAATCTTCATCTACTCGAGTTGCTTCGCTGTCCTCCTGGGGCGGTAGCCTGTTGAATATTTTCAACAATGTCCCATCCGATGAAAAACAATGAGGGGCACGAGGGCAGCCCGGGGGGGGGGGGGGGGGGGGGCGGCGGCGGGGGGCAGGAGAAAACTGCCCGTGGTGGTCGCTTTGATTCTAATTTTATATACGCCACAGTCTAATGCTTAAGCGGGCCTTGTCCCATTAACCCTTTTTACCATTTTTCACCCCCAGGAAGATCGTCTAATTATTTACCAAAAACATCTCAATAGTAACCCAAATTTTAAGGTACAAAAATGACTTTTTTCGGGAAGTTATTTAACTTTTAAATTTTGCCAGAGAGTTTGAGAGACTACTGGCAACATCAACGCGCGACGTCAAATGTGTTCTTATCGGTGCCATGGAGGTAGGAACAAGAGGAGGCGACATCGCGGCTCAAGCCAGCCAAACGAGAAAATCCCAAGTGAAGGCGGAAGTAGAGGCTGCAATCAGTGGGAACACCCGCAAGGGTGACAAGCTTTTGACGCCAAATCAGCTGCTCTTTCCGTCCAATAGCGTCTTTTGATTACGGTCATCGTTGAGGCGCGTACCTCGCAACCGGAAGTCTTCCCCGGCTTCACCTCTGGTGGTGTCATGTCGCCTTCAAAAGCCTCCTATTTCCTTGGTCTTGACGGTAGAGCTTGTTTCCGACAGGTTGTCAAGAAGTATGTTGGTGTGAAATAATCATTTAGGAATCTCTTGCAGGCCAACGAGAAAAGAAAGCGCAAAATACTGTGTTTTTAAGACTGCCTGTTTTACTTGCAAGGTATGCAGCACGTGGCCTCATCCCACTTGAAAGAACGGAGGAACTTGAATGATGGTTTTGACATAACCATCATATGTCGTTTTTTTCCAATATTTGTTATGAATTTATATACAATAAATCGCATGCTGCAAAGAGTAGAACCTGGGTATTATAAAAAGAAAGTTTAGTGTGGGTAGCTTAAAAACCGCTGGAGCGCCCCAGTAAAACTCTTGGGCTCAAATATAAGAACTATGGAAGCAGAGTTGAAAATAATTTCAGATGTACGACATAAACCGGGTCGTAATATTTGAATCTGCATGTCTCTACGACACGAATTGAGACAAAGAGACGTCACCTGTCAAGCGGCACTCACGCAGCTTGGTTTAGAACGAGTGATGTTTTGAATTATAGTAATCAAATAAACACTTTTTTCACTCTGTTTCAAGAGTGTTTGGCATAAATAAGAAAGTGAACTATTTCAGACGTTTTGTCTGTTGCCCCTTTTTTTGTCCGTCGTCTCCTTTTTTCTTTAAATGTGTAACATCAACCAGCTCGCCTGCCTACCCACTCTAGCTTCAAAGCAAACTTTGCGGCATTATTCTTTCAAGAAATTGAACTGCTTCGAAAAAGTTTAACATTTCACACTTCTAAAATGTACTCTTTATTAATACCCAGTTTCACTTTTTTTTCAGCCGCGACAGTAGTTCATGAATGGGCTCACTTTAGATACGGAGTGCTGGATGAGCATAGTTCCTGGCAAACGAATCAGGATATCTACGACCGTTGGTGCAGAAACAAAAATGTAAGTACTTCACTCCACAGTCAGTTTATTTTGTGACAAAACTTGGAGCGTAATCATATCATCGCACCTATTCAATGCATAACTGAAGCAAACTTCCGAATATTTTTTTCTTAATATAAATCATTGACATGGATTCAACTGCAAATTAAATAACGTCAAGCACAACCGATACCCTTGTATCTCAAGCAAGATATATATTATGGCAGTTATTTTCATTTCTGAGCTGTTACTAATAAGTGACATGTATTTCTAGATGCACTGTAAAGTAATATACTGCATTGGAAGTTTTCATTTAATGTGAATAATCATACCGTAAAATGTATTTGTTATGTTTGAAAGAGAACCCATGTGGTGCACTACATCAAATGCGGCGAAAACCTTAAGATCGCTTCCTCGTGTCAAACATGCGATAAAAGACCATGCAAATTCCATCGTTTGTTTGAGAAATGGGACAAACCAAATGCATCTCTCATGTATCAACCGTACGTTAAAGGGGTAAGTATGTTTTTAAGAATATTCTCATTTAACAACAAAATGGCAGGTGTATTAAAACAAAATAATACACCCTATACAAAATTACATTGTGGAAAGAAGACTGAATACAACAATAACAGTTCTGGCTAGGTTTCAATAAATGTCAACGTTAAACAGCATTTGGGCGGAAGATATTAGACTATCTTCGGCCATTGTATTAATATTTTTAGGAATCGTGTTCAGTGGTCGTACAGCGCTAACAAATGATACCGCATTTATTTTTCAACTTTAAACAAATGATCAATAAAGTATTGGAATTGAGATCATTTTCGTAAAGAAGAATCTCTTGGCGGTTTAAATTTTTTTAATTCAATTTTTGTGGGCTAGACTTTATGCCCCAGACAATCTATGAAACTCCCTAATAACATTATTGTATTGATTTTCCTTACACCAAAACTGTATTTGGTGCAATTTGGTAGACTTCGTCCTTACTTGTTTCCTGACGAGACCCACAAAAGGCACTGAACTCCACAAAAACGTTGTTGAAGTGCATAAACAAAAAATACGCCTTGCACAAAAAAAAAAAGAAAACAGGAAAAAGACAAAGATAGGCGCAATATTTATGGTGTTTCTTATTTGAGCAATTGCAAAACATATTAGTCCTTTGGGCCGGCATTTCAAGATAAAATTATGTTTCGGAGTTCGTCACGCAAACATTTTGTTTAACTGGGACAATTTGTTTTTTTTAATTACGTGTTTTATTTTAGCATTAAACATTGCTTGGGGGAGCCCAGCGTAAATTTAAACCACAATAAATTAAGAGAACGACCTCACCAAGCGAACTGCACAGGCGCGCGCATTCCGGAAGAGGTGCCGCCGACATGCTACTTGTAGTCATCGCTGTCCGTCTTCCCGGCGGCAAAGGCCTGCGGTGCACGTGCATCATCGTTTTTGCTGTTACGGTATCGGCTTCAATTCCCCTGCATGTCTGTTGCATTTGTTTATCGCTTTAAAATCCCTTTGACGTCTACTTCATCGTTGTCTGCTTCGTCGTCTTCTCGAACGCAAGGAGCCACTTCTCCCCCTGTGGTACCAGTGAGGCCGCGGGAAAAACAACAATGCCACTGCTTGGACACAAGTGAAATCTAGTTCGATGGCAAAAAACATGAAAATTCGAGCAATCATCAGCTCCGTGTGGCACTTCGGAACACCATCAAATTTGTCCACGGAAAACAGAGCTTGGTAGTGCTCAGTCTTGGGCATAACGTTTATTCGACAATGAATTCAGAAGAGCTAAATAAACTTTCTCGGGGAGCGATAGTTTTCTAAGAGTCGTTTCATTCTGGCTGACATCTTGGGTCACAGGTGCAGATGAAATGCAGGCAGAAGCCTACACACAAACACATGGGCTCGGCACACGCCGACTGGACAGCATGGCTCAACCGCCGATCCTTTTCTACCAGGTCATGTTCCTGCTGCTGTCCTGCACAGAATCCCGCACTCTTGGCAGTCATCCTGACGGTACAATCAAGAGCTCCGGAAGGAGCGAAGACAGCTTTATCTACGGCGCAGCATTGCATCTGGACTGTCGACACGTGCCGAACTTGGGGGAGGTGCCTCTTGGAACAGCTTCAGCGGCAACGGCGCTGCAATCGCTGCCCATAAAGACCAAGCCTGACCGGACCAACGCCAGTGGGCTCGGCACACGCCGACTGGACAGCATGGCTAAACCGCCGATCCTTTTCTACCAGGTCAGTTGGGAAAATCCGACATCGTTTAGAGGCAGTTATTTTGTAATTGTCTCGCCGAGCCCACGGTATTGTTTGTTTCTGGTGAAGAGATGTGTATGTGTGATTAGCCTCTTGGTTTGCGGTGACGTTGAGTCAAACCCAGGCCCAAAAACTGATCATGAGATTCTAATGGAAATTAATGCTAATATCCAAATACTGCTACAGCGCACTAACGGTTTAGAGGAAAAGTTGGAAAACTTGACCACGAGGGTGACGTCGAGTGAAGACCGTATGACGGCCCGGGCTGAGGAACTTCAAACGCATATTCAAGCCCTGGAGCACAAGATAGATGAACTGGAAAACAGAGAACGAAGGAACAACTTGGTGATACATGGTCTGACGGAGAGTCCGCAGGAAAGTTCGTCCTCGTTAAATACTACGGTAGTCAAGGAAGTATTCGAAAACCTTTTGGAGGTATCGATAACAAGTATAGAGCGGATCCACCGTCTCGGAAAGCACAAAGAAGGCTCACAACGCCCCGTCATACTTAGACTTATGGACTACCGGGAAAAGCAGCTGATACTTCAAAATGCTAAAAAATTAAAAGGCACAAATATATACATTGGTGAAGATTTTTCATACCGTGTTCGCTCAGTCAGGAGACTTCTTTGGAACAGCTCACAAGCCAATAGGGAAAGGGGGGAAAAGGTGTATTTGTCATATGATAAGCTGAAGATAAATGGTGAAGTGTACATATGGGATGACCAGAAAAATGAAAAAGTGAAACAAGTACAAACTTCCAGCCAGCGCCTTACTCCCTGCGCATGACACAGAGAGGAAGAAAAAAAAGAACTAAGACTGGTATCCCTAAATGCACGAAGCTTAGTTAACAAAACTGACCAACTAGAAGCTTTAATTTATTGCTACGACCCGCATGTTTTTCTGATAACCGAAACCTGGCTGAATGATAGTATTCTTGATAATGAAGTCGTACCGCCAAACTATAGGTTAATTCGCAGGGATAGGTGCGGCAGAGGTGGAGGAGTAGCTATAGCGATAAAAGACAACTTGGTTTTTCAATCCATGCAGCATGTTGGTGACAGTGAAAGTGTGTGGTGCAAGTTGGATTTCTTCGGAACTTGGATAACTGTAGGAACGGTATATAAAAAGCCAGGATCATCCTCTGAGGACTTAGATAAAATCCTGGATTACTTGATCGCAAACACTAATAGTCGAAGTAAATTGATAATTGGAGGAGATTTTAACGCTCCGGACGTCATTTGGTCGGATGATGGTGTGGCTGTCCAGGGCACGAGGATGTCCGACTCGCTTCTACAATTGGCTTTCAGTCGCGGTCTACGTCAAGTTGTTACGGAACCTACGCGTGTTACTGATACTACATGTTCGCTACTCAATCTTTTGTTTGTTAGTAATCATTTCCATGATTGTGAGGTTTCTGTTCATGACGGAATATCTGACCATAAGTTAGTATTTTTAAAATGTGATATTTCTTTTACTAAGTCTAAACATTATGAAAAGAAGATGTACTATGATTTTTATAGGGCAAATGATGAATCCGTTATTGACTATCTTGAGCAGTGCCTCGATAACTTCAATCAGCGGACTGAGGTAAATGAAATGTGGCTGAACTTTAAGTATATAGTGGGCCATTGTCTTGCTTATTTTATTCCAAAAAAGACAAAAAAGATAAAACGCCGAAACCCGTGGATAACACGGGAAATTCTGCACGTCAAACGGAAGCTGAAAAGGCTTCGGAAGCGTCGATCTGATTATGTAAATCAGGAGGCGAGGCAACTAAAAAGCTTAATAAAAGTAGCTAAAGAAACATACTATACGAGGACGTTACCTGAATGTTTGCTATCTAACCCCGAAAAGTTCTGGCGTCACCTATCTCCTACAAAAAGTGGTATTAAACAGATATCTATTGACGGCAGCCTGGTGAGTGACAAGGCAATAATAGCAGTTAAGTTCAATCAGTTTTTCCAGTCTGTATTTACAAGAGAGCCATGTCAGAACATTATTATTCCACCCGCAGATGACATGAGCAGTTTTATATCTGAGGAGGGTGTTGTTGCACTACTACTTTCACTCGATGAAAAAAAATCCCCGGGACCAGATGCTCTGCCGAATGCCTTCCTTAAAAGATATGCGGAATGGGTGGCCAAATACCTTGTACGAATATTTTCTATGTCAATCAAGGATGCTGCATTACCGAATGACTGGCTAGTCGCTAGGGTTGTCCCTATAAAGAAATCTGGCAGAAGTGACTCAATTGATAATTATCGTCCTATCTCCATGACTTGCACGGCCTGTAAATTACTAGAACATATCATAACCAAACAACTCGTTTCTTTCTTAGAAATGCATAATGTTCTAAACCCCAACCAACATGGTTTCCGCAGTGGCCTGTCAACGGTAACCCAGTTGATTGAATTTTACCATGAATTAGCCACTTACGTTAACAACCGTACGCAGGTTGATGCAGTGTTCATCGACCTATCGAAGGCATTCGACCGGGTACCTCACCGCAGACTAATTAAGACATTAATAGACCTCGGAGTTCCCTTTTCTTTGACTAGGTGGATCAATGCATATCTTTCAAACCGTCAACAATTTGTGGATATAAATGGTACTTACTCAGGGCTGTTAGATGTTCATTCTGGGGTGCCCCAAGGTTCTGTCTTAGGGCCCCTACTTTTTTTAACTTACGTTAACAGTTTGTTCCCATCCACTGATGACGTCCCAATTAAGCTAAGAATGTTTGCCGACGACTGCGTTATTTACAGTCCCGTTGTTGAAATACAAGACCAGATAAAAGTGAGTGACGCGCTGGCTAACATTGCGTCTTGGTGTCGTGAAAATAACATGAAGATTAATATTAGCAAAACTCAGTACATGCATATTACAACAAAAAGAACTGTCTTAAACTTTAGCTATGAGGTTGCTGGCGTAGTATTGACTGAAGTAGACAGTTACAAATATTTGGGAGTGATTTTGTCTTGTGACCTCGGGTGGAAAAAGCATGTGGAGTATGTTAAAAAGCGGGCAACTAACAAATTGTGGTACCTGAGAAGAACGCTGGGTAAATCTCCCCCTTCCGTTAAAATTCTTGCGTATAAGACAATTATTAGACCTGTGTTAGAATACGCGTCTGCAGTTTGGAGCCCTTGGCAGAGCTCTCTGGTCAGAGAACTCGAAGATATTCAATCGCTAGCAGTGCGTATAGTTTTTTCAGATTTCAGACGAACTACGTCTGTGACCGAACTTAAAAGGAGAGCCAATATAAGCCCTCTGTCAAACAGAAGAGAGAGCCAACGGTTGAAGCTGTTCTTTCAGATTTTCAAGAACTGTATAAAAATTGATGGCTCCGTTTACTTAAAACCAAAAAGTTTTTACTCGGAACGCTTGCATCACTCAAAGACCGTAGCCCCTATTAAAGCTCGAATAAATAGCTATAAACAATCTTTTTTTGTGCATACAATTGATTTGTGGAACAGCCTTCCTGGTGATGTTGTCGATATTGATTCACTCTGTTCCTTCGAAAAAGCCGTAGATATTATTTTTCAGTGCTAAGATTGCTTTTATTGCTGTTATGACATTATTTTTACTGTCTTTATTTTTATTACTGCTGTTACATTTACTGCTATACTGTTATTGTTATTACTAGTATTTCATCTGGTTACTGTATTACTGTTGATATTGATTCTCTTCTTTCGAATAAGTCGTAGATATTATTTTTCGATGCTAAGATTGCTTTTTGTTTAGAACTGTTGTGTTTATAATTTGTATGTGTGACACTGTATCACCCCACTCCTGCCTTGGCCCTATATTGGGCTGGCAGTATTGATAAATAAATAAATAAACTTACAGCTCGCCTCTGTCAAAAAAGAGGCCACCATGCCAGATACCAAAAAAACGATGGGTGGAGATGGGTTTTCGTGCACAATTTTTAGAGCGCAAATCTTAGGCGCCTGTTTCCGGCTTGAGCGGCGTCGGCGTGGCCGTGTCGGCGAAACCGTAAGGTCACGTAATCCCCCGAGGTCACGTGACCACTCAAGATCACGTGACCGCCCAGGCCACGTGACCTCCTCCCCGAGGTCACGTGACCCCCCCCCCCCCCCCCGACGTCACCCCCCCAGGTCACTTCACCTCCCCTTGAGGTCACGTGACCCCCCAGGTCACGTGGCCCCCTGGTCACGTGACCCGCCCCCTGTGCCTTCGTGCTGTCCCCTCCTCCTCAAGAGCTGCGCTCTGATTCGGCGTTACAGGTAGTTGTAAACGGCTTTCATTTTTTATTCAATTTTATTTTGTTCTCGCAAGCTCCGAACGCTAACGGACACCCAACGGTGGTCGCTTTTTTTTCTGTGGTCTTGAGTGGTGTTAATGCAGAATGAATCTGCAACGCAAGAGAAAATTACGTTTTGGCGGTGGGTAAGGCTGTTTTGCTGCCTTTTTGACGTTAAGAATTGCACTTCTAAATTGCATAATGAGATGTTTACACGTTTTGTTAATAAAAAAAAAGTTAGGACTCCAATCCACGTCGTGAAGATGGTTGACCAGCGAAGCTGTGGTATCACCTGCAACGATTGCCCACTGCACTAAACCAATTGCCGCCGCCGTATTGTTGTTCCTTTACCTTTTGCCGCTCCTCGTATTCAGGCTGCTCCTCGGGGGTCCTAACTATGTGTGCACCGACCCACAGCGGTGCTGCAACCTCAATGAAATTAGTTGCTAGGCGGGTTTTCTTTTATACTAATGAAAGGCTAGTCATGTCACATCCCACGTCGCGAGCTGCCGTCGCCGCGGCAGCTTGCACAACACTAATATCTACCGGGGAACGCATGCGGTGACCGCTACGTGCTTTGCATTGTTATCAGGAGCGCCTTATTATTATTTTATTTGGTTCGGATGCTTGTTTTGTGCTTGTTCTTTATTGGAACGAAGGCTGTGCTGTATATTGTGTGCGCGATGTATGCAGTTTTCGCTTCAATAACTAAAGTGTTTTTTTTTGTTTTTTTGTGAGGACTTTGACACGAAAACATTTGACAACCGAGTCATATCGAGCTTCGGTGTGAAATGGCTGCCTTCGAAAAAGCCGTCTCCTTTTAGGCGATACATAACAACAAACAGTTTTTTTTTGTTTGTTTTTTTGTTATCGTTTTGATCGTTTAGAGCACAGTTGGGCTTGAAACATGTTGCCATAACAGTTATAGCGACCAATATACATCGAACAAAAATTTATGAAAAACGGCCGCCGCAGAGCAGTGCGGAGATCCCGATTGAGATAGAATGCTACGGTGAGTGCTCGGGGAGGTTCCAACGAGCGGAACACTTCTGCACGCCCCACTATACCCCGTGGCCTGTAGTCTTACACTCTGTGGCTAACATCCAGTGGGTATGAATACAAAAATTATGAAGCAAATCGCGGAACAAATCGAAAAGCACTATTTTTCCTGCCGCTCTCTCCGGCTCTGTTTATTTTTATTAGCCACTCTTTTGGGAGGCTGCTTTCTTTCGGGAAGACATACAATACGATGCGTTTCTGAATGGTGCTGTATTTGTAGCACGCTGTCACAGAACAGGGGAAGCCACCCATTGACGACCGTCAGCAAACACCCGATCAAACGTTTCGTGCTAGTCCGAAAATTTCCAAACGCTGGGCGTAGAAACCGATAGAGCGCGCATTTACGCGGTCGGAAAACTGGGGAGAATTATAAGTACCAGAATGCACTGCGGCAGCGGTGGTGTCGCGCAACTCCTGGTGAGATGGGTCTATTAGAATATCTAAATCAGCAGTCCTCTTAAGTCCAAAAATATTATAAAAATATCTGTAGATTAAAAATACGTATCCATTTAGTTTCTTTTGGGTACTGACTCTCTTGTCGAACCATATTTTTCAGCGCTATGTATAGATCAGATTCAACACAAAACTATATAAATTCTTCACAATCACACAAATGCCTTCCACGCTGTAATATTGCTTTCCGCTTTTTGCATATCAAATCTGATTTGAATTTTCAATGAATGAACTGACTCTTTTACGTTTCGATAGATGAACGCGTTTTGTACAAAGGAGGACCACGTCAAAGGAGTGGCTAATGACCAGAACGTTTTCTGCGATGGGAAGTCAACATGGCAGGTGATTTCGGAACATGAGGACATTCGGTAAGTTCACCACACAGCGCTCTGGAATGTGACCTCATATGCTGTAAACGACTCAATTTTCGCGAGTACCTAATTTTTGCGAATTTCGCGAATCGCCTACAATTCGCAAAAAATACGTCTCGCAAACAATTCGGGCATATATGTGAACGCTACGGAAGCTACACTCGATTCGCGAAAATTAGTACCCGCGAATAAATTCAAATTTTCAGCTTTGGCCCGATTCACGAAATTTTGAGCCCGCGAAAATGAAGTCGTTTACTGTAAATTAGTAAAAAAATGAAAACGCACAAAAAACTCAATTTTATTTTTGAGTTTTTGTTGAAATCTTGCGTATGCGAAGCTAAAGGTGTCACTAATTTGTTTTGGAGAAGGAAGAGCTGCCCAGCTAAATTCGTTAAGTTTGAGCATTTTGCGAACTATTATCAAACCCGAGGTTCGACTGGTTCGCAAAACTTTCGGGTGTTTAGCAATTTATTTTGCAAATAGTCTCGCATTTTTTTATCATAAGGTTTCGCCAACTGTGTCCGCTCTTTATTAAGCTCAAAATCGCGGTGCCCGCAAGCAAATAAAAAATGAAGTGCCGATGCGCTTTCATAATGGCCCGATTCAAAAGTCGCACCGAATCGCGATTTTGTGTCCGTGTACAGTGCACTACGCGACGGTCACGTCACCGATTCATGTGATTCCGCGCCTCGTCCGCAGACGTGAGGACTAAAATGTCCGTGTGACTTTTCACTCGCGGAGTTTCGGGGGGTGTTGACTTGAAAAGTGTTTTGTCGAGAAACGACACGTTTTCTGTGTTTCTGGGCGAGGAAAACAAAAATGGCGCATGATTGTGTTTTGTGCGTTCGCTGCATATAGTTATTATAATGCACGCTAGAAGTTTAAGTGACGCTTAGTGTGTTGTTGCAAATTAAAGCAGACAGAAGTCCAGTCAAAAAGTGATTAATGATAGTGCATTTTTATGAAAAAACTTTAGTGCATCTCTCCACGAGGTCGGCTATCAGTGCAATAACCCGAATAACGCGTACGTACCAGGTTGCTTAGAACATTCTTGAATCACACAGACGAAATAATTGATTAGTTACAGCGATGTATTTCAAATCCAGGGCAATAAACGCAGAGTTAAAACAGATTCATACATGTATTTATGTGCACTGGCGGACACTCTTAGCGCGGAGACAGTGTTGGCGCTTTCCAGCATGGGAGATATACGTGCCAAACGAACGAAGGACATGTGGAAAACCAGTAAAACAGCAATAAATGCACAGTATCACTAGAGTTCTAAATCCCTGTGTATTTAGGTGTTAAAAATTAATTGAAGGCCACGTAATTTAGTGCCATTTCCAATAAACAGTTCTGCTTTATTTTTCTGCTCATAAATATGCGTGAATACGCTTGTTCTGCGTTCAAAACATCACCCGCACGCTTGAAATCTTTGAAAACAGAAGGACGTCGGAGATCAAGTGCTGAATAAAAGCCGACCGGCATAGGAAACGATACAAAACAACACCTTTCATAGCCCACGTACATTATTATTAAGTTTTGAATGTTTCAACTGCTTATAAATATGCAGGACGGGGTCATTTCAGCTAGTGACAGAACAGGGATATTAGCAATATATAAACACCACCGGAATGCTGGCGAGCCTAGAACACACTCTACATTTCTTTCAATTTTTATTTCGCTTTGAATCATCACTTGTTTTACTCAACTTCTATAGAACAAATTTCCGGCCTTAAGTATAACAAAGTTAACATCGGTCACTGATGAAAACAAAATACTGTTACCAATGCAAATACACCTGGTCCATGTTGCTCGCGCGGTTGTTCGTACCAATGCACAGGAACACCGCAAAAGTAGACTGCATGGTTGCTGTCTGCTTCGATTTGCATCCTGGAAGCCGCATGGACACTAGTGCCCGTTGAATCCCTAGGGTGCATTATAATACCTCTATTGTTCGCTCGTTCATTTTATCGCTCTATCCTGGTTCTACGCGTGAAAGTAACCGTAGAAACTTTGCCCGGGTGACGCGACGGAGGTTTCGGTACTAGTCCGGGTCTGTGCCAAGAATCTCTGTCAAAACGTATCTAGCACGCCGGAATCTCTTTTGCACATCCACTGAGACTACATCCAACAAAACTATGATTTTGGCTGTGGTGTACTGAAATGACGTGCGCGAGCGCGGAATCTCCAAGCACCCACTCCGCGAACCTAGAACTTCGTCACTTCTACGCTGAAGCCTCCTCCTTCCTCGAGAAGGACTATGCTTGTGTCACTGACGTGCCTTGTGTTAGCAAAGCTGGTGGCGCTTCACGCCAAGCCTATCACGGTGTTATTTCTCACTCAGTACGTAGCAGCGCCACAAAACGATTCTTTTTCGCGATAACACCGCGGCCGTATATATAGCGGCAAACGTGGATCTTGCTCTTGGACATCAGCGCCACTGAGCGATCTTAAAGCTTCGCCGCGGCAATGTGGAGTTACGAACAGGTTCGTTTCGTTCCCGCTGTCGTCTGCTCATAGTCTCTTTTGCTTTGATGCGATTGGGAGACGGACGATTCGCGGACGCGTCGTAACGTGATAAATCCGTCCGCGAGTCAGTTGGTCGCGTGAATCGGCCATAAGGGGCTCTAAGGTAGTTTGAGGTTTTCTGTATATGGTCATAACCATATCTCGAGGTTTATATGCATCCTAGAATATCGAAAAGTAGATTAATACGTGTCCGCCTTTTCCTTCAAGAATGCAATCAAAGATCGCGACAGACCCATCTTTCGGCGATTATACGCAGAACGGTGAGGGCGCCGTCGACAATAGAGAGTTTTAGGGAACCGGAACAAAATACGATCGATAAACAAAAACGATCAATACCTTGGATCGGGCGAGTCGACTGATCGTGTGCCTCTAAACGGCTTTGGGGGAACCGTATTTGCAGACGAGAGCAGACGATCGGTACAGGTCGCGCCCCCTGGCAACGGAAACCTGCATCGGCCTCGTTGAGAATGTAAATATTTGTGTGTGTTTGTACGAATCGCAGAAACTGAAGTAAATCAAAATCGCATCCTAAAAATATAGAGAACCTAAAACAATGTATACCTACTTATAGTTCGTCTCGTTTTTTTACTCGAATGAATGCGCTTCCGTAATACAAATCCTGGCGCTCCATGGCGTGTCGCCACTGGCACTGCGAAGTCCTAAAATGTTCGTCTGCTAAAGGAGCAGACGAGCTTTACGACAACAATGGCGCTCGATCTTTTTGACGATGACTTGGAGTTGGCGCTATTTGGCGAAAACAATTTACAAAACGTTCTTTTGTACGATCTGTCTGCGCACTAAGAGAAGGCGCTTGTTGGCGGCAAGGTATGGGACGTTCAACTTGGCGTCGATGGACGAGGAGGACGTCGTACGGCAGTTCAGGTTCACAAAGGAGGATCTGCCCCATCTCCGATCGGCACTCCGTATCCTGGAGACGTTGACAACCAACGGCTGAATCTGGTTGTCAGGGGCTCGTTTGCCACCGTATTTTATTTTTTTATTATTTTTTTTTTTTTGGGGGGGGGGGGGGGGGGGGGGGGGGGGGGGGGGGCTTCAGTTTACCCGATTTATATCCTCGGGGAATAAAATAGTTCCTCGATCGTACATGGTAACTTGTTTTGTAAGTAATACGTTCTCAGTGGGCAAGCTTTGGTGTTTTACATCAACCAAATATGATGTTTACTGCAACCACGTCCTGATATGCTGAAAAGTCGCCGACAGCAAACTCGATTTGACACACAAATAAGAACGCGCTCGCGCGCGCTTATCATCAACGTTCGAAGTCGTCTGCCAGCGGTCCTGTGTCTTTCCCTCGAGGCCCACTGCAGGGTCGAGTATTAAGATAGTTATGAACAAATAAAACTAAGAATATTAAATCGCGACGAAAATACAAAAATAACAAAAGTATAGGCATTTTCTCAAGTTGAGGCGGTCATTTTTCTTGTACAAAGCTACGAGGAGGTCAATCCGTTCCTTCGCTCCTCGCAACGAGAAGTTCTTTTTCGACGCCGCGTTTAAGCCTATTCCAAAGGGCTGGAGTAAAAAAAAGGATTAGCGCCTAGCACCTCCCGAAGGAGGAAGATATCATCTTCCGGTGAAACCCGCTTGCGAGGAGGAGGCGGAGGGACGGAGGTAGGTACGGCGCTCATGTTGCTCTCTTACTGTAAAGATAGCAGACGATGATCGTACGCCTGCGAACCGATCGTTGAGCCGTGTACGGTACGACCACGGAAAAAAAAAAGGAAGGAAAACCTGTAACTCTACGGCTGTGCACTTATTAAAACAATCAACCAATATTTAAAGGGCTCGTTTTATAGGATATATGTGAGTAGCACTAGAGCACAAATGTTTAATTCATGCAACATTTTTAAACTAAAAACTATCCAGAGCATTGATGCAGAAGGCTGTAGCTCACTCTGTTGACCACTACAGATAACCCTCAGTCATAACAGCCGGCTGTAAACACGGGTGATAAGTACTCGAAATGCACATCCCAATGTTTGTATGAAAAAAAAACTTAAAATATGAAAAAAAACTTAAAATATGAAACAAACACTTAAAATATGAAAAAAACTTAAAATATGAAAAAAAAACTTAA